>JARQOC010000002.1:400525999-401268499 GCA_033576535.1 Allobates femoralis | reverse complement strand
CACAGCCGAGCCCCGTTGCCGAAAATCGAAGCAGGGGCTCAGGGCATAAATTTCGGGAGATAGCGCTAATGTATGTCTATGGGAAGTGAGGGCGAAATCTGATTGGTCGGCGTTAGCAGACAGCGACCAATCAGAATCGCGGCGCCATTTTTTAAAAATCCCATAGACATACATTAGCGGTGTGTCGGCGATTTTAAGGCCGTGCCCCTGGTTCTATTTGCCGGACCTAAAATCGCGGAGACGCCGCTAATGTATGTCTATGGGAAGTGAGGGCGAAATCTGATTGGTCGTCGCGTTAGCAGACAGCGACCAATCAGAATCGCGGCGCCATTTGTAAAAAATCCCATAGACATACATTAGCGGTGTATCGGCGATTTTAAGGCCGGGCCCCTGGTTCTATTTTCCGGACCTAAAATCGCGGAAACGCCGCTAATGTATGTCTATGGGAAGTGAGGGCGAAATCTGATTGGTCGGCGTTAGCAGACAGCGACCAATCAGAATCGCGGCGCGCATTTTTAAAAATCCCATAGACATACATTAGCGGTGTGTCGCGCGATTTTAAGGCCGTGCCCCTGGTTCTATTTGCCGGACCTAAAATCGCGGAGACGCCGCTAATGTATGTCTATGGAAGTGAGGGCGAAATCTGATTGGTCGGCGTTAGCAGACAGCGACCAATCAGAATCGCGGCGCCATTTGTAAAAAATCCCATAGACATACATTAGCGGTGTATCGGCGATTTTAAGGCCGGGCCCCTGGTTCTATTTTCCGGACCTAAAATCGCGGAAAACGCCGCTAATGTATGTCTATGGGGAAGTGAGGGGCGAAAATCTGATTGGTCGGCGTTTAGCAGACAGCGACCAATCAGAATCGCGGCCATTTTTAAAATCCCATAGACATACATTGCGGTGTGTCGGCGATTTTAAGGCCGGCCCCTGGTTCTATTTGCCGGACCTAAAATCGCGGAGACGCCGCTAATGTAGTCTATGGGAAGTGAGGGCGAAATCTGATTGGTCGGCGTTAGAACAGCGACCAATCAAATCGCGGCCATTTGTAAAAATCCCATAGACATACATTAGCGGTGTATCGGCGATTTTAAGGCCGGGCCCCTGGTTCTATTTCCGGACCTAAAATCGTGGAAACGCCGCTAATGTATGTCTATGGGAAGTGAGGGCGAAATCTGATTGGTCGGCGTTAGCAGACAGCGACCAATCAGAATCGCGGCGCCATTTTTTAAAATCCCATAGACATACATTAGCGGTGTGTCGGCGATTTAAGGCCGGGCCCCTGGTTCTATTTGCCGGACCTAAAATCGCGGAGACGCCGCTAATGTATGTCTATGGGAAGTGAGGGCGAAATCTGATTGGTCGCTTAGCAGACAGCGACCAATCAAATCGCGGGCGCCATTTTTAAAAATCCATAGACATACATTAGCGGTGTGTCGGCGATTTTAAGGGCCGGCCTGGTTCTATTTCCCGGACCTAAAATCGCGGAGACGCCGCTAATGTATGTCTATGGGAAGTGAGGGCGAAATCTGATTGGTCGGCGTTAGCAGACAGCGACCAATCAGAATCGCGGCGCCATTTTTAAAAAATCCCATAGACATACATTAGCGGTGTATCGGCGATTTTAAGGCCGGGCCCCTGGTTCTATTTTCCGGACCTAAAATCGCGGACACACCGCTAATCTATGTCTATGGGAAGCGAGGAGCTGTTCTGATTGGTCGCTGTGTGCTGACGCCGACCAATCACAATAGCGCCTCATTTCTCAATGTATCTCTATGGGAAGGCGCCGTCCAATCAGAATGGCGGCGCCATGTTTAAAAATGCCATAGAGATACATTAGCGGTGTGTCGGCGTTTTTATGTCCGGAAAATAGAACCATGGGCCCGGCCTTAAAATCGCCGAGACACCGCTAATGTATCTCTATGGCATTTTTAAACATGGCGCCGCGATTCTGATTGGTCGCTGTCTGCTAACGCCGACCAATCAGATTTCGCCCTCACTTCCCATAGACATACATGAGCGGCGTCTCCGCGATTTTAGGTCCGGGAAATAGAACCAGGGGCCCGGCCTTAAAATCGCCGACACACCGCTAATGTATGTCAATGGGAAGTGAGGCGGTGTTCTGATTGGCTGACGGCAGTAGACAGCGACCAATCAGAAGAGCGCCTCACATCTCATACAGATAGAATGGAGGATTTTTCGTCCATTCTCTCGCAATGAGAGGTGAAGAGGACGTCGGAGCTGGAAGATGGCGGAAAGAAGACAGAAGACCCCCGGGGCCGGAGGAAGAGCCGGAGATGGCGGAAAGAAGAGAGAAGACCCCCGGGGCCGGACGAAGAAGACGCCTGGCCGGACGGAGGAGTTGTGGATCGGACGGACGATCAGATGAATAAGAAGACATGTAAGTGATCGACAGCGTCGTTAGAGAAGGGTTGCGGTGGGGCTTAGGGGGTAGGGGCTTAGGTGCGGCGGGGCTTAGGGGGTAGGGGCTTAGTTGCGGCGGGGCTTAGGGGGTAGGGGCTTAGGTGCGGCGGGGCTTAGGGGGTAGGGGCTTAGTTGCGGCGGGGCTTACGGGGTAGGGGCTTAGGTGCGGCGGGGCTTAGGGGGTAGGGGCTTAGGTGCGGCGGGGCTTAGGGGGTAGGGGCTTAGTTGCAGCGGGGCTTAGGGGGTAGGGGCTTAGGTGCGGCGGGGCTTAGGGGGTAGGGGCTTAGGTGCGGCGGGGCTTAGGGGGTAGGGGCTTAGGTGCGGTGGACTTAGGGGGTAGGGGCTTAGTTGCAGCGGGGCTTAGGGGGTAGGGGCTTAGGTGGTAGGGGCTTAGGGGGTAGGGGGTTAGGTGCGGCGGACTTAAGGGGTAGGGGCTTAGGTGCGGCGGGGCTTAGGGGGTAGGGGCTTAGGTGCGGCGGTGTAGAGCTTAGGTGCGGCGGGGCTTAGGAGGTAGGGGCTTAGGTGCGGCGGGGCTTAGGGGTAGGGGCTTAGGTGCGGCGGGGCTTAGGGGGTAGGGGCTTAGGTGCGGCGCATGGGGCTGTAGTGTACAGCGCTATGGTATACTACAGTCCCATGGCCATACGCCTGTGAGGCCTGAAGCGACAGGCGTATGGGCATGGGACTGTAGTATACCATAGCGGTGTACACTACAGCCCTATGCGAGTCGCTGCTGGGCTTAGGTGCGGCGGGGTTTGGGGGGTAGGGGCTTAGGTGCGGCGGGGCTTAGGAGGTAGAGGCTTAGGTGCGGCGGGGCTTAGGGGGGTATGCGGCGGGGCTTAGGGGGTAGGGGCTTAGGTGCAGCGGGGTAGGGCTTAGGTGCGGCGGAGCTTAGGGGGTAGGGGCTTAGGTGCGACGGGGCTTAGGGGTAGGGACTTAGGTGCGGCGGGGTAGGGCTTAGGTGCGGGGTAGGGGCTTAGGTGCGGCGGGGCTTAGGAGGTAGGGGCTTAGGTGCGGCGGGGTAGGGCTTAGGTGCGGCGGGGCTTAGGGGGTAGGGGCTTAGGTGCGGCGGGGCTTAGGGGGTAGGGGCTTAGGTGCGGCCGGGTAGGGCTTAGGTGCGGCGGGGCTTAGGGGTAGGGGCTTAGGTGCGGCGGGGCTTAGGTGCGGCGGGGCTTAGGGGGTAGGGGCTTAGGTGCGGCTGGGCTTAGGGGGTAGGGGCTTAGGTGCGGCGGGGTAGGGCTTAGGTGCGGGGTAGGGGCTTAGGTGCGGCGGGGCTTAGGAGGTAGGGGCTTAGGTGCGGCGGGGTAGGGCTTAGGTGCGGCGGGGCTTAGGGGGTAGGGGCTTAGGTGCGGCGGGGCTTAGGGGGTAGGGGCTTAGGTGCGGCGGGGTAGGGCTTAGGTGCGGCGGGGCTTAGGGGGTAGGGGCTTAGGTGCGGCGGGGCTTAGGTGCGGCGGGGCTTAGGGGGTAGGGGCTTAGGTGCGGCGGACTTAGGGGGTAGGGGCTTTAGGGGGTAGGGGCTTTAGTGTGGGCGGCGGGGCTTAGGGGGTAGTGGCTTAGGTGCGGCGCATGGGGCTGTAGTGTACAGCGCTATGGTATACTACAGTCCCATGGCCATACGCCTGTCAGGCCTGAAGCGACAGGCGTATGGGCATGGGACTGTAGTATACCATAGCGGTGTACACTACAGCCCTATGCGAGTCGCTGCTGGCTGTGGCTTTGTTAGCGGTGCCAACGACTCGCGGGCATTGCTTCGCGAGTCGCCGTGGCCACGTAGCAACGGAAGGAGAAACACCCAGGACTTGCTAACAAAGCCACCGGAAGTCGCGCCGCTCCGACGGAAGTCAGCTACGGCAATTATATAATAGATATGTTACCTCTACGCCTAGATCTATATTGGGGACCTAAAAATGACACAGGCATATCAAAGATATGGATTAATTACCTTTTTAGAGTGCAAATGATCCCAGGGTATAAAATGCGCAGTTCAAAATAGTAGGTGCAGAAGACTAGAAAAAAGGTATAGTGGGTTTATGTCTTAAGGTACCTTTACACGCCGCTACGACAGGATGGATACAACCCGCTACTTCACGTGCACGAGCACGCCCAAACGGTTACAAACGGGAAACGCACCCTCTTTACACGCCGCCACAAGGTGCGCTACGCTACGCTACATCTGTAACTAGCTACATCGCCGGATGTCTCAAGTAGCCATCTGTAGCTCATCTTAGCTCATTTACACACCGCTACAACCAGCTACTATGGGCGTACCTGGTGCAGCAGGGACAGCACATAGGCGTGCTACAATTGTGGATTACGAGATGTCCGTACGCTGATAGGACAAAGCAGTAATACCATGATTGGGCAGGCATCGCAGGAGGCTGATTAATACTTGACGCTCGAGCAATTGTGTAGTGTGACTCGTCAGTTCCTTAAATATGCCGCCCTGTGCGGCGACAACCAATCGCAACGCCGGAGCTTCCTCCAATGATCGCTGAAGGGGGCGCGGAAACCCGGAGCCTGTGTCACGCCCCAGCTACATAGCATGGTGTAGAAACAACCCTTCTGTTCCTTCTTTACACGCTGATACAGCTCGCTACAATCGGCTTTGTAGCTATCTGTTTTCGAGCAGTGCTCGGAAACAGATGTATCTGTTGCCGGCTGTCGCGTCCCGTCTTCACACGCCGCTACTACAGGCTATATTGGCGCTACAAGCTACATTTGTAGCCTGTAGCGGGTTGTATCCATCCTGTTGTAGCGGCGTGTAAAGGTACCTTTAAAGATATATGTACATGTTACCCAAGGATGTCCATTTTTAGGAAATTGATTCTTACCAAGATCAAACTATGAAAGGCAAGAGGACAACCACAATAAGACAGGCATTCGGCAAATTACATTCTAGAATTACAAATGTCATGGGACATCTAAGCAGCTGGATCCATATAATATATATTAATTTACATTTTACTGTTACCGTATGTATACAGTGCATTGTGAAAGTATTTGGCCCCCTTGAACTTTTCAACCTTTTGTCACATTTCAGGCTTCAAATATAAAGATATAAAGTCTAATTTTTTTTGAAGAATCAACAAGTGGCACACAATCGTGAAGTGGAATTACATTTTTTGGATATTTTAAACTTTTTTAACAAATAAAAAACTGAAAAGTGTGGCGTGCAAGATTATTCGGCACCTTTACTTTCAGTGCAGCAAACTCACTCCAGAAGTTCCGTGAGGATCTCTGAATGATCCAATGTTGTCATAAATGACTGGTAATGATAAATAGAATCCACCTGTGTGCAATCAAGTCTCCGTATAAATGTCTCAGGGTTCTTTTTCAAGTGCAGAGAGCATCATGAAGACCAAGAAACACACCAGGCAGGTCCGATATACTGTTGTAGCGAAGCTTAAAGCCGGATTTGGATACAAAAAGATTTCCCAAGTTTTAAACATCTCAAGGAGCACTGTGCAAGTGATCATATTAAAATGGAAGGAGTATCAGACCACTGCAAATCTGTGGCGCCCTGCTCACGCAGGAAGCCACAGACTTCTCTAATGCACAGTTGGGTTTCCACAGCAGGTAACTACTACATACAACACCTTCCACCCCGCACAGTAGGGGAAGCTCCACTTGCTGCCCTTAGGCAAGTTCCCCTATAAATACTGCTGCTGGGGGCGGAGTTAGTTAGAGTGTGCAGACGCTAGAAGAGCTGCAAAGACATCCTGGTGGTCGGTGCTGCGATTAGGCCCGAACCAGTGACTCGGAGTGGCCCTATGTCCCGCAAGCCTAAGTGGGACTGAAGGCAAGGAGCTTAAGACAGAAAAGGAGTGAGGAACTTGAGGGAGTTCGTCCAGAGAGAACCACCGGATATTGGGGATCTGCACCTGTGGGATACTATAGGACCACAGAAAACCCCGTCACACCGTGGAGGCTTTGGCTACCCGGTTTCCTATGTGGGTCAAGAGAGGGAGCCAGACACAGCAGGGCAACACCGCAGTGATCAGAGAAGGCAACCCGGAGACCGCACAGGAGGAGAGACAGAGACTATAGTCAGGAAGAGAGAGGAGGCAAGTCTGGCTGCAAGCAGGCTGTGCTTCACCCATTACTACAGAGAAGAGGAAGCCTTATACCCACTTGCTGTGGGGATCCACTGTGCAACCTGTCCACCCACCAGTGCCCTGGACCATTTTACCTGCTCAACATCAGTAAAAGGTAAAAGAGACTTTGCTGTGTACGTGTATCCTTCCTCTCCGCTTCCAGTGCCCCTCATAGACTGTTCCAACACTCCCTATACAATCCCAGCTCCACCCCAAGCTGCCCCGGCTCACTACGCTGCCCCAGAGGTTCCAGTCCTACCTGTGGAGGACTACACCATCCTAGCCGCGATACCATCTACCTCCGGCGGGCTGTTCCGGTGCTGGTGCAAATCACCAGAAACTACAGGTGGCGTCACAACAACATACTGTATATAATCCCCTGTACATAAAACCCCTTTTTCAAAGAATAGTCCCCCAGGACACGGGATCAGGCGCGGCCACCATTCCCCATGACACAGTTAACCCCTTGGAGCCTGATACCTGAGTACCCCGCAGCCTGGGGTTCGACAGATCTACCAAGACCCGGCCGTCCCTCTAAACTTACATCTCGAACAAGGAGAAGACTGATCAGAGATGCAGCCAAAAGGCCCATGATCACTCTGGATGAACTGCCCTCTTGTATCTGTACGACCGAATTTTCCACATTTATTGTTACTTGTATTGTTACTATGTAACTTGTCCTAGTCTGCCCCTTTTAGCATGTAAAGTGCCATGGAATATAATGGCGCTATATAAATAAATAATAATAATAACTGCAGACATCTATAGCTGAGGAGGGAGAGTCTGTCCGTACGACAACAATCTGTCGTACACTGCACAAATTTAGCCTTTATGGAAGCGTGGCAAGAAGAAAGGCATTTCTCAAAGATATCCATAAAAAGTCTTGTTTGAAGTTTGCCACAAGCCACCTGGGAGACACACCAAACATGTGGAATAAGGTGCTCTGGTCAGATGAAACCAAAATCGAACTTTTTGGCCACAATGCAAAACGATATGTTTGAAGTAAAAGCAACACAGCTCATCACCCTCAAAACACCATCCCCACTGTCAAACATGGTGGTGGCAGCATCATGGTTTGGCCTGCTTTTCTTCTGCAGGGACAGGGAAGATGGTTAAAATTGATAGGAAGATGGACGGAGCCAAAATACAGGACCATTCTGGAAGAAAACCTGTTGGAGTCTGCAAAAGACCCGAGACTTGAACTGAGATTTATCTTCCAACAAGACATTGATCCTAAACATAAAGCAACACCTACAATGGAATTGTTCAAAAATAAATGTATCCAGGTGTTAGAATGGCCAAGTCAAAGTCCAGACCTGAATCCAATCGAGAATCTGTGAAAAAAGCTGAAAACTGCTGTTCACAAACGCTCTCCATCCAACCTCCCTGAGCTTGAGCTGTTTTGCAAGGAAGAATGGGCAAGAATTTCAGTCTCTCGACGTACAAAACTGATAGAGACATACCCCAAGCGACTTGCAGCTGTAGTCGCAGCAAAAGGTGGCACTACAAAGTATAAACTCAAGGGGGACGAATATTATTGCATGCCCCACTTTTCAGTATTTCATTTTTTTTTTAAAAAGTAAAAAAATATCAAATAAATTTCGTTCCACTTCCCACTCGTTGTTGGTTCTTCACAAATAAATTAAAATTTATATCTTTGTTTGAAGCCTGAAATGTGGCAAAAGGTTGAAAAGTTCAAGGGGGCCAAATACTTTCACAAGGCACTGTATGTCCATTGCAGATTTATGTTCATGGATGCAAAATGGTTACATCTATATTGTACTCTGTAGTCTGTATGTTCTTGGCTCTGGTGTTGGCCTACTCATTCTGGCAGATGCTGGCTGCTCTGGTCCCTGGCTGCAGTAAAATGCACTGCTGTGTATTGGGTTTCCTGGTGACGCGTCCCGGGTGGCCTGAGTGCACTGCAGTGTTTGCAGCAGGTGGGCAGTGCAGCACGGCCGTCGCGTGGTGATGAGATGCTGACGGTCACGTGACTGGTTGTGGGCATGTTTGGTCCACCCCGCGGTGATGCGGGACGCAATCGGCACGTCATTTCTGGTCACCCGACCAGGCCTGGAAGTCACTTCCGGTCCGGGGTGACACGGTCACCGCCGATATTATTTAATGGGAGAGTGGGCGGTATTCTCTTATATCCCCCTGATGAAGTGGCTATAGGCTGTTTGCCTAGCCACGAAACAGCGTCGTGGTCCACATCCCCAGGTTCCCCTGTACCCGGAAATTCCTTTACCATATGGCCACCAGCAATACCGGTAACAATGGTGCTTGAGTACTACTCTTATGGTTTATACTTTTAATCCTGTGTACCAATGTGTCTTATTATTTAAGGGTGTAATACTGAATATATATGGAGGTTTAGCATGTGTATCATCGTCCAATGTGTTACAATTGTATAAAGGTCATTATACTGTTGACAACTTTGTCCCTTCACTTGAATTCATTGTACCTTGGTCCTTCTTTAATGTAAACCCATAGTACTTCATGTACTCCCCCTATCATTTGATTTACATGTGTCAATTGTGGTTTTATTGTATGACCCTAATACACTAATGTTCCTTATGCTGGTTAACATGTGTTGACAGGTGTATTCAATAAACAGCACCTAAATTGCATATTTAGTTTCAACTTTGTTTTTATTGAACTTTTCCATTATAAATCAACATAGGACATTCATAACAGAAGGAAAGGGATATTAAATCGTAAAATGGTACAATTTGAGCATGGGTAAAAAAAAAAAAAAAAAGGAGAGTGAGAGGATCTCATCTCATCATATATGGAGTGGCAAAGTATTTGGTAAAGCTTAAGGAGTCTCAGTAAATAGTCCCACAAGCAGTAAAGTATGTCAGGGTTATATCTTCATTCGTCACAAATGTAAATCATCTTGGAATATGATCCAATAGCTCCAGATTTTGTTGAATTTGACCATAGCATTGTGTAAATTAGCAGTCATCTTTTCCATGAGGTAGACATATGATGAGGCCAGGGCTGTGGGGGGTACTCGGTCACCGGGTCTGCTGAGTAGGGAGTCACAGGTGGACGGTATCCCGGTGCCGTGCCCTGGGGATCATTTGAAGGGGGATGAAGGGATTATTTACAGGGGAACGTGACGCCACCTGTAGGGTCTGGTAAGGTGGTACCAGCGCTGCCAGCCGGCCTCTGAGGTGATGGAGGGGGCAGCAAAGTGTGGTATAGCTCCCCACAGGTGGAGCTTTACCTCAGGGCAGCAATAAGGGAAGATGGTGAGGGAGGGCAGCGAAGGAGGATGATGGTGGATTATAGCTGATAAACAGTCACACATACACACAGGGTTAGTTGTTCCGGTACCTTTTTTTACTGAGGTAACATAACAGGTGCAGTCTTGAGTATTAACCGGGTCCCTGGTACAATTTAGGATCAACTCCTTGGAAGGATATGAGGCCTCCTTTATTTCTATTCTCTGCCTTGAGGGATGAGTCTCTCCTGAGTTTGGACTCTCCAATCCTCTGATGTCTAAAACTAACAATCAGGCCCTTCTGCGGGAACCCGGTTTATCCTGTGGCCCCTGGTCCTCTGTTTGGTTAGTTTTTAATATTTCCTCTATCTTCCTTCAGGGCTAAACTTCACCTGAAACTGCTGGGTTTTTACTGTGGCTCTGTAAGCCCATAGCATCGGACTCCAGTGTCCGTTTGTTCCTAAGGGGAATATATTTTGGGTCCCTCTTCTTATTCCCTACCTCTTCTCCTTGCCTCCGGCCCCTTCCCTGGGGTGTGAACAGCTGACAAAAATGGTCCCTTCTGGTCCTGGATCTCTGTCTTGTCCAGGGACCAGCAGCTTTGCCTCCTCCTCTCTCCTCTCCTCACACGAACACTTTCCTAGCAACTGTCTCCTAGGACCAACTGTCTCCTCCTCTCAGCCTGGATCTCCCAGGGGAACTGACTTAATGCAGCCAGTAGAGCTCCCCCTTCAGGTCTGGAGTGGAAGGTGTTGTGTGCTGAACAAACCAAGGTGTCAATCCTTCCTTGTACCAGTGTAACCTGTGGCAATCCCCCGCAGGGGTGCCACATTCCCCCCTAGTTAAACTCAGTCCTCCGGGACTGAAACATTTTTCATAAACACAACAGGTTATAACTATTTACACTTGATTATTGAACAGAGTCTTGAAAATGAAAAATTTACAAAAACCAAGGAAAAATAAGAAAACAGGTTACCAGTCCATACAGCGCTAGTCCATCCGCTGCAGGCTGTTTAGGGGATGTTGAAACAGGGATTTGCCACTTCCAGTCCTGTGGCTATGGTCCATTTTAAAAATAAGAAAAAGGGAAAGTTCAAGAGTCCAACAGGTTAAGTCTTTTAGGAATTAAAAATCATAACTATATACAATACGGGTGTATCTGCTTAGGAGGCCTGGCTTCACTTATACCACCCCCAGGCACTTTATTTTCCTAACTTGATGTGCATGGGGGCCAGTCCAGTTCCTCCACCCTTCTGTACACTACCACTAATAACATATTTTCATTCTGAACATATTTACATTTTAAACATTTTCACATTTTCCCACATTTTATCACCTACTCTCTGTATCTAAGTGGTGGCTGACCAAAGTTACTACGGGTTGACCTGCGTAGCACTGGTGTGTTACTAATGTCTGTACCTAATGCAGTGTATGTTCTCTCTCTCAGTCTATCAGATCTACGTGTTGTTGTAATACCGTAGTATTGGCGTAGTCTCTCTAGTGGACTGGCAGATTCACCGATTGCAGGGATCTCTGGTTCCGGTACAACGGGTGGTTCTTGTATTCTCGGTACTTCTACTGCTGATGGAAACGTTAAAGTTGGGATTAGATATGTACCTTCTATTTGAGGCCAATCTGCTGGTAACTCTCCAATAATTGTCTGGACTGTCTTTGGCTTCTCTTGCTCTTCTAGCTTTGGACAAGGTACATCTTCCTCTGGTTGAAGCTGTTGAGGGCACTTTTTCAAATGATCTCTGGACACTGTTGCTGTAGTTTCACCATGATCCTTACTGATTAAACAGGTTTTCTGGTTATCAAAATTGGATGGTAATACAGTGTATGGTTCTCTTTCCCACTGATCATCTAGTTTGTGCATTCTTCTTTTTCTTCTCAAAACCAATTCACCTGGTGTTAAAGGCGTTCCTTGTGCACTTTTGTTAAAGTTAATTTCTTGTCTTCCTCTAGATCTTTCCAAACTTCTCTCAACGCATTCTTGGATTTTCTGGTATTGTTCCTTCCTTCTACTATCCCAATCTTTATCTGTAGTATCTGCTTCAGGAACTACTATGCCTAACTCAAAGTCTGCTGGCAACTTTCCTGGTCTTGCTCTCATGAGGTATGCAGGGGTGCAATTTGTTGAACTTACTGGGATGTTATTGTAGATGTCAACTAAATCTGGTAACTTTTCTGGCCACTGGTTGCGTTCTTCTAAGGGCAGAGTTTTTAACATTTCAATTACCACGTGATTCATCTTTTCGCACATTCCATTTGTTTGAGGATGGTAAGACGTAGTGCGTATTTTCTTGCATCCGTATAGGCGACAGAACTCTTGAAATATTTCAGCTTCAAAGGCGGGTCCTTGGTCTGTCAATACCTGGTCTGGATAACCATGAGGTCTGCAGAAATAAGCTTGAAATGTTCTTGCTGCTGTCTCAGCTGTTAAGTCTTTTACCGGAGCTACCACAAGAAATCTAGAATAATGATCTACCATGGTAAGAGCATAGGTGTAGCCTGATTTACTGGGTGTAAGTTTGACATGATCTATGGCTACCAGTTCTAATGGTTCTTTGGTGATGATAGGTTTGAGGGGTGCTTTCTGGCTGTTACGGTCTTTTCTTCTTAATGAACATGGTCCACAATTTTTACACCATCTCTCTATGGAGGCTCTCATGCTGATCCAATAAAATCTTTCACGTAACAGTATTTCTAATTTTCTCCATCCAAAGTGTCCCGATTCATTGTGATACGCTTGCAATACCATTTGAACATCTCTTTTTGGAACCACAACTTGCCATACCATTTCATGTGTTCTTGGGTTGATATACCGCCTGCACAATTGACCTTGATAGATGAATAATCGACTTCTTTCTTTCCACAAGTATTGAGCTTCCAGTGGAGCATTCTTTTCAAGTTTGGAATCTGGTTGGGTTATTAACTTCTTTACAAGACTTACTGCTGGATCACTGTCTTGAGTCTCTTTCCATCCATAGTGAGGCAATGGGTTTAGTTCAACAGTCTGACGATTTTGGTAGACTCGATCTTCAGCGATTTGCCATTTTCTACTTTTATGGAAAGCTGGGAGTTCTATTTCCTCTAGGTCATCTTCTTCTTCACTACCTTGTGGATGTACTTGAGGATTTCTAGAAAGGGCATCTGCATTTGCGTTATTGCGGCCTGCTCGATATTTGATAGTAAAGTCATAATTCGACAGTCGAGCCATCCAACGTTGCTCCAATGCTCCAAGTCTTGCGGTATCCAGATGTGTCAACGGGTTATTATCTGTGAAGACAGTGAACTTCGAAGCTGCGAGGTAATGCTTGAACCTTTCTGTTACGGCCCAGACCAAGGCCAGGAACTCCAACTTAAAGGAACTGTAATTTTCTGGGTTCCTCTCAGTGGGTCGAAGTTTTCTGCTAGCGTAGGCAATTACTCGTTCTCTACCATCTTGCATCTGAGAAAGGACTGCTCCCAGGCCTACATTGCTTGCGTCGGTGTAAAGGACGAATGGTAAGTTATAATCAGGGTAAGCCAGGATTTCTTCACCGGTCAGAGCCTGCTTCATCTGTTGGAAGGAGTTTTCCTGTTCTTCTCCCCATTCTAATGGTGACTCTGGAAATCTTCTCTTCTTAGATTGGCCTATCAGAAGATCTTGTATGGGCGCAGCCATCTTTGTGTAGCCCTTAATGAATCTTCTATAGTATCCAACCAGACCTAAGAACTGACGTACCTCGGTGATGGTCGTTGGTCTCTGCCAATCCTGGATTGCTGTTACCTTTTCCGGATCTGGTGCTACTCCATCTGCGCTGACCACGTGTCCCAGGTATTGGACTTTAGGTTTCAGCAGGTGACATTTAGATGGTTTGAGTTTCATTCCGTACTTTGCTAAAGCCTCAAATACCTCCGCCAGGTGTTTCAGGTGTTCTTCGTAGGTTCTAGAGAACACGATGACGTCGTCCAGGTATAAAAGTACGGTTTCGAAGTTTCGATGTCCCAGGCAACTTTCCATGATTCTCTGAAACGTTCCTGGTGCGTTGCATAACCCGAATGGCATACTATTGAATTCGCATAATCCCATTGGCGTTGTGAATGCAGTCTTCTCCCGGTCTTCTTCTGCAACGGAGACCTGCCAATACCCACTAGTGAGATCTAATGTGGAGAAATAATTAGCAGTCTTTAATGCAGCAAGAGACTCCTCTATTCGGGGTAATGGGTAAGCATCTTTGTGAGTGATTTTATTGACCTCTCTGTAATCTACACACATCCTCATTGTGCCATCCTTTTTCCTGACTAGGACTAAAGGGGCTGCCCAGGGACTACTACTATCTCTTATAACCCCGGCCTCCTTCATGTCCCTCAGCATTTCTTTGGCATGTTGATAGTGACCTGGTGGAATGGGTCTGTGTCTCAACTTGATTGGTGGATGATTTCCTGTGGGTATGTGATGCTGTACCCCTTTAATCCTCCCAAAATCTAATGGATGTTTGCTGAATATCTGCTCAAACTCTTGCACTACCCGGTACACTCCATGCTTCAGGTGAGAAGGGGTGGCATCAGTTCCTACATGCAACTGCTGACACCACTCCTCCTGCTGTCCTTTAGAGTTACTATCCTCCGCCGGACTAGGCGAGGAAACAGGTTCTACTGCCTGTATGTTGTTGTTACAAACAGTATACAGCTTTGCTACAGTAGCATACCGGGTAACTTTGCTTCTTCTGCCCCACAATTTAACACACGGATTGGTACTCGTCCTTTGCGTACATCCACCACCCCTCTGGCTGTCAGTAGTGTAGGTCTGTGTTCTGAAAATACCGGCTCTACAACTGCCTGGTATTCCTGTCCTCTACAACCTATCGCTGCTCGACACCATATCATCATTTCACTATTTGGTGGTATTACAATAGGAACCGAGTCTATTACCCGCACACTGCCAATTTCTCCCCCAGACAGATTTACCTGTTGCTTGTGGATGAGGGCTCGGATCTCTTGTTGGATGACTCTTGTCCGCCCATAACCAGCAGTTTGAGTAATCTGTCGGAGTAAAAACAACACTTCTCCAAAGCAGTTTTCAATAACATTTGTACCAATAACCATGTAAGGGCATTTTTCATTAGGATTATCTTCAACTACAAATAACCCTTGACCTTTCAACTCCTCCCTTCCCAACTTTATTGTAGCTGCTCTATACCCCACCTGTTTCTGTGGTTGGCCATTAGCTGCAATAATATAAAAATTGGGGTTTGGGGGTTCAAGATCATCATCAGACCAATACTGCTTATAAAGGATATGCGGGATCGTAGTAACCTGCGACCCGGTGTCCAATAGGGCCGACATGGGAATTCCTTCTAGTGTAATGTTGAGGTACGGACGGCCTCCCACGTACCGCTTACACCAGTCTTTTGGGCCCAGTTGCTCTACTCCTGGGAGTTGGCCCTCGGACCCAGGAATCTCGTGTTTAAAGGGCATCCTCTTGCAAAGTGTCCTGGTTTGTTGCATCGCAGGCAGATGGGTTGTCCTGAAGAATCTGTGTAATCCCAGGGTCTGCGTTGGAATGGTGCGTTGGTCCCCTGCGCGGGCGACCCGGTTCTGCGTTGGAATGGTGCGTTGGTCCCCTGCGCGGGCGACCCGGTTCTGCGTTGGAATGGTGCGTTGGTCCCCTGCGCGGGCGACACGGGTCTACGTTGAAATGGTGTGTTGGTCCCCTGCCCGGGCGACTTGGCTTTTCTCTGCATCCATGGGACATCCTCAGGGCTATCAGCTAGTTGAATTTTACTTGGTGGTGGTGCCCCAGGCATGTTTTGCAAGAGCTTTAGTACGTAGTCCATGTTTTTAGTTAACTGCAGCACCTGGTTTTGCATGTTATCATTTGCTACAGCTTGACTCTCTGCTTTTGCAGGTTCTGCAGGAATAGGTTTAAAGTCTATGGAAGAAGCATTAGTCTGCCATGATTGGTTGGCAGGTTCTGCAGGTGCTGGATCTCTTAGCACAGTTATAGCACGATCTTTTAAGTCACTAAAACTCACTGTTGGGTGATCCAATACCCACATATGCACTTGTTGGCGGTGATAGTCTGATCTTAATCCTTCTGTAAACTGTTCAGCAAGCATTTTATCCTCTTCCAGTACACTGGCCGGGTCTATCTGTTTCAAGGACCGGAGTGCTCTTTGTAAACGGAGGGCATAGTCTCTGATGGTATCCTGCGATCTCTGCTTACACTGATAAAACAGCATCCTCAATTCAGACTGTGTGCGCTTCTCAAACACCGATTTTAGCTTATCAAACACTTTGGCAGCAGAGTCCCTGTCAGCATCTCTCCAGGACTCAGCCTCCAGCTCCGCTGCGCCTATTAATTGTCCCAGCACAACGGTAGCCTGTTGCTTCTGTGTCATAGCATACATGTCCAGCATTGCACACATCTTATGCTTAAATGTTGCTAACGTACCAGGTTTACCTTCATATGTTGGTAACCACTTGGCACCCGGTACATACGGCATAGTTATAGGCATTATTTGGGCTGCTGCTTCAGGTACTGCGTTCTCGCCATTTCCCCTGTCAGGGACCCGCACATCATCCGTGTCACTCATGGTGAGGCCCCCCTAGTTAATGGATGCCAACCTGTAAGATGAAAACTGGTTTCTCCAGCTGTCGGCGGCTCTGTAGATAGAGCGGGCACCTCAGGTCTCTCTCTAACAGGGAGCTGCGCTTTCTTCAATCTCTCCGGCAGAGTGGAAGGGGGCGGGGCTTATCTTCCCGCTCTTTCTCCTGCTGTGACGCAGTTGTAATTTCTGAGGCGATGTAATGGCGGCCGCACAAACAGTCAATTAAATAAAGTCTTAAGGCGCACTTCACCTAGTAAATACCAGGCTGGTTTGGATCCTGTTCGTGACGCCAGAAAAATGATGAGGCCAGGGCTGTGGGGGTACTCGGTCACCGGGTCTGCTGAGTAGGGAGTCACAGGTGGACGGTATCCCGGTGCCGTGCCCTGGGGATCATTTGAAGGGGGATGAAGGGATTATTTACAGGGGAACGTGACGCCACCTGTAGGGTCTGGTAAGGTGGTACCAGCGCTGCCAGCCGGCCTCTGAGGTGATGGAGGGGGCAGCAAAGTGTGGTATAGCTCCCCACAGGTGGAGCTTTACCTCAGGGCAGCAATAAGGGAAGATGGTGAGGGAGGGCAGCGAAGGAGGATGATGGTGGATTATAGCTGATAAACAGTCACACATACACACAGGGTTAGTTGTTCCGGTACCTTTTTTTACTGAGGTAACATAACAGGTGCAGTCTTGAGTATTAACCGGGTCCCTGGTACAATTTAGGATCAACTCCTTGGAAGGATATGAGGCCTCCTTTATTTCTATTCTCTGCCTTGAGGGATGAGTCTCTCCTGAGTTTGGACTCTCCAATCCTCTGATGTCTAAAACTAACAATCAGGCCCTTCTGCGGGAACCCGGTTTATCCTGTGGCCCCTGGTCCTCTGTTTGGTTAGTTTTTAATATTTCCTCTATCTTCCTTCAGGGCTAAACTTCACCTGAAACTGCTGGGTTTTTACTGTGGCTCTGTAAGCCCATAGCATCGGACTCCAGTGTCCGTTTGTTCCTAAGGGGAATATATTTTGGGTCCCTCTTCTTATTCCCTACCTCTTCTCCTTGCCTCCGGCCCCTTCCCTGGGGTGTGAACAGCTGACAAAAATGGTCCCTTCTGGTCCTGGATCTCTGTCTTGTCCAGGGACCAGCAGCTTTGCCTCCTCCTCTCTCCTCTCCTCACACGAACACTTTCCTAGCAACTGTCTCCTAGGACCAACTGTCTCCTCCTCTCAGCCTGGATCTCCCAGGGGAACTGACTTAATGCAGCCAGTAGAGCTCCCCCTTCAGGTCTGGAGTGGAAGGTGTTGTGTGCTGAACAAACCAAGGTGTCAATCCTTCCTTGTACCAGTGTAACCTGTGGCAATCCCCCGCAGGGGTGCCACACATAATTTATGTGTGAGTATGAATTGGGCACAGAAGGAACAGCTGTTTTCCTCCAGAACAATGAGATCAGGCATTTGGCAGCTGTTAGGAGGTGCAGTAATAGTTTAGCTTTTGGTTTATCCAACCCTGGTGGTATGCCAGGGGGTCCAGAGGGACAGCGACACCCATGACTCCTCCCACCAGCCGCTTAACCTCTCTCCAAAAGCCAGTTATTCTCAGGCAAGTCCAGAAGATGTGGTACAGGGATGCTACAACTGCGTCACATCTCCAGCAAACATTAGGGATGGACTGATTAATTGAATTAAGCAATTCAGGGGTGTGGTACCACGTCATTAATATCTTGAGCTGATTTTCCTTATAAAGGGTATTAATTGAGGTTCCAAAGGCACGAGACCATATCATTTGCAACTTTTGGCGTGGTAACATACAGCACAACCATATCTCCCATCTCTGCATGTATGTGTGTTGTATGGGATTCAGGGGATCTGGGTCGTGTAGGATGGAATAAATGTCTGAGATAAGGCCTCTGGCACACAGTTGCTCAAATCTAGAAAGGGTGAGGGACTCAGGAGGGTCCAACTCAGCTCAAAAATAATGGATGATTTGTTTATCTGCTAAATCTCCAAAAGATCTAAATTTTCTAGTCAGGGGATCCACCAAATCTCTGAAACAGAAAAGTCCTGCCTGTGCCCATACGCATTTCACTCCCGCACTCATAAGATTTGAAATGTGTGGATTATAGAGAAAGGGAGTCAGAAAGGATGCATGTGAAGATAGGTGGTACTTCATTCTGGCCAGATCTCTTTGGTAAAGGTCATAGGGCCTAAGAGAGTAGTGGAAGATATATCATTTGGAGGACCCCACACCAGGGAGCTGGGGTGGTATGGAGCAAGCCACAATTTCTCCACTTCCATGCATTTATTGTAGGCTAAGAGTGTCCAGGAGGGAATGCGGCGCAAATGTGTGGCATAATAATACTTAGATATGTGTGGGCATGCCAAGCCTCACTGTGATTTAGGGGCACATAGACTGTCTTAGGTATGTGGTGTTGACCCGAGTGCCATATGAATTTTAGGAACATTGATTGTACTTTTTTAAGCACGGTCAGCTGTACTTTGACCGGGATAGTTTCAAAGAGGTAAAGAAACCTACGAAGGATCAACATTTTGATTGCCACTATCCTTCCCAGATATATGGATTCTTGAACAATTAATAACAAACATAGAAATACAGAAAAGTAGATGCACTTCAAGTATATAAGTCATGAACTGGGGTCCCATGATCCCAGTTCAAGAGTTGGACATAGTGTTGGATCTGCGGATAGTTTACAGATACCACTCTACATTTCTAAGGGAGATGTGATCAAGTTAGGTCCGTTCTCTCGCTGGGGATGTGACAGGTCGCTGCCGGGACTAAGATAAAGAATAGAGTGGACATAAAAGACCTCCTCGCCCCAAGAACACGGCTGAGTGATCGTCGCAGAACAGGGGTGGAGCAGAAATTTCTCTCTTCGATATAGGCCAGCAAAGTAGGAAATAGGAGAATAGTAAGAGCAAGGGGAAGTATATTAAGTGTGGGGAGAGAAAGGGAGAATGAGAGCAGGGGAGGGGGGAAGCATCAATGACTGTGAAGGAAGCGGGAGAAGGGAACAAGAAGAAGGAGTTGTAGTGGGAAAAAGGGAAAAAGAAAGAGAGAGATATGGAGAGAAGGAAAGAAAAGGGGTGGGGAGTTAGAGATGGGAGATTAGAATGGGACAGAGTAAGTGGGTTCTTTAACTGGCCCGCAAACTCGAGAGAGTAAGGTTCAAAAGAAAAGCGTTAATATAAGACCGTAGGGCATAGTCACCACTCAGGTATAGTCCTTTCTCCTGGTGTCTCCTGTGTGTTGTTTCTTCAAAGGGGCCTTCAGTCAGGTTTGCTGGAGGAGCGGAGGAGGCACAGACAAGGGCCAGTCCGGAAGGTCAGGTGGCTCAATATTGAAGACTTTACAAAAGGCCGGTGAGTCCTCGCAGTGACATAGGAGCACAAATTTATTCCCCTTTCTGGCTGACAGACTGAACGGAAAGCGCCACTTATATATGGGATTTCTTTATCCCACAGACGGGACAGGTGTTGTCGTAGTCAGGGCCGTATTTGGAGTTTCTGCCACCCTAGGCACTTTCAGTGGTCGTGCCCCAAACCCCCCTTGATCAGTCAGACTAAGCATATGTACACTGTGTTCCAAATTATTATGCAAATTGGTTTTAAGTGTCATAGGGTTTTATTTTTATATTTTTTCAATGAAACCCATTGATGGTATTGTGTCTCAGGGTTCTTTGGATCATTGAAATCAATCTCAGATATCTGTGATAATTAGTTTGGCGGATGAGCCCAATAAAAGGAAAACTGGGTGTTCCACAATATTACGCAGGCCACAGTTTTCAAGAAACATGGGACAGAAAAAGGATGTCTCTGCTGCCGAAAAGCAACAAATAGTGCAATGCCTTGGACAAGGGATGAAAACATTTGATATTGCACGAAAACTTAAGCATGATCATACTATTGTGAAGAGATTTGTGGCTGATTCTGAGCACAGATATGTTCGTGCAGATAAAGGCAGAATGAGGAAGGTTTCTGCCAGGCAAGTTCATCAGATTAAGAGAGCAGCTGCTAAAAAGGCCTTACAAACCAACAAACAGATATTTGAAGCTGCTGGTGCCCTGGAGTCCCTCGAACCTCAAGGTGTAGGATCCTTCAAAGGTTTGCTGTGGTGCATTAACCTACTATTCGGCCACCCCTAAACAGTGCTCACAAGCAGAAACCGTTGTAGTGGGTCTAGATATACATGAAGACTAATTTTCAAACAGTCTTGTTTACTGATGAGTGTCAAGCAACCCTGGATGGTCCAGATGAATAGAGTAGTGAATGGTTGGTGGATGCCACCATGTCCCAACAAGGCTGCGACGTCAGCAAGGAGGTGGAGGAGTTATGTTGTGGGCTGGAATCATTGGAAAACTTTAAGGTTCCTGAAGGTGTGAAAATTACCTCTGCAACGTATATAGAGTTTCCAACTGAGAGCTTTCTTCCATAGTACAAAAAGCAAAAACGTGCCTTTAGGAGCAAAATCATCCTCATGCATGTCAATGCACCATCTCATGCTACAAAGAATACCTCTGTGCCATTGGCTGCTATGGGCATAAAAGGAGATAAACTCATGGTGTGGCCACCATCTTCCCCTGACCTCAACCCTATAGAGAACCTTAGGAGTATAATCAAGCAAAAGATCTATGAGGGTGGGAGGCAGTTCACATCAAAACAGCAGCTCTGGGAGGCTATTCTGACATCATCCAAAGAAATACAAGCAGAAACTCTCCAGAAACTCACAATATCAATGGATGCTAGAATTGTGAAGGTGGTATCAAAGTACGGTTCCTATGTTAACATGTAACTTGGTCTGTTAGGATGTTTTGGAGTTAAATAGCTTTTTATTTCAGTGAATGTGACCTGTTAATGCTGCAAATTCTACAAATGAGCATTTTCAGTTCTTTCAAACATATCAATTGTTTACAAACTCTACTGTGCCTAATAATTTGGAACAGTGCTTTTAGAGTTTTTTAATTTTGAAAATTATACTGTTATCATAGGTAGATTTCTTCAATAAAATTTGATGTATACTCTAACGAGTGATGACTTTTATTACACTGACTGTCATTTGCACCAACCATTTAGAAAAATCTGAGAAAAATAACATTTGCATAATAATTTGGAACACAGTGTAGATACAACATTTTATTTTTCAGACAGATCCGCTCAGTATTCTACCTGAAAAAACATCAGATAAATGCTAAACTTAATTAACTCATGCACGGCAATGTAAAAACGAATTGCTGTTCATGTGTTCAGCCTTTTGAGGTTTTCCTTTTTAACTGTGTGTCCTATCTTTTATCTGAACTCCAGCACTCAGGGGTTATTATTATTATTTATTTATAGAGCACCATTCATTCCATGGTGCTGTACATGAGGAAGGGTTACATACAGACAAGTTAAAAATTACAATGAACAAAGTGACAGACTGATACAGAGGGGAGAGAGGAACCTGCCCTTGCAGGCTTACATTCTACAGGGCAATGGGGAGGGAGACAGTAGGTTGGGTCTGCTGGGGTGGTGGGGGAGCGCCGGGTCTAATGGTGCTGAAGTGCCAGGTCCGATGGTGGTGGAGCACCGGGTCCAATGGTGGTGAGGCGGCACTGTGGTCATTGGAGGTTGTAGGCTGTTCTGAAGAGATGGGTTTTCCGGTTCCACTTAAAGGTTCCGAGTGTAGGGGACAGTCGGACGTGATGGGGTGCAGGGTTCCAGAGGATAGAGGATGCTCGGGCGCAGTCTTGCAGGCGCTTCGATGAGGAACGTACAAGTGTGGAGGGAAGAAGGAGGTCTTGGGAGGATCAAAGATTACGAGTTGGATGATATCGGGAGATTAGTTCAGAGATATATGGGTGGGGCAGATTGTGGACGGCTTTGTAAGTCAATGTTAGTAGTTTGAATTGGATACGCTGGTGAATTAGGAGCTGGTGGAGGGATTTGCAGAGGAGAGAAGTGGAGAAATAGCGAGGATAGAGGTGGATTAGTCAGGCAGCAGAGTTAAGGACAGATTGCAAGAGTGTTAGCAAGAAGGCCACAGAGAAGGAGGTTTAAGTAGTTGAGGCGGGAGATGATGAGGACATGCATTAGTAGTTTAGCAGGTAGGGGGTTGAGGAGGGCACGGATTTTGGAAATATCCTTGAGTTGGACGCTGCAGGAGGTGGCAAGGGCTTGGATGTGCGGTTTGAAGGACAAGGCAAAGTCACGGGTTACTCTGAGGTAGTGGGCTTCAGGTACAGGGCAAAGTGTGATGTCATTTATTGTGATAGATAAGTCTGGTAAGGAAGGTGTATGAGATGGAGGAAAGATGATGAGTTCAGTTTTGGCTACATTGAGTTTTAGGAAGCAGGAGGAGAAGAAGGAGGATATGGCTGATAGACACTCTGGGATTCTGGACAGCAGAGAGGTGACATCTGAGCCAGAGAGGTAGATCTAGGTTTCATCAGTGTACAGGTGATACTGGAAGCCATGGGACTTTATGAGTTGTCCTAGACCAAGAGTATAGATTGAAAAAAGGAGGGCCCAAGGACAGAGCCTTGAGGAATCCCAACAGAGAGGGGATAGGGCAAGGAGGTCTTGGGAGACAATAAATGTGCGGTTGGAAAGGTAGGAGGAGATCCAGGAGAGGACAAGGTCAGTGATACCAATGGAAGAGAGGATCTGTAATAAGAGGCAGTGGTCAACTGTGTCAGTGCCCGTAGCCTTCAGATAGTAGTGAAGACCTCCATACACATGAGACTAAAGTCGGCTAAACCTGCAAGGACAGTCTAATGTGTATGGGGGCTCTTACTGATGATTGGTCAAGTGAAATAAGGATCCAGCATGTCTGATTACAGGCTGTAGATCCTTTTGTCTTCTAAGTGATAAGCTGCAGCCAGAGACGTCTAAGACCCCTTTCACATCAGCGGTCCTGTCCGTATTCAGCCAATCCGGCAGATGTGCCACATCTGCCGCCTAACGGCCGACTTGCGGTACACTTGCAGCAAGCCCCCATTCATTCTCTATGGGGCCTGCGGCAATTTCAGTTAGCAGCATTTTTTTGCCACAGCAAGTGTCGGATCCAGCAGAATCGCACTTGCCGCACCTGACCGCAAGCCCCATAGACAAGGCATGGGGCTTACCTGATAGGTGCCGCAAGTCGGCCGTTAGGCAGCAGATCCAGTGCCATTTATTGGATCGGCCAGAAACATCAGCAAACTGCTCATGTGAAAGGGGCCTAACAGCAGCTTCCATACAGTATACTGGAACACTGGGAAGAATAAGTGCTCCTGTGTATGGGAAAGACGAGTAAGCTCGCTGCCGGCTGAGTGATCGGACACCTATCTATAGCGCTTGGGGGCTTTAGTCAATTGTTTGGCTGACATTCAGCTGTATTTTTAGTCAAGCACACTTACCCTATAATGTTTTAGGATCAAGTCTGTTAAGTTAAAGATTACACATCCACATGACTACATCACCAGAACCACCGGCAATACAATAATACCTCACCACAAGCACTGTCAATACAATAATACCTCACCAGAACAATTGTCAATACGGTAATACATTACCAAAACCAGTCAATACATCACCAGAACCCCCATCAATACAATAATATATCATCACTATAACCCTGTCAGTACATCACCAGAACCACCGGCAATACAATAATACATAATCAGAACCACCGTCTATACATCACCAGAACAGTACGTTCCCTATATAAATCTGTATGCAGATAAAATGTCCCATTCTGCTTGCTCATCCTACTTCCACATGTCCTATACTGCTCATATTCTCCCACATGCCCCATATGTTCCATGCAGCTCATCCTCACCCCCATTTCCCCTGAATCCTATGTTGCTTATCCTCCCCCCCATACATCTCATGCAGCTCGTCTTTCCCCTATCCCTGTCCCATGTTCCACGCAGCCTCTCCCCCCCATGTTCCACACAGCCTCACCCCTACCATGTTTCACACAGCCTCTCCCCTCCCATGTTCCACACAGCTTCTCCTCCATTCATGTAGCTTCTCCCCCCCATGTTCCATGTAGCTTCTCCCCCCATGTTCCATGTAGCTTCTCCTCCCCATCCATCCATGTACCTTCTACCTCTATCCCCCATCCATCCACGTACCTTCTCCCCCATCCACCAAACCATCCATGTACCTTCTCCCCCATCCATCCATTTTCTATCCCGTTTTCCATGCGGCCCCCTCATCCATCCATGAAGCTACTCCCCCGTTTTCCGTGCCACCCCCCCAGTCATCCACCCCATTCTCCCCCCTATTCCAGGCTGCCCCATCCATCCCATTGTCCCCCCCAGGTTGCTATCTTTGGCTGTAATAGCGCCTTACCTAACTCCACGCTCCTGATCCCAGACCAGCTTCTTCCTCTGCCGCTCCTGGTCTCCCGCTCGCTGTCACCAGCCGGAACCCTGCACCAGCCATCACCCGTCACCAGCCGGCAACCGAAAGCCACCAGCACCCGGGAGCCGGCACCAGGCAGCAGCCGCCAGCACCCAGAACCAGGCTACAGTCGCCAGTAGCCGACAACAGCTGCCAGCACCAGGCAGCACCCAGTGGCTGCCAGCACGAAGTGGCACCTGGCAGCCGCCAGCACCTGGTAGCTGGCACCAGGCAGCAGCTGCCAGCACCAAGTGGCAGCCACCAGCACCCGGCACCAGGTGGCAGCCACCAGCATCCGGAACCAGGTGGCAGCCGCCAGCAGCCACCACCAGGTGGCAGCTGACAGCACCCGGCACCAGGTGGCAGCCACCAGCACCCAGCAGCTGGCACCAGGTGGCAGCTGGCACCAGGTGGCAGCCACCAGCACCCAGCAGCTGGCACCAGGTGGCAGCCACCAGCACCCGGTGGCAGCCACCGGCACCAGGTGGCAGCTGCCAGCACCCAGTAGCCGCCGGCACCAGGTGGCAGCCGACAGCACCTAGTAGCCGCCGGCACCAAGTGGCAGCCAGCACCAGGTGGCAGCTGCCAGCACCCGGCAGCTGACACCAGGTGGCAGCCGCGACTGCGCTCAGCATCCAGCACCAGTGGCAGCTGACAGCCGCCAGCACCGTGCATTCGGCACCAGGCGGCAGCCGCCACAACTCAGGAGCCAGCACCAGGTGCACCCGGGAGACCCCGGCACCAGACGGCACCAAGCAGCCGCCGACGCCAGCCTCCAGCGATGTGCTGCTCGGCAGTGCGAGAAATTTGCATTTCCTCCTCCTCACTCCTCCAACCTCATCCCTTCAGAGGCCTGCGAGCCAAGATGCAGCGGCAGCAGGCCGGGGTGGATGACTGAGGTGGGGGAAGCAGGATGGCCCAAAAAAAGAAAAAAAAAATATGCTCAGGCGCCACTCCACGGAATTCCAGTGCCCTAGGCACATGCCTACAAGTGCCTAAGGGCAAATACGGCCCTGCTCATAGTGCTCTTCTTCGTTATAGGGTAATCCAAAACAGGTCTTGAAAAAGATGTACTTTGGTTTCTTTGAAGGTGGGTTGTTTTGGTTGGCTAGCTTTGGCCATAATCTCCTCCTTCAAGCGGAAGTCTGTAATATGGCAAATGATTTTACGTGGGGTGCCCTCTAAATTTTTGGCCCTCAGCGCTCTATGAGCTCTGTCCATTGGTATAGGTTGATCAGGTGGGTGGTGTAGGATAAAATTGAAGATCGTTTGGAGAGTGTCCACCACGTCTTCTTTGTTACGCTCTTCGGGAACCCCCCTGACTCTAACATTGTGTCTACGACCTGTGTTATTGAGGTCTTCAACGTCGCTGGAGATCCTGGATTATAGTCGCCTGAGAAGCTACTTGTGCCTTGAGCTGGGCTATCAACTGTCTAGCAGCGTTATGGTCTTCTTCTATCTGGTGCTTCATGACGGACCTCCACGATCTCAGATCTGCGGGTATTTTTTACTTCCAAGATAACTGCCTGGAAGTCTTGCTTTGAAGGGAGCTGCTGAACGTGAGCCCACAAGTCTTGTGGGGGATGAGATGAGGGTGGCAGTCCACTGGGCTAGAGAGGGGGTTGTGGAGTCATACAGACTATTAGTATCTAGGAGGGAGATCTGTGGTGTTTTGCAGTCACTCAGGTTCTCCCCTGTCCCACTAGGGCCATGTTGGTTGTGTGGAATCAGCCTTGTCGTTTTGGACAATCTTTGTGGTCTAGGTGGATCAGCCAGCAGCCCCGTTGATGAATAGTTAATAGGTGCACTATTTGCCAGATTCTACAGTGTCAAAGCTGCAGCTACCTGGTGCTCATCGTCACTAGTGTCCCTTTCTACATCAGAGGGTTCCCCTCCCACTGAGCCTCTAAAGTGGAGAGTGTAGGAGAGCTTCTGTCTCTCATAGCTGGACGGTGTGAGGCACTTAGGGGGCTTACAGGCATCCCCAAAGATTGGGGCTCATAGGTAAGTGGGAGATACGAGTAAGGCTGCTTTCACATAACGATTTTATCAGTTCCGATGCTGTCCGATAAAAATCGGACAGCATCGGACCGATTTTCGGACCCCATGCATCCCTATGGGCATCGGACCGAATCGGATGTGCACTAAATGCCATCCGATTTGGTCCGATCCGAATCTGCACGATTTTTTTATCGGTGCAAAAATCGGAGCAGATTCCGATCGGACCAGATCGGATGGCATTTAGTGCACATCCGATCCGACCCGATCAATTTGACATGGGGCCCTATGGAGCAGGGTTCGAGGAAACATCTTATGTCTCCTCGGACCGATTTTAGTGTACTGAGCATGCTCAGTACACTAAAATCGCTCCAAAAGTGAATGAATGGGTTAATTAAAAAAAATAAATCTATGCTCACCTGTCCACGAGGCCCCCGGCGTCTCCGGTGTCTCCAGGTATCTTGCCATCTGTGCTGATAAGACCTGCCGTGATGTCACAATCACATGACTGCCAGGAACCAATAGCCGGCAGTCATGTGATTGTGACATCACGAGAGGTCCTGGCAGCACAGAACAGCAAGATACCGGGAGACGCGGGGGACCGTGCAGGAGTCGTGGACAGGTGAGAAAGGAGAGGAGGAAGGGGAGGACAAAGGAGAGGAGAGAGGAGAGGACAAGAGGAGAGAAGGAGGACAAAAGGAGAGGAGGAGAGGGGAGGACAAGAGGAGAGGAGGAGGACAAAAGGAGAGGAGGAGCGTGGAGGACAAGAGGAGAGGAGGAGCGTGGAGGACAAGAGGGGGAGCGCAGTGGAGGACGGGGGACCATATTGGAGCACCGGGGGAGAGACAGCTGATGACAGCTGACAGGAGGGAGGTGAGGTCAGGCATCAGATAAAATGTCGGAATCGGATGCCTATTTGGCATCCGATTCCAGGCATCAGAAGAATCCGATGCTGTCCGATTTATATCGGACAGCATCGGATTTTTCCCCTGACGAAGCTGCACAGGAGGCAGCGATACCGGTGGGGTCCTTTCCCACTCGGGCACCTGTATCACAGACTGGTAATCTCTCTCCTTCTCATTCCCTTCTCCCCCTGTCCTTCTGACCAACTAGTCAGTGCACAGCACATGCTTACTGAATGCAAGCCCTTGTTATGGCATTCATGTGTAGCAGGAAAGCACAGCCCTGGTAGATTGATGTGCAGTGATATGCAATTTGTAATACTATGATCAGGGCTGGTGGAACAATAATATGCTGTGTGTGGGGATATTGAAGTGACAGATACCAGTGATGCCAGTTGTTAGTTGCAGCCTCACAGATATATTAGACAGCTTATACTGACTGTATCAGGGACTTGTTGGTCACCCATTAACAGGCGTATACACTGTAGACCCCGGTACCACCATGAACCTCTGGTAATATTGTTTATTTATTAATATTTACCCTACTGAGGGGTCCACAACAGGGTATACTCTCACTATAATATATACGTGATTATTCAACAGGGTGCTTTAACCTTGAGTTGTTTCTCTGACTATATAGTGTTAGATTCATGTAAGAGGTCTGTGAATCCTCATAGATAGTGGTATTCATTGTAAAGCTCAGAGAGACTATACTGCTAACTGGAGTGATACACTCTCACTTCCAGATTGATTGATCCCCTGACCTATGGAGTGACCTCCTATGCTTCCTATACATTAAATTCTGAGCCTCGCTGGGTCCTGATTTATTCATTTATTTTTGACTGTCTATGCTGATGTATAAATTGCTGCAATTAATTTGTTTGATCTGACATTTGTCATATATAATGGTGCCCTTGTCTGGTTTCATTACCAATTTTAAATGGTTTTAACTTCCCTTTGTCTGTACACTGTTCCAATAAAATTTTGTATATATTTTGTAGTATTACAGGTGTGCTCCCATACTTTCTAATATGTCATGTCCTTTTCTGCTGTTTTCATGTGTTGTTCTCATGACATGGTGAGCACCCACCTTTTTATTTGAATAGAACCTTGTGGTGCTCCTCCTTCTCCTAATTAAAGAGGAGAGGAGGAGGACAAAAGGAGAGGAGGAGCGTGGAGGACAAGAGGAGAGGAGGAGCGTGGAGGACAAGAGGGGGAGCGCAGTGGAGGACGGGGGACCATATTGGAGCACCGGGGGAGAGACAGCTGATGACAGCTGACAGGAGGGAGGTGAGGTCAGGCATCAGATAAAATGTCGGAATCGGATGCCTATTTGGCATCCGATTCCAGGCATCAGAAGAATCCGATGCTGTCCGATTTATATCGGACAGCATCGGATTTAAAAAATCGTAATGTGAAAGTAGCCTCAGAGGAGAAGCACCATCTCTCCTCTTCTATCCTCCCCCACACATTGCAGGGCACGGTGATTGCTGCCTGCTGAGTCTGAGGTGGAGAGGACTGCACAGGTTCTCGGGTGCTGCTATTAATCACAGCCTCCTATCTTGCAGTGTAGTCCGGCAAACTGCTAGAGGAAGGGTGCGTAACAACAGCCCGCACCATCTTGCACCATCTTGCACATGTGAAGGGCGAACTTGGGACCGCCCCTCGCACACCAGAGCTGGCCGATTATAAAGTGGCCTCGGTGGGGTCCCCCCAGGGGTAAGGGGCAGTGCACCTCTGACATCTGGACCTCCGGGTCGCGTCTCCTTCAGCTCCACAGGTCTCCTCTTCTTCCATCCTGGCTGAGCTACTGCCATCGGGACCTCCTGCTGATCCCTGATGAGGTAACTGTCCACCAGGGTGAGCGGGGCTGATGCTGCAGGGTCCTTAGGGGTGTTAGGTTGCCTTTTCTTCCCCATCTCAGGCGATTTAGTAAGGTGCTAATTTATCTTCTTGGGGCGAGTAGCTCTCCCCAGGCACATCTTTACATGCAGACTTCCGGTCATGCCACTAATTGCATATTTTGAAGCCTGTACTCCCTTTTTTTCTTGGTAATAATATTGGTGTGAGTAGCTTCCCAGAGGTCCCTCTAACACATCTAGCGGTATCTCTGAGTATATATGATAATTTTTGGATTAACTTTATGGCAGAGTGGCACAACAGAAACCTCTCCTCAGTGCAAGACATATGAAAGCTGGCATACAGTTTGCAAAAAAACACATGAAGGATTCCCAGACTGAGAAATAAGATTTTCTGGTCTAATGAGACAAAGATAGAACTTTTTGGAGATAATTCTAAGCAGTATGTGTGGAGAAAGCCAGGCACTGTTCATCACCTGCCCAATACAATCCCAACAGTGAAGCATGGTGGTGACAGCATCATGCTATGGGGGTATTTTTCAGATGCAGGGATAGGACAACTGATTGCAATTGAAGGAAACATGAATGCGGTCAAGTACAGAGATATCTTGGATGAAAACCTCTACCAGAGTGGTCTGGATCTCAGACTTGGCCAAAGGTTCACCAGGCAATGACCTTAAGCACACAGCTAAAATAACACAGGAGTGGTTTCAGAACAACTCTGACCATTCTTGACTGGCCCAGCCAGAGCCCTGACCTAAACTCTATTGAGCATCTCTGGACAGACCTGAAAATGGCTGTCCACCAATGTTCACCATCCAAACTAACAGAACTGGAGAGAATCTGCAAGGAAGAATGGAAGAGGATCCCCAAATCCAGGTGTGAAAAACTTGTTGCCTCATTCCCAAAAAGACTCATGGCTGTACTAGCTCAAAAGGGTGCTTCTACTCCTCAGGCAAACGGGCTGCATGGAGGACCGTGCGGCTGGAATCCCTTTGAGCCCCTGTCAGATGTACCAATTAAAGTCCTTTACCTTAAATCAGTCCTGTTGGTAGCACTAACGTCGGCCTGATGGATAGTCCCATTCAGGCCCTCTCGGTTAACCCTCCTTTTACCGTGTTTCGTGACGATAGTGTGGTTTTACGTCCTGACCCTGTCTACCTTCCCAAGGTGGTTTCCACCTTTCACCGATCTCAGGAGATTGTGTTACCCACTTTTTGTAGTATAATCCCAAAAACTTCAAAGAACACATATTGCAATCCCTAGATGTCAAAAGGTGTTAGAACACTACTTAGAGGTCATGAGTCCTTGGAGGAAGGATAGGTCTTTGTTTGTTTGTTTTCAGGGCCAGATGAAGGGTCACAGAGCCTCCAAAGCCACCTTAGCTAGTTGGGTTAGGGACGCTATTAGCATGGCCTATGCTGCAAGTGGCAAGACAGTGGAGAAGACCCTGAAGGCTCACTCCACAAGAGTGGTGGCTGCTTCCTGGGCTGAAAGGTCAGGTGTATCTATTGATCAAATCTGTAGGGCAGCGACTTGGTCTTCTCCTTCCACATTCTACCAGCACTATAGATTAGATCTCTCTGGTCCCTCCCTAGATTACATTTCTCTGTAACTCTCTCTTTCTGGGTGCTGTCATGGACGACCGATAAACACATAATTACTTACCGGTAATGTGTTTTCTCGGCGTCCATGACAGGACCCACTTATTCCCTCCCATTGTTGAGGGTTTGTCACTTTTCTTTTTCTTCTCCTCTTGGTGTTTGTGTTACACGTGGTGTTGGGGTCGTGGTGGACTAACAATATTCTGAAGGTACATTTTTCAGACTCTGTAACCAACTGACATGGGGAGAGGAACCGCCCCTTCTAAAGCCTGATGGTTCCCTGTCCTTGGAGGGTGGATCCCTCTCTCGTTCTGGGTGCCGTCATGGACTCCGAGAAAACACATTACCGGTAAGTAATTACTTGTTTTGCTTTTTTAATAAATTTGCAAAAACTTCTACATTTCTGTTTTTTTTCAGACAAGATCAAGTGCAGAGTGTACAGTAAAGAGAAAAAAATGAACTTTTTGAATTTACCAAATGGCTGCAATGAAACAAAGAGTGAAAAATGTAAAGAGGTCTGAATACTTTTCTTACCCACTGTATGATCACAAAATCGAGCGCAAATTGGAAAGACATAAAAAGGCTTATGAACAAACACTGGAAGGTATTATTCACAAATACGATTTTACAAAACATTTTACCATCACAACCAAGTCTAAAGGGCCCGTCACACACAAGGATATCAGTAAAGATATCATTGCAACGTCACTGGTTTGGGGATATTGCAGCGATGTCTAAACAACATCATTGCGTGTGACACCTATCAACGACTCATCGTTGATCAAAGATTTATGAACCGATTCATAAATCTATCATTGGTCACCCGCTGAACACGCAGCATCGCTTCGTATGACAGCGGGAGACCAACGATTAGCGAGCTCCCAGAGCCGCATAGCAACGCTGGGAGCTGGTATCCAAGGTAAACTGCGGGAAACTAAGTATTGCGCAGTGCTTAGTTACCCGCTGTTTACCTTGGATACCAGCGTGCTCATCCGAATCGCTGGTGAGTCTGCCTGTGTGACAGCTCACCAGCGATCAGCCTTCAATCTCCCAGCAATCCCGATCGTTGGTGGGATCGCTGGGAGATTAAAGCATGTATCCTGGGCTTAACTTCAAGAAGATCCAACAACTTGAAAGATTTCCTGGTAAAAAGCCATCATGAACCAGGTGGGACGAAATCCACCTCACAGGAAATTTTGGGATTCTTTCCATGCGGAACATGCAAGGCATGTAAAAATCTGGTGAAAACAGAGAGGTTTTTGAATTCAGGTAACACAAGAACCTACAAAATCCTGCAGCAACTTACGTGTTCATCTAAAGGGGTAGTTTACCATGCAAGGTGCCATGTGGAGAAATATACATTGGTATGACTGCAAGAGAACTAAAATTAAGAGTTTGTGAACACATCAGGGACATAAAAAAAAGAAAACTGCAAAGGAAGGTGAAAAATTGAAAACGCTAGCAAGCCATGTCAAGATGAGACATGAGTCAGATCCCAATAACTTGATTATAACGGCCGTCGACTAGGTTTGTATGGGTTTAAGGGGAGGCAATCTATTTAGAATCCATTCCCAAATAGAAAGTATATCAATATTTAGTTTGGACACATTGGCACCGAAAGGGTTGAATGAGAATCTGGGGTTTATCCTTTCTATAGATACTGTATAATTGGAATTCTCCCGTAGTATCTGAATAGGGAAGCTGATTCAATTTTAATATGGTGAGAGGGCTTAGGATATTTTAAATGTGTATTTTAAATATTCTTGATTGTAAGAGATATAAATACATGTAGTATAAACATGTAGTCAAATTCTTATTTCTAATTTATCTATGCAATTACGTTTGTATTTAATGGTTGTGGGTTTGAGAATGGGGTGAAGTGATATAATGGAACCAGAAAGAGAATTGGATGGGAAAACTAAAAGAAGACTTATCTTGTGAACTTATATCAACACTGTAAAGTAACCTTGTAAAATGACAATATAAGGCCCCTTTCACATCAGCGTTTTTTTGAAATCGCGGCAGATGCCGCGATTAACACATAACCGCGACACTTGCGGCACAGTTGCGGCAAGCCCCATGCAATGTCTATGGGGCTTGCGGTAAGGGTGCGGCAGATGCGGCAAGTGCGGTTTTGGCACTTGCGGCAGGTGCGGCCGCGAAAAAAAACGCAGCTGACAGCATTTTTTTTCGCGGCCGCACCTGCCGCAAGTGCCAAAACCGCACTTGCTGCACCTGCCGCAAGTCCGCCTATACATTGTATGGCGTTTACCGCATCCGCGCCGCAACCGTGCCGCAAGTGCAGCTGGTATGCGGTAATCGCGGCAGATGCGGTTTTTTCACCGCATCTGCCGCAATTTGAAAAAAACGCTGATGTGAAAGGGCCCTAAGAGTACTTTCACATCAGCGTTTTTTTAAAATCGCGGTAGATGCGGTGAAAAAACCGCATCTGTCGCAATTAACGCATAACCGCTGCACTTGCGGCACAGTTGTGGCACAGTTGCGGCAAGCCCCATACAATGTATAGGCGGGCTTGCGGCAGGTGCGGCAAGTGCGGTTTTGGCACTTGCGGCAGGTGCGGCCGCGAAAAAAACGCGGCTGACGGTGTTTTTTTTTGGCGGCCGCACCTGCCGCAAGTGCCAAAACTGCACTTGCCGCACCTGCCGCAAGCCCGCCTATACATTACATGGGGCTTGCCGCAATTGTGCCGCAACCGTGCCGCAAGTGCAGCCGGTATGCGGTAAAAACCGCATCTGCCGCGATTTCAAAAAAACGCTGATGTGAAAGGGGCCTAAGAGTAATATTATTTGTATGGGAAATGTAGTTACATGGGTCATTCGTGACCTATGTTTCATATATGAACTGATTTATATGTAAATTATGAGAATTGATGAGACTGGTGCACATAATAACTGGAATTAATGAATATTCATTATTATTACATTTACTGTATAATTTTTATTTAATCGAATTAACTGTCAATTTTTACTTACCGTATTTTATGGTATACGCACTTTAAATGCTATGTCACTGTATATATGTATTATTATTATTTAAACCCTTCATGACCTTGGAATTTTTCGTTTTTCATTTTTGTGGTATGGTAAAAGCGCCGTGATGTGAGATGCCTCAGGTCTGTACGAGTTTGTAGATACCAAACATGAATACCTTCACTGGTATCTAAGTGGCGAAAAAAAGTCAGACTTTTTTGCACTTCTTGCACCATGTTCTGCCACCCGTAGCGTTCTCATTTTTAGGGATATGGGGTTGTTTGATGGGAAAACAAAAAATTTTTGTTTTGAGCTGACATTTCTAGCGATACCATTTTTGGGTGGATGCACTGTTTTGATCGCCCGTTATTGCATTTTATGGTAATGTTGCGGAGACCAAAAAACATAATTTTGGCGTTTGGACCTTTTTTTTGGTACGCAGTTTATAGCGCTTATTAATTGATTTTTTATCATGATAGATCGGGGGATTCTGAATGCGGCGATACCAAATGTGTATTTTTTTATTTCTTTAATACTGTTATTGCGAATGGGGAAAAGGGGGGGTGATTTGAACTTTTATGTTTTTTTTTTTTACATGTTTTTAGAAACTTTATTTTTTAATGCATTCTTACTTTTACACAGCCCCTTAGAGAGGCATCCTGCTGCACAGTCCGATCGCTTCTGGGAGATACTAATGAGCTACAGCTCATCGGTATCTCTCTGAATCGCGGACTGTGTGTGGTTGGCAGAGCCTGCGCATTCCCCACCGCGGTGCCTTTGGATCCTGCTGTCAGTGATTGACAGCGGGATCCAAAGGTTTAACAGCACCGATCGGATCCTGGATCCGATCGATGCTGTTAGCCCGACATCTCAGCTGAGGAAATTAGCTGAGATGTTGGGTGTTTGATGTGAGCTCCGTGCCGGAGCTCACATCAAAAGCCCCTTACTGGCCCATGACGTTGTACAAAGTCATGGGTCGTGAACAGGGTCATATCTATTATAAGGCAAGTTGAGACAGTTGCTTCAGGCGGCGACACCTGCTGATAAAATGGGGGGCAGCATCTGCGGAGGTGCTGAAGGGCCATTCTATCAGATACTGCCTTTGGAAGCTCTTTTCCCCTGACATTCTGCTGCAGTATCTCATGCAGTGCAGCGCTGCTGCCGCTCTATGCTGGGGGAACCTGCACTTTCATGTGTGCAGCAGCTTTTACCCTCCGGGTTCAGCAACTCACAGAGGGGGCTGTCCTGCAGAAGAAGAGCACTGGCCAATTAACCTCTCACATCAGACTGAGTGAGAGAAGAGCTAAGTGGCCAGTGCTCTTCTCCTCCTGCATGGCGCGGTCTTTGAAGTGAACAGGTGAGAGCTGGCAAATAGGAGAAGTCACCCTTCTGAAAGATCCCGAGTAAAAGCAGCTCTAATCCACCAGATGAAAGCTCTTCTGCTGGACAGTCCCGACCGGGAAGGTGCTCAGCTCAGCTGCTGTTGTGTCTCTGTGTGTGTGGGTTGTGTCTGTGTGTGGGTTGTGTCTCTGTGTGTGGGTTTTATTTCTGTGTATGTATGTATGTGGGTTGTGTGTCTCTGTATCTGTGTAGGTTGTGTCTCTGTGTGTGGGTTTTGTGTCTGTATGTGTGGGTTTTGTGTGTGTGTTTTTTGTGCATGGGTTGTGTCTCTGCGTGTGGGTTGTGTGTCTGTATGTGTATGGGTTGTGTCTGTGGGTTGTGTCTGTGTGTATTTAGGATATCTTTTGAGTATACTGAAGTGTGTATATACACTTGTCCTGCATGCATGTTCTGTGTATATGATGTGTACCTGTTGTGCATCTGTTATATAGTATATCTGTACTATGGATATGTATGATGTATGCAATGAGCATGTGTTGTCCAGTATATGTGTGCTGTATACAAGTATATCATGGTCTGGGAACTTTCTATCTACCTTATGGAGAGAAGTTTTCCTGCAACCATAAGAAGACAGTTAAAGGGAACCTGACCCCTCCAAATCACCCCAAAACCCTATTAATACCTGTCCCTGCACCATGACAGATCATTATTAGTGGTCCTTTTCTGTAAAAAAAAAGCGCTCTGTAACATTGCCATTGGAATAATCAACAATATACACTTACAAATCTGAGACTTCTTGTCCCTGAATAAGTCTCAGAGGGTGTCCCCTGTGAGACTCTAAGCCCTCCCTAGATGCTCATTTTCACGCCTCTCTTTGTCTGTGCTGCTGTGATGTGGAGTTGAAGGCAGGACTAATGATTTCCATTCTGGTAGTGATAGAGAGGGGGGAGGGCAATGCCTGCACAAGCAGAGGAACACAGACAGAGAGAGGCTGGATCCTGGAGCTGCAAAACAACACGCCCTAAGGGCTAAAGAATATAGCCCCTGCTAATTATAATCACTAATGAGTGAGTATTAAAATTTTTTATGCACTTTCACAGGATGCTTTTAGGAGACAAAAGAAGTGTGAGATTAGTGATGGGATGCTGCAGGGACATGTTTTGGTAGCTTAGGAGGCGTTCTGGAGGTGACAGGATCCCTTTAAGTAGGTGAGTAGATTGTAGCCACATCCTTCCTCTAGGAAATATGCAAATTTGCCCTTCAGTAAGGAAATGGAATAACTCTATCGCCAATTTTAAGTAGCTCCTCAAAGTCATAATCACTTTCCAACCTCACCTACTTACCGTATATACTCGCGTATAAGCCGAGTTTTTCAGCCCAAAATTTGGGCTGAAAAGTCCCCCCTCGGCTTATACGCGAGTATACCGAACCAGACGGCCCCCCCGGAGGTATACAGGCCCCCCCATCAAGGTCCAGGGCCCCCCCCCTTGCGCGGCAAACCTGTAAAGTAAAATCATACTTATCAGTGTCCTGTCGCGCTGTCCCGCAGCTGCCGACATCACGATCCCGGGCTTCATTCCGCGTCTTCCGCCTTCCTGTGGTCGCGGGCAATGACGTCATTGCGGGATCGTGATGTCGGGCTGCTGTATACTACCACTGGGGCTGCTGTATACACCACTAGGGCTGCTGTATATACCTCTGGGGCTGTATATACCTCTGGGGCTGCTGTATACTACCACTGGGGCTGCTGTATACTACCACTGGGGCTGCTGTATACTACCACTGGGGCTGCTGTATAGTACCACTGGGGCTGCTGTATAGTACCACTGGGGCTGTATATACCTCTGGGGCTGCTGTATACTACCTCTGGGGCTGCTGTATACTACCTCTGGGGCTGCTGTATACTACCTCTGGAGCTGCTGTATAGTACCCTCTGGGGCTGTATATACCTCTGGGGCTGCTGTATACTACCACTGGGGCTGCTGTATACACCTCTGGGGCTGCTGTATACTAACCACTGGGGCTGCTGCTGTATATACCACTGGGGCTGCTGCTGTATACTACCACTGGGGCTGCTGTATATACCTCTGGGGCTGCTGTATACCACACTGCTGGGGGCTGTATACCTGTGCTGGGGTCCGCCCTCGGCTTATACACGAGTCAATAGGTTTTCCCAGATTTTGGGGGCAAAAGTAGGGGGGTCGGCTTATACACGGGTCGGCTTATACACGAGTATATATGGTAACTCTCTTCTTATGGCTGCAGGAAAACTTCTCTCCATAAGGTAGATAGCAAGTTCCCAGACCTTGTCTTAGCCCACTCACACAGCCAGATCAGAATATCCCACACACTACACTGATGAGGGGCAGTTACCCTGAAATGCAGCATCTGTAGTTTGGGGTTCTGATCTGGCACAAATCCCTTAGGGTACCTTTACACGACGCAATTTTTGGTGGCGATCGGAGGCGATCTAACGTGCGTGTGCACGGTCGCCTCAGATCGCCGATGGCGCTTTTACACGCCGCAATTTCACCCCCAACCTAAGGCGATGTGTCGCCCCAGAAATCGCCACACCAACAGCGGGAAACATCCAGTAGACTCCCCTCGCCGCTTCACATGCCGCAATCCCCAAAGGAATGTGGGCGTACATGTTCAGCGCGGCGAGAACATAGGTGTGCCAAATTGTTTTACACCGTGCCCCAAACACGCTCATTGGACAACGCAATAGCGTCATGATTGGCCAGCCTGCACTGGAAGGCTGGCTAATACATGACGCCATTGTCTATAGGAGTTTGTGATTAATACACCCTCATGTCGTCATTAGTGGCTGCTGCGACACACTTTCGAGGCGCTATAGCGTCACACAGGAGCAGTTTTGTGCAGGACAGTAGCTTACACTACACAATGGCTATGTGTCAGCCAATGGAAACACTGTAGCCACCACCAATCATCGCTAACGGGGCACGGACTCCAGCACGCTGTGGCACGCCTACGGGAAATCAATAGACAACAAAGATTCCATCACTATCGCCCGTTCAAACGCCAAAAGCCGGTAATCTCGCCTTCATGATTGCCTCTGATTTTGGAGCAGTGCTCTATAATCGGAACCAGGCGACAGGTTTTTTATCGCCGCCAAATTCCCAAATTACACGCCGCAACTGGGAGGCAATTTGACGGCCCATGGTGCCAGGGTGACATATCACCAGACAGATTCCTTGCAGTGGTTGCGGCATGTAAAGGTACCCTTAGTCATATTAAAAAGCTTGTTGGAAAGCGATTATGACTTTGAGGAGCTACTTAAAGGTGGCCTGAAGTTATTCCACTTCCTTACTGAAGTGCAAATTTGCATATTTCCTAGAGGAGGCTACAATCTTCTCACCTACTTAACTGTCTTCTTATGGTTGCAGGAAAACTTCTCTCCATAAGGTAGATAGCAAGTTCCCAGACCTTGTCTTAGCCCACTCACACAGCCAGATCAGAATATCCCACACACTACACTGATGAGGGGCAGTTACCCTGAAACGCAGCGTCTGTAGTTTGGGGTTCTGATCTGGCACAAATCCCTGATGGTACCTTTACACGCCGCGACGGCAGGCTGGATACATCCCGCTACAGGCTACAAATGTAGCTTGTAGCGCCAATGTAGCCCGTCGTAGCGGCGTCTGAAGACGTGACGCTACAGCCGGCAACAGATACATCTGTTTCCTAGCTCTGCTCGAAAACTGATGGCTACAACGCCGATGGTAGCGAGCTGTATCGGCGTGTAAAGAGGCAACGGAAGGGAACTCTGGACACCCTGCGATGTAGCTGCAATGTAGCTAAGGCGTGACCCTGGCTCCGTGTTACCGCGCCCCATGTGCAATCATTGGTGGAAGCTGCTGCATGACGATTGGTAGTCGCTGCATAGGGAGGCATATTTAAAGGAGCTGACGAGTCACACTACACAATTGCTCGAGCGTGCTGTATTACTCAGCCTCCTGCGTTGCCTGCCCAATCAGGATGTTATTGCTTCGTCCTATCAGCGTACGGACGGCTCGTAATCCACAATTGTAGCACGCCTATGTGCTGGCCCTGCTGCACCAGGTACGCCCATAGTAGCTGGTTATAGCGGTGTGTAAATGAGCTACAGCTGGCTACTTGAGACACCCGGCGATGTAGCTAGCTATAGATGTAGCGTGGCGTAGCGCATCTTGTCGCGGCGTGTAAAGGTGATGCGTTGACCGTTTGTAACCGTTTGAGCGTGCTCGTGCACGTGAAGTAGCGGGATGTATCCAGCCTGCCGTCGCGGCGTGTAAAGGTACCATAAGTCATATTAAAAAGCTTGTTGGAAAGCGATTATGATTTTGAGGAGCTACTTAAAGGTGGCGCTGGAGTTATTCCACTTCCTTACTGAAGTGCAAATTTGCAAGTATATCATGTAATTTAACCCCTTAACCACCTTTGACATTCATATACTTCAAAGGTTGTATCCTTGCCCTTGATACAGGCTTGCACGCTGGCATTATACTATATGGAGGACTATGGGGGGTGCATTATGTTATATGGAAGACTATGGATGGTGCATTGTATTATATCGCGGACTATAGGGGTGCATTATAATATATGGAGGAATATGAGGGTGCATTATAATATATGGAGGACTAATGGAGCCAATTATACTACATGGAATTAATTATAATTTTTGGGGGCACTGTGGAGGGCATGATAATACTTGAAGGGCTATGAGGGCGCCTTTATACTTTATGGAGGGCTGTGTTGGGGACCATTATACCGTACTGTACATAGGTCCTTTATACTGTATGGAAGACTGTGTGGGAGACACAGTTAGGGATCATAGGCAGGATAGTTGAGGGGGTACAGTCAGGTCATCATACTGTGCAGGGGGAGGCATCACTGTGGGGGATCATGCAGTGTTTGGGGGGCACTTTTGTTGGCATCATACTTTATGGGGGCAATGAAAGAGGAATCTAGGGGCTTCAATATGAGGAAAATTACTTTGTAACGGCTGCAAAGTTGAAAGACCGTGATCCAGCCTGAGCCAAATATTTTTTGTGGGGGGGAAGGGCCCAATTAGAACTTCTGCTATGGGACCTCATGATTTCTATGTGCGCCCCTGGTGCAGGATGCATTGTCCCTTTCACATGGTGCAGTACTAATTGGCCATAACTTACACACCACGTCCAATGCCGCCCCTCGGTACATACAGGCATCTAGCCATGCTTCTCTTGAGTGGTGGTTGCTCGGTGGCACTCGTCCCCCTTCCCACTCCCACATCTCTTACTCAACCCAATAGGAAGGCCCCTGCTATTAGCTCTGGACAACCTCATTTGCTGCGCTTGTGATTGGCTAAGTGTTTTGGGAGAACGAGGCGTGGTCTGTTGGGGAAGACACACCATTTCTCCAGCTTAGTGCAGTAGCAGCTTTTGATGCTCAGACTGCAGGTCGCTGCATGTGGTGTGTGGACTGTGCTGCATGGTGGACATATCTGACTAGTCAGACAATATGTTGGCAATCAGTGCTGCCTCCTGTGCTATAATGATCCAGGACTGTGCCTGCCTATAGGACCATCAGTCTGCAGCCATCATTGTGTGTCTGTAGCTTGTGCCAAGCTGCCATTGCCATTAATAATCATTGTTCTGGATTCTTCTGTGTGGTTCTCGTATGTGCTTGTGATGGCGCTGACATCTTTGTGTTTGGACATCTTTTTTTCTATGTTTCCAAATTAAAATGGCAACTATTCTCATTTTTACAGGATAGATATAGTTCTGTATAAACCAGATTTATTTCTACTGATTTTAAAACATTTACTGTGGAGAGGTGGGGGGGCGCCGTTCTGCAGTTTGCCTCAGGCAGCAGAGAGGTTAGGTTCACCCCTGGTCGTGAAGGGGTTAAAGGGGACCTGTAACCCCCTTGGTGCATGGCAAACTAAATGCAGCACTGAATGCAGCATGTTTGCTGCATTCAGGGAAGTGGTCCCCCATGGCTCTAGCCCTTTGTAAGCTTTAAAAAAGACTTCAGAAACATTACAGTTAATAGGTCGCCTGGGTGGGATCTTATTAAGAGGTCCTTGCTGCTGGCACAAACCTTCCTGCCTCCTCTTGTGTGTCCCGCCCCCTCTATGTGTCTGCGGCTGCCTCCTCTTCTTCTGGGTCTGCCCTCCTCTTCTGCTCCTGACGTCACACAGAGCAGGAGCAGAAGAGGAAAAGTGAAAGCAGCAGAACCCATGAGCATAGGTAGCTTATATGTAACAGCTCCCCTCCCCAGGCCAGCTTCTCTCCTTCCTCAGACCCTCTCCTACAGGTCCCTCACGCTTGCTGTTCCTCACTCTCCACACTACATGGGACAAGCTCAGCACCGCGTCAGTCCACAGGTTAGGGGGCATTTTCTGGTAGTCTGCAAGGATCAGGTAAAAATCTTGATGATGGCAATACATTGAACTATCTGGGCGGATAGATATGCTGTAACACTTTTGCACTTGTTCACGTGTATGTTTTGATTAATATAGGAGGAAATAATGAGAGTCAGACAGATTCCCCCATTTTAATCAATCCTCTGTTTTTATCACAGCAGTTGTTTGGTTGATTTTGTGATATATTGCACTAGCACTTTTTCCTTCTTATATCAGTCTTACAGCACTATGTATATTTTAGCCTTTGTTCTTTAATTATTAATTACTTATTACTACAGCAATCTGCACCTTTGTAGCGCTATCTTTTTATGGAGAGGAGTATGTAGACTACCAAAATCTTGGTCACCCATTAATTGTACAAAATTAGTTTTTAATTTATTTTATTTCAATAAAGATTTGTATATTTGCATTATATACAGCCTTTTTTTCAGATTTTTAGGTTATCTTCACAGTCCTCTTAGGAACTGAACTGCCTAACCCTGTCCCGAGGCCTGAATTTATAGGGGAGCTCCCCTGAACTCGGGTTTCAGAGCTCCCCCTTCAGGTCTGGAGTCAGGAAAAGTGTTGCATGCTGTGGGCTTACCTGGTGTGAATACCCCTTCTTGCTTCCAAGCATGACATCACTCCCTGAGGGAGGCAATGCCATTGTGGCAACCAGACTCTGGGGTGCCACACTTTTTTGATTTGGGGGCTGTCTAAAACACAGAAGTGGGGGTATGGAAATTTAGATTTTAGTTAGGCATCCTTTTGCAATAGTTGTAGTTTCCATGCAGTTCCTCTTAACACCTCCAGATTTGGATTGTAGGTGACTACAAGAGGGACTGTTGTTTTCTTCTCTAGTTTTTGTAATGTAGGAGATGATTCCTTGATATTCTGGTGGCTCTTGTAATCTGGTTTTCAATTGCTCTTGGATGGTAGCACTGATTCAAAAAGGTCTTTCTGAGGCCCTCAAGGTGATTGTCTCTATCTGTAGGGTTGGAACATATCCGATTGTACATGATGGCCTGGCTTTATACACTATAGTTTTTATGTGTTTTGAATGACAACTGTCCATTGAAGATATGTTGGACAGTCAATTGGCTTCTGGTACAGGGATGTCTCTACTTCATTGTTCCATAGCTTGATGATGGTGTCTAGAAAGTTGATTTCAGTGCAGGAGTAGTTGAGTGTTAGTTTGCTGGTGGATCAAAACTGGTTAAAGTGTTCATGGAACTCTTCAGGTGTTGCTCAGACTCTGTCCAGATGATTAAAATGTCATCAATATAATGGTAATAGGTCAGAGGCCTGATAGGGAAGAGGGAACAATTTTCCATTTACATAGTACTTAAGAGTTAATACTGTGGGATTTGGTACTGAGTAGATAAACATATGTGCATATACCATTCACTGCTGAACTCTGTGCCATAGAATGTATGTTGATTTACATAGTAGGAAATCTTTGTACAATCTCCTTTAATGTTCTCATTTGGTTGTACATTGGGATCTCCATGTATAAATGTATTACTAGTGCTAACACTAGCAAAAGTTTGTATAAATAAATCAGATTCTGTCCCTCCCCACATTTTGTAAGTGCAGCAATTTTGATTGATGTATGGTTTTAAGAGTTAATTAACAAAATTGGAATAATTTTGGCCCAATGTTTTGTGAGGACCTTTTGTTGTATTTCAATCTATGTATGTAAACTTCTGCCTTGAACTGTGAAAGGAAGAATTTACCTACACTAATATACTGGCTCTCTGGTGTCAAAGAGTGACAAATTGTATTTTCTCATCATTTCACTGTTTTGGATTGGCCCTGTCACTGTAACATAAAAAAGTTTGTGTGGCTTGACATGGGTGTGGACTACGACAGCACAGCACTGTTTTCCATATTTTACACCAGAAATCTGGCACGCATTGCAGCACAATTCTACACCAGCTAGGGCTATTGTAGATTTAGTTTTCTGGCACATAAAGCATGCACCAAGTTTTTGAAGAGGAAAGTGCAATCCACTCTAGTGGACTATAGGTTCAAGAATAGCAAGTGAAACACGTTTTGATAAATTATGCTTATGTTTAGCCAATGTATAGAGACTATTTTCAGAAGTATGTCGAAATAGCACAATTAACCTTAACTGAAGTTCTTTGACGTGATTTTAAGGCAAAACAGACTGTAAAATGGAGCAATACCTTATATCCTTATATAAACCCTATAAAGCCAACGGTTTAATATTGGACATGTTTTTGGCAAAAACACAGTGCTGTTAGTGGGAAAGTACTTGCAGCTATGAAAACATTTTCCTGTGCACATCATGCTACAATACAGAAAATAAATGACATGCCATTTACCCACTTGGACGTGTGCCTTCTCAGGACTCTTTCATATCAGGAGAGAAACTGGTTGTAATGCGTAGTTTAATTTTCTCAAATCACAAGAATTTGCCAAGTTGCAAGACATTTGGCACAGGATACAAATAAGGTAATCTGAAACGATTATTTACTCTAGACAAATATTCTTTAGTGGAAATGTATTTTCTGACTCGTTATATTTAAGTTTTATGATGCTAATTGCTGTAATTTTATTGCAAATGGGGATATTTACAGAACCACAAAATTATATTTTATAAACAAAATCTAGTTAATGAGTAATTCAGAAGATAATCTTATCCACTGTGATACCCATACATATTACAGTAAAAGTCATATGGGGTTGTGTTGACTCTTCTGTGATGGAGAAAAAGATTGAGGAGTCTGGCAATGGCTTATTCACCTCTTCTCAATGTAAACAGATACATGTGTGTGTGGGGAGTCAGTGGGAAAGTAAAAAAAAGTAGTTTGCTGGCTTTGATGATGTAAGCATCCCCTTCTCATTTAATGGCTGTAGACTGGATATTCTGATGACTTTTTAGTTTGAGACAGCATCCATGCATGGGAGTCTATTTATAACTTGTAATATCATTTATTCCCATTTTTTGCATATATGATTGTTAACTTGTTCACCACCTTAACAGTTTTCACCTTATTGACAGGGTCCATTTTTTCAATACAGACCAGTGCCACTTCATGAGGTTGTAAATTGCCTCTTCAAAGAGGACTTGAACACTAGTGCCACCTGACATGTCATTCTCCATACGGGGAAACTTTATCCATTAGATCCCCAATCTTAGCCTTTCACCTAGCCAAATAAAATCTCATTGTCACAATCTCTACACTGTTTCTTTTCTTTGTTATATCTTGCTATGGGTGTGGTTGAGCTGTCAGTCTGTATTTGTGTTATTTTCCATGCCTGGTCAGGGGTGTTGGAGTCATGAGTGTTTTCACTTTCCTATGATTAGTCTACTATTTAAGTATGCTGGTTTCTCTATCTGGTGTCAATTGTACACTTGCATTTGCTGTGTAGACTCTGGTTCATCCAAGCTATGTTGCCTGACCCAGTCTGACCTTGTTTATGTTTACCTGATTTTCTGACCCCTTGTCTTTGACCTGCTGCTACCCCTGACCATCCAGAGTTGGGTAGGAGCTCTGCTTTTCTCCTCGGTCATCCTCAAATGTGCTGTACAGCAGCCTTGGCGCCATGGAAGGAGCTATCGGCCATCTTAGTCCTTTGGGTGGCAGGAAATGATTGGGATCTAGAGAAGAAGCGTTGTAGTTTCCCTTGGGTAGGTCTCAGTGCTTGGGATACGGTATCTGTTGTCCCCTCTCTTTTCCTGATGCTCATAGTGGGAAAAAAGGGCGCCAATTAGCTGTATAATTAGCTATATGCTGAAGTGGCTAGGGAAGTTGAGGTGATGGACGTCTTTATGCATCAATAGCCAGGACACCCCCCCACTTTTTGTAATTTTTTTAAATGTTAAAGATTAGTTTTTTTGGCCTAAAATACAAAGGAAATGTGTATTCTTTATTTTTATGCCTTTGAGAAATTACTTCATCTTCAAACTTGCTTAACTATTTACAATAAAGAGTAATATTGACTAGGAGTGCCCAAAACTTTTGCATGCCACAGTAGAACCTAATATAATATATAATAATAATATATCATCAAATATATCATAAACAGGTTGATATTGAGGTAGGAATGGCTGAGAATGTTTCTATTTTTTTCTTTGTTTTCTTTAGATAATCAGGCTATGTGCACATAATGTAATCTGTCAGACCACAGAAAAAACTGTGCTATCTTGCGGTACAACTATCCCATTCTCTATCCATTTCACGCACTCATCTTTATTATTATTCTAGGCAGCAAACAGAAAGCTGTCCCATCAGCTCCTGGACAGGAATATGAGATGGAGTAATTGGACCCAAGGGTAAAAAATAAAAAAAAATGCAGTAACCCCTTCACTGCCCTTCAGCAGGGATCTTAGAATGGACCAGGTCATTGAATTCCATCAGGGATCTAAAAATTAAGAGTTATCAATGCTAGAAAAGATTATTAAACCTGTAAAGGCCAGTCTCTCATACTATTTTTATTTACAGTGTTTTTTGAGGGGGGAATTGTGAGAGCTTGTAAATAACATGGGATTTTTGTATTTTTTTTTAGAATTAGCCATGTTTTGTAAGTGTTTTTTTCAGTCTTTTTAGTCATGTGATGCGCCCACCAGGGCCGTGGGGTACTCGGGACTAGGTCATTCTCTCTCTCTCTCTCTCTCTTGGGATGTCACGGGGTCGTGACCCAACTCTGTGGCCCAGGGCGGTCAAGTTAAAAGAGGGCTTCTGGGGGTGGTGAATTAGGATTTAGGGATAGGCTGTCGTGACGCCACCCGTGGTGTTCGGCTATTAGTGGCCTATACTGCAGTGCGGGACCTCTGGGATGGTGGGAGTCCCAACTTTGGTGGTGTCGCTCCCCACAGGTGGAGCGGTTTCCCAGGGCAACCAGTAAAGTCTATGGCGGTGGTAGGCCATTGGGCATGCAAGACCGAGGGTGCGGAATAATCGACATTACACACAATACTTAGTCTCCCTTACCTTTACTGGCAGAAGTAGCAGGTTTAGTCCAGGGTAGCATCCACAAGAGATGTTGGGAATCCGGGTGGCCTGGGAGCATGTTGGGATCTCCTCACCCGGTGAGTTCTGAGGCCTCCCTGTTGCGCTACTCTTGGTGTGTCCTGGCTACCTGTTGCTAGCTGTGATCCTCTCTTCCTGTGTAGAGTCTGTCACCCATATGGCAGGCAGCTCGAGCCCTTCCTGGGCACTTCTCCTCTGATTACTGTCCCTGAGCTCTCTGATGCTGCTGTGCCTCCTGGGCTTTGTTGTGGCCAGGTGACTAGGAATCTCCCGCCCTCCGAAATTCTGCGCCAGGCCTGTAGTCTCTGCACAGCCTCAGACTCCGGTGTCCAGGGGTGAACTAAACCTCCCTGCCGCCTGAGGAAAAGAGAGGGGGGGTTGGGAGTGCTACCAGTCCGGCGGCGGAAGTGAAGACCGGGGAAGGGGGGGTGCTATCAGTCGGGCGCGGTGGGAGTGAAGAATGGGGGGGGAAGTGCTATCAGTCCGGCAGCAGGAGTGAAGACCGGGGGAGGGGCAGTGCTATCAGTCCGGCGGGATTGAAGACTGGTGGGGGGCGTTATCAGTGCAGGGCGGCATTGTGTGCACATACCTTGTTGTTGTGGAGGCATGCAGCGGCAAGCGGCAGGCAGGAAGCCGCTATGTGCAGGGCACTGCCCCCTGCAGCATTGCCGCTCCCCTGCCTCTTTGCCGCCTGAGCAGAAGGCTAAACTTGTCTAATGGATGCTGTGGCTCTGCCGGTGTCCGGTTCTGGCACTCTGCTCTGGGGTGAGCCGGTCATCTGGCTCCACTCCCCAAGCCTTCTTGTCTCCTTCCTCAAATCCTCTCTGACAGGCCCCTCATGTTCCACTGCTCCTTCTACCCTCCTGGGATGAGCCAGACACTGCTCCAGTCCGCAGGAGGTTTCCCCTCTTCTTCCTCTCAGACTGTTCTGAACTAACTAACTAGCTCCCCTCCCTCAGGCCCGAATTAATAGGGAAGCTTCCCTGAACTCGGGTTGCAGAGCTCGCTTGACATCGGACAGCCCTGGACCTGATGCTGCCGTGATGTGAAACCGGCCTGAGGCTACAAGGAGACCAAGTCACTACATAGCATGGTAAACATTATTACATCTCTAAGATCCAAAATTCACAACAACCCCATGCTCAGTGGTTAGCACTGTATACAGTCGCTCAGTGGTTAGCACTGTATATGGTGGCTCAGTGGTTAGCACTGTATATTGTGGCTCAGTGGTTAGCACTGTATATGGTGGCTCAGTGGTTAGAACTGTATATGGTGGCTCAGTGGTTAGCACTGTATACGGTGGCTCAGTGGTTAGCACTGCGCTATGTCGCTGTGGTTAGCAAAGTATGATGGCTCAGTGGTTAGCAGCACAGTATATGGTGGGCAGGCGGTTAGACCAGGATGAAGGCTTGGGGGTGAGCGCAGGAGGACGGAGGCTGGAGGGGTGAGGGCAGGAGGACAGAGGCTGGAGGGGTGAGAGCAGGAGGACAGAGGCTAGAGGGGTGAGGGCAGGAGGATAGAGGCTGGAGGGGTGAGGGCAGGAGGACAGAGGCTGCAGGGGTGAGCGCAGGATGACGGAGGCTGGAGGGGTGAGGGCAGGAGGACGGAGGCTGGAGGGGTGAGGGCAGGAGGACAGAGGCCCCCATCACAAGCACAGTGCAGCCAACTTTATCTTTATTTACATTACATTTATTTTACACTCACTGTGATCCTCCCGGCTGCTCTGGCTGCTCTGTCTCTGCACACACAGCCACACACTTTGCACACACACTGCACACAAAGCCGCACACAAAGCCGCACACACTGCACACAAAGCCATACACACTGTACACACACTGCACACAAAGCCGCACACACTGCACACAAAGCCATACACACTGTACACACACTGCACACAAAGCCGCACACATTGCACACACTACACACATTGCGCACACACATTGCACACACATTGCACACACACTGCACACAAAGCCGCACACATTGCACACACACTGCACACAAAGCCACACACATTGCACACACATTGCACACAAAGCCACACACACTGCACACAAAGCACACACATTGCACACAAAGCCACACACATTGCACACAAGGCCTCACACATTGCACACACATTGCACATAAAGCCACACACATTGCACACAAAGCCACACAAATTGCACATATATTGCACACACAGCCACACACATTGCACACACACTCATTGCACACACAGCCACACACAACCTGGCTGCACAGCACACTGCACCTTCTTTCCTCTGGGCCACTCACCACCTGCTCTCTTCTGCTGTGCCGCCGGCTCCCGCCCGCTCCTCCGGAGTCCGCTCTCAGCATTCTCGGCCGGCAGACAGTGCTGGTCCTGGCCGGCAGACACCGCACCGCTGCCATCAGTGGTGTTCGCCGGGCCGGAATTGCGCGTGGAGAGTGAGACACACATACAGCAGCCAGGTCCTGGCTGGCTGCTGGTATCTCCGCGGCGCATTTGAGGGATTACTGGGCTGCAGGGGGCGGCGGAAGGCAGCAGATATTCCGGTATGCCATACCGGATCGCACCAGGTTTTCCCGGATTTTCCGATATGGCGTACCGGCCCGTTCCGGTACAAAAAAAGCCCTGGAATTAACCCTCCAGTATAATACAGCATAAGAAATCTCCCATCACATATGGTTAAGGTCCCACTCTTACCACACATCTTCCAACATAGATCTGAGCTGACCCTGGAGAAGCAGAACATCCTTGAAGGTGTGCAATACCACTTAAAATGAAGTTTTTTTTAAATTGTTCTAAGTGATTTATATACTTAGATGCTCTCTGGGTCCACACAATTCTACTTTCCCACTCCTCCATGGAGGCCTGGATTTGGAGACCAGACTCACACTTTATTATGTAAGATAAGTTTTTTTTGTCATAATTAGGTTTATTAAGACATTTTCAAGAAACCCATGACAAGAAATGCAAGTAACATATCTTCAATTAACCGAAAACTTTCCATTGCGAGTCAGCTACCATACTTCCAATTAGCTGCCTGCTATATTGCATTTCACATAACATAATATTTCAAATAAAGAGAGAGGTGAGGGTGGGGAATATAGAAAGGGTTAGCAAGAGGGAGAAGAGGGGAGGTACATGAGAGGAAGGGGAATTAGAAAAGGGTCAGGGTGGGGGGGGCATAGTAGGGCAAGTTGTTAAGAAAGTTGTTAAGGTGGGCGGGCGGACTAACGAGGGGAGAGAGGGGAGAAATGGACTCGATGTGTAAGGTCCGAGTGGGTTGGAGGGAGAGAAATAGTGGGTTGATGATGTGAAGGGAAGACAAAGAGGTCAGAGTACATTAAGCGTAGGTCCGCCAGGCCCTACCACAGGGGGAGGGAACCCCCAGCGGGTGTGTCGCCCAGCACTCCCAAGCAGCACGGGTATAGCGTTTGTGTCCAAGTTCCAAAGCCAAACTGTGCTCATATGTGAACATATTGTTCAGTCTAGATGTGAGGTGACACATTGCTGGGGGGGATGTATTGTTCCATGCTGCTGCTACACAGTATCTAGCAGCTATCAATATGAAGGTGGCGAGGTGTCTCTGAACCGGGGGCAAGTCCTCCACTCCAATGTGCAGGAGAGCATCTGAGGCACAAGCGGAATAAAGGTGTCCATCACGGACCTCAGAAGACCCTCCACTACCCGCCAGAATTGTGCGATTCGGGGGCAGTCCCACCACACGAGTCAACGTTCCCTTCTGTCCGCAGTTCCTCCAGCACATGGGGGTGGTTCCCCTACCGAAGGCCGCTATTCTCGTGGGGGGTAGGTACCATCTTAGGTGTACTTTCTTAAGTTGCTCTAGATGATTCACACATTTTGTCGCCTGGGTGACACATCTAACAGCGCCCTTCCATTGGTCGTCATCTGCTGAGAACCCCAATTCCGTTTCCCATTTAACTCTATGTGTATAACACAGGGCAGCACCATGGTCTAGGAAACCAGTGTAAAGTGACAGGCCCACCCGTTTCCCATGGGCAGCAGTGATAATCAGGCGTATTGGGGAGGGTCTGGCCGAGGACCAAAGGACTCTATCACGTCGGACTCTCAGCAGGTGCGTAATCTGGCAGAGTTGGAAGAACGTGTGCCGTAGAGACGGGAACTTGGATGTGAATTCATCCCATGTCATCACCCCGTTCCTCCCCGAGATGTCTGCCAGGGTATGTACACCCGCCCTCCTCCATTCCTCCAATCGGAGGGAAGGGATATGGGCACGAAGTGATCCCAGTGGGACCTCCGCTGCTGGTATTTGGGTCCAGTCCCCGGGTGCACGCCCCCACTCCTTAATCATAGCTTTCATCGTTCCCAGAGGATAGTCAACTTTGACTGACGTGATGGTCTCCGCTATCAGTAGGTTCTTGAGGGAGTTGTCTACTGTCTGTTGTGACTCTATCTGCACCCAGCCCAAGTTTATGTCAGACTTCCACCACTGTCTCACCGTTTCCAGCACCGCTGCTCTATAGTAGAGGGTCACATCCGGTACACCCATACCACCACCCGTCAGTTTCTGGTACATCACCTTTCTCCGGACCCTTGGTCGCTTGGGGGCCCAAATATATCTATTCACCTCTGCTTGTAGTCTAGCTAAAAGTTGTAGGGGGATGGGCAAAGGTATACTGGCGTATAGCAAATGTGGTGCCAATATTCAAAAAGGGTACAAAAACTGAACTTGGAAATTATAGGCCAGTAAGCTTAACCTCTACTGTGGGTAAAATCCTAGAGGGTTTTCTAAGAGATGCTATACTGGAGTATCTGAACAAAAATAACCTCATGACCCATTATCAACATGGTTTTACGAGGGACCGTTCCTGTCAAACTAATCTGATAAGCTTCTATGAAGAAGTAAGTTCTGGACTGGACCAAGGAAATGCAGTGGATGTGGTGTATATGGACTTTTCAAAAGCTTTTGCCACACAAAAGGTTGATACATAAAATGAGGGCAATGGGGATAGGGGAAAATATGTGTAAGTGGGTTAAGAACTGGCTTAGTGATAGGAAACAAAGGGTGGTTATTAATGGAACACACTCAGAATGGGTCACAGTTAACAGTGGGGTACCACAGGGGTCAGTGTTGGGCCCGCTTCTATTTAATATATTTATTAATGACCTTGTAGGGGGCATACAGAGTAGAATTTCAATATTTGCAGATGACACTAAACTCTGCAGGGTAATCAATACAGACGAGGACAATTTTATATTACAGGAGGATTTATGTAAACTAGAAGCTTGGGCTGCTAAATGGCAAATGCGCTTTAATGGGGATAAATGTAAAGTCATGCACTTGGGCAGAGGAAACAAAAGGTATAATTATGTGCTTAATTGTAAAACACTGGGCAAAACTGTCATTGAAAAAGACCTGGGTGTATGGGTAGATGACAAACTCACATTTAGTGGCCAGTGTCAGGCAGCTGCTGCAAAGGCAAATAAAATAATGGGATGCATTAAAAGAGGCATAGATGCTCATGAGGAGAACATAATTTTACCTCTATAAAAGTCACTAGTGCGACCACACTTAGAATACTGTGTACAATTCTGGTCTCCGGTGTATAAGAAAGACATAGCTGAACTAGAGCGGGTCCAGAGAAGAGCGACAAAAGTCATTAGAGGACTAAGGGGTCTGCAATACCAAGACAGGTTATTAAACTTGGGGTTATTTAGCTTGGAAAAACGAAGGCTTAGGGGTGATCTTATAATAATGTATAAATATATGAGGGGGCAGTACAGAGGCCTTTCTAATGATCTCTTTACTCTTAGGCCTGAGACTGGGACAAGGGGGCATCCTCTACGTCTGGAGGAAAGAAGGTTTAATCATAATCACAGACGCGGATTCTTTACTGTAAGAGCAGTGAGACTATGGAACTCTGCCACATGCTGTTGTAATGAGTGACTCACTACTAACATTTAAGAAGGGCCTGGATGCCTTTCTTGAAAATTATAATATTACCAGTTATATATACTAGATTCTTTGATAGGGCGTTGATCCAGGGAATTAGTCTGATTGCCATATCTGGAGTCAGGAAGGAATTTTTTCCCCCAATGTGGAGCTTAGTGTTGCCACATGGGTTTTTTTTTGCCTTCCTCCTTGATCAACATGTTAGGCTATGGGTTGAACTAGATGGACTTAAAGTCTTCCTTCAACCTTAAAAACTATGTTACTATGTTACTATACATCTGAACAAATATATTAGTCTATGTAGCCACGTCATCCTGAAAGCCTGAATCTTAGCTATCCATGAGTAGGAGTGGGTGTGTCCAGAGTCTGTTGCCTTGGAGAGAGCATTCAAAATCGACTGTACATTACGCTGTATCACTACTGCTGTCAGGCACAAGGTGATGCCAAGGTATGGTATGCCTGCCGGCATCCATTGAAATGGGAGGGAACTAGACAGGGAGTCTATCAGAGTCCGAGGGACATTTACCGGGAAGACCAATGACTTAGAAGCATTTAGCTTAAAATAAGAGATCGCCGCAAAGGAGTCGAGCAGAGCCAATACCTTAGGTAGGGATACTTCCGGTTTGAAACAGGGGATAATAATGTCGTCGGCGTGTAAGCCAACCACATGTTCTCTGTCTCCTACCTGCATCCCCGTAATGTCCCGGCCAGCCCGTATTGCCGCGGCCAGCGGCTCAATCGCCAGGGCATAGATCAGGGGTGACAGGGGGCACCACTGTCTAGTGCCATGTAAGATAAGTTTTGATAGTCTGGAGATATATTTAAGATTTTGTATATTTTAGACATTCTTTTAGAACTCATACCATTGGGTAGGAGAAACTTCTGGAAAAAGGGAAGAGGAGGGGGACGCCTTCCTCCACACTGGGGAGACGAGTGAAGAAAATGTCTGATCTGAAAATATTGGAAAAAGCGATCCTTAAGTTTCGGATACCCTTTAAACAAGACAGGAAACAGTTTCAAAATATTATCTTCCAATGAATCATGCAATGTTTTAAATCCCGATCCAATCCATAAGCGAAGATCCAAATCTGAGAGGCCTCTAAAGATCTAATATCTAATTCAGAAAGGCGAATCGATCGGACGTCGGGAGCCATGTCCCTCCATAGATCCATGATAACCTCCTTGGACGGTAGAATGGGCCTGAACTTTGTAATACCCAGTATTTTTAGCTTCAATTGGAAACTCCTGCTGTTAGTGCAGACTCGATCTTCAGCCACCGATGAGATTCAGATTCTTGCTACCAAGATCTCATACCCTCCAGTATACCCGCTTTGTAATAGGTCACTATATTGGGTACTCCCATGCCTCCCATAGTAAGAGGTAATGTCATAACCTTACATGCTACTCTGTGTTGTTTGGAGGAAAAGATGAAATTATCAGTTAAACATTTGTGACGCTCCACTGGTCAGTGGGCCACAGTAGGGGTATTGCACCCTAAACAGAGTGTGTGGTATCCCCGTCATTGGAGGGAATAATGTCAAACTGAGGCTCTCATCCCAGCATCCCTACACCTAGACTAGGGGACCAATCAGCTAATCTGTCATCAGGGTAACCGGTCCCGGTAGAAGGAGTGTTAGGGTAGAAGGAGTGGGAAACACAGAGACAGATCTAGTCTAGTCTCAGGAACGAAGCAAGGAGCAAGTCCTACAAGGACACCACATGGAGGGCGCCCGAAAAAGAGTGGCGACCCGGACAGAAAGGGGAGACCCAGTGCCAGACTGTCAGAGTAAACGGTCTGGGGGAATCCCGGGCCACAACTGGGTACCGGCTCTGAGTCACGGTGCAGGCGAATCCAACCCTGAGCCGCCAATAACAGGGGGTTGCAGGTCTGTCAAGCAGCCCCCAACCTCGTTCACAACGTGCAGCCCCACCAGGTATCCTCAAACTGGGTTGAGCCCCCTTAGAGAAGAAGGGGTTACCTCATCACACCTGACGAGCCTGGTAGGAACTGGGTTTGTACAGGGCAGCGCAGGGATAGAAAGGAGGCACAAGTAAGACACAGAGGACAGTGAACGTAGTAGAAGGAACACCTGGGGAGCCTCAGAGAGACTTTTTACCCTCCGGTGACTACCCGGCCAGCTACCCGCAAAGACTGTGTAACTGTGTACCTGAACTGCTGTGAACTGTTGCCAGTAAAGTATCCGTACAGAGTCAGCAAGCCTCCAGTGTTTTATTCTGCTTAAATTAAAAAGTAGCTGCTGCCACATCGACCAGCTCAGCAGCCACACTGCCCGGATCCGCTCCGCTGCAGGAGCCTTATACCGCGTACACATCCGGCGTCTGACAGCGGCGCTGGTGAGATCACCAGAAACTGCAGGTGGCGTCACGAGACTTTATTCTTTTATTCTTCTTCTTTTTTTTTCCCCCTATTTACCCAGTGACCTCCAGGGTTATGGGCCTGGGCACCGGCCACCAAGACATCACCCCAGTATCACGTTCGGGTACTGAGTTCCCAAAGACCCCTGAACGGGTCACTTTGTATATGTGATATATATCTCTTAAGTATGCATAAAGGTAAACAATGTAGAACATATATGATTTTCGGGAGAAATATTATCTTGAAAGTACCGTATGTACCTTTGTTATCCACTAGAGATTGTGTGTTGAAATAGCTGTTAATCCTTTATTAAAGGGAGTCTGTCAACTTGACCATATTATTAGCAACAATATTATCAGACCTAGTGAGATTTTTCCAAAAAGGATACTGTCCCTTACCTTAAGGGGTACTGTCCAACTACATGAACGGGAATTTGGTCTGTAAGGAGTTTTGGGTACCCTCTGGGATCAGAATAGGCAATGCCTTGGATTAGTGATATTAAGTTTCTAATAGGACAGCTCTGCAAACATCTCTAAGGTGGATAACACAGCCGAGAGGGAATTAGGGACATCAGTACGTACATGTGATGATGATATATATCCGCATAGAGTCCTATCTTGTGCTCAAAACCTCCCACCCACATACCTGTAATGTCTGTGTTTACTTGGATAAATTCTGCAAGGGGTTTCATTATTAAAGCAAATATGTTAGGAGAAAGGGGGCAACCCTGACGGTGCCTTTGGTTATGAGGAAGCAGGACTAAACAAAGCCAGATGATAGAACCCTAGCATTAGGGTTAGACTAGAGGGACAGAATGGAAAAGCGCATAGGGCCTATTATTTTAAATTTCTCCAGCATCCCTTCTATGTATCCCCAATGCACCCTGTCAAAGGCTTTTTCAGCATCCAATGATAGGAATGCCCTGGGAACCAGAGACCTTCGCAACCCGAATCAGGTCTATAATCCTTCTGACCCGTCCTTGGTCTGGCACCACCAAGAAGGGAATCACCTTCTGTAGTCTGGATGCCAGAATTTTAAAACAGATTTTGAGGTCGCAATTTAAAAGTGAGATAGGGTGAAAATTTACTGGTGTATCCAGAGTCTTCCCGAGTTTAGGAAGAGTTACAATGGTGGCTTCCAAATTTTGTGAGGAAATCTTCCCGGATTGTTGCCAATATTTAAATAATCTTAGAAAGAAGGGGGACAGGATGTGACAGAAGTGATGATAGTATAAATTTAGAAGACTCTCCGGTCCCGTGACTGAGTTGTGTTTGCTTGACCTGATACCTCTATCTACTGTGTGGAGAAAAGCAGGCTCAACTCAGCCAACTGAGGTGGACACTTTGGGAAGTTTCATTGCATCTAACAACCCTTTGATTTTTGCCTTGTAGGTTGAGTGGTTGCCTGGTCATCTTTCAAGTTGTATAGCTTTGCGTAGTACTCAGCAAATGACTTTGCAATAGCAATAGGGTTTTTAATTACTTCTACCTTTAGGCTTCTTAGGCCGGCTTCACAATCGCAATTTTTCACTGCCAGGTTCTGTCTGGTGTTTTGCAGGATGCACCGGACAGAACCTGACAGCCCTGGACGCACAGAACCGGAGGGCAAATATGCCCTCTGATCCGGTTTTGTGCCGGATTAGTTTCAGTGCGCGGATGCCGCTGTCCAGTGCTGAAATTTCAGCATAGCAGCTGGAGGTGAGCTAGCTGCAGTGCTGAAATTTCAGCCATGGAGCTCTCCACTTGCTGAACTACAGTGGCAGCTGTATCAGCTGCACTGTCCAGGTGCTGAAGGAACGCAGCTTGAATTTCAGAGCCACCGCTCTTTCAGTACCGGGCGTCCGGGAACCGGATCGTTTTTCTGCAGGATCCAGTTTTGTTCGTTTTTTGCCCCGAACACAAAAAATGCTGCATGCTCCGATTTTGTGTCCGGGCCAAAAAACTAGCACAACTGTATTCTCCCAGACAGACACAAAACCAGATGGCAAATAAGTGCGATCCGATCCCATAGGGATACATGGGGGCCAAAACTGGATCTGGTTCTATCCGGTTCACAGAGGCAGATCCAAAAAATCGTGGGGTGAAGCTGGCCTGAGGTCGGCTTCACACCAAGGTTTATCTGATCCGGGGCTGTCGGTATGAACCATACAACCCCGGAATAGATTTTGGCCCCATAGTATTCCTATGGGCCGGATGGAGCCAGATGGCAGCTATTTGGCATCCAGTTTCCATGTGTCCGGGAGGATCCGGGAGAATTCTGATTTTCTCTTGGACACGAAAAACACAGCTTGCAGCTCGAAGATATGAGATGTGCAGCATGTGAAACAACGGATATTGGAAGCCTGTGCTAGCATTTCTTGTGCGGTGTTGCTATCAGTGTGTCAAGAGTGGGAGAAGAAGGTTGCATTGACAATCCAGCACAATGGGCAGCACTTTGAACACATTTTATAAGTGGTCATAAACTTGTAATTAACTCATGAAAGAATAAAATTATGTTAAACCCAAGCCTACCATTGTTTTTCTTATGAAATTCTCAATAGGTTTGATGTGTCACATAACCCTCTTCCCATGGAAAAAAGAAAGTTGGATCCAAAATGGCTGACTTCAAAATGGCCACGATGGTCACCACCCATCTGGAAAAGTTTTCCCCCTCCCATATACTAATGTGCCACAAACAGGAAGTTAATATCACCAACTATTCACATTTAATTAGGTGTATCCATATAAACCGCCCATCCTGTATTTATGTTGAACTTTGTGATTGTCTTTCTTTAACAAATGTGTCTCCTGAGCATACAGTTGTGGCCAAAAGTATTGACACCCCTGCAATTCTGTCAGATAATATTCAGTTTCTTCCTGAAAATTATTGCAATCACAAATTCTTTGGTATTATTATCTTCATTTAATTTGTCTTCAATGAAAAGACACAAAAATAATTGTCCTAAAGCCAAATTGGATCTAATTCCACATCAAACATAAAAAGGGGCTGGACAAAAGTATTGGAACTGTTAGAAAAATCATGTGATGCTTCTCTAATTAGTGTAATTAACAGCACCTGTAACTTACCTGTGGCACCTAACAGGTGTTGGCAATAACTAAATCACACTTGCAGCCAGTTGACATGGATTAAAGTTGACTCAACCTCTGTCCTATGTCCTTGTGTGTACCACATTGAGCATGGAGAAAAGAAAGAAAACCAAAGACCTGTCTGAGGACTTGAGAAACCAAATTGGGAGGAAGCATGAGCAATCTCAAGGCTACAAGTCCATCTCCAAAGACCTGAATGTTCCTGTGTCTACCATGCGCAGTGTCATCAAGAAGTTTAAAGCCCATGGCACTGTGGCTAACCTCCCTAGATGTGGACGGAAAAGAAAAATTGACAAGAGATTTCAACACAAGATTGTGCGGATGGTGGATAAAGAACCTCAACTAACATCCAAACAAGTTCAAGCTGCCCTGCAGTCCAAGGGTACAACAGTGTCAACCCGTACTATCCATCGGTGTCTGAATGAAAAGTGACTGTATGGTAGGAGACCCAGGAAGACCCCACTTCTTACCCCGAGACATAAAAAAGCCAGGCTGGAGTTTGCCAAAACTTACCTGAGAAAGCCTACAACGTTTTGGAAGAATGTTCTCTGGTCAGATAAGACAAAAGTAGAGCTTTTTAGGCAAAGGCATCAACATAGAATTTACAGGAGAAAAAAAAGGCATTCAAAGAAAAGAACATGGTCCCTACAGTCAAACATGGCGGAGGTTCCCTGATGTTTTGGGGTTGCATTGCTGCCTCTGGCACTGGACTGCTTGACCGTGTACATGGCATTATGAAGTCTGAAGACTACCAACAAATTTTGCAGCATAATGTAGGGCCCAGTGTGAGAAAGCTGGGTCTCCCTCAGAGGTCATGGGTCTTCCAGCAGGACAATGACCCAAAGCACACTTCAAAAAGCACTAGAAAATGGTTTGAGAGAAAGCACTGGAGACTTCTAAGGTGGCCAGCAATGAGTCCAGACCTGAATCCCATAGAACACCTGTGGAGAGATCTAAAAATGGCAGTGTGGAGAAGGCACCCTTCAAATATCAGGGACCTGGAGCAGTTTGCCAAAGAAGAATGGTCTAAAATTCCAGCAGAGCATTGTAAGAAACTCATTGATGGTTACCAGAAGCGGTAGATCGCAGTTATTTTGGCTAAAGGTTGTGCAACCAAGTATTAGGCTGAGGGTGCCAATACTTTTGTCTAGCCCATTTTTGGAGTTTTATGTGAAATGATCAATGTTTTGCTTTTTGCTTCATTCTCTTTTGTGTTTTTTCATTGAAGACAAATTAAATGAAGATAATAATACCAAAGAATTTGTGATTGCAATCATGATGTTGGGCTCTGTGTCCCTCACTTCAGAACATAGACCATTTAACACTCACACTCATGGGAGCTTAAAGGGAACCAACCACCCCCAATGACCCCCCCGGACTGTTAATATGTGTCCCTACACCCAGCACACACATTTGGGGCAATCGTTTTTGCTAAAAAAACTGTTTAGTAGAAGCTAAGATATATGTTTATAAAGTTTAATAACTTCAGCCGGATGGGTGTTACCTAGCTTTGTCCTCCGTGCCTGTCAGCCTCCTCTCCCCTCCTCCCTTCAGTGAAGCCGTTCTGTGTTGCCGAAAATGGCCTGCCTGTCTACTGCTGCCTGATAAATTATGCACGCCCATCTCTGCACCTAAGAGCCTGGCCGCATCATGAAAGGGGGCGGGGCTAAATCGCGGGGATGCCGGAGCCCCGCCCCCTTTCATGACGCGATCTAGCCCCCGCCCCCTTTCATGACGCGGCCAGGCTCTTAGGTGCAGAGATGGGCGTGCATAATTTATCAGGCAGCAGTAGACAGGCAGGCCATTTTCGGCAACACAGAACGGCTTCACTGAAGGGAGGAGGGGAGAGGACGCTGACAGGCAGGGAGGACAAAGCTAGGTAACACCCATTCGGCTGAAGTTATTAAACTTTATAAACATATATCTTAGCTTCTACTAAACAGTTTTTTTAGCAAAAACGATTGCCCCAAATGTGTGTGCTGGGTGTAGGGACACATATTAACAGTCCGGGGGGGTCATTGGGGGTGGTTGGTTCCCTTTAAGTGTGTCTACCGGGATACATAACATTACCAGCCTCTCATGCTCAGCCTGCTATGAATCTGCCAATAAGAAGGGATAGGTAGGACAGAAGGAGAAAAGAGGCAAAGGGTAAAAACACACAAGTAACCATCATACTGATTTAAACACAACCTTAGCAGTAATTCTGCTAAACAGGGGTATTTCCTGCACCAAACCATCTAGTGCGAGAGTCACTGCAACCTACTGCAGCCAAATGGACCCAAGCTCCAAGGTTGAAACAGAACGAAAGAACAACAGAGAAGCTAGGCCAACCTTACATCAGTGCATTGGATAGTCAACTTTGACCATTCACGATCCGCTTTGCTTCCTCCTGATACAGGGGACCGGGTGGGGGGGAAAGAGGGACCTTTTTCTGCCACAAACCCCAAGACTTAAGCAGCTCAAATCCATTCTCTGGCTCTAGGCACACATGTAGTTTGTCATTGTAGGAAAACATAAGCTTAACTGGAAAACTCCACCTATATTTAATGTCCATTTCCAAAAGACAACTGAATAAGGGAAGCAAATTCCCTTCCCTTCGCAAGGGTCCCTGCTGAAAGATATGAGAATATTTTTAGCTTCTTGAAGGGTCAGATTTTTTCCTTGTTGCCAACAAAAAATGCCTCCTTAGTGTTGTAAAAATGAATGCAGGCAAGGGTATCCTGGGGAAGATCCGGGTAAAGCCTTTGAGGCTTAGGGACTCTGTGAATCCGATCAATCATTAAATCTTTTTGAGGGTGATCCGGCAGCAATTGGTGGAGAAAGGCAGTGAGGAGAGGGGCAAGAACTCTGGACCCCACAGATTGAGGGATTCTTCTAATCCTTATATTATGGTGGTAACCTGTCTTCCATATCCCACATTTTCCTTTTCATCCATCCCATCTCTCTTTAAACTCTCTACTTCATCTGCCAGTTCATAATGTGCTGAGGCATATTCTGCCATTTTCTCCTCAATATGGCCAGTACGCTCTCGAAGGCTGGCAATCTCACTTTTAAGCTCCCCCAGCATGTTTTTTAAGTTCCCCCTGCAGAGCCTCTCTCAGAGAGCTAATAGGCTTCTGCATGGTGGATTCTGTGAGAGATACATTATATCTTTCATAGAGCCTACCTTAGCAGCTGCAGCCTCCAGGGAGGAGTGTTTGGAGCCTGGGGAAAAAGCCTGTGCCATCTTGCCTGTGTGATCCTGGGACTTCTGGATAAAGAAGTCTGTGACATGGACCAGGGAGTGACACTTTCTCGATCTTCCCCAGGGCATCATTAAGTGCTGGGAGGTCTCCAGTGTTCTGACACCTGTTTTTGTGGGTATTTAGCCGCTTTTCGCTGGATTAATCATGTCTGCTGTGGGAGCTCTGGTCTCAAGCAGCTGGCTCTATTCCTGTCCATGCCATGTCCCGTGCTGCAGATTTTTGATGTCCAAGATCCGCACCATGTTTCAAAGATCCACACAGATACGTTGGTGGTCTCTTGGTGCATTTTTTCATGCAGATTTTGCTGCATTCTTTATTTTTTAGCAATTGTTCACTGTTGTGACTGTGAATAAAGCTAGGCGAAAGGCTGGAAAAAGAAAAAAAAGGGTTTCTTGATGTTATAATGTGGCTCCCCTGTTTTTTTGGTCACCAACCCAGGTACAGCAGGCAGCTATGGGCTGCCACCCACCCCCTGCTGACTAATTTTTCCTGGCTAGTAATCAAAATACAGGAGAGCCTCTTTTTTAAATTATTTCTTCAAATAATTTAAAAACAATGACATGGAGCTTCGCTGTATTCTTGGTTTCCAGCCAGGTACAACTAGGCAGTTGGGGGCTGGAATCCTCTGCATGCATTCTGGGCCCCAACACACTGCAAATTGCAGCCCCCAGCTGCCCAGGAAAATGGCACATTCATTGAAGCATCATTTTCTTGTACTTTACCCAACTTCTCCAGCTGCTCTGTGGTGGTGGCAGACTAGGTAATAAGGGGTTAATGCCATCTGAATATTGCCAATTGGCACTTAATGTCGGGCTAATGTTAGATCCAGCCATTATGAACCTCTAATAGTAAATAATACATCACAACATGAAAAACCATTTATTTGTAAATAAAACAAAACACATGTCTCATTCCCACCATGATCCTCTGCAACATACATTCACGGTGAGACTCGAATTTGACTGAGTTTCGGCTGTGAGAGTGGTGACATCACGGTCACCTGAGGTCAGCTAGAGTGAAAACTCCGTTGTCAGGCAGGGAAAGTACCAGGGATAGAACAGGGTGACCTTCCCCTCTTCCCCCTTTTTAGAAAAAAGTAATTTACCGTTTGATATAAAGGGTACACCTCCCTATCTTAAATTAACAAATAAAAGTTATATTTTAATAAGTATTACCTTTAGATAGCAGCTCTAGAGTGAAGTGGCTCTCTGACCTGAGGTGAATTTTCCCTAGTCACCACGCTCACGATGAGACCTGAAATATTCAGCTGACATTAACCCCTTTATTACCAAGTCTGCAATACCACAGAGGAGCAGGAAGAGTCAGGTACAGCGCCAGAAAATGGCGCTTCGATGAATTCGCCATTTTATGGGGTGGCTGGGGGCTGCAATTCTCAGCCTACACTGAGGATTCCAGCCCCCAGCTGCCTAGTTGTACCTGGCTGGAAACCAAAAATACAGTGATGCGCCACACCATTATTTTTTTTAAAGCATAATGGCCATGTATATGAAGCTAAGTTGTCTCAATATTCACGGTTAATCTCATTTTATTAATTTTTGAGAAATATAACAAAGGTGTACAAATACATACGCAACACAAAGAAATATAATAAAAAAAAAAAAAAAAAAAATAAATCACAATAGTAACAATGAGTAAAGGAGTGGTTTACAATAGACTCTCTCTGACTAATGGTCCCCTCCCCTGGTATAGCTTCTTCCAAATCTTAATTTGCAATTCCATACAAGAGCAGATAACCTCCTCTTTGTTTTTTGTTAGGGATTAGAGTAATCTGCCCAGGAAGCGGCAGGAGGTCTCACCACATTTTCCTGTCCATTTCCTTAATTCCAACATGTTTTCCGAGTGCAGTATGTAGTGTACTAGATTATCTCCTATTGTCTTATTACTGCAACCGGAAAGTCCAGCATTGGCGAGGTCAACATACACTCGCCTAAAATCTGGGGCTCCAAGAGGAGACCCTATTATCCGAAAAGTTGTCTCAACTATATACAAATAGTCCTATTCAGAATTCCCCTAAAGCTCAGGGAAGGCGAGCTAAGAGAGGTAATACTACGACTGAGAAAGTAATGTAACAGGAGGGAAGGAGAAAAAGAGAAAGCAGGGAAGGAAGAGAGGAGAGAAAGGAAGTAAGAATGAGACTGTACTAGGATAATTGGAACCAGATACAGGGAAGGGTGTCGCAGAGGAAAGGGAGAGGACATAGGTTACCCTAACTCCCCGTCGACCAGGGGACTTTCTACTTCGTCTACGCCAGCGAAGATACTCTTAAAGTCAGCAGAATCCTGGAAAAGAATCCAGTCAAACCAGATCACTGAGAATTTATCACGAGATCCCGATGCCTCGGCTGCTAGTTCCTCCATTCTAAAAATGTCCATCATTTCCCTGAGCCAGTCCAGCAAAGATGGGGCCCGTGGTGTTTTCCAGAACCTCGGAATCACAGCGCGTGCAGGCGATACACAAAAGCGGAGGATATCCCTCTTATGAAGCCCAATAGGACCAGGAAAGATGGACAGCAGTGCTGTTTCAGGACAGCATTCAGCCTGTTTACCTGTTACTCGAGTGTATGCATTAAACACCTCCGACCAGAACCGCTGGATTTCCCTACAACTCCACCAAATATGTAACATTGTTCCTGTCTCTTCTCCACAGCGCCAACAAGTGTCAGGGGTATTAGGGAACATGCTCCGGAGAATTGCTGGACATAAGTACCATCTGGTGAGCAGCTTATAGCTTCTTTCTTGTGCAATACAAGTATTAGCTAATTTGTGTGTAAATAGAAAGCATTTCTGCCAGTCGCTATCTGAGATGTTTTTTTCCAGTTCCCTCTCCCACGCACGCTGGAAGTAGAGAGTGTCCTGATTCCTCAGGGACCCCAAAGCCTGGTACAAAGCTGATATTTTACGCTTTGGGGGGAATCCAATTGGAACAGCCTTTCCATTAAATTGGGCGTCAATCTCACCTGCCCCTGCAGGAGTGGTCAGCTGAATATAAGTATGATTTATACTGGAAAAATTCAAACCATCGAAGTGACCTAGTAGGATCTCTAACTTGCAACTCCGCCAACGAGGGCAGATAACCGTCAGAAAGTGTCTGGCCTACTCGGGTATCATTCACACTCTGCCAACATAGAAACCTCTGTTTTCCAAATCCGGGAGGGAAAGATGGGCTGGAAAAAAGAGGGTGTGAGAGGGCTAAGTCTATCATCTAATTGGAGGGCTTTCGTCACTGAGTGCCAGATATTCAACGTAGTTCTGGTCATGACTGTCAGGGTTCTATGTCTTTTAAGTCTCCTAGAGGAATCCAGAGCAAGTGTTTCAGTGGATCCCCAAACCCTCTTGCTCCACCTCCACCCATCTCTTGGAGAATGCACAGTACTGCCAATCTAAAGCTCTGACGAGAGAGGAAGCTAAAAAGTATGTCCGTAAATTAGGTAACCCAGCCCCGCCCCTGGATTTGGGCAAGGAAAGAATGTTTATCCGCAATCTAGATCTCTTTCCGCCCCAGATAAATTTGATGATAAGAGATTGTAATTTGGAGAAGAACTTCCTATCCAGTTGAACAGGGACCGTTTGAAAAATATATAGGAGTCGAGGTAAGACGTCCATTTTGACTATGTTCATTCTCCCGAACAAGGTTAATTTTAGCTGCCTATAAGAAGTGAACGCCGATTCTACGCTAGTCAAAAGGGGCTGGTAGTTCAGACTAAATAATTGGTTAAGATCTCTGGGTATAAGGACTCCCAAATACTTAATGGCCTCCGTCTTCCACTTGAAGGGGAACTGGCGAGACAAATGAGAAACCAAGTCTCTAGGCAATGAGATATTAAGTGCCTCAGTCTTGGAACAATTAACTTTAAAGTTACTCAACTGTCCGAACCTTGTAAGCTCCCTCAAAATAGAAGGGATGGAGATCAGGGGTTGCGAGACATAAATTAGGAGGTCATCAGCAAATAGGGCCGTTTTGTGGTGGCTCTGTCCCAGCTTAATCCCATTGACGTCCACATTGGCTCTGAGTGCTGTGGCTAAATGTTCCATTACTATAATATACAGTAGGGGTGATAATGGGCATCCCTGCCTGGTACCGTTTGTTATATGGAACGAAGAGGATAAGGATCCCCCTATCTTTACCTTGGCAGAGGGGGAGGAGTACAAGGACATGATTCCGTGTAAGAACCGAGGTCCCAAACCAAGCTGAATCAGCGCCTCCCTCATAAACCGCCAGTGGACTCTGTCAAAGGCCTTTTCCGCGTCCACTGATATCAGGCCTAGTGGAAGCGAACTGCTCTTGGCCTTAGTAATAAGGAGCAGGGTTCTGATGGTGTTATCCCTTGCTTCCCGGCCCCTGACAAAGCCCACCTGGTCAGGATTGATCACAGAGGGGAGGAACGGAGCCAATCGTTCCGCCAACAGTTTAGAGAAAAGCTTGATATCCACGTTTAGTAACGAAATTGGCCTGTAGTTCGACACCAAAGATGGATCTTTCCCCGGCTTGGGAATGACGCTGATATGGGCTTCCAAGGATTGAGGCACAAAGCCAGATCCCTTTAGTACTGCGTTAAAGGCCGTCAACATCACTGGGGCCAGCTGGGACTTAAGCTTTTTGTAGAAGTTAGGCAAAAACCCATCTGGGCCCGGGCATTTCCCTGATGGGGTAGACTGGATAACCTGCAATAGTTCTTCTTCAGAGATATCAACTTCTAACATCGCAGTGGCCTCCCTAGCCAATGATGTAATTGCCGTCTGATCGATGTATAATTTTATCCTATCTGACAAATCAGCGGGCGAGAGATCGGAGAAGTGGCCCCGAATGTTATAGAGGTCACAATAATATTTTCTAAATTCCTCTAAGATGGTGGTTGGGAAAAAAGTTTGTCCGCCTTTATTGGTTTGAATACATGGAACAAAAGGCGGGTTTAGACGAGGATGGAGCAATCGGGCCAGGGGTCTCCCACATTTGTCAGGGTTAGAGTAGAAATAGCTCCTCGATTTCTCTGTGTGTCTACGGTATTTTTGGTCCAGTAAGTCTTTTAGTTCTTTCTTCCTTAACGTCAGGTCAATTAATGTCTGTCTCGATAAATTCTGTTTGTGTGAGGTTTCTAGTGTGTGTATCTGAGTAAGGAGGTCTTCTACCTTTTCTGTATTATTTTTCTTCAGACGGGCACCATGCTTTATAAAGACTCCCCTCAAGACACACTTTAAAGTTTCCCATTTGGTGGGAGGAGGTGTTGGGTCTAAAGCATGGTCTCGACCGAAGGATTGGATAGTCTCCTTCACCTCTGACATACATAGCTCGTCCTGTAATAAATGGTCTTTCAGTCTCCAAGTCCAAGGTCTTCTACTCGTGTCAGGAAGTGTAAGGGACAAGAATGTTGGGGCATGATCAGAGAGGAAAATATCTCCTATAGTCGCCTCCGGGCTCCAAGATAAAAGGTTATGGCTTGTGAAAAATAAGTCAATTCTACTGTAAGAATTGTGTATTGGAGAAAAATATGTAAAGTCCCTCCCTTGGGGATTCAAAATCCTCCAAATATCGATGAGTCTCAGAGTGTGAAGGAACCCTTTCAGGGATGCAAGTTTTTTGTTTGGAATAGATCTCTTACCAGAGGATGAGTCAGCTGCCGGGTCCAGGGCGAAATTGAGGTCTCCTCCGATGATGACTGATCCCTCTGCAAATTCCGACAGGCGCGTTAGATACGATCTACATGTTTTTGTCTGAAATCTATTGGGCAAATACCAATTAGTTGTCTCAATATTCAACCTTTTTTCCTTAGGTGTAACATTGTTCCAGTTTCTACTATATGTCTTAGCAGAGTGTCGGCTGTTTTATTGTTATTTGGCCACCATAGCTGGCACATCAGGAGGTCATTGTTTGACCTCTAGGTGCCATGGCAACTCCTGGCTTTGTCATTTCATTACAGGGGGCCCAATGGAGGTCAGAGAGGAAGCGCTCTCCCTCTCACAACCTTCTAAATGCTGCAATCGCTATCGATCATGGCATCTAGAGGTTTAAAAAGCACAGGGCAATGTGCATGCCAGTCTGGCTGTTACTGCAGGAGCTCGGCTGTCACAAGCTGGACAATTTTCTGGAACAATTTCAAGAGTGCTAACACTTTTGACAGTGACCTATCTATGTGTGTATATAACTATAGCCTTAGAAGCACAGTATATGTAGAAGTCTTAAAAAATTCAGCAATTATAAAAAATAATTGAGGCAGGACTCCAGCATGAGATGGGTATATTTGTGAAAAGGTGCACCTGGATCTTGCAGCACTGCCTCAAAAAAAAAAAAAAAAAATATATATATATATATAATAATAATAATAATAAATAAATATATATATATATATATATATATATATATATATATATATATATATATATAATGAAATGAAAGAAAGCAGCACAGTTTCTTTAGGGTGCAATTCAGTCCAGCCTCATCCACTTACTGCCTCCAGTATAATTACAAACGACTGCAGCACTCCTCTTGTTTTAGTAATCTCTTGCCTTTATTGGGCCTTCAGGTGTACAGGGCAACGTTTCGGGACAAATCTCCCTTCTTCCAGCAACTTGCCACAACTAAAGCGAGGTTCTTATACTAACCCCCACCTCATTATCATAATTCAACAATCACCTAATTACATTTACATATTATCACCTGTTAATCAATTGTATACATGTGCATGTATTATTCTCAATCATATGCCTAATAGTGCACCACCTCCAGTGTATATATTACTATCAGTGTTACAGCTCTGAATGTTCATATGCTAACATTGCATCCTTAATGTCATTACTGTACCAATACTGCACCTTCAGCTGCCAGATATCATGACTTTCGGCGGGTATCGCTATTCCTAATGTGCACAGCGTGATCCGACATGCTTTAGACGCCGGCGCATGCGCATTGCAGAAAGTTTACGGCCGTCATTATGGATATACCGGATATCCTCCCGACGCCATCTTTAGACTCGCGCGCATGCGCGGTACGCGTTATGAAGCCTACACTCGCTGTAATCGCTCGGTTTCTCTCAACTCTTACATTTCATTTTTTTGGGGCTTAATAACCAATCGATTTCCTTTGCAAGTTAATCCTGCTGCTTATTCATATTATATAGTTTTAAACCTGTCGTATTTTTACTAAAAATGAGCATTAATACAACAAGATTCTTGGAAGATATAAACCCTTCACCCAGGGTTCCCCTGGTATAGCGTCCTCCAACGCTCATTACAGGTTTACCTGTCAGACCCACTATGTACGGATTTTACCCCACTACATAGCAACCAGTCTTGGGATCAATCGGGCTTCTCAACTTCACTTTATCTTGATATTAAGATCAATAGTGCTCATAACTATATGCTTGATATTAAGACCAATAATGCTCATAACTTTATGCTGCATCTCAAATGAAATTTATTCTATCACAGGATTTTGCATTCATGATTGGTTAACATTAATAAAGTTATATCTTATCTCCAAAATTCCTTAATATATGCTGTAGTTCTTGCTAATCCCACTGTCTTCGTCATGGTATCTTTCAACTGTTACATCACCTGCAGTACATAAGACAGAATATTAACACTAGTACATACAAACATTGTGAAAAAATGATCAGGGTACAATATTTCATACTTATTCATTTTTTACTTATTATTGTACCAATTAGTGACTATATTGTGACTAGTGCTCCTTACCTAATATTATTCTACATCCAATTTACTTCTCCATGGGGTTATACCGGGTAATTTCCAGTTTCATTTTGGCTCAATCTAGCATCACATTTAATCTGTAATCTACATTTAACCCTTTAGGGTATAAAGTATCCAATTTATGGATCCACTCCAGTTTCTCTAATTCTCAATAATTTCGCCCTGTCACCCCCAAGCCTCTGTTGTGGTATCATATCTATCAGTCTAAATTTGAGATCTTTTTCAGAGTGTTTTTTCTCTAGAAAATGCCTAGGCACAGGAAGGTCTTTTCTCTTTTTTCGTACAGTATGGCGATGATTAGCAAACCTCAACCTGAATTCTAGAGTGGTCTCTCCTATATATTTAAGACCACAAGGGCACTCTAACATATAGATGACAAAATCACTGCCACATGTCAAAAAGTGCTCAATTTTATAGTCAACACCTTCATGCGTAAATTGAGCACCTCTTATCATGTGCGAGCAATTGATACAGGACACACACGGATAACATCCCAATCTGCTACTTAATGTCAAAGTGGTTTGACGACTCTTCTTCATAGATCCAAAATCCGATCTTATTAATTTATCTTTGATATTTTTGTTTTTTTCTGTATGACATAAGGGGACTGTTTTTATACTCTTCTACTTCTGGAATGCATTCACCCAACATATGCCAGTGCTTCCTTACTATTTTAGCCACCTCAGGGCCTCTTCACTGAACGTAAGGATTATATATATATATTAGTGACACAAGGCAGAAATATGCTGCCGAAAGGTTGTGGTCAGTATGGGCCAATTAACAGATGTATGAACCTTATCTACCGATTGCTGTCCATTTTTTGAATTTTTTTTTCAAAAATTTTTAAGCCAACAGTCAAAATTATACAACAAGGCTGTGTATATAACATAATCCAATAATTCACCTAGTTAATAGACAAAATACAAAGAAAATTCTCACATGGATTCCCTTCTATGTAAAGAACCACGAGCATAACTGCACATTGTATACAAACATATAATAACATAATCATCAATAAGTTTTCCTTGTGTCGCCCCACACACTTAATAACTAGAGGGCCATAGCAATCCTGGCAATCAGGGTGAAAGCCCTAGAAAGCCTAAGGGCCTACGTGGAAGCTGAAAAGTGACATGGTAGCATTAGTATTAAGAAATGTAGACAGAAAAGAAGAAAAAAGAAACAGTAAAGAAAAGTAGAAAGCAATAAGAAAGGAAGTGGCGACCGGTTCGATTTCTATCCTGTATAAACAGAGAGTAGCTCCCTGTACCAATTCAATCCTAATTTACTAAAAGAAGTCTGGAATATTCAGGTGTCTCTCTGAACATGATCCATATTGCCCAGGTCTGCATATATTTGGACAGCTTCAGTCCCGGTCACCTGCTAATCACCGTTCAGGGAGCCAGACACCGTGGAAAGAGAAGCAGCGGAAGTCTCAGAGGTTTCCCATCGACAGTGCAGGTGGAGAGAGAGAGAGTAGTGGAGGCCAGCAAAGTTCTACATGGTGCAGGGACTTCAACACGGGGAAAAGAGAGCACGGAGGCCTTACACCCACTTGCTGTGGAGATTCAACTGTGTTTCCTGGTCACCCGACAGTGTTCCGGACTTTTACCTGATATACCACCAGTAAAAGGTAAAGAGACATTCAACAGTGTGTGTGTGCGTTCTTCACCTCATGTCCCCGCTACCCGCAGAGACTATCCCGTTAACCCACAACCTGGCCAAACCCCGGCTCCATCTCTCACAATCAACACTGCCCTGGAGGATTAACTCTGCCTGTAGGGAGCTGCTCCACCCTAGCCGCAATACCACCACCCACCGGAGGACTGTGGCGGCGCTGGTGTCTAGTCACCAGGCACTACAGGTGGCATCACGTGATAAAGACTTCAACTCCTTAATTGGCGACTGTCTCCCCCTCGGGGCCACGAGTCTGGGCAGGCCACCTGTGAGATCCCAGACATCTGAGTTCCCATACCCTGGGGCAGTACATGATCCATCTCCCGAGCCCATTCCATGATTTTTGGAGCGAGCTGGGATTTCCATTTTCTGGTAATAACAGTCCTGGCTGCCATAAAGCAGTGTCTGAGCTAGTCCGTTTTTATTGTCTTGAATGAGCCCGGTATCATTGACAGCAGGCCAATTTGAGGAGTGCACAGTACTGCCTTCCCCAAGGCCTGATTGTAGATAGCAAAAACCTTCTGCCACAGCCTGAGGATTAAAGGGCAATCTCACCATATGTGTAAGAAGGATCCAACATCCAACTTACATCCCCAACACAGGTCCGGTATATTAGGGAAAAGCCTATGCAGGAGTTGGGGGCAGCAGTACCATCGAGAGACGATTTTATAGTTCGTCTCTTGGCTCTTGCAGGCCAATGGTAACCTACTGTATGTATGCACATGAGGGTTTTGCTCCAATCCTTAGGGAAGAATGTCATGGCTAAGTTACTTTCCCACTCTCTGATGAACCATAAAGAGCGGACATTACCTTGTGATACTAGAATAGTATAAATTCGAGATATCAGATGCTCTGGTGTAGAGTCTTGTAGGAGAATCGATTCGAACTCAGTAATCTGTCTAGTGAGAGCCACAGGTGATAGGGCAGAGGCTATAAAGGACCTGAGCTGAAAATATTGAAACTAAGGAGTCACAGCTCCCAGAGAGGCTGCACGAAGGTCCGCCAAAGGCGGGAGGGAGGAGGTACCCATCAATGTCTGAGCAAGACGTGTCCTAGAATCGTGGGTCCAGATTAAAAATCTAGTAGTGTCTACCGCCGGCGGGAAGTCGGGATTGTCGAACAACGGAGCAAGGGGCCCATAACGATCTGATAGTGCTAACTTGGAGCTCACACCATCCCATAGCCGTAAGACATCCCCCGTTATCATCGAAGAGAGGACCCCAGGAGGCCTCAAGTTCGTCCCAATCTACGGCAAGGAGGTCAAAGACCATCCCACCAGCTACTGTTCCAAGAGGACCCACTGCCAACCTTTAGTCCCCTGGAACCAGTCAACTATTCTCATCAGAGTGGAAGCCACATGATAAAGACGGAAAGTAGGGAGTCCATGTCTCCAAGTGTTTTTGGTCTGGTTAGGAGATCATACGCTAAACGCGGATGAGAAGAATCCCAAACAAATTTCCAGCAAGCTCTCTTCAGGTGAACAAAGAAGGACTTAGGTAGGGAGATCGGGAAGGCTTGGAAGAGATATAAAAGTTTCGGGAGTATGTCCATCATCAGGGCATTTATCTTTCCAAACCATGAGAGACCCCGGGTCTTATAGTTTTCTAAGTCCGCACTTTACCGCTGCAACACCGATGCATAATTCAGGGTGTACAATTTATAGAGATCCGCTGATATCCGTGTGCCCAGGTATGTTAGAGAAGATGCACACCATTTGAAAGCGAAGGATTTTCTTAGCCTCAGCTTCCTGTCTTGTGGGATGTTGTCATTGAGGACCTCTGACTTTGACAGGTTCACTTTAAAGTTACTCACTACGCTGTAAACCTCAAGCTTCCAAAGAACCGAGGGAAGGGAAGTCTCAGGGTGTGAGACATACAGCAAAAGATCATTAGCGTATAACGCTAATTATAATGCCTCTCCTCACCCTCGATCACCCGTAAATTCGGGTTCTCCCGTAGAGCTACAGCTAGATGTTCCATGACCTGAGCATACAACAGGCGACAGGGGGCACCCCTGTCTTGTGCCGTTTTTGATACTAAAGGTATCAGACAATAGACCATTGCATCGCACTCTGGCCGCTGGGTCAGCCTACTGCACCATGATCCTGTCAACATATACCGGTCCCAGACAGATCTGCTCAAGTGTCCGCCAAAGAAAAGGCCAACTGACTTGATCAAAAGCCTTCTCTTTGTCAACTGATAGGATACAGGCTGGTTCTTTCTGTTTCTGAATGAGGGAGATCATCAAAATTGTTTTAAGAGTGTTATCAGGTGCCTCTCGTCGAGGAATAAAGCCCACCTGATCATTGTCTATCAGCCGAGGCAAAAAAGGCAAGAGTCTGGTCGCTAGAATCTTAGCAAAAAGTTTTATATTGATATTTATTAAGGAGATTGGGCGGTAGTTCGAGCAGAGCTCAAGGTTTTTCCCAGATTTAGGCAGTACTATCACGGTTGCTTCCAGCGACTGCCTGGGAAAGGGACACAATCCCGAAACCGCATTGAACACCCTGGTCATGAACGGAAGTAAGTGGGAAGAAAAAACATGGTAAACTTAGCTGTGAACCCGTCAGGTCCAAGACTATTGTTGGAGGGTGAGGAGGCGATAGCCTGCGAGATCTCCTCTGGTGTAAAGGGTCCTCTAAGTCTTGTGAATCTGCTACTGACAAGGTCGGCAAGGCAGTTCTGGTGATGTAATCCTGGATGTCGGCCCAAATGTCCCTTAGGAAGCCGTCTTTTAGGCGGCGATACGCGTCGGGTAGTGGGCCTCTTGGTATGCTACTATATTCCTTTCCCACAGGCGGTTTATACTCTGGTTCCTTGAACCTACTCATAACAGTACACTGTTTCTATCCTAGCTTTGCAGGTGATACACTTATTATTTAGCTCCACTTTGTTGGTGGTTTGTGGTTATTCCCTAGGGCCCATGGTCATAAATATACCCCCTCTTGTTCATGAGGTTGCAGTTTCCTTGTGACTTTGTTTTGGGTCTTAAAGCTAATATCTTTTAGATATCCATTGTATTTTACTCTGCATTGCTATTGATAGTCTTATATACATGGCCTCATTTTGGACATTGTGTTTTTGAGATTTTGTGATAAGGGTTCTTTTCATCAGTACTGCCCTAGATCCATCATTGGGTCCCCCATCTTCCTCCCACTCTTATTTTTTGTTATTTTCATCATATTAATGAGTGGTTATATGTATGTATTATTATAGGACCATTGTCTTCTTAGGTGGTTGTTTCACCTTTTAATTGTTTTTAAATGTCTGTTGGTATTGCTGCTTTTTTGTTTTGGTATATAATAAATTAATCTTTGATCACTCATTATGAGAGTTTTTTTTTTACTTTCCTGATCCCGGTCATGTATGCATGCTTCTTCTCTTATCTAATTGACTATTATTTTTAAGCATGTGATCGGTGGATCATTTGACTGTGCCCCTGATACACGCCTTTCTCTATATCGTATAACATTGCATTGTAGTTCCTGAAAGCCTGAGCTATCAGGCCGGGGTGATGGACAAACCCTCTTACCGGGTCCCGGATGGATGGAATCAATGGTGCAGAAATTCTAGGGTGCAAGCGTTCTAGCAAGTGGAGCCCCACACTTATCAGAAAATTTGTCGTAAAATTGCTGTGATCTCTCTCTAAGTTTGGTGTATGCTTGATCTAAGAGACCACTCAGCTATTCCCTCCTTGCAGCCAAAGAGAGCAATGTGTCGGGTTTAAGATCTCTCTTGTGTTCTTGTTCTAACCCATGTATCTGTGATAACAAGTCAGAAATGCGAACTGATTTCTCACTCTTCAATCTTGCTCCTTGAGCACCCCCCGCAGCACACATTGGAGGGCCTCCCACTGGGTCGGAAATGAAGTGTCATCCTCCGCGTGTAAGCGCATGAACTCCAAAATCGCCATACTGAGTTTATCAACTGCGGGTTTGTCGTCCAACAAGTTTGGGTTTAATCTTCATTGCCACACTCTCGATGGAAAATCAGGTGGAGTGATAGTTAAGAATATAGGGGCATGGACTGACCATGTCACGGAACCAATATCGGCAGTGAGCTGCCACTCAAGCAATTGTTGATGTATAAGGAAATAGTCTATATGGCTGTAGGAGGAGTGGACCACTGAAAAGTGTGTGTAGTCTTTTGTATTTGGATGTAAAATACGCCAGACATCCACCACTCTAGACTGGAACAAAGCCTGTTGGAAAGCCCCAAGTTGCTTGCGCGAAATGACCAACTTACCCACCAATGTGTCTTTCATCCTGTCCAGTACAAAGATAAGTCTCCACAGATGATCACTTTACCCTGTGCAAACTCGCCCAGCCTCCTCAGACACCGTACCCCCGCCTCTGTCTGACCTTTATTGGGGAGATAAAAGTTAGCTAGTTTATACTTGTGGTTTTCAATCATGATCTTAATGAACAGGTATCTCCCACCATTGTCCACCTCAACACCCTGGATAGAAAGACCTACCGTGTTTCCCCGAAAATAAGACACCGTCTTATATTTTTTTTTGGTCCCAAAGATGGACTATGTCTTATTTTCGGGGGGGGTGTCTTATATACGGTCCCACTGCAGCCTCCCATACACACACAACACACACACAACACAAACACACACACATACACACACACACACACTCACATACCAATACACACAAACCGATTTTTACCAGTGTCTCCCCGCTCTCCCGGTGTCCGCGTTCTCCCCGCTCCACGGTGGCCTCCACACTCCAGTGTCCGCGCTCTCCCCACTCGACGGTGGCCTCCGCACTGATTCCCGCTGTAGCTGCAAATCTCCGCCCAGGTCAGGAGCCCTGCGCCAATTACAGCGCAGGAACTGTGAGCCAATCACAGCCCAGGAACCGCAAGCCAATCAGAGGCCATGCACGACGTCAGCTGGTCGCGGATTGGCTTGCGGTTCCTGGGCTGTGATTGGCTCACGGTTCCTGCGCTGTAAATGGCGCAGGGCTCCTGACCTGGGCAGAGATCAGCAGCTACAGAGGGAATCAGGAGAGCGGGGGGTCCACAGGAGAGCAGGGGGGCCATCAGAGAGCGCGGACACCGGAGAGCGGGGGCCACCACAGTCTGCAGGTACGCCTTATAATCAGGGGGTGCCTTATATTAGGAGGTAGGGCGCCCTCCCCAAGCATGCCTTACTTTCGGGGGGTGTCCTATTTTCGGGGAAACACGGTAGTAACCTATGAAGCGCAATGCTATATCACGGTGTAGTGATAATGCTGATGAGGAAATGGCAGTTATGGGCAGGGTGACCAGGGAAGACTAGTCTGACCCTAGTCTAGGAACCCTGAATGGCCCTGATCCCGAAGGTATCTGTCGAGCCCACTGGGACGAGGGTATTCAGTACCGGACCGTGTCTGTGTGGCGCCCCTGCGTCAAGGAGGCCACAAAGGGAACTGCAGCCAGGCAGGTAGGACACTTGTTGCACACCAACACCCTCACAGCCCACACAACCCACGTACAGAAGGTAGCATCCAGCCCTGAGATTAGAGACTCTATGAGATTGAGGGGTGGTAGATTTAGAGGAGTGGGTTGGGCACACCTGTAGTCAGGTGACTTCACAGTATATAGGAAAGGGGGAGGAGGAAGGTGTTCAGTAGGCCACAGTGAGCTGAGATGCAAAGGCCAGAGAACAGCAGCAGGTTGAGCTGAAGCTGAGCAGGAGAGAGCCACACGTCCTGGAAGAGTGAGGGCATAAGGAACGCAGAATCTGTACTGAGCCAGTGCGAGCCAGAGGAGAGAGAAAGCCTATCCGGAGTCGGATCCCCAGGAGTGTGAGAGAGCAGAGAGGGACGGTGTAACCCGGGCCCTAGAACCACAGCTAAAGCAACTGACTGCAGGCGGAGTAGCCCTCCTATGATACTAAGAGACACAGAAGGAAAGGAGCCTGGTAGAGCCTCAGACTGAGGACTGCTGGAGGCTGGGCAGAGTAGAGTGTCGGCTCTAGAGGGGACCGTAGTTTACCCGGCATCCCCAAACAACACGACGGGGGGGGGGGGTCTTAATTCCAGATTGGGATCCCTACCTTAAAGGACAGGCAGCTCAGTGACAAATTTAGGACCCACAGGGGCCCGAGTCACCGCCATACTGTCCAGTGTCGCACAACACGAAGTAAAGAGAGAACCTAACAGCCCGGAAAGGACACAGAGACTGTGTGAGGGGTAACAGAGAGAGGAGCCTGGCTAAAGGGAACCCGGAGAGGGAGAATGTGCCCGTGTACTGAGAACTGTACTTGAACTGTGTAAGAACTGCAAATGACTTGTGAACTGTCTGAACAACTGAGAGTAAACTGGAAAACCCTGGAACTGCTTCCCTTGTGTTTCTGCATGAAAGTGAGTCTCTCCATACAGGATTACAACGACCCTGCAACTGCAGAGCCACAGCACAGCCTGTCAGCACCAGCAAAGAGGAGAGATCCCTGCAGCGTCTGCAAAGTAAGTGTGCTACACACTCCACAATAGACTTAACTCTTACTGCCCCGGGGAACACAGTTCTACCCACTGGAACTATCCCACCTAAGCTGCCATTACATCGTCCCCGGAGGTTCTGCAGCAGCTGCGGCCCCCATCACTGGCCGCATCAAGTGGGTGGCATCACGACTGACAACCCTTGTAAATATCCCCTTTTATTGGCGAGCCCGGGACACGGACCGGACCAAGACCACCTGTGACTTCCCTAGCAGCAGACCGGTCCGGTACGGAGTATCCCCGTCCCAGTGGGCCCGACATCTGCTTCAGGGGAGTGTCACGGGGTCCTGGTCCGGACCGTGTCCCGGACCCTGGCAAATAAAAGGGTGTATTTACAGGGGAGAATAGTCTATTGTGACGCCACCCACTGTGTGCAGCCACTAATGGGGCCGCTGCTGCTGCAGAACCTCCGGGGATGATGTAGTAGCAGCTGAGATGGAATAGTTCCAGTGGGCAGAACTGGGTTCCCCGGGGCAGTGTTGGTAAAGTCTATGATGGAGGTGAATAGTGGAGACGGGTTAAGGAACACACACTCACGTTTTGTAGTTTCCAAAGCTTTACTGCGATGTTATTGCAGATTGTCCACGGAGTCTGTAGGGGCCGGGTTTTCCTTCCACCCTGTCCGGGTCATCAGCTTCCTCATGCTGGCTGTGTGTATGTGTCCTGGCTGCTGCGTCTAGCTGAGCTGCTGGGACTGTCTCACTCTCTCTTTCTCTGTTCTGCTGGTACCACTTGGCTAGGCAACTTGAGTCCTCTGTGCTGTGCTGACCCCTCCGTGTTGCTTTGCTCTGGTACTGTGGCTGTCTAGAGACCCCACTACTCCTGGATTCACCGTGCTGTGTGTCAGTCACAGTACCGGATCCGGTGTCCGTTATGTGCGCTTCTCTGGGGTGAGTAATGGTGACACTCAAGCTCCCAGAAGTGTCTCTCTGCTTGTAGTTCTCCTTCCCTCAGACCATAGCTAGGCCTGGAATCGAGTTGCAGATTGTGGAGAAGCCTGACGCAGCTTCTTTACACCACAATCTCCCTCTCTCAGTTCTCCAGGAACTGAACTCTGCACTAAACTGTGCTCTTCACAGCACTGCACCGTGCTGCACTGAGCTACGTCCTGTGGACCTGGAGTATTTAAGAGAGCAGGTTGTGCTCCCCCTCCTGGCCCAGAGGTGCTAGTGTAAGTCAGTGTGTTGTGGGGAGGGAACCCGTGTGATGTTACTGTGGCACATTAACCCCTGGGGTGCCACATATCTCTGAAGGTGAGAAGGTTCGGGCCTCCAACCTCTCCCTAAAACTCCTCCACCAGCCCTGTGCTATTTCCCCCTCACCTCCCTCCACAGAACTGGGATACAGCAACTCCAAAGGAAAGGACTTCAGCAACACAAACGCACAGGTCAGCACAGCACGGCTTCCAGGCATAGAGTGAAACTCTATCAGCAGCACCACCTGGTGAAAGGATAGGCTACTTAAAGGCCAGGGGAAGGGAAGCCCAGGTGAGTCACACATTAACCCCTCAACCAGCAGCCAAACCTCATAGTGAATGCAGTTCTGGAGCACAACACAGGAGGCCCAGGACCTTCACAACTATCCACCATGCAGCTCTTAAAGACAAACATACACAGCAGCATCCAGCAAGGTCAGCGCCAACTAAGGCTGCTTTCAGACTTGCAGATGCATCTGCAGCGTTTTGCAGATGCATCTGCAAGCATCTGCATGCAGACCGCGGCCCCTATGTTTATAATGGTGATACCATAAAGGAAAGTATCTGTTGGAGATAGCAGGTAAGTTTTGAGCTTTAAAATTAGTCTCCTGCAGCATCAAACCAAGGACACCCATCTTATGCATCCCGTACAATATTTGCGAGCGTTTCTGAAGGACATTGAATCCCCTCAAGTTCAGGGAAGCAAGCTTCAGTGGAGGCATCATGGTAAAAGTACTTAGTAGTAGTAGGTACTGGGTCGCTTTAGAACAGAAGGGAAAGGGAGCATAGGTAGAAATAGAAAGAGAGAAGGAAAAAGAGAGGAGTAGAGCAATAAGAAAAGTAGAAGAAGAGCAAGCCTTCAAGCTGTAAGCCCAAAATCCCCGATCCTAGGCCGAGGACACTCCAGTGGATGACCTTAAATTATGCGCTAATCCACGAAACTTGCAGTGCAAGTAACCCAAATAGGGAAACAATCTAACAATGCAATGAGCATGACAACCGGAATGTCTCTCATTCGGGTCGGCAAATCTTTCAGCTCTTCAAGCATGATGCCAGACGGTTGGGCCGAGGGTGTTAACCCATGTGACAATTGGGTAATGTGAGGATTTAAATCATGACCCCCCATGGATGCCGAGATGTCTGGATTTGCTGCAATGTGCACTGATGAGGCTGTGATTTGTCCGGGATCCCAGAGGGGCCCTGGTGCTACTGGCTCTGTCATAAATTTCTGGATCATCTGTTCACTGCCCCCTGTCGCTCTCTGTCTGGCCGGTGATGGGGAAGGTTTCCTGGACTTTGACCTCATATCCCAGATTGTACCAGGGTGCAGATGACTCAGTAAAAAGCAAAAGTAATTGTCCCAAAGCATCCCTGATGTTCCAAAATATCACTCTCTTGCCAGAAAAGGTGAGGGTCAATAAAGGAGCTCCTGGGAGCTCTTAGATGAGAGTACGTACGGTAGCTGTATTTGATGAAATCCACAGGGGCTATAACCCAGGTACCTACTGCAGAGCCGTGGATCTTCCTAAGTTGAAGCCGACCGCCAGCTAAGTGGGACAGGGTGCAGTGCGGGCTTTTATTCTGTGGCAGTCAGCGATGGCCCACAGGACTCTGCCTCAAGTCCTCTGCTTGCAGAGCTGCAGTGGCGGGAGACAGGGCTATGGAACCTGCGGGTACAGGGGAGAGTAGGAGCCTCCTATAGCGGTGCCGTGGCCATTACACTCAGGCCCTCAACCATGAGGTCAGGGTGCCCAGCTCAGTGCGAACCCACTCCTTCACCCAGGCAGCTCACGGTGGCACACTGATGAAAAGGGGTCCCAGTCAGGGGCGTAACTACAATAGGTGCGGGGGTTGTGATCGCACCCGGGCCCTGCAGCCTAGGGGGGCCCCGAAAGTCAATTTGGCCTATAGAAAAAGACTATTACTATTAAAGATTTGCAATAATTGGGGACCCCGTTGGAGCTTTCGCATCGGGGCCCCTGGGCCTGAAGTTACTCCACTGGTCCCAGTCCCAGCATCCGGCGCTCGTGTTATGCTACTGGTCAGCTGGCAGGCTCCCAGTGTGCACGGAGTGCTAGGGGCTGCATCCGCTCAGCGCCATTGCTAGGCGACTGCCCCCCATTTTTTTTATTTTTGTATACAATAGCAGTTGAACACTGCATAGGACTTTGCTCCAAACTCTTAACTTGTTAGCTTAGTGCTCCTCTTGAATTTTCCTTTTTTTCATACATATATACAGTGTATATATATATATATATATATATATATATACATATATAATCTTTTTTTTAAAGGAAGAAGGCAAGAGCAGCACAAAGCAGCAATAAGACGTTCAATCTGGTGCAAAGTCCTTAGCAGTGTTCAGCCGCTTGCAATAGAGAATATCAAGAAATGAACAGCACTCGCCACAATTCGTATACTTAATGTGTTTATTGGCCCATACCATAATTAGTCTTTATATTTTAAAATGCTCAGGAATATGTGTCCTTATCCTTATGCACTCTGAACACATCATCACATGTACATAGAATCATAGAACGGTAGAGTTGGAAGGGAATTTCTGGGTCATCTGGTTCAACCCCCTGCTCAAAGCAGGATTCATTAAATCATCCAAGACAGAGATCTGACCAGCCTCTGTTTGAAGACCTCCATCGAACAGAAATCACCACTTCTCATGGCAGCCTTTTCCACTCATTAATCACCATCACTGTCAAAACATTTTTTTCTCATATTTAATGTTTCTCCTCCTGTTCAGTTTTATCCCATTTCTTCTAGTATTTCCATGTTCATATGAGAATAAAGCTGATCCATCTACAGTGTGACAGCCCTTGAGATATTTGTAGACAGCTATTAAGTTTCTTTTTTATGGCAAGCTAAACATTCACAAGTCCTGTTGCCATTCCTCATAGGACATGGCTTGCAGACCGGTCACCATTCTGGCCGCTCTTTGCTGAACCTGCTCGTTTGTTGATGTCTTTTTTAAAATGTTATCCCCAGAACCGTACACAGTATTCTAAATGAGGTCTGACTAAAGAGGAGTAGACGGCAATAATGACTTCACATGATCTAGACCAGGGGTCTCAAATACGCTGCCCGCGAGCCGCATCCCTGTGCGGCCCCCTGCACTATGGACAATTAACCATGCAGGCGGCGGTCCAGTGCTTGGGACCGCCGCGGTCTCCACTATAATATTACTTCTGGATGCTTTACTCTGCCGCTCGCTCTGCCGCTCTGTAAGTTCAATGCAAGCCGTCAGCCAATGAGAGGCCCGCAGGTGACGTCATACGCCGACGTCTCCTGTGGGCCTCTCATTGGCTGATGGCGGCTTGCATTGAACTGGCAGAGTGGCAGAGTGAAGCGGACGAAAGTAATATTATAGCGGAGACCGCGGCGGCCCCATGCACTGGACCGCCGCCAGCATGGTTAGGATAACAAAAGAGTGTGTGTGTGTTAATGTGTGAATGTCTGTGAGTGTGAGTGCCTGTGAGTGTTAGTGCCTGTGAGTGTGAGTGCCTGTGAGAGTGAGTGCCTGAGTGGGAGTGCCTGAGTGGGAGTGCCTGTGAGTGTAAGTGCCAGTGAGTGCGTGCCTGTGAGAGTGAGTGCCTGTGAGAGTGAGTGCTTGTGACTGTGAGTGTCTGTAGAGTGTCTGTGAGTGTGAGTGTCTGTGACTGCGAGTGCTTGTGACTATGAGTGCCTGTGAGTGAGAGTGTCTGTGAGTGGGAGTGCCAGTGAGTGGGAGTGCCAGTGAGTGGGAGTGCCAGTGAGAGTGAGTGCCTGTGAGAGTGAGTGCCTGTGAGTGTCTGTAGAGTGCCTGTGAGTGTCTAGAGTGCCTGTGAGTGTCTGTGAGTGTGAGTGCCTGTGAGTGTGAGTGCCTGTAAGTGTGTGAGAGTGTGAGTGTCTGTGAGTTTGAGTGTCTGTGAGTGCCTGTGACTGCCTGTGAGTGGGAGTGCCTGTGAGTGGCAGTGCCTGTGAGTGTCTGGGCCTGTGAGTGTCTGGGCCTGTGAGTGTCTGGGTCTGTGAGTGTCTGGGTCTGTGAGTGCGTGCTCTGTGAGTGTGTGGGTTTGTGAGTGTGTGGGTCTGTGAGTGTGTGGGTCTGTGAGTGTGAGTGCCTGTGAGTGCTTGTGACTATGAGTGCCTGTGAGTGGGAGTACCTGTGAGAGTGAGTGCCTGTGAGGTCTGAGTGCTGTCAGTGTCTGTGAGTGGTAGTGCCTGTGAGTAAGTGTGTGAGAGTGAGTGTCTGTGAGTGTGAGTGCCTGTGAGTGTGAGTGCCTGTGATGTGAGTGCAAGTGTCTGTGAGTGGAGTGCCTGTGATGCAGTGAGTGGAGTGCCTGTGAGTGGGAGTGCCTGTGAGAGTGAGTGCCTTGAGTGAGTGCCTGTGAGAGTCTGAGTGCCTGTGAGAGTGAGTGCCTGTGAGTGTAAGTGCCTGTGAGAGTGTCTGGGTCTGTGAGTGCGTGGGTCTGTGAGTGCGTGGGTCTGTGTGGTGCGTGGGTCTGTGAGTGTGAGTGCCTGTGAGTGTGTCTGTGAGTGTGAGTGTGTGTGAGTGCCTGTGACTGTGAGTGCCTGTGAGAGTGAGTGCCTGTGAAAGTGAGTGCCTGTGAAGTGAGTGCCTGCGAGTATGAGGGCCTGTGAGTGTGAGTTTCTGTGAGTGTATGGGTCTGTGAGTGTGTGGGTGTCTGTGCGTGTGTGAGTGTCTGTTAGTGTCTGAGTAAGTGTGAGTTTGTACAGAAGTGTGTGGTTATAACAGAAGGCTAGAGCACAGGAGGCACACATTACAGAATAACACAATTCATGAATCTTGTTAATAAAGGGGCCCACTGAAAGTCTTTCGCCTGAGGCCCAAGAAAAGCTGTAGCCAGCAGTGATCCCCATCATCTACAGTAGGGTCTCAAACACGCGGCCCGGGGGGCGCATGCGCCCCCCGGGGCTTCAAAGTGCGGCTCGCAGCACCGTGGACAATGTAAGAATGCCAGGATACCACTGTGCAGAGGGCTGCCACGGTGCGCTGTATAAGGGGCCGCCATGGTGCATAGTACTGGGGACCGCGGCTTTATTATCACTTCCTGCGGCCGCTACAACAAGCTTTGAGCCTCCTTCCCTCAGCTACATCAGTGGAAGCTGGCGGGCCAATCAGATCACAGAATCGCAAGTGACGTCGACCAATCAGAAATCTCAAGTGAAGTCATACGCCGACTTCACTTGCGGGTCTGTTATCTGATTGGCCCGCCATCTTCCATTGATGTAGCTGAGGGAAGGTGACTTGGAGCTTTTCATAGCGGCCGCATGTAGTGATAATAAAGCAGCAGTCCCCAGCACTATGCACCGTGGCGGCCCCTTACACAGCGCACCGTGGCGGCCCCCTGCACAGTGGATCCCGTCATCATTAAGGTGTGTGTGGAGAGTGTGACTGTGTGTATGAGAGAGTGTGTGTGTGTATATGAGTATGTGTATGAGAGTGTGTATGTGAATGTGTATGAGAAAGTGTGTGTGTAAGTATAAGTGTATGTATAAGTGTGTGTATAAGTGTGTGTATGAGAGTGTGTGCGTATGAGAGAGAGTGGTGTGTATGAAAGAGTGTGTATGTATGAGAGTGTGTGTGTGTGTATAAGAAAGTGTGTGTATGTGTATGAGAAGGTGGATGAGTGTGTGGGTGTATAAGAGTGGGTGTATAAGAGTGTGCGTGTGTATGAGAGTGCGTGTGTGTATGAGAGTATGTATGAGAGAGTGTATGTGTGTGTATGAGCTGTGTGAGTGTGTATGAGAGACTGTGTATGAGTGTGTTTATAAGAGTGGGTGTATATAAGTGTGTGTGTATGAGAGTGTGTGTGTATCAGAATGTGTATGAGAGTGTTTGTATGAGCTGTTGTGTATGTGTGTATGAGTGTGTGTACGAAGGTGTGTATGTGTGTGCATGTCAGTGTGTATGTGCGTGTATGAGTGTGTGTGTGTGTATGAGAGACTGTGTGTGTGAACGCAAAAAGAAGAGAGACCAGGTTGGGACATCACTACAAAGTGGATCAGGATGGGGACATTACTACAAGAGGACCAGGATGAGGACATTACTACAAGATGAGGGTCAGAATGGGGACATTATTACATGATGAAGACCAGGATGGGGACATTACTACAAGAGGACCAAGATGGGACATTACTACAAGATCGGGATGGAACATTACTACAAGAAGGACCATAATGGTGGACATTAATATAGGATGGGACCAGTATGAGGACATTATTTCAAGAAGGGACCAGGATGGGGACATTACTACAAGGGAAGACCAGGATGGGACATTACTACAAGAAGGGAACCAGGTGGGGACATTACTTACAAGAAGGATCAGGATGGGGACATTAATATAGGATGGGGACCAGTATGAGGACATTATATTACAAGAAGGGGACCAGGATGGGGACATTACTACAAGGGAAGACCAGGATGAGAACATTACACAAGATGAGGACCAGGATGGGGACATTACTACTACAAGAAGGGAACCACAGTGGAGACTTTACTAAAATGTAACATTACTACATTGAGTGAAAAATTATGGAATTACTAAAAATGTCACTTAGTAATACAGCCCCCCGATATCAATTTTTTTCTATGTGCGGCCCACCAACCCAACCGAGTTTGAGACCCCTGATCTACAGTATGTGGAGAGAACTCAGCTCTTGAGTCTTTCTTCACACATAGATATATTAGCAATGACATGCTAGGTCCATATTTCTTATAGTGGTTGTAGTCTATTCAGAATATACTGTATGGTATGCTCTGCTATTTTAGCTAACGTATATGATGAGCTATACATTTTACAGTTAGGGCCAGAAATATTTGGACAGTGACACAAGTTTTGTTATTTTAGCTGTTTACAAAAACATGTTCAAAAATACAATTATATATATAATATGGGCTGACAGTGCACACTCCCAGCTGCAATATGAGAGTTTCCACATCCAAATTGGAGAAAGGGTTTAGGAATCATAGCTCTGTAATGCACAGCCTCCTCTTTTTCAAGGGACCAAAAGTAATTGGACAATGGACTCTAAGGGCTGCAATTAACTCTGAAGGCGTCTCCCTCGTTAACCTGTAATCAATGAAGTAGTTAAAAGGTCAGGGGTGGATTCCAGGTGTGTGGTTTTGCATTTGGAAGCTGTTGCTGTGACCAGACAACATGCGGTCAAAGGAACTCTCAATTGAGGTGAAGCAGAACATCCTGAGGCTGAAAAAAAAAGAAAAAATCCATCAGAGAGATAGCAGACATGCTTGGAGTAGCAAAATCAACAGTTGGGTACATTCTGAGAAAAAAGGAATTGACTGGTGAGCTTGGGAACTCTAAAAGGCCTGGGCATCCACGGATGACAACAGTGGGGGATGATCGCCGCATACTTTATTTGGTGAAGAAGAACCCGTTCACAACATCAACTGAAGTCCAGAACACTCTTAGTGAAGTAGGTGTATCTGTCTCTAAGTCAACAGTAAAGAGAAGACTCCATGACAGTAAATACAAAGGGTTCACATCTAGATGCAAACCATTCATCAATTCCAAAAATAGACAGGCCAGAGTTAAATTTGCTGAAAAACACCTCAAGAAGCCAGCTCAGTTCTGGAAAAGTATTCTATGGACAGATGAGACAAAGATCAACCTGTACCAGAATGATGGGAAGAAAATAGTTTGGAGAAGAAAGGGAACGGCACATGATCCAAGGCACACCACATCCTCTGTAAAACATGGTGGAGGCAACGTGATGGCATGGGCATGCCTGGCTTTCAATGGCACTGGGTCACTTGTGTTTATTGATGACATAACAGCAGACAAGAGTAGCTGGATGAATTCTGAAGTGTACCGGGATATACTTTCAGCCCAGATTCAGCCAAATGCTGCAAAGTTGATTGGACGGCGCTTCATAGTACAGATGGACAATGACCCCAAGCATACAGCCAAAGCTACCCAGGAGTTCATGAGTGCAAAAAAGTGGAACATTCTGCAATGGCCAAGTCAATCACCAGATCTTAACCCAATTGAGCATGCATTTCACTTGCTGAAATCCAGACTTAAGACGGAAAGACCCACAAACAAGCAAGACCTGAAGGCTGTGGCTGTAAAGGCCTGGCAAAGCATTAAGAAGGAGGAAACCCAGTGTTTGGTGATGTCCATGGGTTCCAGACTTAAGGCAGTGATTGCCTCCAAAGGATTCGCAACAAAATATTGAAAATAAAAATATTTTGTTTGGGTTATGTTTATTTGTCCAATTACTTTTGACCTCCTAAAATGTGGAGTGTTTGTAAAGAAATGTGTACAATTCCTACATTTTCTATCAGATATTTTTGTTCAACCCTTCAAATTAAACGTTACAATCTGCACTTGAATTCTGTTGTAGAGGTTTCATTTCAAATCCAATGTGGTGGCATGCAGAGCCCAATTCGCGAAAATTGTGTCACTGTCCAAATATTTCTGGCCCTAACTGTATATATACTTTACAACTCCCTTGTGGGTTTTTGTCAGATTTTCTAAGTAGCCACTAGGTTGGCCCATTGACCAGATCAGTTGGTGAACATAAAAGCAGCTAAAGAGTTAGCAATAGCAATCCTATATTTATGGCACATTTTTCAATATGCTATTTCTGTATAACATGAAAAATACCTTTTCAGCATGCTGCTGTACCTGTTTTGGGAAGACGTTTCACTTAAATATTTAAAAATACCGTAAGTGGATTTTATAGATGTACGGACTTGTGTCTTTTCAGTGAAATCAGAGCATTAATGAGGTTGAGCATGAATATTGGGTGACAATGCCTGGCTTGCATTCTGCTCTTCTTTGACATTTGATAGCGGTTTTGCCAGATATTGCACTGGAATGCTAATGCAGAAAGATCTAGTTCTTGGCAATGCCTTCTGTAAGTTGTCTATGAGTATTCCGATATATGACTTGTATGATCCGAAATTGATTGGACAGACATAACTGAAATGATGCCTGTACAGAAGCAGAGGGTTTAATTTATTTTACATGGGGGCTAATTAAGAATGGGTTGTCCGAATAAAGGAAAAACTCTTTTTGAGATTTATAGCATTCAAAAAAAAGTGAATCCTAACATGCAGTCCCGAGCCTTTAATTTTCCTCCAGTAATAGCTGGTTGTAAACATATGAGCAGGAAGTGTTTGGCTGGCATCCGCCAAAACATCAGACTACCATATGGTGAATCATGATTTTTCACTCCAGTTAATATTTTTTCCAGTGATCCCACATGCAGTGATGAAATACTTCAGCCAATTCTTGGCGCTACTTAGATGAGTCTGACTGCTTGGTTAAGAAAACACATTTGTGTGTGCTTTAATTCAAAGACAGCTGAGAACTTAGCTCAAACGCTATAATTATTGTACCAGTCATGTCATCTAATTATGGATGGAACTGGCTCTACGTGCTCATCCACAAAGTGAATGGGTGCAGAAGTTGCCTGCAATTAATTAAAGTGTAAATATCATTTCATTGAGAAAAAAAAACAAAACAATACTGCACTGGTTGTAAATGATGGGTCGCATAGTATCTAAGACTATGCTTTTTTTGTGCCATATGACTTATTTTCTCACCTTTTTCTGTGTTCTTTTAAAACTGCCTCTTATGACTGTGTGGGCATGGCCAGCAGCTAAAAGGTAGCAGTGTAATATGACAGCAGAAAAGGGGTTAACAGAGATCGTGACTCAGCTGTGTGGAGCCAGATGACAGATCAGAGAAGCCGATGCCAAGGAAAGAGGCGTTTGCAGTGATCCTGACATTCTGACATTGCATAGCAACTGCACTGAAATCTGAGCTAATCTGATGCATTGTTTCCTCACCAGCTGCATTCAGGAGTGTAGGCCACACCCCCTCCCTTATATGGTTACATACCCTTATTATGTGTGGTGACGGATCTGACTGATAATGAACATATGTCTGCTTCACACACAGTCTAGTGGGGACACCTTGTGGAAGCTTAATGAATGGTTTTTAACTAGAATTTTCTAATGAAGTGTATTTGAAAGTTTCACTTGTTCTACATTATTATTAAATAAAAATTTCATTGGCGATACACTTTAAAGGAAGGCTGTCAGTGAAAAATAACTGTGCAAATTAAGTGCACCCTTACTATGGCCAAGCAGATGGGTACACCTTCCCACCTGCTTATTTTCATCTCTGCCCTTGTCTAACTGCTGCAAAGCCAGAGCTGTCAATCAAGGAAGATATGTGGGCAGAGATAGAAAGACAACAAGGAGGGAAGGTGCATTGATCTGCTTGTTCACCGAGGATGTGTGTTGGCTTGAACAGTAATTTCTTTAAGACACACTCACTTTAAGAATAGGCATTGTTCTGGCAAGCATATAATAACAAGATACAAAAAATAATGTTTATTGTGTATACTAACTAGTGATGAGCCAACACCTAAGTCTTCGAATTTGATTCAATTAATTGGGCTGTGTTCGACGAATTGTTCATCGAATGTTTGTTGAACACCGTCGAGCCCCATTGGAATCAATGGCAGGCAACAGCAAACACATAGAAAACACCTTCAAAGGTGTCCAAAAACTTCCAAACTACTCAGAATAGACAACAGACACCAGGAAAAGTGACAACAATCTACACACAGTAGAAAAGTCTCATGGCGTAGCATGGGTGCACGAGACACAGTCTGTGCTAGCCTGCACACTCTTACAAAGCAGTTCAAAATAGAAGGTGGATAACATTCACCTAAAATTTCACAGGTGAGTGAAACTGACTGTGAATTGATAGATGCATGAGTTACAGCGGAAAAGTGGCAGTAGTTTTTCTACATTAAGTAAAAAGAGGTGCAGGAGTAGAAGGAGGATGAGACACAGGTATAGGCCCTGCTGAAATCATGTACCACACAGCAAGGAGACCCCAACAAGAGTCCTCACTCTCCTCAAAGGGTCAGACCACAGCAAAATGGCATCAATTGTCCCAGACCAAAAATTGCTGAATGGTCCAGTCTGCATGCATGGCGCAGGGTCTGGATTCGGACCTGGCCTGACATTTCAAGGTTAAACATTACTCAGTGGAGTATTACAGGAAAAACTAGAGAGGTAGGTCAGTGACCTGTTTAGGCCTAGTGGGCCGGATACACTCAAAGCTCATGCAAGCGCTCCCCTTAAATGTTATGCCCTGCCTCACACTGGTGGGACAAGTATAAGTTTCGTGGAGTATTACAGGAAAAAGTAGTCAGGTAGGTCAGTGACCTGTTTAGGCTAATGGGCCAGATACCCTCAAAGCTCATGCAAGTGCTCCTTTCAATGTTATGCCCCGCCACAAATAGGTGGGACAACTATATGTTTTGTGGAGTATTTAAGGAAGTAATAGAGAGGTAGGTCAGTGACCTGTTTAGGCCTAGTGGGCCAGATACCCTCAAAGCTCATGCAAGCGCTCCCATCAATGTTATGCCCAGCCACACACAGGTGGTACAACTATAAGTTTTGTGGATTATTACAGGAAAAACTAGTCAGGTAGGTCAGTGACCAGTATAGGCCTAGTGGACAGGGGAGATTGACCAAACAATGCTTTTAAGGGCCTAAAAACTGTTCATGTGTATACAGCACATTTGCCAAAACCTGGTTTGATGCCCAAATCCAGTTTACGCAAACATTAAGGGAGATGTATCAATCACTACTTATAAGCACCCAAAAAAGGTGGATGTGAATACAGCAAATTTGTTAATCACTGGTTCGATGGACAAAAAGGTTGAATATTCAGAAACAGGGGCAGGAGTGTCAGGAATAGATATTGATCTCAGAGAGCCCTACTCAAGTCAAGCAACAAACAGCAAGGAGACCTCAGCAACAGTCTCTATTTAAAAAAAAAAAATAGGCACAGGGCCGCTTCACACTGCGGCATGATCCGGTCCGGTTCTGCAGCTGTCTGAGTCCTCCCGGACAGAACCGGACCGGATCATGCCGCAGTGTGAAGCGGCCCACAGCCACCACTTAAGTGGCATCAATTGCCCCAGAGTTGAAATATTGAAATGGGGAGTTTAATACAGCACATTGAAAAGTACACAAGCGTTTAATCTCCCCAGGCTGACACTGGTGGGGAAAAGTCCTTGTGGATCCATGACTTGTTCATCTTGATAAACATTAGTCTGTCTACACTGTCACTGGACAGTCGCGTGTGCTTATTCGTCAGCACACTACTGTTACGTATTGACTGTCTTGCTGTATGGAAGTGCTGCTGATGTGGTTTAAATGAAACCTTTTTTCCCCCCTGCTCTCAGTGTGGAGAGAGGAACCTAATGAGCGGGAGCTGAGAGTGCAAGTGTGTGTGATGAATATGACTCATGCTTAGGTGAGCTGAGGGGCGTGCCTGGGCTGGTTGCTCCCCACCCCTCGGACATAAGTGGGTCAGCCTATATCACCTGCTGTCGCCGATTCAGTTCACTGCTGTTCTGTGACCCTGGAGTGCAGACGTGATATCAAGCTGCTGCTGTTCTTCCCATTGTAAGTTGCTGGGTTCCCTGGTCCGTGGGTGGAGGTAGGGGCGGCGTTAATCCTAGAGCTTCTTAGTTTTAGGGTCTTAGGCTGGAGGCTTAGACCGCCTCACCTTCAGAGGTACCTTCGAGTACAGGGCGAGTCAGGGACCCCAGTATCAGGGCCAGAGCAGGCTCCCCTGACTCCCTACGCCCAGCTCCATCCTACTTCTGGGCACCCCGCACCACCCCCCTCCACCCCCCCCCCCCACCCGTGACATACTCAGTGACCCACTATTTTTTCCTCAAAGCCGCTATGTCATCCCGAACCTTTGCGCACCTGATGGAGGAACTCTCCCAGGGGGTTTCTAACTTGCGGAACCAGTTGGTGCATCAGCTTCAAGAAGTGGTTGGGCATCTGGCTGCGGTCCACATGTTGGCTGTACCAGAACCCAGTATCTCCCTTCCTGACCGATTTTCTGGAGGGAGAGATACATGTTTTATCTTTAGAGAAATTATATTTCAGGCTGCGTCCTCGTTCATCGGGGAGCGAGGAACAGCGCGTGGGGATTATACTCTCCCTTCTTAAGGGGGATGCCCAGGCCTGGGCCTTCTCTCTGCCGACCAATTCTCCATCCATGTGGTCGGTGGATGAGTATTTTGCAGCGCTTGACCTGGTGTATGGCGACCCTGATGCCGTCTCCCTTGCTGAGTCTAAACTACATAAGCTCAGGCAGGGACCACGACCGGTCATGGAGTATTGCTCTGAGTTCAGAAGGTGGGCCACTGACACTCAATGTAACGACCCTGCTCTGAGGAGTCAGTTCTTTCTGGGGTTGTCAGATCGGTTACAGGACACCATGACTCAGAATGCTGCTCCGGAGACGCTGGAGGCTGCAATAGCGCTCGCTATTCGGTTGGACAAGCGCTTTAAGGTACCGTTACATGGCACGACGTTGGAATGATATTGGCCACGATCTTGATGGCGCGCGGTTGTTTCAGACATCGTTTTGACATTGTTGGTGAGATGTCACACGTCTAGATATCATGGACAACTCACCAACGATGTTGTGAGCAGGTATCATTTGCAAGCCCCGCGAACAATCCCTGCTCATTGCTGTGAATGGGCGAAGTCGTAAACGACATCGTTATCACGGTGCCAAACACAACAATATACGAGGTTGACTGATCGTTGAGCCAACAATTTATCATTACAACTTGGCAGAGTCACACGCAACAACGTCCTAACGATGTCGCTGGAACGCCTCCCAACCAGTGACGTATCAGCAATGTCGTTAACCTCCCTGGCGGTATGATTATGTCAGGAATTTTGTGCTAAAAGCGGTACCATTTTTTTGCATGGAAATTTGGTGTTATGTACTGTCGGCCTGCAATTCTTAGTAATTACCTGATCAAAGAAGACTCTAGTAGACCTCTCAGATGTGATAAAGTTGGAAACATAAAATCATGAATTATTATTAAATAAATAATATAATTTTATTCAATAATCAATAATCTTATACCTGGCGGTATGATTATGTCTGGAATTTTGTACTAAGGGTACTTTCACACTAGGGTTTTTTTGAAATTGCGGCAGATGCGGTGAAAAAAACCAATCTGCCGCGATTGCCGCATAGCCACCGCACTTGCGGTGCGGTTATCGCCATAGTAAGTATAGGGGGACTTGCGGCAAGTGCGGTTTTGCACTTGCAGCAGGTGCGGCTGCGAAAAAAACGCGGTCAGCCGCGTTTTTTTTCACGGCCGCACCTGCCGCAAGTGCAAAACCGCACTTGCCGCACCTGCCGCAAGTCCCCTATACTTACTATGGCGATTACCGCAACCGCGCCGCAAGTGCGGCGGCTATGCGGCAATCGCGGCAGATGCGGTTTTTATCACGGCCGCACCTGCCGCAAGTGCAAAACCGCACTTGCCGCACCTGCCGCAAGTCCCCCTATACTTACTATGGCGATTACCGCAACCGCGCCGCAAGTGCGGCGGCTATGCGGCAATCGCGGCAGATGCAGTTTTTTTCACCGCATCTGCCGCGACCGCGGGTAAGCCCGAGCTTGACTCGGGGTTACCGCTTCTGGCAGTGAATGTTAACCCCGAGTCAGGCTCGGGAATACCGCTAGGAAGGTTAATGCCCATTATGTGGCACGACATCGTTAAGAGTGAGATCTGACCCTGCCCCAGGTGACCATCCCTGCTGTGGAGGTTACACGTGTGGGTTCTGATGTCCCTAAGCAGTTGGGGACTGTGGAGTCTTGTACTAACCCATCTGCAGGTCATCAGGTTGGGTGGTCTTGTTTCTTTTGCGGTCAACCTGATCACTTCATTAGGCTCTGTCCATACCGTGCTAACCATGCTTCTCAGGTGCAGACGTTCCATGTGGATAAGTGCGGGAGTGCTGCTGTGTCTGCCGTTTTGGTCAGGCCTGCTCCTATGTCTCCACAGGACGTGGTTACTCACCCACCGAAGGATAGAAGTAACACCCTGACGCCACTTCAGATCAATGCTGGACTCAGGGGTTATCTGGAGAAGCGTGTTAGGGGGAAGGTGGTTACCCTTACTAAGCCCTTGGTGAGAATGGTCCCCAAAATGAAATCGGGAACCATCTCTGACATTTGCCAACCCTGAGAGTGAACCTTTGGTCTGTGACTGTGTGCATGGCAATAAATGTTCAGGCCCAAACCTGAGTGTGGATGAGTATGTGTTGGTGCTGTCAAAAACGTAAGGTGGAAGTGTGCGGCTGGAGCTCCTACTACTGGAGTGATTGTGGCTGTTTGCAACCACGTGTTGTTCCATCTAGCCATCCCCCCAGTGCTTTGTACCCGTAATATCTTCCATAGATTGTCGCTCAGGAGGTTCAGACCCTTGCCGTACGTGTCCAGTTTTGAGTCTGGAGGCCTCTCATAAAGAGCGGGGTACTGTTATGTATTGACTGCCTTACTGTATGGAAGTGCTGCTGATGCGGTTTAAATTAAGCCTTTTGTTTTTCCTTGCTCTCAGTGTGGAGAGAGGAACTTAATGAGCGGGAGCTGAGAGTGCAAAGTGTGTGATGAATATGACTCATGCTTAGGTGAGCTGAGGGGCATGCCTGAGCTGGTTGTTCCCCACCCCTAGGCCATAAGTGGGTCAGCTCACAGCACCTGCTGTCACTGATTCAGTTCACTGCTGTTCTGTGACCCTGAAGACACATTCAGAGAGAACGCTAGCTACGGGGCAAGAGTGGTGAGCTCAGGCCATTTTTCCAGTTCTGAAGCCCAAAATGCACAAGGATCCAGTTCCACAGTGACACAGTCATGGTATCGATATTCAGCTGTAGATACTCCTGTACCATCCTCTCTAGGCGTTCACTATGTGTCAGACTTGTTCTCTCTTCTGGCGTTGCAAAAGATGGTCTAAAAAAAAAAAGGCAAAACGATTCTACAAAATTGCTGTTACCAGATACACTGTTAGGGTACCTTTACACGCCGCTACTGGATGGTGGAAACAACCGGGTACATGAGAGAAAAGTATCTTGCACCGCCAAATCAACCCGAAGTAGCGGCGTGTAAAGTAGGTTGCATCCACCCGTCACCTCATGAACCTGTTTCCGAGCAGTGCTCATAAACAGGTTGATTTCAAAGGGACAGTTACGGGCTGTCACGGCGTGTAAAGAAGGAACAGGAGGGTTGTTGCCACACCACGCGATGTACCTGGGGCGTGAACACAGGCTCTGGGTTACCGCGCCCCATCAGCGATCATTGGTGGAAGATGCTGCGTTACGATTGGCTCTTCCATCACACTCCGCCATCTCACAAGCGCTTATTCCGTGCCACAGTCCGAACACTCCTACGTCACGTGGCCGCCATCCGCCCTTCGCGTCGTGCCCAATCAAAACACTCTTGTGTTGGCCAATGGTTGTCGTATGGGCGCGGCATGAAGGACGGTGGCACGCCTATGTGTTTTCCCTGCTGCCTTTGTTCCGCTCATATTACCTGGTTATAGCGGCGTGTAAAGGAGGTGAGGTTAGTTACAGAAGGTTACTTGTGGCACCCGGCGGTGTATCCTGAGATAGATGTAACCTACCGTAGCGCACCTAGTTGCGGCGTGTAAAGATGGTGCGTTTACCGTTTTCAACCGTTTGGGCGTGCACGTGATGTACCCGGTTGTTTCCACCATCCAGTAGCGGCGTGTAAAGGATCCTTAGGGTACCTTTACACGCAGCTACATTTCTAGGGTGGCTACAGGTAACTTACTGGTTGCAGTGAAATCATGGAGAGATTATTCCATTTGTACACAGCAACAAGATAGAACCTTGTCTCCATGATTTCACTGCAACCAGTAAGTTACCTGTAGCCACCCTAGAAATGTAGCCGCGTGTAAAGGGGCCCTTACTGTTAACGTTTGAGTGATGACGACTCAACGTTCCTCGGGTTGGAAAGGTAGAATTGTGATATTCACTATGTGCACCACTTGTGCTTTGGGGAAAAGCGGTACTAAGATTGTCAAAAAGCTTCTTTTCAGGCAGGAAGCATTTGGTCAAATTTACTCTTGTACCGGAGATCTAACAGTGCGGCATCCCAGTAGTCGGCATTACTTTGAATTCTAACAATCCGAGGATCATGTTGCAGGTAGTGCAGGAAGAAGGCACTCGTTTGTCTTGCGCATCCAGCAGGCCCAATTCCTTGTTGTGTTGGTGGCGGCGGGGTAACATTCACGCTTGCTTCCTCGCCCTCTCCCCCCAACCACGCACAACAGAAATGTGATCAAGATCTCCCTCATCTGCTGAGTCTTCCATGCCCATCGTTTGTTCATCCTCCATTTCTTCTCCGGCTCCTGCACCTTAATCAACAGTTTGGCTGCTACTATGCACCCTCGTTGTTCCCTTTCCCCCCACCCTTCCATGCCAGTCGCCTTGGTGCTACCGACCATCTGGACCTTTGAGATCTTGTTATCCCTTCCGCATATGCCTCCTCCTCTACTTACTCACCTTTCTCTTGGCCCCCCACCTGACTCCGAATACTGTTTAAAGTGTGCTCCAGCATGTAGATGACCAGAATAGTCATGCTCATAATGGCATAGTCAGGGCTAAACATCTTAGTAGACATTTCAAAACTCTGCAGAAGGGTGCAGAAGTCCTTGATCTGAGACCACTCCAGTAGCATGAATTGCCCCATCTCTGGATCGCATTGGCCCAGGCTATATGTCATAACATACTACACCAGGGCTTGTTGCTGCTGCCACAATCGCTGCAACATGTGCAGAGTGGAATTGCATCGTGTCGGCACATAGCATTTCAGGCGGTGAACTGGTAGGCCGAAAGACTTCTGTAGCAATGCAAGTCGTTGACCTGCGGGATGCAAATGGCGGAAGTGAGCACACAGCAACTGTGCCCTCTGCAGAAGCGCATCTAGGCCGGGATAGTTGGGTAGAAATTGCTGGACGACCAGGTTCAAGACGTGAGCCATACAAGACACGTGTGTCACCTTGCCACAGAAAAGGGCCGTACACAGGTTTGCAGCATTTTCGCACACGGCCTTCCCTGGCTGCAGGTTCAGTGGAGACAACCATTGATTAAACTTGATCTCCAGAGCTGACCAAAACTCCTCAGCTGTGTGACTCACATTTCCCAGACATTTTAACGTAAACACCACCTGATGGCATTGCGCCCTGCTGCCGACATAGTAAGGAGGTATGCTGGATTCCTTCTGCGCAGTTTGAATGTGTGTCACATTACCAGACAGGCTTTGGGCACAGTTAGAGAACCTAGAAGTGGTGGAGGAGGCAGAACCAGTAGAGGAACCTCTACATAGAGATTTGACGCACAACCCGTGGGGATGGCAAGACTTGTACAGCAGCCCCTTCTCCTGCTGTCACCATAGTCACCCAGTGCCCAGTCAGAAACATGTAACGCCCCCTGTCCATGCTTACTCGTTCAGGTGTCTGTGGTAAAATGCACCCTTGTCACACACAGAGTTTCTCAAGGAAGTGGTGATGTTGTGTGCAACATGCTGGTGTAGGGCAGGCACAGCTTTCTTAGAGAAGTAGTGGTGACTGGGCATCTGGTACTGGGGCACTGCGACAGATATAAGGTCTCGAAAATCCTCTGTATCCACCAGCCGGAAAGGCAGCATTTCCATAGCCGACAGCTTGCAGATGGTGAAATTCAACCTCTTTGCTTTGAGATGGGTAGGAGGAAATGGTCTTTTACTTGTCCACATCTGAGGGACCGAGGGCTGGCTGTTTTGCTCAGACAGGGTTGAGTAGGGTGTCCCAGACAAACTGCTGGACTGTACGGGAGTTGCAGGCGGACATATTGTGTCGCATTCATAAAAAGGTGGTGCTCTCGATGTCTTACAACACACAACACCAGCCGAATGTTTCCACTTCCAAAACAGTTGATGACCTGTCAATCACACTTACTGTTGCGGGTAAAAAGGTGGAAGTTCTGCGGTCGAAAACCTGTGTGACAGCAGTCCCCACAGTCACAGAGGATGAGGAAGCTGCAGATGCACTTGATGAGGCAGATGGTGGTTGACCAGGCCCGCTAGGCCGCATTGTAGCAGTGAGCTTCCCACTGTGACTTATGCTTCATGTCCATGTGACGGTTCATGCATGAAGTACTCAAACTATAGATTTTTCGGCCTCTACTCAGATTTTGTTTACAAATTTTGCAGATACCATGAGTTGGGTCATCCTTTGCGATCTGAAAAAAGGCCCAGGCTAAGCAAGGCATAGCGCCCATACGACCTGCAGAGCCACCATGGCTTCTGCACAGAGGCAGAGTTGTGTCTGAGGCCACAATTGTTGGCATGCGTGCAGGACTCCATCTCTGTCCAGGAAGCCGCAACCTAACCTTGTCACTTTCATCCTCTTCCACCTCCTCTGCTAAGCTCATCAACTGTCTGCCTGTGGGTTGACAGTAAGGGTACCGTTACACATCACAACATTGCATGCAATTTCATTTGCAATTTGCTGGTTGCAGTGAAATCATGGACACATTGTTCCATTTTGGACATGTCAACAAAATAGAACAATGTGTCCATGATTTCACTGCACCAGCAAATTGAAAGTGAAATTGCATGCAATGTTGTGAGGTGTAACGGTACCCTAAAGGCCCAGTTACACACACAGATAATTGTGCAGAGATTGTTCGCAGATCTTTGGTTGCAGTGAAATCATGGACACATTGTTCCATTTGTGGCTGTGTACAAATGTAACAATGTGTCCATGATTGCACTACAACCAGAGATCTGCAAACAATCTCTGCACAATTATCTGTGTGTGTAACTGGGCCTTAAGTGGGATCTCCAACCTCATCATCAGTGTTCTCACACTGAGGCAACCTCTTCCTGCCATGAGCGCAAAGTCAAGTTGTCATTCCAATCAGGTATCTGAGTCTCATCATCATCTGCCTCATTGTCTCCACCAACAGGGGTTACAGTTTTGGAATGAGGGTTTATATTATGCTTAGACCCTTCTTCATCTGGACCTGGATCCGACTCACAAAGATTTTGGGCATCGGTGCAGATCATTTCCTCGTCTTGACTCACTGAAGCTTTGTTGAGGACCTCTGATTCCCATGCTATTGTACGAGTTTGCAGCTCTGCAGACTCGCCCATCTGTGTTAACCCATAGTCAGTAGGGCATCTGGAGACTTGTGAGCTGTGAGGAAGCAAGTGCGATTGGGGTGACACCTCTGAGGACTGGAGTGTTTGTGATGTTGAAGTTGAGGTGGAGGAGAGCCTACTTGATGGAGCACTTGATATCCATTGCTGCACCTGCTGTTTTTGGGCTTCATCTACAAGTTTTAGCGATGTTCTGCTGCGTAAGAAAGGGATGATAGCAGATCGTCCGTGAAAAGAAGTAGTCATTTTAGTTTGGCTTGAAGACGGTATTTGTTCAGAAAATGTTTCTGTTACTTTAGCACCTACCCCACGGACGCAAAGATTTTTACCCTTTTCACCATCAGCAGACCTTTTACCACTCATATTTGAGGGTAACTAATTGGAAACTCTGTTGTTGTTGGCACGAAAAATTATGGATGTAAAACTAGCAGAGCTGAGTGGCCAAACAGTGGTACTGCCCTAAATAAATTTTGGTAAGTAGGTTTGGGCAGATGCAATACAAAAGGGCTTTCTGCACTGTGGCAGTAGATTTCAACAGAACACTGGACCACAGCTACCTAGCCAAAACGTGGTACTAGCCAAAAAGGATTTGCTTGGCTAGATGCAGTAAGAAAGGCTTTTAGCACAGGAGGTGTAGCTTTCTACACAACAGTGCTACACCCCTGCCTGGCACACACTGCTACTAGCCAAAAAGGATTTGCTGGGCTAGATGCAGTTAAAAAAAGGCTTTAAACAAAAAAGGTGTAGCTTTCTTCACAACAGCGCTACACCCCTGCCTGGCACACACTGCTACCAGCCTAAAAAGGATTTGCTTGGCTAGATTTGGCCAGATGCTGTAAAAAAAAAATGCTTGAAAAGCCAGGATCTATGTAGATTTCAACACAGTACTGGAACAGACCTGCCTGGCAAAGTGTTTTTAAGCCCTAAAAAGGGCTGTTCTTGGAAGTAGTCCCTAAACCTACTATCTCTCTATCTAACTTGGAATGGAATCGCTATCGAACAATCTTTCCCTGTAGTACAAACAGCAGCGGTGGTGTCTGACACTGAGCTCCAACACTGAGAAAACGGTGAGAAGGGAAAATGGCTGGTTCTTACTGTATATGGCAAGGACATGTGACTAAAGTCTCACGCCACTGCTGGAGTTCCGTTACTTTTACTTAGTTGTTTCAGCATGGCCGCCGGGTGCGTCCTTTACCAAGCTCCGGTTCAGCTTTGTCTCCAGAACCGGGACAGTGCAGTCGAGCCTCTTTTGGTGTTCCGGTCTCTGTCTTTTCTGGGTGTTCTTTTCTCTGGTGGTCTCTCAGCGCTATAAGCTAGTTTCTTCACTCCTCTCAGCACCTCCACACCCAGAGCTCACATACCGACAACCATGGGTGCCCAGTTGTACCGCTCCCTAGTTCAGCCTCCTTCTCCAAGTTGTGTTGGGTGTTTGGCCGCAGCTCCCATTAGGAACTCGAGGCCCCCGGTTTTAACGGTTCAAGCTTACGACATCCACGCCATGTTCAGGAGCGGTTCCCTGTGTCGTCCACCAGCCCCTCTATTCTTTCGCCAGATATGGGCATACAGGGATCTACATCTCATTTCATACCCCGAGAGCACTGTTCTTTCTCCACACTCATTGGTCGTTCCCTCCCAGGGGCGCGTGACCATGCTCCAGGCCGCAGGAGCCAATAGCTCCTCCTCCTTCATCCTTCTCCTCACTGCTCCTTTCTCTCTCTACGACCTCCTGCTCCAGTCATTAGGCTCCGAACCTCTAACACGGCTCCAGGCACCAAGATGCGGTGATCATGCTTCAAACATCAGACATGGCTTCAGGCTCCAGACATCAGACAAGGCTCCAGGCACCAGGCAGCGTCATTAGGCTCTGGACATTGGACACTGGCTGGAAAGGACCCAAGCAAGATGATGAAAGCACCGCAGGAGCAGACTAGAGCTGCATGACATGGGCACTACAGGAGCGGACCGGAGCTAGGTAGTGCAAGCACAAAACAGACAAGTACAATGAGCATAGACTGGAGCTCAGTGATACAGGCAACACTGGAGCGAACCAAAACTGGATGGTGCGAGCACAGCACAGCAGCATGAGTACAGCGTAGTACACACTCAGCAGGAATACCAGACTCCAACTTCAAAAGACAAACAGAGGTTTATTCACAAGACACAGGATAGAAGAAACTCAGAGTCTTTAGGTTCAGGGTACAAGGCACAGAAGGATTCCAGAGACAAGACAGGGATGCTGATACCAGGGGTAACACAGACAAGACGTGTCTAGGGACAAATACAGAGAGACATCAGCTATCACAGGACTGATTGCAGGCAGAACTGGAGCTGGAAATACAGGCTCATCAGGAGCAGCTAGCTGGACCAACACACATGGCTAAATTCACAAATCTAATGCAAATCTCTGGCGACACCCAACAGGGAAAGGAAACTTCAAATAGGAGTTGCCCCTTAGTAATAGGCTGGGGACAGCGATTCAAGGTGCACACCACCCCTAATAAAAGCTAGGAAGGTGCGGCCGCATGTACCCTAGGCATAGGAACTATGACTCTTCATTAGCACAAAAAGTTGCATCACCTGCTCATGTGGGAAAAGCATGGTGGTGAGCAATATGAGCAAGAGATAAGTTTAAAGGGGTATTCCCATCTCCAAGATCCTATCTCAATATGTAGTGGGTGTAATAATAATAATAGCAAATATCTCCAATTAGAAAATGTGACGACCATCCGCTGTGAGGCTGAGCTGCTGGTAAGGCAGCACCCCGAGAAACCCCGAGACCCTTAACCCCTATATAGGGATCTGGAATTACAGCAGAGCCCAGGGGGTAGCTGCCTATTATGAGCAGCAGAGCAGGAAGGTCGCCAGGGGAAAAATCAAGACCCGAAAAACGAAGTCAGGAGTCCGAGTCAAAACTGAGAGGGCAGCTGAGGTACAAAATCGACAGGCAAAGGTCAGAAATCCAGGCAAAGGTCAGAGACAAAACTAAACACACACTATATCACTGGGGAACCAAAACTATATCTGGAGGCCTGCAAGATAGGCTCCAATGTATTTGAAGGGCGCGGTTACCTCCCATAGGCTGGAGCTCACAGCCTGATGATCTCATCCGGACCACCCCTAGAACCAGGCCAGATGGTGATGCACGACTGGCACCAACCACCCCACTTCTGACAGAAGAACGAAGGCTGTGCCTATCAGACACCTCTGCAGGGCCCGCTCCTTTGCCACCAACATCACCCCAAGGAGAAACACAGCGGCGCTCAGTGACAGAGGCAGACGTCGCAGGAGCAGGTCCATATGAGGACAAGGCCCTCCTTTTACTGGCACCATCAGCCGAAGGAATCCGGCGCCTGCCAGCGGCCGAGGCAGGAACACCAGCCACAGAGTCCAATGGCGATGTGACAGAAATGTAGTATTGTTCTCCTGATAAGCTATGTCTCTTACCTCAAGTGCAGGGCATTGCAGGAGCTTAGTTATCCATGGTTATGATCACAAGCAATCAGCTAACTAGCTATCACTATATGAGTGGAGGTAACCATGGATACATAAGCTACAATACCCTGCACATGTGGTAAGAGACATAGCTAATCAGGAGAGCTATACTACATTTCTAATTGGAGGTATTTGCTAATATTATTATTATGATTATTATTATTATTATTATTATTATTATTATACCTACTACATATTGGAATAAGATTTTGGAGATGGGAATAACCCTTTATATAACATCTAGTTGCAATTATCATTTACTGCAGCACTTATGGATGTTTTTCATTTCCCAATGTGTCTATGTTGTGAGTGTCAGCTAAACACCATTGTAACCAGGAACGATTAAAAACTCTACACAGTTGGGTGCTAGTTCAGGTTTCAATGCCAGGTGAAGCTTATACACACTTGCTTGTATACCTCTTCCTTTATGGATATATGGGCCCATTCCTAACAGCAAATAGAACATTCCATGCAGTATCCGCCCTCACTCTTTTTGTTCTCTTAAGCTTAAGTGCTGCCAACCTGTTTGCCTGCTTGTGAGCATAGGCAGCAAAAGACACACAGCAGAGAAGTTGCTCCTCTACATCAAACAGAAAATATTAAGCTGGATGGCTCCCAGTCAATTATAACTGAGCATTGTCCAGTAAGTGACGATGCCTGGAACATTGCGGCTGCCCTATGTTTGAGCGAAGTAACTCAAGCTTCTTGCATGACTCATGTCCTAAATTTAATCATGCAGAATTTCTTGAAATAAATATACCCATTTGAAGAAAGCACAGAAACTAGAAAACCCAGTGATTAACCTCTTCATCACCAAGCCTTTCACCTTTCTTAACAGGTCAAATTTTACAATTCTGACCAGTGTCACTTTATAAAGGTAATAACTCTTGAACGCTTCAATATATCACAGTGATTCTGAAATTATTTTTCATGAAACATTGTACTTCAGGTTAATGGAAATTTGGACAATATGATTTGAGTTTATGAAAATATTGCAAATTTGACAAATAACGTGAGAATAGCTCAATTTTCAAAAATGAATTTTTATGTTCTTATCCCAGATACTTATATCGCACAAAATCATTAATAAACAACATTTGCCATATGTGTACTCTACGTAAGCACCATTTTACAAAACTGCACCCCTCAAATTCTCGTAGCTACATTCTAGACGTTTCTTCAAGGGGTTGTCTGGGCTTTTGCTATAATTCATATGTGTATCTAGGCTGAAAAATGTTGACAGTTTGTAATATACATGCTGTCAACATTTTGCAGGATTACTTAGATATCATATTGTTGAAGAGAGCCATAGGATCAAATACTTAATTAACCTTAAGACATAAGGGCATGGGAGAAACGATCCATAGAGTCTAATAGTTTACATTGCATAAGCTTAATTGTGACTTAAACATGGCTGCCATTTCCTGTTTCATCACACCATGCCATGGTATGTAAGATGGAGCCTGGACCTATGACTACATCCTATATACAGTAAGGAGCTCCTGGAGGAAGCTGAATTCCATAGAAGGACTGACCAATCACAGAACAGACACATCATCTAGACATACTCGATCAAGACCACAACCCCTGATGACGTCATGGATTCGCCCATGGACTAACCCACTGACCAATTAATACATCTGAGTAGGGCTGGCCGAGCCCCTTACTGAGCAAAACAAAATAAACCACACTTAGGATTGCACTTTGGAATGACCAAGGAGAGTGTACATCTGATTCTGTGCATCTGGTATCATACTTTCATCGCCGGCACTTGGTCTATATAAATTAGGACAGGAGCAGCAACTTATTAATATTATAAAATATTAATCCTGCAGCAGCCAGTGGACGTCCATGGGGTGTGTTTGTATTGGGGCCTGCATGAAAATGAGAAACTGGTTGTTTCCTCCTGGTCTCCTACAAACATGCCCCCTCCCCCACTCTACACTATGGGCAGCCACTCCCAGGGCTCCTACAGCCTGCCCCAGCCCCTAATGTCACCACTCACCCCCATTGTACACAGTGGTCCCCTGCTGCACTGACACACTGCCAAATCTGCTGCTATGAAGGAGATTCGGCACACTGTATCAGTGAAGTGGCGATCGCTGCATGTGTGTACACTCACCCTATGGTCTCTGTGCAGGGGAGCCGAGGTCCACACTCCGCAGCCTAGGTCTATGCTGTGGAGCCCAATGTTTTCTCTTTATACCTCCAGTACCATAGAGCACAGAGCCGTTGGAGTGGTCCTCTCTATATCGCAGCCACCGACTCTATGGTACTGGATGTATGGAGAAGCATTGGGCTCCACATCACAGAGTCCCGGGCTGTGGAGTGCGGACCTCGGCTCCCCTGCACAGAGCCTAAAGGGGGTGAGTGCACACACATGCAGCGGTGTTCCGAATCGTCTTCACAACAGCGGATTCGGCACAGTATGTCAGTGGAGCAGGTGACCTCTGTGTACAATGGGGGTGGGTGGTGACATTAGGGGCAGGGGCGGGCTGTAGGAGCCCTGGGGGTGGTGTATGCAATGTTGCCTTTGCAGCTCAGCCCCTGATGTACCTAAGCAGTGGAGCCCCCCACAAGTGCTTCACAGAATTTTTCGAACATTGAGCCGTGAAAGTGAAAAAAAAAATAAAAAATTATTATATATATATATATATATATATATATATATATATATATATATATGTATATATATATAACACAGAACGAAAACTGCACAGCACTCACAGACTAATGTGAACCGGTGCCAGCAGGGTTGCTGGATCAAATATCTAGAAAAAAATACTCTGCAGCACTCAGCTACTACCAATGATGTACATATGCTAACAAGCTATACATATATGAGAAAAAAGTTTAAAAACTTATGTTTTTTTCAAAAAACTCAAAATCTTATCTTTTTATTTCTGAAGTTCTTGGTACACACATTGGCCAATGTCTGTTTGCTCATCGACTGCGACAAAGTGACTTCACGTCCGATGAGTCCTAACGCTGATACCCAAGTCCTCCTTGTCCACCCCCCCACTTCTCAGTGGGCAGACTCCATCTTGACCCTAGATCACCTGTGGTCAATAAGGGTGCAAATTGCAGCATGGAGCCAGCCACTCCATAAGATACAAAACAGAAAAAAAACTGCACAGCACTCACAGACTAATGTGAACCAGTTTTGAGTTTTTTGAAAAAAACGTAAGTTTTTAAACTTTTTTCTCTTATATATATATAGCTTGTTAGCATATGTACATCATTGGTAGTAGCTGAGTGCTGCAGAGTATTTTTTTCTAGCTATTTGATCCAGCAACCCTGCTGGCACCGGTTCACATTAGTCTGTGAGTGCTGTGCAGTTTTTTTTCTGTTTTGCATCTTATGGAGTGGCTGGCTTCATGCTGCAATTTGCACCCTTATTGACCACAGGTGATCTAGGGTCAAGATGGAGTCTGCCCACTGAGAAGTCGGGGGGTGGACAAGGAGGACTTGGGTGTCAGCGTTCGGACTCATCGGACCTGAAGTCACTTTGTCGCAGTCAATGAGCAAACAGACATTGGCTAATGTGTGTACCAAGAACTTCAGAAATAAAAAGATAAGATTTTGAGTTTTTTGAAAAAAACGTAAGTTTTTAAACTTTTTTCTCATATATATATAGCTTGTTAGCATATGTACATCATTGGTAGTAGCTGAGTACTGCAGAGTATTTTTTTCTAGTTATATTTTTTTTTACCAAAGTCCAATATACGCCAAGTCAAACTGAAGGATCTACTTACATACAGTTGTGGCCAAAGTATTGACACCCCTCCAAAAGTATTGACACCCCTGCAATTCTGTCAGATAATACTCAGTTTCTTCCTGAAAATGATTGCAATCACAAATTATTTGGTATTATTGTCTTCATTTAATTTGTCTTCAATGAAAAAACACAAAAAGAATTGTCCTAAAGCCAAACTGGATATAATTCCACACCAAACATAAAAAGGGGGTGGACAAAAGTATTGGCACTGTTAGAAAAATCATGTGATGCTTTTCTAATTAGTGTAATTAACAGCACCTGTAACTTACCTGTGGCACCTAACAGGTGTTGGCAATAACTAAATCACACTTGCAGCCAGTTGACATGGATTAAAGTTGACTCAACCTCTGTCCTTGTGTGTACCACATTGAGCATGGAGAAAAGAAAGAAGACCAAAGAACTGTCTGAGGACTTGATAAACCAAATTGTGAGGAAGCATGAGCAATCTCAAGGCTACAAGTCCATCTCCAAAGACCTGAATGTTCCTGTGTCTACCGTGCGTAGTGTCATCAAGATGTTTAAAGCCCATGGCACTGTGGCTAACCTCCCTAGATGTGGACAGAAAAGAAAAATTTACGAGAGATTTCAACGCAAGATTGTGCAGATGGTGGATAAAGAACCTCGACTAACATCCAAACAATTTCAAGCTGCCCTGCAGTCCAAGGGTACCACAGTGTCAACCCGTACTATCCGTCGGCCTCTGAATGAAAAGGGACTGTATGGTAGGATACCCAGGAAGACTCCACTTCCTACCCCGAGGCATAAAAAAGCCAGGCTGGAGTTTGCCAAAATGTACCTGAGAAAGCCTAGAACGTTTTAGAAGAATGTTCTCTGGCCAGATGAGACATAAGTAGAGCTTTTTGGGCAAAGGCATCAACATAGAGTTTACAGGAGAAAAAAAGAGGCATTCAAAGAAAAGAACACGGTCCCTACAGTCAAACATGGCGGAGGTTCCCTGATGTTTTGGGGTTGCTTTGCTGCCTCTGGCACTGGACTGCTTGACTGTGTGCATGGCATTACGAAGACTGAAGACTACCAACAAATCTTGCAGCATAATGTAGAGCCCAGTGTGAGAAAGCTTGGTCTTCCTCAGAGGTCATGGGTCTTCCAGAAGGCCAATGACCCAAAATACACTTCAAAAAGCACTAGAAAATGGTTTCAGAAAAAGCACTGGAGACTTCTAAGGTGGCCAGAAATGAGTCCAGACCTGAATCCCATAGAACACCTGTGGAGAGATCTAAAAATGGCAGATTGGAGAAGGCACCCTTCAAATATCAGGGACCTGGAGCAGTTTGCCAAAGAAGAATGGTCTAAAATTCCAGCAGAGCATTGTAAGAAACTCATTGATGGTTACCGGAAGCGGTTCGTTGCAGTTATTTTGGCTAAAGGTTGTGCAACCAAGTATTAGGCTGAGGGTGCCAATACTTTTGTCTAGCCCATTTTTGGAGTTCTGTGTGAAATGATCAATGTTTTACTTTTTGCTTCATTCTCTTTTGTGTTTTTTCATTAAAGACAAATTAATTGAAGATAATAATACCAAATAATTTGTGATTGCAATCATTTTCAGGAAGAAACTGAGTATTATCTGACAGAATTGCAGGGGTGTCAATACTTTTGGCCACAACTGTACCAAAACAGCAGAAACCCCCAAGTGAATCTATTATGAAAGCTTCACCTTTATAACATGAACCCCCTTCATGATCTTGCCTTTTCCCTTCCTGATACACCTGCGCCTGATGGCTGCATGTCAGCTGATCAGATCAGCTAACGTGCAGATAAAGATGCAAGCTCAGTGCGTGAGCCTGCATCAAACCTTGGTAGCTCACCTTGGACATATCAGTATGTCCAAGGTCATAAAGGGGTTAAGCCGTGAAAATGAAAAAAAAAATAAATAAATGAAAATAACATTTTTACCACAAAAATCCAAGTTACTTACCAGTAATGGGATTTTCATGAGCCCATGATAGCACCACATGAGAAAGAGTATCCACCCCTACAGAACAAGAAACCCACTAAAATAAAAGGGCGGCACCTCTCCTCCGCATCAGTAGGTTAACAGAGCCAGAGAGGACCATGAGACAATTATTAGAATGCAACTTCACCAACACCAATAACATTAACTCTAACCTGAAATGTGACCACAACTGCGAATAAGGAAAGAAGGGGAACTGTGGGTGCTTTTTTGGACTCATGAAAATCCCATTACTGGTAAGTAACTTGGATTTTTCCTCTCACCCACTCAGCACCACGTGAGAGACTATAAGGGTAGGGAAACAATACCGTGATAATCGGACGAGTGCAAAGCGAGAAAATATCATATTGCACTCGAACCAATGTTAGTAAATGATTTTGAACACATGAACGTCTGTCGGATGCTTTTTTCTCATCCAGTCTCTGGATGAGAAAAAGTTGCAACATGCTACGACCGTATGCGATTCTCATGCGAGACTTGCCAATGCAAGTCAATGGGTCTGACAAAATATCGGACAGCACACGGACATTCTGGAATATGTTTAGTGCAACAACTCCATTCCTGTGTATGTAAGTATTCTATTGCTAGGTTTGTGCATTGTCTATAAAGTTAGATAAAAAAAAAACACTCCCAGAGGCTCACACACAGGAAAGACCATTTGACTGTAACCAGTTTCCTGTGTGTGTGCATGAGAGTAGAAGAAGCCTGCTGATGCTGCACAGAGACACTTAAGATATGTATATTCCTGATTTCACAAAGCCTATCATATATGTATCTGTTTATTGCTAATTAAAGCTCTGTTCTGTTGTCAAAACGCTTTGAGAGTATCCTGAATGATCCGCTGCCAATAGGTTATGGGCCCGGCATGACACAGAACCCCAGGAGTGACAAAGAGCACAGAGTGACACAGAAGAGTAATTTAGCAACAGAAGACCAAAGCAAAAGCAGCACAGAGCAACAGAGATGTCCACAAGCAGGGATCACTGCAAGTTCTCAGTGCGAAGTTTCACCAGTCAGAATTATCAATCCTGGAAATTCAAGGTGAAGATTCTGCTCATAAGAGAAGATACGTGGAAATATACACAGGAACAAGTGCCTCATCCATTACCAGATGATTGGCTAGAGAAGGATCAGAAAGCACAAAGCACTATCTCCCTCAGTGTAGATGATGATCAGATTGTGCATATATGCAAGTGTGCAACTGCAAAAGAGATGTGGGATGAATTACAGAAAGTGCATGAAAGATCAAATCTCAGCAATAAGCTTTAGCTCATGAGAAAGCTGTATCAGTCTAAGCTAAGTGATAGCCAGAATATGCAGGACTATATAAGAAACACCATAGAGATTGTGGAGTGTCTCAGGGGTATTGGAGAAGAAATTAAAGACTTTCATGTTGCTGCACTACTATTATGTGGTCACTGCACTAGATGCACAGCCAGATGATGACCTCACACTAGAATATGTCAAAGGCAAGCTTGTAGATGAATTTAAGCGAAAAACACAATGTAAGCAGCGGTAATTAATCCAGAGTAGTAACAGCATTATAGACACAGGACTTTCATAAAAATAAGAGCAATCTAAGGGAAACTCGTGAATGTTTTGTCTGTAAAAAGCTCAGTCACCTTAAAGCAGACTACAGAATTTGGAAAGCAAGAATGAGTCAGCTTAAAAAGCAGAACAGTGATCAAAAGGTGAAAACAGCTGTACAGAAAAGATCTGCATGTTTTGAAGCTGCATTTAATACCCGTACAGGCTCATCTGCAAAGCATTTATGGTGTATAGACTCTCGTGCTAGCAGCCATATGACGAATAACAAGGATTTCTTCACTGACCTTGATGAAAGCAAGTCAGAAATGGTCATCTTAGCTAATGGTCACTATATAACTTCAGAAGGCCATTAACCCTCAAGCACTCACAGACTCCCTCATCTCATCTCTGTCCCCAATCTCTTCAATCTCCTCTCCAGATCAGGCAGTAAACCACTACAATGACACTCTCAGAAGCTCCCTGGACCAAGTAGCGCCCCTCACCCGCAGAACCTCCAAACAGAGGACAAAACAGCCCTGGCACAAACTCGATTCCTCCAGCGATGCTCCAGGAGTGCTGAACGGCTATGGAGAAAAACTCGCTCACCAGGAGACTTTATCCACTATAAATTCATGCTAAAAACCTACAACTCTGCCCTTCACCTTGCCAAACAGACCTACTTCACCACCCTGGTCTCCTCACTATCCAACAATCCAAAAAAACTCTTTGACACCTTTCACTCTCTCCTCAGTCCTAAAGTGCAGGCCCCCATCACTGACCTCTGTGCTGATGACCTAGCTTCCTACTTCATGGAGAAAATAGACAACATCCGCCAGGAAATCAGCTCTCAGCCTCCAAGCGCTGCCACCCCCATTCTTCCCCACATCTCCTCCGGTTCACTCTCCACATTTGACCCAGTCACAGAAGAAGAAGTCTCCAGGCTCCTTTCTTCCTCTCGTCCCACCACATGCACTACTGACCCCATTCCCTCACACCTGCTCCAGTCCCTCTCTCCAGTCGTCACCACTCATCTAACCAAAATCTTCAATCTCTCCCTCTCTTCTGGCATTTTCCCCTCCTCCTTCAAACACTCGATCATTACTCCATTATTAAAGAAAACCACTCTCGACCCAACCTGCACAAATAACTACAGACCAGTCTCCAATCTCCCCTTCATCTCTAAACTCTTGGAGCGCCTGGTCTATTCCCGCCTCACCCGTTACCTCTCCGCTCACTCTCTTCTAGATCCATTACAGTCTGGTTTCCGCCCCCTTCACTCCACAGAAACTGCCCTCATCAAAGTGACCAATGACCTTCTGACAGCAAAACGTAATGGTGACTACTCTCTGCTTATTCTCCTTGATCTCTCTGCAGCTTTTGACACTGTCGACCATCAGCTCCTACTCTCTATGCTGCACTCCATTGGCATAAAGGACACTGCTCTCTCCTGGCTCTCCTCCTATCTTACTGACCGCTCTTTCAGTGTATCTTTTGCTGGCTCCACTTCTTCCCCTCTTCCCCTCACTATTGAGGTCCCTCAGGGTTCAGTCCTTGGCCCTCTCCTCTTCTTTCTCTACACGGCCCCGATTGGACAGACCATCAGAAGATTTGGCTTTCAGTACCATCTTTATGCTGATGACACACAACTATACACTTCAGCCCCTGACCTTACCCCTGCGGTATTAAAGAACACCAATGACTGTCTAGCTGCAGTTTCCAATATCATGTCCACTCTCTATTTGAAACTAAACCTTTCCAAAACTGAACTTCTTCTGCTCCCCCCATCCACTAACCTCCCTAAATCGGACATCTCTCTCTCAGTTTGTGGCACTATGATAACGCCTAGACAGCAGGCTCGCTGTCTGGGTGTTATGTTTGACACCGATCTCTCCTTGTCCTCCCACACGCAATCCCTCGTCTGCTCCTGTCGCTTACACCTGAAGAATATCTCTAGAGTCCGCCCCTTTCTCACCCTGGAAACAACAAAAACCCTCACCGTGGCCCTAATCCATTCCCGCCTTGACTATTGCAACTCTCTATTAAGCGGCCTCCCCCTCACCAGACTTTCTCCTCTCCAGTCCATCCTTAATGCAGCAGCCAGGATCACCCATCTGGCCAATCGTTACTCAGACGCCTCTGCTCTGTGCCAGTCATTGCACTGGCTGCCCGTATACTACAGGATCAAATTCAAATTGCTTGTTCTCACCCACAAAGCTCTTCACAGAACAGCACCCCCCTACCTCTCCTCCCTCATCTCTGTCTATCACCCCACCCGCTCTCTACGTTCCTCAAATGACCTTCGACTAACATCTGCACTAATCCGAACCTCCCACTCCCGGCTCCAAGACTTTTCCAGAGCTGCACCAAACCTCTGGAATGCTTTACCTAAAGAAATCAGGACTATCCACAACTTGTATGGCTTCAGACGATCCCTAAAAACGCATCTTTTTAAGGTGGCCTATCATACTCCCCAATAGAAGTCCTCTGTACTGTAGACAGTGAATGGCCTATCCTCTGGACATTACTCTTCTACAAACTCCACCAAACCATAAAGGTCTACACAGACTGTCTGATGACCATCCATGTAAGCTTAGCCCTATGCCCCATTTCCTCAAGATGCCTGGACCATCAGTGCAATAAGCCCCGGCACCTTGTGCAACCCCTATCCCGTTGTAGATTGTAAGCTCTTTTGAGCAGGGTCACCTTCATTTCTTGCTTTATTTATTGTATTTTTTTTTCACATTGATTCTATGCCTATTGTTTTGTATCCAATTATTCTACTGTATTTGTTCTCTATTGTAATTACTTACTGTATTATATTTTCTGTACTCTAACCCTACATTGTAAAGCGCTGTGGAATATGTTGGCGCTATATAAATAAAGCTTTATTATTATTATTATTATTATTAGAAGGAGTAGGAGATGGCTACCTCCACTATCCAGTTTCCTCAGCACAAAGCAGAAAGATCCCAGTAAAGGATGTTCTCTATGTTCCCAGTATTGAAAGCAATCTTCTGTCAGTAAAGCTTATGCAAAAAGGGAATGTAGTTACTTTTCAAGACAACAGCTGCATTATATCAAAGAAGGGTAACACTCTTTCAGAAGAAAAAATCCAAAATGAATTTTATCAGCTAAAATGCAAAGAAAGAGTGTACAGTGCTGGACACGATCTGCATAAGAACTGTATTCATGTATGGCACAGATGTCTTGGACCCAGAAGCAGTAAGGAAGCTAGGTCAACTTGCAAATGGTGTGGAAATCAAGCAATGTAGTCAAATGATGAAGTGCAGTAGCTGTCTTAAAGGGAAAATGTCCAGAAAATCCTTTCCTAAAGTAAGCACCACTAGACCTGCACAGCCACTGGATCTGATACACACAGATGTTTGCGGTCCAATGAGTGTTCAAACTCCAAGCAAGAAGAGATATTTCCTCACATTTATTGATGACTATTCCAGATATACAGTCGTCTATCTGCTTCACAGTAAGGATGACGTTCCACAGAAACTTGAAGAATATCTTGCCATAGAGTTTAACAAATTTGGAAGAATGCCAATAGCCCTGTGTGCAGATAATGGGACTGCATATACAAGTGGTATGGTGCAAACCATTTTGAAAAAGAATGTAATCGTGTTCCAGACTACCATTCCATACAACCAAGAACAGAATGGCATTGCAGAGAGAAAGAACCGAACTCTGTGAAAGTGGAAGAAGTATGTTGTTTGATGCTAATCTACCTACAACGTATTGGGGAGAAGCCATCATGACAGCTTGCTATCTTCAAACAGACTGCCAAGTAAAGCCACAAATAAAACTCCACATGAGCTATGGAACTGCGAGAAGCCTAACCTGAAGCACCTGAGGATATTTGGAAGCAAAACGTTTGTGTATGTTCCCAAAGAATAATGTTCCAAGTGGGAATCACATGAAAAGCAAGGAGTCCTGGTGGGCTATAGCAAAACTCAAAAGGGATACAGAATCCTGCACCCAGAGACCAACACAGTAACAATCAGCAGAGTTGTAGTGATTGATGAGAACTCAGTTTCCCTCAAATTCCATGAAGTTACACTAGTCATTCAAGCCAAGAAACAAGAACAAGAATTTCAATCACCAAACCAAGACACTGAAAAAGAAAACACTGAAGTCTGGATAAGCTCTGAAGCCAGCAAGGAAGAAATAGAAGAACTAAGTGAACCTCCAGTCAGGAGATCAGAAAGACCAAACAAAGGTATCCCAGCTAGACGCCTTTCTTATATGGTCAGAACACTTCCTGAAACAGAGCCACAGTCATGGCAAGAGATGCAAAAACTGCCTATCCACGAGAAGCAGAAGTGGGTAAATGCCGCTAATGAAGATATGGAGTCCCTTCACCAACTCCAAACATGAGAGCTTACAGAGCTACCACAAGGAAAAAGAGCTATCGAATGTAAGTGGGTCTTCAAAAACAAATATGACTCAAAAGGTAAAATTCACCGGTTTAAGGCAAGATTGCTCGCAAAAGGGTACTCGCAAAAGTGTGGTGAAGATCATGATGCTACATTTTCTCCAGTTACAAACCAAACCAAATTCAGAACTTTAATGTCCGTAGCTGCAGTTCAACAGATGAGAGTGAGACATTTTTTACATCAAAACAGCCTTCCTACATGGTGATATTGAAAAAGAGTTGTACATGAGCCAACCCGAGGGATATATTAAAAAAGGTGAAGAGCACCTTGTTTGTAGAACGCAAAAATCTCTCTATGGACTTAAACAGTCGGCAAGAGCATGGAACTCAAAAATGAACAAAGTTTTGACGGGTGAAGGATTTAAAGGTCTAAAGCTGATCCATGTTTGTAATCAAAAATTGTAGCAAAGGAGTGGATGTATATTCTATATGTAGATGATGTAATCATGTCTCATCGAGATGAAAAGGAAATTACAAAGCCTAGGTAAAATTCTCAACCAGCATTTTGAGACTAAGCTCCTTGGAAATGTGACATATTATTTGGGAATCCAAATCCAGAGAGAGGAAGTTTTCTTCTCAAAGTTCTAAAATTTCTGCAATCCTAAACCAGTTCGGACTGTCAGAAGCCAAAGTGCGCCAACACCAATGGATCCATCCTACTTGAAGTTGGAAGAAGAAGAACTGTTACCCACCAATGAGAGTTCCAGACAAGCAGTGGGGCGCTTCTGTACATAGCAACCACAACTCGTCCAGATATTACAGCCGCAGTTGGAATTCTCTGCTGACCTGTAAGCAAGCCATGCCAAAGAGACTGGAATGCTATTAAGAGAATTCTACAGTATCTTAAGGAAAGTCAAAGGATAAATCTTAAGATATAAGCAACAGGAGATTTCACTCTCAGAGGTTATGTGGATGTAGACTGGGCTGGAGATACAAGTGATCAGAAATCAACAAGTGGTTACTTGTTCAAGTTAGGAGAAAATTCAATTTCTAGGTCCAGCAGAAAACATACGTCAGTGGCATTGTCTTCTGCAGGAGTATGTGTCAGCTACTTATGCAAATCAAGAAGTTATTTGGTTGAAACAACTTTTGGAAGATTTTGGCAAGCTACTAGCTCAGCCAACAGTTGTTTATGAGGACAACCAAGGATGTATTAAACTTGCCAGCAGTGAGAAGATTAGTGCAAGGACTAAGCATATTGACGTTAAACATCACCACTTACGTGACTTAGTGGAACATTGTGTACTAGAGTTTGTTTATTGCGAGTTTGACAAGATGTTAGCTGATGGTATGACAAAACCATTGCCAAGAGCCAAGTTTGAGGACTTCAGAACCGCAATGGGACCAACATGATAAGTAGATGTTGAGTGGGGGTATTGGAATATGTTTAGTGCAATAACTCCATTCCTGTGTATGTAAGTGTTCTATTGCTAGGTTTATGCATTGTCTAAAAAATTAGATTAAAAAAAAAACTCCGGGGGGCGTGGCCTAGCGATGGAGCGGGACGGTCGCATATGCTGAGTGCTCCGTCGGTTCCCGGGGCTTTCCGCCTGATTCCCGGCACAATAGCACCAGAGCGGTAACCTCTTCTGACCCTGCACCTACCCGCCTTCCCTGATACCATCTGCTTGCCTCTTCTGGCCGTGAATCCATCTCCTGGGACCGGAGCCCGCGCCTTCCTAGAAGCCTCGCACTCCCCAAGATGGCCGCGGCTCTGTGAGGAAGACGGCGGGAAAGAGGTGATCCTGCCCTCCCTTTGCCTGACGGAGACAGACGATCTATGAGCGGACCCTGTGAGGACATCTCTGGAGACCTGTCCTAGGTCACAATTACTGGGGCACACTGACACAGGGAGACCTCTGGAGAGACCGCATTGAGGAGGAACGGGATACTCGGAACTCTCACAGTTAAGTACCCAGCACTTTTCTTGAACTACATTCCCTCTGCCTCCACGCTGTCTGACTCACACTAGGGGAAGTATATATCTAGCCTCAAAGAATATCATCAGACCCCTCTGCAGTTTTACTACACAATTATAGCAACTACTACTCCCCTCAGTCCACAGCATTTTTGTTATTGTTCCCCGCTCATCATCCAGGGATTTAACCCTCTGTATCAGCACCCCTTACTTGCTGTAAAACATGAGGTCCAGAAGTAGGAGGACATCCCCGGCTCCGCCTGGCCCGCCGGCCGCACAGGGAGATAGAGGCATCCAAAGATTTTTTAATGAAAGCACGGGGACTCCGGCGACTTTACCATCATCTCACCCCCCCCCAGCCCATTCCCAAGGAGACCCTAACTCAGGGATGCTGGATGTAGCAGCGGGAGACGGAACACAGGAACTCTCAACCCCTCAATACTCAGGCTCACCATCCTGTCCTTGTGCAGAGCTGAAATCCAGGGTCTCCAGACTTCAGTGTCTCAGATAGCAGAAAGGGTGGATAACGTGGATGCTTCTGTATCCTCACAATCTAGCCGCCTTTCAGACCAGCAGAGAATATTGGATCTACACGCCGAACAAATTGCATTCATCTTTAACCACCTAGAGGATTCTGAGAACCGCGACGGGCGCAACAATATTCGGGTGCGGGGCTCCCTGAGGCCACGGGTCCGCTTGAGCTCAGCCCCACTCTACAGGGCATTTTCAATACCATTCTTGAAAGACCTGCAGACTCTACCATCACCTTCGACAGGGTTCTTAGGGCCCTGCGCCCACGATCGGCTGACCCCAATAATCCAAGGGATGTCATCTGCCGTCTCCACTTGTATAGCCTCAAAGACGAAATAATGAGATGTGCAAGGACCAAAGGTCCCATAGATTTTGACGGAGCAGAAATCCATCTACTGACAGATTTATCTAGAGTCACCTTGACTAAATGAAGAGCCCTGAGACCAGTCCTTGATGCCCTCCGTGATAAAGGTCTAACATATTCATGGGGATATCCCTTCCACCTTCAAGTCAAGCATCAGAGCGGAATGGTGGTCCTCAGAGAGCCCCGAGATCTACCGACATTTATGGAGACCCTGGGTCTACCGGAAATAGTTATCCTGGACTGGCCATCTAACCCGCTGGTGAATTCCCGAGGTGGAGATGAGAGAGGACAGCGACCATTACCTCGAAGACCTAGCCGTCGAGATTCCCTCCGTCCTTATCCAGCTGAGTCTTGAACAGTGCCTTGAGGTTTTGCCTACCAAATGCCTCCTGTCCCTTCACTCTTCCATCTTCTTTATTTCCCCCCCCTCATTCTCCTTCTTTCCCCATCCCTTCTTTCCTACCCCTCACTGTCTATTTTTTGCCAACAGGACCTAGAAGGACCCTTATGCCCAGATATTAAGATATAAGTTTATATGATGTCTCACTTTGTTTTTCAGTTTGCTCACAGGTCCTTCTGCTGGAAAACCCTTTTTCCCCTTCTAATTGCTCTTCCCTTTCCCCCCCCCCCCCCACTCCCGTCCTCCCCCCCAGCCCTCTCCCTCCCCCCCTTTTACCTCTCCTGACCTCCTGAGATATCCTATCTCCAGGTGATGGGCATACCCTGGAATATATGCCCTAGCTTAAATCAGTTACCTGCACTGATTCGATATGAGTACCTGTTATATCTAATTCTGTGACATGCAGTGGGTTGTAAGAGAACTGTGCTTTAATGTTTATATGCTACCACTCCTCGCATTACTCCCTGGCAATAGGTATATACTTCTAGTACTACATAAGCAAGGATTTGTTTATTATTCAGTTTGCTCTCCCTCACTGCACCCTCTCCACTACCATTGATTTGAGGTTGTTTGCTCTGTTAAATATTATTTTTTTATGTTTATGATATTATAATGTGTCGGGATCGGGTTGACCCCGGGATACCGGTTATCCCGTGATCGTTCGGTCAATTCTCCCATTAGGACACCTGCATTGCAGGTCTCGACTCGATAGCCCTGATTAACGGACTGTCAGAGTCTTATTTGTCCTCGACCTAGGATTGAGGACCTATCCCTCCTATTAGAGGGCTTTTTCTTTTCTTCTCTTTACTCCCCTCTCTATTTTTCTTTCTCCTTTTCTTCTCTTTACTTCTACCTACTCATTTACTTTTCCACCCCTGACCTTCTCTAACGCCCCCTGCTTTCCCTTTTCCCCATCAACCACCACCTGTGGTCCCTTTCTCTCCGGTGTGACCTGTGAACCCTTTGGGGGCCTCCACGCTCCGTCTGTGACTGAGAGACATGCCGCCCTTTAAATTAGCCTCTCTAAACGATAGGGGATTTAATGTCCCACAAAAGAGGACGCAGCTCCTCCACAGATTCCATAAGATGGGTGTACACCTCCTGTTATTACAAGAGACCCACTTTAAAACTGGGAACTTCCCAGATGTGAGAAATCGATACTATACCTCATGGTACCACTCCCCAAACCCTGAGGCACGCTCAAAGGGAGTAAGTTTAGCCATCCACAAATCCCTAGTGCATACGGTCCTGGGTGAGGAGATGGACACCAAGGGTGGATTCCAGACGCTGACTCTTAAGATTTTTGAGCACATTTACACCATTGCAAACTTGTACTTACCCAACAGAAGACAGGCCGAGACTTGTGCAAAATACCTGAAGAAGGTAGAGAAAATTGCCCAGGGCTCCATAATTGCCGGTGGAGACTTTAATTTAACTATGGATAAAAATCTAGACTCCTCTTCTGGCAAATCTGTACTCTCTACTGCACAAATTCGTGCAATACAGGGTGCTATGCACGGTCTTAGACTGGTCGACTGTTGGCGATTACTACACCCAGGTGAAAAAGACTACACATATTACTCTTCCATCCACTCGACATACAGTCGGATAGACTACCTGCTTGTGAGCCACAGACTACTGTCTTTTGATCCATCTGCTTCAATTGGACCTTCAATTGGACGCTCCAATTTTCTTAACACTCAATCTCCCTGACTTTCCTTCTCGCCCATGGCAGTGGACTCTGAACCCTGACCTCCTCATGGATGAAGAGACCTCCAAATCGATCACTTCCACAATCTTCGAGTTTCTAAACAATCACGTGGGGGACTCCCGCCTCTCCCTTTCCAATGGGAAGCACTTAAATGTGTATTAAGAGGGGTCCTGATTCGGTAAGGTTCTAGACTGAAAAAGCTCAAACCAAGCAATATCGAAAATTTAATCTCTCAAATTCATCACTTGGAACAGACCCATAAGGCCTCCCCTACACAAGACACTTCTCTAATTAAACAAAATCAGAGGAGACCTTCGGAGTTGCTTGGATCGAGCTTACCTGAGGTACAGGGAGCGGGCGCACCATTTTTTTATGAGTTTGCAGACAAGTGTGGCGGTCCATTGGCCAGATACTTAAGACCCAAAACAACAAGCTCTTTCATCCCACTAATACGATCTCAAAATAAAAAAGTATGTCATCCCAACAAGATTGCTGGCACATTTCGTCAGTACTACCACGACCTCTACAATATCCGTGATACGCAAACACTTACTTCTGAGGAAGATCCAGGCGTTTCGCTGGAAGACTAAGTAGCTGACAGTGCCTTGCCGAGGCTGCAGGGGGAGATAGCTGGGGAACTAGATGCACCTTTCACAGAAACAGAGATTTCCCACATAATCGAATCTACCCCGTCAAACCGCAGCCCAGGCCCGGATGGCTTTACGGTCAAATTCTACCGAAAATTCATGGCTCCACTGATACCCTTCATGACCAAGGTTTTTAATGCAATCTCACTTACCAGTCCGTTCCCTAGACAAGCTTTAGAGGCCACAATCACTGTTATTCCGAAACCTGGCAAAAATCCGGAGGCATGCGCTAGCTACCGACCTATTTCACTTATCAACGTAGATGTGAAATTTTTTGCCAAGGCGTTAGCTACCAGAATCGTCCCATTTCTGCCTCGACTGATAGATAACGATCAGGTGGGTTTTGTTCCAGGTAGAGAAGCTAGAGACAACACCACAAGTCCTTGCTTTTGATCTCCCATGTCAACAACTCTAAGCAACCTTCATGTATTCTATCAGTCGACGCGGAAAAAGCTTTCGATAGAGTGGATTGGAAGTTTCTTGAGAGGACTCTGGAGGGTGTTGGATTGGGACCTACATTCCGGAGCAAAGTAATGTCATTGTATTCAGATCCTACTGCTAAAGTTAGATGCAATGGGGTATTGTCGGAGCCCTTCCGTATTCGGAACGGTACAAGACAAGGTTGCCCTCTCTCTTCCCTCCTGTATGCCTTGGTAATGGAGCACCTCGCAAACACACTGCACCGCAATCCGAATACACATGGGATAGAGGTCCGAGGACGCACATATAAGCTTTCTTTGTACGTGGATGACCTCTTGTTGTACGTTACGGATCCTGAGATATCGATTCCTAATGTACTTAGAGAGTTTGAGGTGTACGGCAGGTTTAGCAATTTCCGAGTCAATCTTTCAATATCTGAGCTTCTGAATGTCAACTTGTCGCAGGACAAAGTTCAACATTTAAGGGATAATTTTCCTTTCAGATGGTGCGCCCCCTCTCTGTCTTACTTGGGTATACATCTCACAGGAGATACTTCCCTCTTGTTTGATTTGAATTATCGACCTTTGTTGCTCAAGATCATTGCCGATCTGGGCTCCTTCGACTGTCGTCCTGAAAATGGACGTTCTCCCCAAACTCCTATATCTATTTCAGGTGATACCAATAGCTCTACCCCAATCCTTTTTTCTGCAGCTACGACGGACATGCACAAAATTTATATGGAAACGTTTTAAACCAAGACTATCATACAGAATCCTGACCAGACCTAAGAAGGAGGGAGGTGCGGGACTCCCCGATTTCCGCCTCTACCACGCTGCGGCTCTCCTCACGAGATTGTCGGATTGGTTTCATGGGCAAGAGACTAAGCAGTGGGTTCGATTGGAGGGTGACATGGTGGAGTGGTCCCTTACTTCATTGCCATGGATAAAACATTCTGGCCGCCCCCAGTCCCTCTCACTCTCCCGTGTGACCTGGGATTTGCTTGGAACCTGGGACACGCTTAACCGTCAGTTCTCTATTTCACCCCTATGGGGACCCATGACGCCAATATTTGACAACCCAGACTTTCCACCAGGGGTTCATGTGGCCCATCTTTTGTCTGGAGTGCATCAGACAGACCTCGCCTTTCTCAGGCCTTATTGGGTACTGGAACTATGCCCCCTCTAACTTCCTTTGTCTCAACGGACACCAACAGACCTGTACGTTGGTTCGAGTACTTTCAGGTCAGGTCCTTTGTCTCTGCCTTCGGGGACCCATCCGCTCTTGTAGATACTTGTTCCCCCTACGAATCTTTGCTTTTGTCAGACTCTGCTTCCCCTCACATGATCTCCAAGGTTTATGCATGTCTTACGACCGCTGAAACAAAGAGATCAATGTGGTACATTCTAGAAATTTTTGGTTCCAGCCAGGTATGACGAGGCAGCTGGGGGCTGGTCCGTAGCTGCCAAGTTGTACCTGGCTGGACCAAAAATATGGCTGAGCCCTATGTCATTTTTTTTCTAGAAATCTAGAAATAAAAAAAAAGTAGGCTTCGCTGTATTTTTGGTTCCAGCCAGGTATGACGAGGCAGCTGGGGGCTGGTGGCAGTCCGTAGCTGCCAAGTTGTACCTGGCTGGACCAAAAATATGGCGGAGCCCTATGTCATTTTTTTTCTAGAAATAATTCTAGAAATAAAAAAAAAATAGGCTTTGCTGTATTTTTGGTTCCAGCCAGGTATGACGAGGCAGCTGGGGGCTGGTGGCATTCCATAGCTGCCAAGTTGTACCTAGCTGGACCAAAAATATGGCTGGGGGTCGAGGCGGAGGACCTGGACTGGATTAAGTCTTTCTTCTGTACGCATAAACTTTCCATTGCTTGCAAAGCCCAGGAGACGAACTTTAAACTGTTAACTAGATGGTACAGGTGCCCCCGGGAGATTAAGAAAGTGTTTCCTGACAGGTCTGACCTATGCTGGAGATGTGGGGTGGAGGAGGGATCGATTCTTCACGTTTGGTGGTACTGCCCATCTATTCTGGCTCTGTGGCAAAAGGTTTTTGATCTATATAACCTCATCACGGGAGAAGACGTGCCTTGCCTCCCACAGATAGGGTTACTATCTATGATTCCGGGCTCTTTCAAAAAACTCAAATTAGGCCTACTGCGGCATTGTCTCATGGCCACCAGATCTATCATACCAAGGAAGTGGCGCACACCTCTCTGCCCCTCCATCTTGAATTGGGTTGAAGAGATGGACTCCATATGCAGAATGGAGAAACTGTCTGCCCACTCTCATCCCCAGACCGACAGATATTTCCAGACATGGCAGGCCTGGCTATTATTCCGAGAGTCCCCTGGGTTTGCGGAGATCCCGGAGTAGATGGGACCCAGGAGCTTTTCCTCAATATCTACCCTGTTGTTTTCCCCTTCCTTCTTACATCTTTTTCTACCCTGTCTTTACCTTACCACGCTTTCACTATACCGAACAAAATCTGATTCTGTAATTACATTATCCTTAATCTTATATGGCTACATTACTCAGATAATTGCTTTGTTTGTTTTAATACTCACCGCTCTGCCAAGTTATATAGGAGGCGGGCTTTACTTTTGAGATAACTCTTACATGAGAGCATTCTTCTCTATTTACTTAAAATTCAAGAACTTGGAGATTGTTATTGTATGTTACATAGATTTATTCTTATCATTATGTAGTAATGTATACTACTATGGAGACATGCTGATTTTCTGTGTGTGAAGTTAATAAAGATTTTTGAAAAGAAAAAAAAAAAATCTCCCAGAGGCTCACACACAGGAAAGACCATGTGACTGTAACCAGTTTCCTGTGTCTTGCATGAGAGGAGAAGCAGCCTGCTGATGCTGCACAGAGACACTTAAGATATGTATATTCTTGATTCAACAAAGCCTATCATATCTGTACATGTTTATTACTAATTAAAGCTCTGTTCTGTTGTCAACACACTTTGAGAGTATCCTGAATGATCCACTGCCAATAGGACAGCACACGGACCATCCGTGTGTGATGTGATTTTTTTTCTCAGTTGAAACACTCAGCATACCGGAAAGTGGCTTGAAAAAGAGGAGTCACATGGGAAACCAGGAAGAAGAAGACGGCTGAAATGTGACTAATCCTCCAAGCGTTTGCACGGAGCCTACAAAGATGTCACAATATATCAATGTGGAGATGCTTATCATCCTTGTACAGGAAAGGCCTGATTTGTGGGACCCCAGAGACCATGGCTATGCAGACTGGTGGAGGAAAGATGACTCATGGATTTACATGACTAGGCAACTTTTCTCATGTTAAGAGTCCAGTTCACGTGATGTCCAGGTCAACCTTGGTAACGTATTCTGCTGTTTTTATTTCTGTATTCCTTCAAATTGTTTTATTCATTTTAGGTCACAATATGTAATGTGTTTCAAAATATGTTCTGTTATGTTAAATGCAGTTGATCTTGTCGCTAAGAGATGGCGAAGTTGCCGTGACCAATATAGGCGTTAAAGGAAATATTTGCCACCAAGTGGATCAGAAGCACCAAAAAACGTTACTATATTTTACCCGCCTGAATTTTCTGGCACCTGTGCTGGACCTAAGATCGTATGTACATTTTTGACCAGTATGTGTTGATAATATGTCCCACCATGAGAATGTATTTATAAAAGTATAAACCGTAAAAGTATAAACCATGTTTCATTGTAGCACCGAAAGCAACCTGAGACAGCATTCAGCTTCATAGACTGAATACCTAACAGATTGGGTTGCTGAATCGGAGGATGAGGCATGCGTACCTTCTGTGTCTCAAGAGAATAATGCACCATTATCTGCACCAACCGCAGCAGGCTCAAGGCCATCTGAATGTGCATCCAATGTTGCCCCATTGGCCGTCCCATACCAACATCCACCAGTAGAGCATGGGCAAAGTGTTAGAGTTTGTCACTGCCTATGTCCCCTCTCTCGTCTCCTGTGGCACGTCGGTCAAGGCGCCGAGAGATTTAGCCAGCACAAACCCCAGGCACGACATGGACTCCGGGGTGCTATAATACCTTGCATGCACTGTAAATGATGATGGGGAGGAAGCCTTTGGATGCAGACTCAGTAATTACTTGCATGAGATCCCCCACCCATTGAGGCTGTGTGCAAGGGCTGCCACACAAATTATCCTGGATGCATGTCTGTCACCAAACAATCCACATGTGGTATTTAACGTGCTAGAACAGTGGCAGAATTCTCCAATTTGCTTGGCATGACAGAGTCAATGGCAACACAGACATCCTCCTCATTATCTTTACAGCACAACCATAGTAATGTGGCTCTGCAAAATCCATATCCGCAGGGGCCTCCAGTTAGGTAGATGCTTCCCTTGCCACCAGTTCCAACAGTAGGACAAATGCAACCTTTACCACAAACAAACATACAGCAGTATGTTACCCATTCTGAACATACAGTTTCCTGGCCTCACCCAACGCAAACAACAGACCCACAAGGGTTTCACTATGATCCAGGAAATACTAATTGGCCAAGCCGACAGTAGACGACCGTCTACTGCAAAGGCTTAGCAGTTGGTAAGGCAGCGCCCAGAGAACTCTGAGACCCTTTACCCCATACAAGGATCTGTAATTACAGCGGAGCCCAGGGGGTAGCCGCCTATAGGTGAGCAGCAGACCGCAGCAGGGAGGTCGCCAAAAAGGGACAAGACTATGAGGTCAGTACAAAATCAGGATCCAAAAACGTAGTCAGCAGGCTCGTCAAAAACCAGGAGGGCAGCAAGGTACAGAAACATCAGGCGGTAGAAGGGTCAAAATCCAGGGAAAGGTCAGTCAATATAATAGAGCACAACTAGATCACTGGGAAACAAAGAATATATCTGGCGCCTTGCAGGACAGGCCCCACGGTATTTGAAGGGTGCTGTTCTCTCTCATAGGCCACAGCTCACAACCTGATGACCTCATCCAGACAGCCCCTACAACCAGGCCAGATAGTGATGTATGACTGGTACCAACCACCCCACTTCTGACAGAAGAACGAAGCCGGCGCCCTCCAGATGCCTCAGCAGGGACCTCTCTCCTGTCACCAGCATCACCCACAGGAAGAACTCGGCGATGCCCAGCGGCAGAGATAGGAACCAAAGGAGCAGGTCCCGATGAGGACATGGTCCCCTAATAGCAGCACCCCTAGCTGAAGGAATCTGGCGGCGCCTAGTGGATGGGGCAGGGAGAATAGTCATCAAGCCTGACAGTAACGTAACAGGTATGGTCAACCACAATAGAGAACTTGACAATGGGTCACAACTCAGCTCAACACAGGGCAGATTTTGCACGTGTGGCACACACATCAATACAGGCCACACAACAAATCAAACAATTCAGGCAAGCGCCCAACTTACAGACATCATATACATACTCTCCTCAGTCACAACACTCTGTCATGGGAATAAGTGAGGAGATAGAGCAGTCCCAAAATAACATACAAGGCCCACAAAGTCACAATTCAGGACAAAACCCAGGAACAAACAAAGAAACCACTACACTGTGGGCAGAATTATTAGGCAAATTGTATTTTAGAGGTTTATTTTTATTATTGATCAACAACTATGTTCTCAATCAACCCAAGAGACTCAAATATCAAAGCTTAATAATTTTGGAACATGTCACGCACTCTCAGGGCAGAGTTCATGCCTAGGCCTATTAAGAGGAGCAACAGGAGGATATGGATTGTGCTGCTGATGGTCAGATTTGTAACGTCTGTTGGTGGGTCATGAGTCCTAGTGAAATTATGTAATACTAGATGTGGGCCCGATGGTGGTGTCTGTGCGCTGTCTCCCCTCTGTGCCATCTCTCCCCATGCACAGTTTCTCCCTTGTGCCTTTTTCTCCACTCTGTGCTGTCTCCCCCTTGTGCGCTGTTTCCACCATATGCACTGTCTCTATCTCGCCCGTATGCGCTGTCTTTCCCGTGTGTGCCGTCTCCCCCTGTCCACAGTCTCCCTCGTGTGTCCCCCTGTGTCACTGCCTGTCCCCTGTGTCTCTGGCTCTCCACCTGTTTCTCTGCCGCCTCTCCCCGTCTCTGCCTCTTCCCGTGTCCCCGTTTCACTGCCTCTCCCCGTGTCACTGCCAATTCCCATGTCTGTGCCTCTTACCGTGTCACTGCCTCTTCCCTGTATCCCCGTGTCTCTGTGCCTCTGCATGTGTCACTGCCTCTCCCCCTGTGTCACTGCCTCCCCCTTTGTCCCCTGCATCTGTGCTTCCCCCATGTCCCCCTGCGTCTCTGTGCCTCTCCCCCTGCATCTGTGACTCTCCCCATGTCCCCCTGTGTCTGTGCCTCTCCCACTGTATCTCTATTTCTCTGTGTCTCTCCCCGGTGTCCCCTGGGTCTCTGTGCCTCTCCCTGTGTCCCACATGCATCTCTGTGCCTCTCCCCCTGCATCTCTGTGCCTCTCCCCATGTCCCCCCTGTATCTCTGTGTCTCTCCCCATGTCCCCCTGCATCTCTATGCCTCTCTCCTGTGTATGTGCCTCTCCCCGTGTTCCTCTGCATCTCTGTGCCTCTCCCCATGTCCCCCTGCATCTCTGTGCCTCTCCCCATGTTCCCCTGCATCTCTGTGCATCTCCCCGTGTCTCTGTGCCTCTCCCCGTGTCCCCCTGCACCTCTGTGCCTCTGCCCTGTGTCTCTGTGACTCTTCCCCTGTGTACCCATGCATCTCTGTGCCACTCCCCGTGTCCCCCTGCATCTCTGTGCCTCTCCCCGTGTCCCCCTGCATATCTGTGCCTCTCCCCGTGTCCCCCTGCATCTCTGTGCCTCTCCCCGTGTGCTCCGTCCTCCCCCCTCCGTTCTCACCCTGCCTGGTGTTAGCGATGCTGGCTGAAGGCACCAGTACGATACTCTGTGTGGAGCGGGCCATGTGACACGGCCTGTGTAATGTTACATTAGCCCGCCTTGTCACATGACCCGCTCCACACAGAGTATCGTCCTGGAGCCTTCAGCCAGCATCACTAATGCCAGGCAGGGGTGAAAATGGAGGGGAAGGACAGAGGGGGCGTTGGGGTAGGATATGGTTCGTTGTTTGTTGGGGGTGCCAGTGGCGGGGGTTCCGCTGGTGGTAGTGTGTGGCAGGCAGCACTATCCCCAGCGGATGCCATATTGTTACACCCAATACTTGGGTGTATAATTGCCTTGTGGCTTCCGGTAGAAGTGACATGGCGTTACAACGTACGGAAGACGAAGCCACAAGGCAATTATGTAAGTAGATAACATATGCCTTAATTACAGAATCAACATGTGTTTAACTGAGTTGTATTGGTGATATAAGTACCCGTAATATGGCAGTTAGGATACTGAAGGTACACTCTACCATTCAACAAGCACGTGATAGTCTAGAGTTGAATACCGGGTGACTATAATCTAAATCACGTCTGGGGAAAGGGCACATAATGTCACATCTCAATTGAAAGGCCTCATCATGAACAATAACAAAAGGGAATGGTTCAGCCATAAAGCCTGGTAGTCAGGGGCGGACCTACCGTGGTGCATCCGCTAGCACCCCCCCCCTCCAGGCTCAAGGTCCGCCACTGCTAGTAGTTGTGCTGATGGTGGTACATTTAGATCTTTTTGTATGAGGCGACGACCCATTATGGAGTTTTTAAAGATGTTTGAATCTCCAGTATGGCCATACGCACCACATCCACAGCTATGAAGCTATATGTGCTGTCTACCAAAGCCAAAAGCACAATAGAAAAATAATGTTTGTAATTATAGAATTATGTTCTAGAATTTGGAGGTTTCTTGATCCGTATATGTTTGCCATTTAGAGAGCCTATGCAGTTTGGAAATTGGTATCATATTGCCAATGGATTTCATAATAATCGCCAATCATCTTCAGCTAGTTCAGGAAGCACTAGTGGCTACAGCCTCCGCCACATTTCCTCGCAGGTTGAATGTACGATTTGGTCAATGGTAGACTTCCCAATCAAAAACTTTACATGTAATCCAGAAAACAAAAGACCAGTTGCCAGAAACCAAAGAATACATATGTAATTCTGAGCTAATGACACAACAACAAATGCTACATTGACATTTTCAATATGGAAACACAACTACAGTTATGAAATATGACAGAAGCACTTCAACATAACTCACATGTTCCTCTTCAAATACATGCATGCATGTCAAAGCAGATGCTTACTCAAACTTTCCAAATAGTAAGTGTAGAGTCACAAATTTATAAATCACAATTCATTGCATCTAGTCACATAAGTGGTATGTGCCGTGTGAAAGTACAGTTTATACATACCACCATTTTTTCCAACATTAGAACAAAACCATTTAAAATACGTCAGTGTCAACAGCAGCCGTTCTTCCGCAGAGATACTTTGCCGCATTTGGGTTGTCTGGTATGTGATGCCAGGCCTAAGGATGTCCAGCAAAAGATAATATGTCTGGATTGTCATCCTTGTGTAGGCATGAAATTTAGCAGGATGGCTACGTAATTCACCATACAGCCTATGGAAATAACCATGGGAGCTACGTTCAAGGATTAGCGGATGAACCCACATTTGGCGACGCCTCCTCAGATCAGCAATAATAGGGTATGGAGTCCCATAAGGTCTGGAAATAACCCAGTGGAATAAAACACGCTCTGTAGTGTTCAATGTAAGGTTATCAGACATTTTCAAAAAATCACCAACATATATGGTCTATCACTTAACATGACAAAAGATCAAGGAAGTGTAGCCACAAATGTCTAGGTGAAATAACTCCGAAGTCCCAGGATTTCAAATGATCTTTTAAACACAAATGGGCACACAGTGCAGCCAATTAAATCCTGGATTATTCTTTACAATTGCATGAGAAAATCGCATTGCACATAGACACCACTCAGATGTTATCTGAAAAAAAAAAGAACACACTCGCATAACAGTTGTATGCCACATGGATCAAAAAACATATTACACTCATCTGACATTCCTGGATCACAAACGGAGCGATTTTTTTAACGCCAATGTGTCCCTACCCTAATAGAGAAGCCAGCACCTAGGGAGGGATCAACGCTTGTAAAACCGTTCTCTCAAAGAACAGATGGTTGTGGAGGAAAGATCAAATCTATAGTGGCAAAAAAACATAGAAGGGGACAACTATATAGCGACCCAACAGATGTGTCCTATAGGAATGTCCGCCTTCTCTGCCCATGAAGTAGAAATAGATCTAGTAGAATAGGCTCTAATTTCTGATGGTACTGGAGTACCAGTAGTTTAGAAGGCTAGGGAAATGGTGTCTCGGACCCACCTAGCTAATGTACTTTTACATATACTACTGCCATTAGTGGCACGATGAAAGAGATGAACATAGCCTGAGATTTCCTTCGGTCTTTGGTTCTATCTAGGTAATGATGAATCAAGGCCCTTCTTATTCCAAAGTGTGAAATTTCTGTTCCTTCGCATTGGATGCAGGACCACAAAAAGAGGGTAAGGTAATTTCCTGCAATCTATGAAAATGTTTGATAACTTTTTGCAGGTAGGCAGGGTCAGGTCTTAAAACTGCCCTATCTTGAGTATAAGGAAGATTGATCGATAGAGCTTGTAGATCACTAGTCCTCCTCACTGAAGTTTAAGCCACCAGTAAGACTACTTTTAGGGTAAGAACTTTAACTGGAACTTCTGAGAGGGGTTCAAAGAGACTATCAGAAAGGATGTTAAGCACTAAATTTAAATCCCAGGGAGGAGTTTTAGGATGGGGTATCGGAGTGGCTCTTTGACAGGACGAAATGAACCGTCTTGCCCACTGATTACTTGCTAGATCGAAAGTAAACAAGGTGCCCAATGCTGAAACCTGTACCTTGAGGGTACTAACTGCCAACCCTAATCGCAACCCCCTCTGCAGGAACTCTAAAAATGGCTGAGATCAGGGGGAGAACAAACCAGATTGACACCTGAGGCAGACAAAAATTTCTTAAAAATTTGAAAACACCCAATGGTATCTCCTTGAAAGGATTGGGGGTAATATCCCAATACCATAATGACAACACAAACTGCAGAGATTAGAATCTGAGGGGTTTGGGGGGGGGGGGATTTAATGAAGGATAAAGTTCAAATGTTTTGCAATGATTTGGTCTTGAAAATTCCATATGATGTTATATCATTGTAAGGTATAGAATCCCAATGTTGGGAATTGTTGTTTCTCATTACCGTATGTTTTGAAAATTAATAAAATAGGTTTAAAAAAAAAAAATTCTTAATTTCTTCCAGACCCTCCCATAAAGCCTAGTAGCAATTGTTTTCCAGCTAGCCAAAAGGGTTGTTACTAGATCGGAGAACCCTCTATCTAGGAGCAACTGCCTCTCAAAAGCCAGGCCGACAAATGAAGACCAGTCTCTTGAGGGTGCAGAACTGGTCCCAAGGACAGCAGGTCCAGTGCAATCAATAGGGGCCAAGAGTCTGCAGATGCCATTGTTTTTAGCCAAAAAACCCAAGGTCTCTTGGGCCGCTGGGGAGCAATGATCACTGAAGCCTGATCCATTCGTATTTTTTGTAAAACTGCAGGTGTTAACATGACCGGGGAATCATATATAGGAAACCTGACATCCAAGGAATTTGAAAGGTGTCTACTGCTAGTGGTCTGTCCCTTAGGTTGAGGGAGCAGAATTTGGTCACCTTCCTGTTGTCCCGTTCTGCAAACAAATCTATTGATGAACCATTGGTCCAAAATGCTCTTGAACACTGCAGGATTTAGGGACCATTCTCCCTGTTTTAAGGGATGTCTGCTAAGAAAGTCTGCAACCAAATGGTGTGATCCTTTGATATGTAGGGCAGTTAGTGAGGAAAGGTGTTGTTGAGCTATCTTTAATATGTTGAAGGCGATTTCCATCAGAGGGAAGGATTTGGTATCTCCCTGATGATTCATGTAGGATACTGCCACACTGTTGTACAAGAGGAGTTGAGGAAGGGAAGAAACCGTTCCAACCCCTTCTTTATTGCTAAGAGCTCTCTGAGGTTTAAGGAATACCTCCTTTTTTGTAAAGTCCATGAAACCTGTACCACTCTGTCCACCATGTGGGCCCCCAGCCGAAGGTGCTGGCATCTGTAGTGATCACATCCATGGCAGAGGACACCCATGACACCACCCGAGATAAGTTGTCTTTGCTTAACCACCATCTGAGGGAATCTAGTGTGTCTGATGAAAGCGTTAAAGAGGACCTGTCACCAAACCAGGCATGGTGATCTAATTACAGCACTGGATGCAGCATGTCTGCAGCATGCAGACAAGGAGTCACCCAGCACTTGAGCAGCCCTGTGCCCCGAGATAATACACTTAGAAAACTTACATGCTCCAGCCATTGAGGTGGCTAGGGGCTGCAGCCAAGGGCAGATTCACACCCCCTGCGTGTTTAATCTGTCCACCGCTGCCAATCATTCTCTCCCTCTTCAGCAGCATTTAAACAGAGTTTTTTTTCTCTCTCCCAGAAAGTCCGTTTAGCCCTGCCCCCTGAGGGGCGGAGCCAAACGGCAAGTTCTGAAAAAAAAAAACCTCTGTTTAAATGCTGCTGAAGAGGGAGAGAATGATTGGCAGCAGTGGGCAGATTAAACATGCAGGGGGTGTGAATCTGCCCTTCGGCTCCTGCCCCTAGCCACCTCCTTAATGGCTGGAGCATGTAAGTGTATTATCTCAGGGTACGGGGCTTCTCAAGTGCTGGGTGACCCCTTGTCTGCATGCTGCAGACATGCTGCATCCAGTGCTGTAATTAGATCACCATGCCTGGTTTGGTGACAGGTCATCTTTAATCTGCCCTCTAAACAGTCTCTTAACCATTCAAGGTTGTGGATGACTTCCCGCTGTTGAAGACGGGAGTGTAACTGGCTCCACTGGACTGTTGGTATACAAACTGCGAGAGAACCCACCAGGGCCATATAACTTTGTCTGAGGGACAGCTCTGGTTGGTCCAGGACTGAAGATATCAGTGAAACTATTCTTAGTTTTTTGTCTTCTGGGAGGTGGCAAATTTGGGACAATTAATACAGTATTAGACCCAGAAATAGTTGTGATGTTGATGGTTGTAGACAGGATTTCTCCAGGTTCACCATTTAACCAAGGCCTTCCAGAATCTTCATTACCTTCTGAAGCTGGTGATTGCAATCCGCATCCAAATTCCCTAGAACTAGAAGATAGGGGACTATAAGCATATTTTGATCCCGAATGTGTGCCATCATTTTTGCCACCACTTTAGTGGACACCCTCGGAACTATTCAAATACCAAAGCGCAGAGCTCTATATTGGAAGTGTCTTATTTTTCTCTGAATTGGCAAGGCTAGTCTGGAGAACTTCCAGCGGCCTGGGTGAATAGAAATATGGTAGAATGCGTCTTTCATATTGAGTACTGCCATGAAGCAATTTGGGTAAAGAAGTTTTTTTGGTGGACCTGACTGTCTCTATTTTAAACAGCTGTTGAAGGAAGTAGAGATTCAATTTTTAAGGTTGATGATTGTTCTGTATGAACCATTTAGCTTCTGTATCAAGAAAAGGGGAGAGTAGAAGCCACTGCCCTCCTCCTCCTTCAGAACAGCCTGTAGTACATTCTTTTCCACCATACTTAAAGGCCCAGTTACACACACAGATAATTGTGCAGAGATTGGTCGCAGATCTCTGGTTGCAGTGAAATCATGGACACATTGTTCCATTTGTACACAGCCACAAAATGGAACAATGTGTCCATGATTTCACTGCAACCAGAGATCTGCAATCTCTGCACAATTTTCTGTGTGTGTAACTGGGCCTTAAGACTTCTATTTCTAAGGCTTGCTGTTTCTTTTGGCACCTGACAGATGTTAATACCAGGGGCCTCCTAGGGGGCTGATGGAAATCTAATGGCAAGCTACCTGTTATAATCCCCAGTACCCATTTATTTGTGGACATTCTCTGCCAGGCCAGAAGTAAGAGGGAAAGCCGTCCCCTACCTGTCGAAAGGACTCACCGTGTTTTTACTGGAATCTGAAGAGAGGGCCCTTAAAGAGAAACCCTTGGCCTCTCTTCCGGGAGGCTTGCCAGGTATCCTGGTTCTTCAGTGGTCATCTTCTAAGGAATTTTTTCCTCCGAAAGGACCAATTCCGAAACATCGAGATTGGGGAAGCAGCAAAGCCTTTATATTTATTAGATGCTTTTTTTCAGCAAATCATCTAGGGCTTTATTGACAAGAAATTCACCTTTTCAGGGCGTGGAACACAATTTTAATTTGGCCTGCTCTTTTTCTAACTCTTCAGCCATAAGGCTCTTTTGGCTGAGTTGGAGAGAGCCAATGCTTTACCCAATAGTCTGACAGCTTCAGCCGATGCATCGACCATGACGGCTGTAGCCTTCATGGTCGATGCAAGGGTAGTGAAGATAAGATGATTAGTAATGGGTGAACCCGAAATGTAAAATACGGGGTCTGTACCAAACACCTAGTGTCCTAGTTTCCCTGTGATATCCGTGTTGCAGTTCGAGTCCGGAGGCTGTGAAACAAAGCACATTATTAATAAACATTATCATTATAGTTACCGGGACCTGCATTGCCGCCCTGCCACGTCTACTTCCGGGCCGCTCATTATCTTCCGGAATATTCACTGCACTAGCTTCAATAGCCAATCACAGACACTGACACACAGAAAGAGCGTCTGTGATTGGCTGTTCAATTTGCAATCTGCCCATATATTCTAGTATGGTAGAATGTATGGTCTGCTTTCAGCTTATTCCACACACAGCACTCGGCTGTGCTGTCATTCTGTGCCAGCTTGCTCTTTTTGCTAGCCGACAGTATTTGCTGGCAAAGATGTAGCAGAGGTGAAGTATGAAGACCTGGATTATGTCGGAAGGAGTTTTTTTTTTCTTCCAATAAAGATGGAGTCCCTAAATGTGTTTTGTGTTTTATTGCTAATAAGAAACTTTTTCTGTTTTTAATATTTACTACAGATTCATAATGGCTGGGTCTAATTTGGCCTGACATTATGAATTCCGGGCTTAGTACCAGCTGACAATACAAAGCTGGTATCCACGCCATTATAACCCAGCATGCCACCCCCCACTAGGGCTGCCACTGGAATAGCCGGGTAAAGCGCTTGGAAATGCCACTACGATGAATGCAGCATTTCCAGGGGCGGCTGTGGGCTGTGGTTTTCAGTGTGGGGAGCCCAGAACACTTGGACCTTACCACATTGATAATCCCAACCCCCAGCTACTTAGTTTTACCTTGGCTGGTGATTAAAATATGGAAGGAGCCCACATATTTTTTATTTAAATAATTTTAAAAAATTAAGCGCTTCCCTGTATTTTGATTGCCAGCCAAGGTAAAGCCAGGCAGCTGGGGGTGGCAGCCCATAGCTGTCCACTTTACCTGCACTGAGAATCAAAATTACCGCGAAGTGCTACGTAATTTTTTTAAATTATTTATTTTTACATTACTATGATGTCAGTTAATCTGTGGAGGGCCCTACAGCCAATCAATGCGGTCACAGAGAGTGGGCGTGCGATTGGCTGCTGGAATAACCTGAAACCAGCCCATATGTTCTAGCATCTAGAATGTATGGGCAGATTCCAGGTTACTTCAACAGTCAGTCAGAGATGCCCATTCTCTGTCACAGCATCTGAGATTGGCTGTTGGGTCCTTCACACATGTAGTAAGTGTTAAAATAAATAATAAAGAAAAAATGACACACTCTGCTGTCTGGGTTGGTATTGATGCTGACTTTGCATCCTAGGTGTTAATTTGTCTTACATCCTGAAAGGCAAACTATGCTCACGACTACTGGTCTGAAAGTTGCTTCTTAAATTCTCCTGCGGTCAGAAAAAGGACATCCCATCATTTGAAAACCTGGCTGCAGGGCACCACCATCTTTGATGGGTGTTCCATGCATGCTCAGGTGTTGACTTCTGGGTCACGCCCGTGTCATCGATTACATCACTTCAGGGATTCCTCTGGAACTTAACCCTAGCGTGCGCACAACAGGGATCACCTCCAGGTGTGATGTGTGCACGCAAACAACCCAGGGCAATGTAGTGACCGAGCCTCTGTGCTCCAGGTCCCTGCGTCAGACCAGCCATAAGGGGACATCTCTGGAGCAAGGAACCCAGTGCTGCGTTACCACTCTTTCCACACTGGTCAGCCCAGGCAAAAAATCTTCCAGCTCCATCTCTGAACACAGCCACCTGTGGGTCTTCTCTCCTCCAGGACAGGAAACCGAACTGATGCGAGTAGAGGTGCCATTCTTTTATTTCAGCGTGATTCCTGTCCTGGAGGGGGGGATCCTCTCTCTCGCATGTGGTGCTGTCTTGGGCAAGGGGGAAAAATGTTGTTTTAATCTACAATTTTTTTTTTTATTGTCCCAAGGGTAACATTACAAAATGGAGCATATAGTTTGTTGCACAAGTTCTCCTGAGTGACAGGGATTTTCCATATATTGTGGAAAACTACTGTTAAGATCTGAAGTTGTGGGTTGTAATAATCTTAGGAAGGATAACAATGCAACAAGTTTTATTTGTATCTGTACACAGTATTATAGCAACTTTAGATAGATGGCAATGCAATACAATGTGCCTAGTCCAAAGGATCCCAAGCCAGCCAACGACAATCGTCCGGACGTTCCTCCAGATGATGGATATCACGATTGAAGCACATAACTTCACAATAGTCCTTTGGATAGTTCCTTATATCCAGACAGTAGATATGACAAAAGCACATGTATCCAGCTCCACAATAGCCCTTAGAATAGTTCCTTAAAACCCAACAGTCAAGACTGAAGCACAAGTGTCCAGCTCCTAATTATAAAGTCCATTCATAAGCTCAGGACCTGAGCTCAGCACAGATCTTTCCATTTCCACCACCAACTGACCTTCCCCAATCAGGTGTATTTTTCTATTCTCCTCTTGGAATTAGCCCCCTAGTTAAGTAAAGACAAGCACACTCAACCCCATTAAACATACATAATTTAATTTAAAAGGAAAATAAGTCTCTGGCCAGACTGCAAACGTGGGTATCAAGGAGCACCATTGTTTTTATGAAATTCTCCAAAATGGCCGACTTCACAATGGCCACCATGGTCACCACCCATCTGGAAAAGTTTTCCCCCTCCCATATACTAATATGCCACAAACAGGAAGTTGATATCACCAACCATTACCATTTTATTTTGGTGCAACCCATATAAATGGCCCACCCTGTATATGGGCTTGCCAACTTTGTTGAGTTGTTTTTAATGTGTCATTTTATATGTAATTACATTGATATTCCATTTTGGTGTGCACATCACTTCTGCAGTTTTTTTTCTCTCCTTGTTTGTTGATTTCGTCATTGCAGGACATGGCACCCTATATCACTTTATTAAATAGGCATTTCCATTTCTCCCTGTCTGTGTTCTCTCTCTCTCTCATATATATAATATATATATACACACACACACACATTGGCATAGCCCTGACATGTCAGAAAAGCATACCCCCATAAGTGACCCCATTTTACAAAGTACACCCGTCAATTAATTCATCTGGGGCCGCAGTGAGTATATTGACACTATAGGTGTGCTACCAAATTTTAATTCATTGGGTGGTAAAGAAAGAATAATTAGCTTTTTATTCACTATAATGTTTCAGCCCCTATTTTCTTAACTTTTATAAGTTAGGAAAAGTTACATAAACTTTTTCCAGAGTGTGCCAATACCCTCCATATAATCTGGAACTGCTTTTGAGGTACAGTGCAAAGCTCAAAAGGGAAGAAGCGCCATGTTGGACTTCAATATTTATTTGCTGGAATAGTTTGCAGGTGCCATGTCACATTGGCAAAGGCCATAAGGTGCATTAGCACTGCAATACATTACACCTATCAATGTGACACTAACAGAATGGCAATCGTATGGGCACAGCTACTGTACCCGAAAGATTGGCATGATGTAAGTTTACGTAATTTTGCAAGAAATGCCAAAAACTAATGAAATTAAAATTTTTGACTTTGCAGAAAATAATAAAAATGCCTTACAACATTATCTCTCATTATTTTGGCATTTGGAAAATATAAATAATTGACCTAAAATGGGAATGTTTACTATATTTTGGCAGTAATACACATTTTTTTCCTCTACCATACCATTAGGGCATAATGTACCAAAGAACATACAGTTGAAACCAAAAGTTTACATAAACTATATAAAAATTGACCTAAAATGGGAAAGGTTTATTCTGATTTCATGTTAGTGAGAAAAACATGTGTCTTTTTATATAGTGTATGTAAACTTTTGGTTTCAACTGTATGTTCTTTGGTACATTATGCCCTAATGGTATGGTAGAGGAAAAAAATGTGTATTACTGCCAAAATATAGTAAACATTCCCAAATCCAGTAACCGTTCCTCATAGGACGTGGTTTGCAGACCGGCCACCATTTTGGTCTCTCTTCTCTGAACTTGCTCGTTTGTTGTCTTTTCTTAAAATGTGGTGCCCAGAACTGGACACAGTATTCCAGATGAGGTCTGACCAAAGAGGAGTAGAAGGCAACAATTACTTTGGGTGATCTTGACTGTATGTTTCGGTTAATACATCCCAAAACTCTGTTTACCTTTTTTGCTGCTGCATCACACTGCTGACTTATTTTCAGTCTGATCTATTAGTGTACCCAAGTCTTTTTCACACATGCTGCTGCTTAGCCATATTCCTTCCATTCTGTATATGCTTTTTTTCATTTTTCTTGCCCAAATGTAGGACTTTGCATTTTTCTCTGTTAAGAATCAGTTTGTTGGTTGCTTCCCTGTTCCTTCTCTTGTGAGCTTTGCACTGTACCTCAAAAGTAGTTTTCAATCACATATAAGTTATCGGTTGTTCTCAAGAGAAATTGCATAATAAATTGAATGGTGCATTTTCTTCTGTAACCCTTGTAAAAATACAAAACTTGGGGCTAAAACATTCTTACAGGAAAATTGTGATTTTGTTTTTCTTCTCACGGCTCAATGTTCTAAAATTCTGTGAAGCACCTGGTTCAGGGTGCTCACCAGACATCTAGATAAGGTCCCTTGAGGGGTCTAGTTTCCAAAATGGGGTCAGCTGTAGGGGGTTTTCCACTATTTAAGTACATCAGGGGTTCTCCAAACATGACATGGTGACCACTAACAATTCCAGCCAATTTTGAGTTTGAAAGATGCTCCTTCTCTTCCAAGTTATGAACCTAAACAGTAGTTTTCCCAATACATAAAGGGTTTCAGCGTAATCAGGACAAATTGTATGGTGCAATTTTTCCTGTTACCCTTGTGAAAATACAACATTCTGGGGAAATGTTTTTTTTTTTTCATTTTTATGGCTCAAAGTTCTACAATTCTGTGAAGCACCTGGGGGTGCTCATCACACATCTAGATAAATTCCTTGAAGGGTCTAGTTTCCAAAACGGGGTCACATGTAGATTGTTTCCACTGTTCCATATGAGGGCCTCTCCAAACACAACATGGTATCTGATAATGATAACAGCCAGTTCCTCGTCTGAAAAGTCAAATGACACTGCTTCCCTTCCAAGCTCTGACATTAGCACACATATGGGGTATTGGTGTACTCAGGACAAATTGCACAACAAATTTTGTTTCATATTTTCTTTTTGTCCTTGTGAAAATGCAAAAGTTCGGATAAAGTAACATTTTTGAGGAAAATTTTACATTTTTTCCTTCCATATTACTTTAGTTCCTGTGAAGCACCTGAAGGGTTAATAAGCATCTTGGATATGGTTTTGAGCAGTTTGAGGGGTGCAGTTTTTAGAATGGTGCCACTTTTGGATATTTTCTGTCACATAAGTCTCTCAAAATCACTTCAAATGTGATGTGGTTCCTAAAATAAATGCTTTGGTACATTTTGTTGGAAAAATTAGAAATTGCTAACAAACTTTGAACCCATCTAACTTCCTAAACAAAAAAATTATGTTTAAAAAATTGTGCTGATATAAAGTAAACATGTGGAAAATGTTATTTATTAACTATTTTATTACATATGGTAACTATCTTGTTAAAGGGCATAAACATTAAGTTTAAAAGTTGCAAATCTGTTCAAACGTTTTGCAAAAAGTCCAAAAGGTAGAAAAATAATGCAAAAAATATTGTTCTAAATATATCACTAACAAGAAGTACAATATGACAAAGTAAAAACTGTCTCAGAACCACTGGAATCTGTTGAAGGGTTCCAGAGTTATTACCTCGTAAAGGCACACTGGTCAGAATTGAAAATAATGGCCTGGTCATTAGGGTGACAACCATGCTGCTGAGGGTAAAGGGGTTAAAAAAGTCATTGATTCTTTGCTTTCCAAACACCAAAACTATTGCCATTACCAAGAAAGGCATAATTTTTGGAAGGCTTGTTAAAAATCTACAGTATAACTTCTCTATTAAAAACAAACAAACAAAAAAAAAAGCTATTGCCACTCTTTAAAAAAAAAAAATAATAATTATATAAATATATATATATATATAAATATTATATAATATAATGCAAACATTTCACTTAGCAATTCAAAATTGTGATCGCCTTCATGCAATTTTGGAACAAAATATGACATTTTTGTACAAAATACTTCAAAAATATTATTTTTGGCTCAAAGTCTGACTTGAAAAGGGCATTAAATGGAACCTGACATGTAGAAAAACACCATTAACCTGCAGATGTGGAGTTAATCTGCTGGTTAACAGCGTTCTGAGAGTCCCGCGGCCGGGAGGAAAGTATCTTTACTCCTCCTGGCTGCCTCAAACTTTCAGTTACAGGGGTGGGTCAATGTGCTTTCAGTGACCACTTAGCAATAGATCTGGCTGTCAGTGTAGGACAGGAGTCCCCAACTCCAGGCCCCAAGGGCTGCCAACAGTGCAGGTTTTCAGGATTTCTTTAGTATTGCACAGGTGATGACTGGTGATGACTTAAACCCCTGTGCAAAACTAAGGAAATGCTGAAAACCTGCACTGTTGGCAGCCCTCGAGGACTGGAGTTGGGGACCCCTGGTGTAGGGGGCATGCTTACAACTGCCACTCACTATGCACAGAATGGTGATAAACCCCGCTAGCCCATACTTTTGACTGAAAGCCTGAGGCAGTCAGATGGAATAAAGTTTATATTCTATCGGTACTGTGGCTCTCTGTGCAGGCACTGGGCAATTTAAGAATGCTATTAACCTGCAGATTAACCACATTATGTTAGTTAAGGCAATTGCAGAAATGTTAAGTGCGAATCCCCCATTCAGTCACACAGAAGTGGAAATTAGAACCTAAAACCTATGAAATATATTGGCATTTTATTTATTTTAAAGTCAAACAAAGGAATCGAAAAAAGTACAAGTAAGGTTAGTAAATACTTTACTAGTATCCAAGACAATTTTCACAATGTTGTACAAATTAAATTTGATTTAATAAATAATTAAAAAGAAGTCTATGAAAGGTAAACCTCGGAGTATCAATCGTACATATTCCAGTCACTCACGAATTATTATTACCATTTTTAAACATACCTGTGCAATTTATAAAAGCTGAATTATAAGACAGAATTTTGACATTTATGCTCAATGAGGATTTTATTTAAAATATTTGTTTAAAACTGGTTACATGAGTAATTCCCCCTCTTTTTTTTACACAAACATATTTTTTATATCATAGTAAAGAAGGTTGCTGGCACCTGAATCAGAATTCTTCAGACTTAATTAAGCAAAATCACAATAAAATATAAAAAGCATCCTAAGGCAGTGTGCCCCGTCAGACGCGTTTCAGTTAAAAACTTTCTTCAGTGACCCTGAAGTGGTCACTGAAGAAAATGTTTTAACTGAAACGACAACGACTGCTCTCTCTCTCCAGTCCCCCATGCCAAGTGCCTCGGGGTTATCCTTGACTCTTCCCTCTCCTTCAAGCCCCACATCCAGGCCCTCGCCACCTCCTGCCGTCTCCAGCTCAAAAACATCTATAGGATTCGCACTTTCCTTGACCACGACACTGCTAAAACCCTTATTCACGCTCTCATCATCTCCCGCCTCGATTACTGCAACCTCCTCCTCACCGGCCTCCCCAATACCTCCCTTGCACCTCTCCAATCTATCTTGAACTCTGCTGCCCGCCTAATCCATCTGTCTCCCCCCTCTGCCAAGCCCTTCACTGGCTCCCTACTTCCCAGAGATCCCGGTTTAAAACATTAACCATGACATACAAAGCCATTCACAACCTGTCCCCTCCATACATCTCTGACATGGTCTCCCGATACCTACCCTCACGCAACCTGCGATCCTCCCAAGAGCTTCTCCTCTACTTCCCTCTCATCTCCTCTTCGCACAACCGCATACAGGATTTCTCCCGTGCTTCACCCAGACTCTGGAACTCACTGCCCCAACACATCAGACATTCTCCTACCCTGGGAACCTTCAAAAGAAGCCTGAAGACCCACCTCTTCCGCCAAGCCTACCACCTGCAATAAGACCCGGTCCACCACACCGCCTCATGACTTGAATTTCCCCTCCCACTGTATCCCCACCCACCCTAGTAGACTGTGAGCCTTTGTGGACAGGATTTCTCCCCTCTTGTATCTGTATGACCGAATTGTCAACATTTATTGTTACTTGTATTGTTACTATGTTACTTGTCCTAGTCTGCCCTTTTTAGCATGTAAAGCGCCTTGGAATATAATGGCGCTATATAAATAAATAATAATAATAATAATAAAAAAATAAAACTGCAAAAACACATGAAATGTTGTGGTATTCTATTCCCTACAGCACTGTACAGTAAAAAGAAAAGAACTTAAGAAATATTTTACAATTGCACCCTATGGATGGTGAATGCCATTGTATGGCTGACATCAGAGGTCTCTTTTAGACATTTACACAAAAATTTTAAGTAGGTGTTGAAAAGTGCTGCAAATTAAGAAAGTTGTCAAAAATTGAAGTGTTAAAGGGAATCTGTCATATGAAAAACATTATCAACCTGTAGATGTGAGGTTAATATTTGGAATGTTTCAGTCATGTGGAGGGTGTCGGCATGGGTTTAATGCCTCGTGTATCGATTGCGGCATGTGTAACTGTGCCCTTCGGAATGACTGGCAGCTGGTTCTGAGCGGCTAACAGTCAGTGCAGGGGAAGCGGTTACAGCCAGCACTCTTTATACACAGGGCGGGACTGAACTGGCGCCGCCCTGATGACTGAAACACCAATGCTACATTAAAGTTTAGGATCAAAGTTCTTCTCTTGCAGCCGCAGGGCTCAGAGTACAAGAGCTGGGCAGGTGCAAAACACTAACTAAATGAACAAAAGAGAAATATTAATTTAATCAGTATTTGGTATGAGCACCTGTTGACTTTAACCCCTTCCCGACCCTTGAAGTAATACAACTTCATGGGTCGGATCCCGATGTTTGATGTGAGCTCCGATGCGGCATTCACATCAAACACCCGACATCACAGCTGATCTGATCAGCTGAGATGTCGGGCTTCCAGCACCTATCGGATCCTTGATACGATTGGTGATGTTAACCCCTTGGATCAGTGAATGACAGCGGGATCCAAAACCGCCGCGGCATGGATCGCCCTGTTCCTCGCCTGCAACGGAGATCCCGCGATAAGATCGCGGGATCTCCAGTGCTCACCTGATATCCCCGGGGCCTGGCGTGAACCAGGCACTGCCAACCACTGAAAGTGAAAGTAAGTCCCATGTTCGATTGTGCTGCAGCTCATCGGGACATGGCACAAGCGATTGGACACTGCAGCACTGTGGCACCCTATGGGGCACTGTTAAATAAAGAATGAATTATAAAATAATGTTTTTTAAAATATGAAAAAAAAAAACAAAACACAAAAGTTCAAATCACCCCCCTTTTCTTCCATTCAAAATAAAGTATTAATAAAAAAACACATATTTGGTATCGCCGCATGCAGAAATACCCGATCTATCAATATACAAAATTAATTAATGAGTCGTAAACTGCATAACAGAAAAAAGGTCGAAACACCAAAATTACTTTTTTTGGTCGCTGCAACATTGATATAAAATGCAATAACGGGCGATCAAAACAGCGCATCCACGCAAAATTGGTATCATTAGAAACATCAGCTCAAAACGCAAAAATAAGCCATCACACAGCCCCAGATCCCGAAAAATCAGGACGCTACGGGTCGCAGAACATGGCGCAAAAGTGTGATTCTTTTTTTTTTTCTTCCAAATTTATGAATTTCTTTTCACCACTTAGATACCAGTAAAAGTATACGTTTGGTATCTACGAACTCGTACCGACCAGAGGCATCACATTGTCATGTCCGTTTTACCATATAGTGATCATGGCGAATAAAAGACACAAAAAACAAATGTGTAATTGCACTTTTTTTGCAATTTCCCCGTTCTTGGAATTTCTTTCCCATTTTCCTGTAAAGTACATGGTAAAATAAATGATTGCATCTGAAAGTACAACTTGTCCCTCAGAAATAAGTTATGGCTCTTGAAAGCAGGGGAGCAAAAAAGGAAAAACAAAAACGAAAGATCGCCAGGTGGTTAAGGGGTTAAAACAGCATCATTGATACAAAGCAATTTTGAAAGAGGATAGGTGTATGAGTAACAAACACAATAATGATCATCATTTTTATATGTAGATTAAGAAAATCAATAAAGGGATATTCTCAAATTCTGAAAAATAAAATTAGCAAGAGGATAGGCAATTTTGCAATTGTCTTGCTTTTTCTATATGCCGACACTCTCCTGCAATGAGAGATTTGATCTTTCATGATGTACAGCTGGTTTCCATGGAGCTCGGCCACTAGTTCCTGCCAAAACTCTGGAAAAGTGTAGGCAATAGCTACATTCCAGGAGCAGTTAACTCTTAATATCCCAAACATCTCTCTCCAGCCCATTGATGTCTATACAGCAGTTAGCTGCTCACCTCCCTTCCCCTACTCCTCAGATTTTGATGATCTGCTGTTATACAGTGGGTATGGAAATTATTCAGACTCCTTTACATTTTTCACTCTTTGTTTCATTGCAGCCATTTGATTAATTCAAAAAAGTTCATTTTTTTTCTCATTAATGTACACTCTGCACCCCATCTTGACTGAAAAAAAAACAAATGTAGATATTTGTGCAAATTTACTAAAAATGAAAAACTGAAATATTACATGGTCATAAGTATTCAGACCGTTTGCTCAGACACTCATATTTAAGTCACATGCTGTCCATTTCCTTGTGATCCTCCTTGAGATGGTTCTATTCCTTCATTGGAATACAGCTGTGTTTAATTAAACTGATAAGAAAGGCACACACACCTGTCTATATAACACCTCACAGCTCACAGTGCATGTTAGACCAAATGAGATGAGGTCAAAGGAACTGCCCAAGGAGCTCAGTGACAGAATTCTGGCAAGGCACAGATCTGCCCAAGGTTACACAAGAATTTCTTCAGTACTCAAGGTTCCTAAAAGCACAGTGGCCTCCATAATCCTTACATTGCAGAAGTGTGAGACCACCAGAAGTCTTCCTAGACCTAGCCATTCAGCCAAACTAAGCAATTGTGGGAGAAGAGCCTTGGTGAGAGAGGTAAAGAAGAACCCCAATATCACTGTGGCTGAGCTCCAGAGATGCAATAGGGAGTTGGGAGAAAGTTCCACAAAGTTAACTATCACTGCAGCCCTCCACCAGTCGGGCCTTTATGACAGAGTGGCCCATTGGAAGCCTCTCCTCAGTGCAAGACATATGAAAGCCTTCATAAAGTTTGCATTTGCAACAAAAAAAACACGAAGGACTCCCAGACTTTGAGAAATAAGATTCTCTGGTCTGATGAGATGAAGATGGAACTTTTTGGTGATAATTCTAAGCAGTATGTGTGGTGAAAACCAGGCACTGTTCATCACCTGCCCAATACAATCCCAACAGTGAAACAAGGCAGAGAAAGCATCATGCTATAGGGGTGTTTTCCAGCTGCAGGGACAGGACGACTGGTTGCAATTGAAGGAAACATGAATGCAGCCAAATACAGAGATATCCTGGATGAAAACCTCTTCCAGAGTGCTCTGGACCTCAGAGACTTAGCTGAAGGTTCACCTTCCAACAAGACAATGACCCTAAGCACACAGCTAAAATAACAAAGGAGTGGCTTCAGAACAACTCTGACTATTCTTGACTGGCCCAGCCAGACCCCTGACCTAAACTCAATTTAGCATCTCTGGAGAGATCTGAAAATGCCTGTCCACCAACGTTCACCATCCAACCTGACAGAACTGGAGAGGATCTGCAAGGAAGAATGGCAGAGGTTCTCAAAATCCAGGTGTGAAAAACTTGTTGCATCATTCCCAAGACTGAAGATTACCAAGAAGGCTGTACTAGCTCAAAGGGTGCTTCTACTCAATACTGAGCAATGGGTCTGAATACTTATGACCATGTAATATTTCAGTCTTTCTTTTTTAATAAATGTGCACAAATTTCTACATTTCTGTTTTTTTTTTTAGTCAAGATAGGGTGCAGAGTGTATATTAATGAGAGAAAACAACTTTTTTGAATTTACTAAATGGCTGCAATGAAACAGTGAAAAATGTACCTTACCCACCATAAATGTTGCAAAAAAAGTTATAGATTATTGATCATTCCACTGTACAAACTCACATTAATCTATAATCTCAAAATTTAATCTATAGTCACTGATTTAACAATATGTAACATTAACTAGCAGAAACTTTGGGGGAACAACCATGAAATGAACCAAAATGGTGATAACCCTTGTTTAAAAATGTAGTTTGTGAGTGACTGGAACAAGTACCATGATCAAGGAGTTATTGTAAATTCTTCAATATAGAAATTATTGCTATAATGTCACCGTAGAAAAAGAGGTTTGAGCATCCACCAATGGAGTCTTTATTACAGAGGTATTTTTCCCTTCTGGCACAACAGGAGGTGCCTAGAGGTTTATAGGTTTATTTTATTTATGTGGAACTAGTTGCAAATAATCATTTATGGAAATAATTAATGTCAGGAAACATTTATTTAGTGAACTCCAGATGCAAATGTATTGGATTTCGAACATTATGCCTGTATCATACAAGAGCTATTACTAGACAAGTGGTCATAAAGGTTTACAGTAAATATTGGGAACTAAATGGGATAGTGATGGTGTAAAATGTACAAACTTTATTAAAATATTTGTGTGTGAAAGTGCTTGGTGCGACTTATTAATCTTGGCACAGCAGTGGATCCAAGTGTATCCAGTCTAGACAATGTTCTGTGAGCTATACAGTGTGGGCTACACGGATAAAACAAGATAGGTGCTACTGTATCTAGCTCGCAGAGCCCTGCCACATACTAGATACATTTGCATTCATGTTGTAGCTGTGAAAGCAGGAATAGGTTTGTACAGGTTTGCTTCCTCTTGTTGCTTCCAAACATCTTGAAAATGGTGCAATACTGAAACAGAAAATTGTTCACATATCCATTGACACACTGGTTAAATGGATGTCCAGTCTAGGAAGTAAAGTCTGCAGTTACTCAGCAGATTGCCAAATTGTGACTGTGTGTGCATAGCACACTGTCATGATCCCCTTACATTCCCTGTGCAGGTGACTCAATGGATGCAATTTTCATACTTCTGGTCAAATGTCGACTGGACTCTACTCTGCTTCTCAATGCTATAATGGAGGAGAGTCAACATGTGACTGCAGGTTTGCAAATCGCATACAAGTGGTCATGTGGCTGCCCTCCTGCACATCAAGACAGTGTGAACATCACACGCTCACACTGAAATTTGGCTGTCTGTGGTCACAAAGTGACTGCAGACTTTTATTCTTAGACAGAATAACCAACCCTTTGCACTTCATCTATGCAAAAAAAATAAACACCTTCAGGTTGGTTGAAAGAACAATTACACAAAGAGACAAATCTAAATATAAAGGCCTTAAGATTTAACAACAAGGATGTTATGAACTAAATATTATGTTAATTTTGTATTTCTTTTACGAAAATGCATAGATAGCGGATGTTGTAATAGTAGAGTCAAACACATTAAGATTTATGATCTGGATCTACTAAAGGGTGAAAAATAACTTGGGTATGGAATTATATCATGTTGTTTTAATTTTTAAATACTATTAAAGGGGTGTTAGCTTTAATAAAACAGCCATGACAGGGTAAAGTCATTTAGACAAAAGAAAAAATAATTATATTTAAAGGGAACTTGTCACTTTTTTTGCTTATAAACCCTGCCCATCACCTTTGACATCATGTGATTTGGGTTCCTGTAACCCTTTTATATTCTCAGACGTGCCCGTACACACCTCAGAAAAATAATTTTATACGTGTCCCGCACAATATGTAAATTGTGCGGTCCAGTCCGATGGGGGTCTTCACATTGCAATCAGTACCGCCTCAATCCCTTCAAACGCCACCTCTTTTAGTTGCACGCAAAAGTATGATGTCTCTACGTCATCCACAGAGTATCTGAGGTTTCGCACCTGCACAGTGGAATTGGAGACCTGCAGAGGCGCGCCTCACTGTAACCCAGTGAGCAGCCAGTGATTTCACTGTGCAGGCATGAGCCTTTGGGCACTATGTGGATGATGAAGAGACCGAAGTCTCGTACCTGCGCAGTGGAATCGGAGAACTGGACAGGCGTGTCGCACTGTACCCTATTAAACAACCAGTAATTCCAAAGTGCAGATGCGAGACTTCAGGCACTGTGTGAATGGTTGTAGAGACATCATCCTTTTACATGCAACTAGAAGAGGTGGCGTATGAAGGGAGTGGGGCGGCGCTGAATTGTAATCTGAAGACATCCATCATTCCAGACCGTGAATTTATATACTTTTCAGGACAAGTTTAGATCTCTTTTTTTTAATGAATGCAAAGGCATGTGTGAAGATATAAAAGGGTTACAGGAACCTCATTCACATAATCTTAAAGGTGATAAGCAAAAAAACTGTTGAAAGGTTCCCTTTAACTGATAAATCTGTTCCCCACTGTCTCACTAACAGTATCCATGAGACCAGAAGCGATAACCCAAAATGCATTCTCCTGAGCCTGCAGCCAATCAGCAGTAGCAGCGGTGATGTGAAATCATCACAAGCAGTTCAAAGACTGTGTCAGCAGCGGAGCAAGGAGTGACTTCCCAGCCCCGTTGTGAGTATAGATTCTTTTCTTCTGTTATCTTAATGGCTTTCACACTTCTTTAAAAAAAAAACAAAAAAAAAACCAACACATTGTTTTTCCTACCCAGGTATCCCAGGACTGGAAATGAGTATCATGCTATAAACCGACACTATACTTCCAGAAAGCAAACTTTAACTCAGCATCACGTAAACTAATCCGTTGCTGGATTGTAAGATATTTGGGTTAACAGGCAGTCATAGAAATTTAGAACATAAACTGTAATAAAAAATAAACTATAGGAAGAAAGTTAAGAGTGTTAATACAAAATCTGCTACTAAACCTTATTTTTAATTTGAAGAATTTTCTAATTCTTTCTGCTTAGTTCTCTGTTTGTAATCTTATTATATTGCAGTGCTACAGCAGATTATTCGTTTTTCTGTCTTATTGGATGCAGAGTTTAAGGATCTTCCCCATATTTTACATTGTCAGCCTATATATTGTATATTTAGCACATGGATATTGACATATGTAGGTAAAATGCATTACATACCATTGCAATCAACATTTAGCAACTGTACCACATTTTATTCTAGTAAAACAAAACATGAAAAACAATAAATCTCTCTCTATATAATAATATACCATTAAGATCACGACAATGTTGGTCACGTGAAAGACACCAAAATGTCAGACAGCCTACCGACTGTTGTTGCCATGAGATTCAACAGTCAACATCAGTCTGATAAGCTATCCGACAGGATGGTACAGTCATGAAGATGTCACGACGATAGATGGAGGTGCAATGTAGATACAACAGGCAGAGACACAATGGTTGATAAGACAATGAGTATGACTTGTTGGAAGTGAACACTGCTGGTTAAATTATCACCCAAATTACACACTACAGCATACACAGAATATAGAAAGTAGTTTATCGTTACTAGAATACTTCTAAAACTTGAAATGCTGCATTAGATCCAGGGAATTTAGTAAAACAGCAGAGAGAATAGGTCATAAGATGAATCTTCAGCTTCATTAGATCATAAAGTCAATTTACCATTCATAAAGCAATATCCTGTATTGAATGGATAATGAATCATTAAGACCTAAGCAGCACCGCAATTCCTAGCTTATGCATAAAAGACATAGGTCTGCAGGAGACAATGAATCAAAGCAACTCAGTATGAACTGTAGTAACCTTCTGAAGATGTTCAATGTCAATATAAAAAAGCAAGCATATAAAAAGAAGAAACTGCCTACAATGACTCATAAACCCTATGTTTTACTATTGCACTTCACTATGTACTTGTGTCCTATTTCTTCCTGATAAAGCCTTTGCTGTTTTCACACCGAAATTTGATTGCAAAACGAGCTTACGTGCGTCATCAGTTGTTGATTCATTGAATAGGAATGTTTGTGCTCGGAACAGAAGGATCCCAATACAGTCTTGAGAAAATATTCCAGCCCCAGGCGTCTGCAAACAGGTACTTAGGTGGCAGGTTCTAAAACTGTAAACTGAATCAATGTCATTACTAGTAGTGGTGTCGCTATGGTGTTAACCAGGACTGTAATAAAGATAAGGTTAGATTGTACAAGTCTATTCCATAAAAGCAAGAAATAACAGTTTGTGACTATTCTTAAGAGTCAGATGTTGCAGCCCATTAAGGCACATGTAAGTGATCACTAGCTTCAGGCCCTGGATACCTGAAGATCAAGGACTCCTAAACACTATGAAGAATTTACATTATGCTCCCTAGGAAGCACAGGACGTTCCATGTTAACTGATGCCGTATATTAAGCAATGATCGGATCCACCCAAATGAATAAAACTGTGTTGTCAGGAGTTAATGGGGTTTCCAATGACTCAGGCTTGGCAGGAAAGAATGAAGGAGTTTTCTAGGAAGGCAGCTGTAACATTAGGTCAGTACTGAAGACAGCGCCAGGGCTGAAATACACACTTCCTGCTTCCTGCTTTCGCAAAGCCAGAATGATTGGGAAATCACAGACAAAAGCTTTTTTTTTTTCCTACAGGGAGGATTACCATGCACGCAACAAACTTTGGTCCAATAGCTAGAGGAGTGAAGAAGACAAAAGAATCAATGCAACAGAAATATAAAACTACATATAAATCACAAAGAGTGACAAGAATAGAAGAAGTGTTACACTTAGCGCAAGTAAAAGAACTGACACCAAAAGAACTGGAATGATCAAAGCTGGCTTTATAAAGTTCAGTTTCAATTTTCCATTCTATGTACACAGACATAAAAAAAAAAATGAATTAAGTCAGTTGTAAAGAACAGGACTGTTACCAGCGGCGTGACTTAGTTTCTGTGGGCAGTTTGTAATACCAGAAAACGTATAGATTACAATTTTCACGTAATAAAATATTTCTTTGGATATGTTGTATTGCTAGATGCTTCCAAAAGCCATCACTTCTGTCATTTATACATATATACAGTATGTATTTATATAGCGAGATAGACCAATTGACAAGCAAACATATCAACCATTAGTGTATAAATGCTCCATATAGGTATAAAAAGGAATCTATCAGCATAAAATGACTGGTCACCTACAGCTCAGTGCACAGTTGGTGTGGCCAAACAGCTCAGAGCAGATTCCCACCCACTTCATTTTCACCTACCTCCGAACACCAGTGCTTGGTTTGATCAGTTCTTTTCTGCTGATAGAGTCCCCACTGATAACCAAAGAAATACCTTATGCAGTGTGAAGAGAGTGTAATTAGTACCTTATTCAGAAGCCTATCCATACAGTTTAAGGTGGACCTTCCAACATAAGTGATGCCCCCTGACAGAAGGAGAATAACAGGTCTACAAGAAAACACTTCCATAAAGAAGTCAAACATCATTCAGTCTGGTAGCACAATGCACAGCAATGTACCAGTATTGGGAACAATAAGAGCAGTGCACATTGGTCATCCAGTTCAAGAAGACATGTGTTTGTCAAGATCCCTAGTACAGCCCAAAAGGCAGTGCTCTACAAAATCGCAACCTCCTTCTATTACTAGACTTGTAACTGTGGCTGTTCAATTACTGATTAAGCTCAATCTGCAGTACAACCTGTTAGACAAAGGCTGCTACACCATAAATCTGTAGATTCTCAATATCTGAAGAGCCACAGGTAACCCAAGTCTCTGCACCGGGATAGGAACTATGAGGAAGAAAACAAAAGGAATCATTTACCATCAGAGGAACATGGAAAATAGTGTATACTTTACCTTACTTTGCCATACAGATATCTCTTATCCACATAAACTGTTAACATTTTATATTGTGAGAAAAAAAAATAGAAAAAAAATAATTTAATACGATTTTGAAAAAAAAAGATTGGTTTAAAAATGTCCAAAGTTTAAATCGCCAATTTGTGTTTAACGGTTAAATCAGGTGAACTGAGGTTCTGCTTAGTAGCATTATGTCTTTTGTCACCCTCCCAGTTAATCCCAGAGGGCAGGCCCTCATTTTGTCTTCTCAACAGATAACTTTTTCTGTTGGACACGCTTGGCGTAGCTCTGTGCCATGGAGTTGATGATGGAAAGAACAAAATAAATCACCATAACGATGACCAACTTCTCAAACGCCCATGATAACCAATTTTCACTCTGCAGGACAAAGCACAAGTTGGTATGGTCATTACAGAACTCGTAGCATCAGGCACAACATCAGTCTCCAAAAGAAGAGCTGCTTGTTCTACTTCTATAGCTCAGTCCGATCTAGTTGTACAGACCAGGTGTTAGCGCAAACCTTCTACTCAGCTTCTAATCTAGCACTATTTCCTGACAGCCTTGCAATAACAATACTTTATCTGGTCAGTAGAGGTCAGTATTTCATTCATGAAATAGACTGAAAGCATTACAGTCTCTATTCTGTCATTTCATGGATATATGCAATCATCCATTATGCAGAATAATTCTGCTATGGTTGGTCACATCACATTTAATAGAATAGACCTTCATATGCCCTAAGATTAAAAAGTACACTCTAGACTTGCTGGAAGTCTAGAAGTTATCTGCTAAAAGCACTATATTCTTAAAACACCTGCTATTCTTGTTAAAATACGAAGACGTGAAAATATTCTCTTACTTCAAATATCGTAAAATAAACATAAAATTATATATATTCTCTTTAAAACACTGACAGAATATGTGCATATACACACATATATATGTACATACACATGTGGTGTATGAATCTGCATATCATATATATGTATATATATACACCTACAAACAGAGAAATTATAAAACATGTCGACAATATTTAAAATTAATATATTTCTAAAAAAGAAAGAAAAAAAGAACACAGATTATTAACCAACATTACAGAGGGGAGTACACTATATACCTGTGGGGCTCCTGCATCTGTTTTATGATGAAGCTTTTTTCTTTGAGCTTCCAGATATTCTTGGAAAGGCTTCTGTAACGAGGGTCCGATACTTGGAACAGCTCTACATCCATGTCGGGTGCAGTCAACAAATTATATAGAAAGAAAAAGAAAAATAGACAAAGTTAGAATGTGCTCTACTTACCAATCAAAAATGAAAAGGAGAATGATGTCCTAGTGTAAGGAGGACACGAGTGCACCATGAGTAATGTGCGTCCCTCCTGTTAGTGAGGGAGGCTGGTTATGTGCACTGGTGCAGTGCAGAATATGAAATGAATGACTTCTGAGAACTCCCACATTTATCACCAGCGGTTCCTGTAAGAACTGGTTTGAACCGATTAATAAGGAAATGAGTGGTGCTTGTGTCATCCTCACTTGAAACAGAAACTGCCCACCCTTCTTCAGTCTCGCCCCTTTGTGTTCAGAAAGGCGTAGCTTTCCTTAAAGAAGGAGGAAGGAAAAATAAGAGACAGTATCCTAACCCTTTACAGCCCTGGCTCAGATGTGTACAGCACCAACCCCTGAGCTGAGACATTGCTGGCACCACAAGGGTTAGGTATAGTGTATGCGTCATAGTATTGCAAAAGAATGGATAAGCGAGCTATGAAAGGACCTCCCTGCTGGTCAGAAGTCAGTGATTACAAAAAATGAAACAAAGGGAGTAAAGTATTCTGGATCTTGTACGCAATTATAGTATATCATTACACGCAGACTGATATTAGTAAGCAAAATCATTTCTTCAGCTATTGTATGGTTGATTTCATAGTAATGAAGTATTACATTATACAATAAATTATTATTCACCATTATACAAATGGGGCAATGTACCGGCTGACGTATGCAGGATGGAAGGCTTTCTAATAAGTGGAAGCAATTACATTCAGGAGTACAGAAATAAAAAGGAATATTGATAAATGTAAGCCTCTCCCTGGGCTGTTAACAAAATGATAAAGTAATGCAGAGACATTCGGAAGAACTGGCAGCAAAGTGCTTCAGTAAAGAATATATGTTACTTGGCGCCTCTGCTATTGGAACAATATTCGTCTAAGCATTTGTGGATTCAGACATAGGCCTGACAAATATAATATAATATATTAGCAGTCTCTATTGTGTGTGTGTGTGTTATATATTATATATATATATATATATATATATATATATATATATATATATATATATATATCCCCATCTATTCATATATTTATGGACTAAAGTGTGGCAATGGGGCAATAAAATCTTCACTTATTGCATATGAAGTCATTTTGAGTGCGGGGGATGTTTTATACTGTTAAGAATTCTTATGTTTACATATTCAAGTCTATATGACTTTAAAAAAAAATAGTAAGAAAACACGTATGTTTCAACTTTACGGACATTGTAAATATGGCCGCACACACACACTATATATACATATATAGTATAAAAAAAAAACATAAAAATTAAAGTAAATGTGGACTTTAATACCCAATGGCGTGGCGATGTTTCAGATATAGTATCCTTTCTCAAGCCTCGGATACTATATCCAAAACGTCACCATGGCCTTAGGCATTAAAGTTCACATTTACTTTATTTTTTACTATATCAAAAGAAAACACTTGGATTGGTGTTCTGGAAAATTTTGCACTTCAACGGAAGTAATATTTTGGTGCTGCTCTAATTTTTTCAATTATATATATATATATATATATTATATATATATATGCATACACACACACGTAGAAGAGAAAATTGGAGCAGCACAGTCAAGATTACCTATGGTGCAATTCCTCCTAGAGCATTTCTGAGATGTCCCTTATATATGTACAGAGATGGAGGCAGCCACAAAAATAGTGTAGAAGAGGACATCTTGAGGTCTCCATCTGATGTGCCACATAAGATTATGATGGACAAAAAAAAAGAAGTCCTTTTTTTGCACTATTTCTGTGTGCCATCTCCATCTCTCTAGATAGATAAATAAATAGATAGTAATAAGACCTATACAACTTGGCAGTTTAATTGGAAAATAAAACGAACAACTGTATTTTATTGTATCAAATACCAATAAGTCATGGACAACATAAGAGGAAGTGATAAAATTCATAAGAATTGCCCATCTATTTTAAAATAAACACTTCACCTATATGAATTGTTAATTAAAAAATGGTGACAATCGAGGTCTTTTTAGTCTATTATTCAAATTAGCTGGTAAATACTGATGCTATAGCATAGTCGGGTCGACTGTACTGAGCCGGCATTCTTATTAACACAGAGGGGCAATACAAAACTTGCAGCTGAAGTCTGAATCATGGTCTAGGGATGGAATTGATCATCTCAGTAGGTTGAGAAATCCCAAGTTACTCTCTCAGACCAGTATGAGCAAGTTACTGAAGCTGAGTAATGTCCCTTTTAGAGGCTATGAGAGCTACACAGCAAGCGCATGGCTACTGAGGTAAATGTTCTAATTCTGCTTATATTTTTTCAACTTTTAGCTTCATGTATAAAATAATTTAGAACCACTGAAGAGGAAGAAAAAAAAAAGGATTTTCTGGCACTTCCATCCATAAATTCAATATTTTATAAAAAAAATTCCTTTAAAAAACCCAGAAGGATCCATCATGAAGATAAAACCCAATGGGTTTACATGAACCGAGCTGCACCAACAGGAATTGGCTTCCATTGATCAACTTTCTGATGTATCCTGGACAACATTGGCTTTTCTTTTCCTTTTGGATAAAATAACTGGAAATCACTGTCCCTCAATAGCAGTTGGTGTTTAACTCTGACTTGTATGTAATGTCACTTAGCATTTTGCAATTATGTAACTTGCTCAAGTATTTTATTCTGGAAACTGTACTTAGTACAAATTATTTTCCAAAAATGGTAAGGAATAATTATTTCAATTATATTATATCCCCAAATTATTCAATAGTGTATGCCCATGACTTTACATTTAATAATTCACGGTCACTTTTATAGATGCTAATGACACTACAAAGTCATAGATAAGAATCCAATTTTTTCATTTTATGGAGCACTAACACATCCCTGACTACTACTTTACTACCTGTAGTAAATAAGTGCTTAAACATACAAATACATAGAAAAAAAGTTGTTAAGTGAAAGTGTCATTTCACACGTTAATGCTGAGGTTAGAAAGGGTTTTGGTATTTGCAGGAAACCCCAATGTAAAAGGCTCTTTAGGATGGAAACAAGATTATCTTGTCAGAATTTTTAGCAATCCAGGAAACCAGAATGAGTAAATATATTTCCTACTAAAATACATTTAAGTACATTTTCCCCAGTGAATCACTTCATTGTAAATCGCTATCTGAGAGTCATTGCTTCTTAGAAATTAGTAAAATAACCAAGATATTACAATTTAGAGAATAAAGATTCCAATCATTGCCTTTACTAATCGTTAACTGTCACTTTAAGATAGAGCGCCACTTGTAGTAGTAATAAATAGAGTAAAAGAGAATGAAAGGATTCACCGTGATTGTAATCCCCTGACAATGTAGTGTAAATTTACCATTACTGTAATCCCTGACAATGTAGTGTAAATTCACCATTAGTGTGTTGTCGTCCCTGACAAAGTAGTGTAAATTCACCATTAGTGTATTCCCTGACAATGTAGTGTAAACGCACCATTACTGTAGTCCCTGACAATGTAGTGTAAACTCACCATTAGTGTAATCCCTGACAATGTAGTGTAAATTCACCATTACTGTAATCCCTGACAATGTAGTGTAAATTCACCATTAGTGTAATCCCTGAAAATGTAGTGTAACTTCACCATTAGTGTAGTCCCTGACAATGTAGTGTAAATTTACCATTACTGTAATCCCTGACAATGTAGTGTAAATTCACCATTATGTGTTGTCGCCTGACAAGTAGTGTAAATTCACCATTAGTGTATTCCCTGACAATGTAGTGTAAACGCACCATTACTGTAGTCCCTGACAATGTAGTGTAACTCACCATTAGTGTAATCCCTGACAATGTAGTGTAATTCACCATTATGTATCCCTGACAATGTAGTGTAAATTCACCATTAGTGTAATCCCTGAAATGTAGTGTAACTTCACCATTAGTGTAGTCCCTGACAATGTAGTGTAACTTCACCATTAGTGTAATCCCTGACAATGTAGTGTAACTTCACCATTTGTAGTCCCTGACAATGTAGTGAACTTCACCATTAGTGTAATCCCTGACAATGTAGTGTAACTTCACCATTGTGTAGTCCCTGGACAATGTAGTGTAACTTCACCATTAGTGTAATCCCTGAAATGTAGTGTAACTTCACCATTAGTGTAGTCCCTGACAATGTAGTGTAACTTCACCATTAGTGTAATCCCTGACAAATGTAGTGTAACTTCACCATTATGTAATCCCTGACAATGTAGTGTAACTTCACCATTAGTGTAATCCCTGACAATGTAGTGTAAACTTCACCATTGTGTAGATCCCTGACAATGTAGTGTAACTTCACCATTAGTGTAATCCCTGAAATGTTAGTGTTAACTTCAACATTAGTGTAAGTTCCTGGCATGTAGTGTAACTTATCTCTTTAGTGTAATCTCTGACAATGTATGTGAATTCACCTATTATTGTAATCCTGACAATGTAGTGTACTTCACCATTAGTGTAATCCTGAAAATTAGTGTAACTTCACCATTAGTGTAGTCCCTGACAATGTAGTGTAACTTCACCATTAGTGTAATCCCTGACAATGTAGTGTAAATTCACCATTACTGTAATCCCTGACAATGTAGTGTAACTTCACCATTATTGTAGTCCATGACAATGTAGAATGTTCAGTTTTATACAAAGCAAATCACGTTAAAGATTCCAGAGATGGATGTACCAGTGCATTATACAACAATATTATCTCTGTCTAGGTATCTCTGTACAAACTAGTAATGAGGATATTAAACTATGCTACTTTAATACACTAACTACACACAACACAATGACTGATTTGCGCCCTATAGTAGCATATTAGGTTTATGAGATTGTGAATCTCCCTTACTGCCTATGAAGAAAATAAAATGTAATTGTATATACATTATATGTGTATATATATATATATATATATATATATATATATATATATATATATATTATATATATATAGATATATTTGGATAGATATGATTTCTGTATATAGTCTGAAATAACATGCACTTTCCTGGATCAGAATATATTTTACATCATCTCTATACAGACATGCATGATGTATAGTTTGGATCTTCCTATGCAATAGAGATCTTGCAGTTTTATTTTATCATGTAAAGTCAAAGTTGTGTAATATTACTCTTGGTATTGGTCATGGCACTTACATGGGCATCAGAAAAGTAAATATGACAGGTAAGGTCTCACATAAACACATGCATTAATACATCCCTCATCACTTACACCACATAAATAGACTACCGAATGGATAATAATTATATATCTGTTCATTTAGAAGAATTGTATAGTTGTGATATGAGAATTACTTTCTCTTGCTGGATTAAAAATTCCTTTTCTATAGCTTCTATAAATGGAACCCTTAATACAACCTTTACAATAGATACGTATTTCAGATATTGACATTCAACTGTTGTCGAAATGACATAATTTGAGTGTGTATTGCTGGGTCATGCAAACATATACGATCCTATTTCCATTCAATCTACACTAGGTAGGCTATGTACAACCAACAGACCTGCTAAAATAAGATTCTAAAAACGTTTATTACAAATGTAGAGGGAATAAAGAATTGTTACCACTATATAAGTATATGTATTGTACTTTTATATCACGGGTCTCAAGCTTCAGGCAACCCATTCACATTTAATCTAGTATTCTGTGCCAATGTTTTAGTGTTATTGCTCCAAATTATGGTTTCTTGGATTAAATAAATAAAAAAAAAAAATAAAAACATTAAAATAATGTTCCATGTTTTGTCTTTAATCACTGATGTGCCTTTCACTTCTCATTTGGAATGATAGGATTTCCTTTTTGGTACAGAATCTACACTGTGAAAAATATGCAATTTTTAATTTCAGTATATACGGTACATTTGTAAGAAAAACGGTCTAAAAGTAGGAATTCAATAACTAAAAAATAAGACAGGACTAAATATAAGCGCTTTAATGTGGAAACATATAGAAGGGGCAGTTTGTGGGAATTAAAGTAGCTAACCTAAACTATATATTAAAATTATGGTACTGTGTATGTATATCTATAGATGTATGTGTATATCAACACTAGGGATACTATCATTAAGTGTAGGTTAATATCAATGTATTATTGTTCAGATTGCCATCTGTGAAAAACGGAGTCATTCAATGGGGAAGTGTAGGTGAGGGATTTGTTTCAATGACTGAATCTGCATTTGAGAAAAAAAAAAAAAATCAATGTACGCACACATTCCCTCATTGTCTCAGGTGAGACTCACGCATTCAGGTCTATGGGAACGGAAAAAAATAACAAAAATGGAGCATCAGGGTTTTTTATTCTTTAACAAATTATTTAACAAAGGAAACTGTCTTGGTCTTGTAAATTATTAATAGATACTGTAAAAAACAAAACAAAAACAGCCTAATAGTGATATAGGGGAGCAGGGTCCTATGTAGTGTGAGCCTCATGTTGGAGCTAGAAACCAAGAATGACATTATACATGTGCAAAGCATACAAATTACTGTATGCCAAATATTACCACTGTAATACAGATATCTAAATATTATTTCTAGAAGGTGACAAGTACTGCTCTGTCATATGTAACTTGAAATGTAAAAAATATAGCTGTAATATGCATGCCTATAGCCCATGTACCCTCACTTTAAATAAAATATTATTTCTCATTATAAAATACAGCGATAGATAGAGAGATAGATAGATAGACAGACAGACAGACAAAGTCATGGCTGTATTGTGTGAACCTTGTCCTGCAATATTGGGATTACATACAGAAGCACCTGAGCAAAGAGATGCATAGTTTTCATCTAGAATGAATTAATTTGGTCTATATTAAGCCTCCCTGTAGGCTCCTAATCTTACCTATATATTATTGTAGAAGTAAAATGCTAAGGACTAACTTCTACAAATTCAGCTAAAACTATCAAAATATTAAGCATCATCTATGTCTGCGTATACAGGTGCATCTCAATTAATTAGAATATCATCAAAAAGTAAATTTATTTCGGTAATTCAATACCTAAAGTGAAACACATTATTAAAGTCATTACAAATAGAGTGATCTATTTTGAGTGTTTATTTCTGTTAATGTTGATGATTATTGGCTTACAACAAATGTAAACCGAAAGGTCATTATCTCAGAAAATTAAAGTAGGGAGGATAAAAACTCCATTGCCGTATTCAACGAGACATCAAAGGGTGAATATAATATTGATTTATTAGTCAAACTATTTCAGGACTCCCTGAAATGCCCTGAAACATGGCAATATGATATTGATTTGTCCTCAGGAAGGGGCCAAGGAGCCTTGAAATGTGTTGGTATATAAATCAATATTATATTCACCCTTTGATGTCTCGTCGAATATGGCAGTGCAGTTTTTAACCCTTCATCCTCCCTACTTTATATGCACCACTCTGGGGACTGCAGCATCCATGAAATGCTTTTATAGTGGCTGTAACTCTCACAACCACACAGGGTGAAGCCTCTGATACCTATTTAGGTAACATTTTATCTCTCAGACCCTTCATCCTCCTTACTTTAATTTTCTGGGATAATGACCTTTGGGTTTTCATTGTCTGTCAGTCATATTCATCAACATTAACAGAAATAAACACTTGAAATAGATCACTCTGTTTGTAATGACTCCATATAATATATGTGTTTCACTTTGTGTATTGAATTACCGAAATAAATGAACTATTTGATGATATTCTAATTTATTGAGATACACACACACATATATCCATCTATCTATCTAAATTATGCACCTCTTTGCTCTAGTCCTGCATGCATATAATTCCTAATATGGCAGGACAAGGTTCACACAATACAGCCATGAGATAGATAGATAGATAGATAGATAGATAGATAGATAGATAGATAGATAGATAGATAGAAAACTATCTACCATTAAAAAACATAGGCAGCTCTCCCAAAATTAAAATTACCATTCTGAACAGACCTTTATTGGTCAAAACTAGGCAACGTTTCAATACTTGGTGGTCAAGCTTGACAAAGATCCACCAAGGATTGAAATGTTGCCTAGTTTTGACCAATAAAGGTCTGTTCTGAACGGTAATTTTGGGAGTGCTGCCTATGTTTTTTATTGGTATGTACCGGGCGAGTGGGAAAGCTGTCAAGGTAGGCTTAGCACCCTGGACAGTTTAATGTGCTGCTCTTATATTTTTTATCTATCTATCTATCTATTAATCAATAAGGAATTCCAAGAAAGTGTAGGATCTGTTCTTTTCATAAGATATAAGGGGAAGAAATGCACCATAAATATGCTCTATAAGCTGAGGTCCTAGACATTATGAAGTCTACACTGGATATTACAATACCATATATTTTTATTTTACATGATCCACTGATAAATTGCTGACTGATGAATATGTAAAGATAGCAGCATGTACATTATTATATGAATGAGAACCTGAAAGCTTTACATTGGCTCTTAAATGCAGTCCAGGGTGATAGGGAATTTTTGAAAAATTAATGGACTCCTCAAACTTGAAAAGTTCTACCTGAAGAGAGAAAATTGAAAAGTTGCAGGTGCAATAGCTGAACTCCCTAGTGTTTTGGGTCTAACCAGAGATGAGCTCCTGGGTCTGTCTGTGACAATGACATTGGTGTAGTGGACTAACCTAGAAATTGAGCTATCATTATTATAAAGGTAGCACTGATCAGGTCAAAGCTGACTGTTCAGTACCTTAAAGCGGTGAGCCTTCTCGGTTTCAGACTCCTTTATACTCTGAGAAACATTTACATATATTACTCTGTAAAGTTTAGACTTCTGGATGTGCACCCTAATAAGTCATTTAGATTTCAGACACTGATTTTACCATTTAGTGCTAACCCTGGGAAAGTATTGGTGGGGCAAGGAGGGGGATTTTTTGTGGTTTTCCTTTTGTTTGTACTTTGAACTATCTCTTATGTATTTATTAATAAAGGGTAAAAAAAAACCTATTGATGCAAAAGAACATGATCAGAAACTGAACAAATGACTATGAAAGAGATGAAGATACTCATTATCATGCAATCTATGTGAATACGTGAACTTTGGAACACTTTTTTTTTCTCTCTTTTCCTTTCCAAGCAGTGATCTCAACAGCACCAACGGTTAGTATTTTAATGACTTGTCATTTCCTGCTCTGATAAAGATTCTCATGTTATTTTACCAACAATTTCCTTGAGGCTGCACCAATAGCAGGATGCCATCATGAATGACTCAGAATGGACCTCAGACTTCAATAGCCTGACTCACCAAACAAGGTCGAAATACCCTGGAGAGAAACTCGAGCCCCAGGTGCTTCTGGCTTTGAGACAGCTCACATTCACACTCTCGTACCTTCTTTAAGTGCATGTTAAGAACATGTTTTATTTCTTGTGATCCAGCAATGTGATTAATAAATAAATTGGCAGTACCAGCTTTAGAATATTACCACAAAATAGGCTATCAAGTAACATTAATATCTAAATGAACAGTTCACCATATGGGTGCCTGCAGAAGTGCACCTCTACGTAAATGACTTGATACCAGGAAAGCAATTTACTTCTATTCATCAAGAAGGGACAGGCAGAAGGAAAAAAAAAAGGGAAATGTTCACACCATAGCCACAGAACCTTTCTGTTCACAGTGACCTTACTGTGGAGGCACCCAAAATAAGGCTATTTTGAGGCCGCAGTAATTATAGTAACCAATCAACACAGTCATCATGAAGTTCCAAACAGAGGGGTTTCACATGGGGCCACAAGTATGACAAAACCATTGCATCACAAGGCCCTGTTACACGGCACGACGTTGGAACGATGTCGGCAATAATCTCTTGGGCGTGCGGTCATTTCAGACATCGTTTTGATGTCGTTGGTGAGATGTCACACATCTAAATATCATGGATGACTCACCAACGATGTAGTGAGCAGGTATCGTTCGCACAACCCAGCAAACGATCCCTGCTCATTGCTGTGCATGGGCAAAGTTGTAAACAACATTGTTATCGCAGTGTCAAACACAACGATATACTAGGTTGGTTGATCGTTGATCGTGTGGTTAGAGAACATGTTCTCAAACCTGCGATCAACGATTTATCTTTACAACTTTGCAGAGTCACACGCAACGAGGTCATAACGATGTCACTTGAACGACTCCAAATCTGTGACGTTTGAGTGATATCGTTAACGATGTTGTGCCATGTAACGGGGCCTTAAGGGGTATCAGAGTTAAAAAAATCATGAAAAAAATCATCATTTACAGCCACTATAGATTATAAGTTGATAATTGCTGGTCCATCAGTCACAAAAGGATAGTGTTCCTCATATTTGACTAGAACTGGTCTCTATTAATTGTCCGCGGGACAGATCAAGATCCCTGCATGCTACGCTTGGCTGTCAGCCCCACAGATTTTGAATTGTGTGACAGTACATATGCTCATCTGCTGCAACACTCAAACTGGGAGATCTGGATACTTTCTCCTGTTAAATAGTGAAGTCCCAGGGATGAGACACAGTTAGCAGCAGTTCATCACCTATATTAAAGTATTGTTCACCAACAGCGATATAATATGTATGGCCAACTTTAGTTGTAATTGAAGTACAAATAATTTAAAAGTAAATGCGGCACTATAAAATAAAATAAATTCATAGATTTCCTAAATTCTCAAGTGACAAATTCTTAGTTTTACTGTAATAGCTTGGTAAAGTTGTAGTGATACATAACTTGGATTATTTTGCATTCAGGAATCTAAAAAAAATCTGGATGATTGCCCCCATTACAATTACCCAGGCTATCTTGATGTCTGATAATTTTTTTCCACCTTAGGCTACTTTCACATAACGATTTTTTTAAATCCGATGCTGTCCGATATAAATCGGACAGCATCGGATCTAAACTGATCCCTGCAGTCGGATGCCAAACAGGCATCCGATCCTACATTCTGCAGGATCAGTTGCTGTCAGCTGTCACAGCTGTTCTCCCCTGGTGCTCCTCCTCATCTCCCCTGTGTGTCCCCCTCATCACCCCTCTTTTTACCCCTCTTCACCCCTGTGTGTGTCCCCCCCTCTTCTCCCCTCTGTGGCCCCCTTATGTCCCGTGTTGCCCCCTCACGTCCCCTGTGTGGCCCCCTCACGTCCCCTGTGTCCCCCCCTCTTCTCCCCTATGTGGCTCCCTTACGTCCCCCAGTACTCCCCCTCCTTTCCCCTGTCCTCCAGAATAAAAAATAAAAAACATTTTATGCTCACCTCTCCCCGAGCACCCGTCGTCTCCAGCCGTCTTCCTGCAGGCTCCCGGTGTCTGCAGAGGTCTTCTACTGTAGTATAGGACCTGCGGTGATGTCACAGTCACGTGACAGCAGGATACACCATGGTAACCTGCTGTCACGTGACTGTGACATCACCGCAGGTCCTGTACTACAGTAGAAGACCTCTGCAGACACAGGGAGCCACCGGGAGCCTGCAGGAAGACAGCTGGAGACGGCGGGGGCTTAGGGAGAAGTGAGCATAAACTTTTTTTTTTTTTTTAACCCCTGCCTTCCAGTTAGGAGCAGTTTTACTGTACTGAGCATGCTCAGTACAGTAAAATCGGGTCCGAGGAGACATCAGATGTTTCCTCGGACCCTGCTCCATAGGGCCCCATACTAAATTGATCGGACCAAATCGGATATGCACTAAATGCTATCCGATTTGGTCCGATCTGATTCTGTCCGATTTTTTTATCGGTGCAAAAATCGGAGCATGCTCCGATTTTTGCACCGATAAAAAAATCGGACAGAATCGGATCGGACCAAATCGGATGGCATTTAGTGCACATCCGATTCGGTCTGATGCCCATAGGGCTGCATGGGGCCCAAAATCGGTCCGATGCTGTCCGATTTTTATCGGACAGCATCGGAACTGCAAAATTCGTAGTGTTGAAACTAGACTTACACCTCTATTGCTTGTGCTATAGTCTACCATTTTTTGCTTTGTTTTTTATGCATCAATAAATTTATCTTTGAATTACACTGGCGTTCCAATTGCTGGTCTTTACTGTTTCTATACGGATCATAGAAGGTTTTAATTGGAATGGCGAGTGCCACCTACTCCTTTAAAACTGTTTGCATACATGAACGTCTTTACAAGGTTGAGCACTACGTAGTTCTCTTGCTAGATTATACTCCTACCACTGATGACATGCATGTGTGAATTGGTGCCGGATCATTTCTTCACTGGTATGTTCAATTTATAGACACAAGATAAATGTCTGCATGACATATTTAAAGCTGCACCTTCAGGAAATGCTGTAAGTAACCTTCAAAATCTCATAAAATCATCAGAACATGTCATTTACAAATTATTTTATAGAAGGTTATAAGAAAGGAGTGTAATTCTTTCAAGATGGACTTGCCATATTGTGTCATTTTTTAACTTTGACACTGATCGCATCAGGTGTGTTGTTGACTGCACAACCCACTTGTTGCATAATGACAAAGCTATATCCGGGAAAAAATGGAGCATGACCCTATATATGCAAACAAGTTATGCAGTGTATGATGTCTTATATACTGCACATACATGATGCTCTTTAGGTTTACACTATAAATATTACACTGAAAAAGCTTTAAAAGGGATAAGTAGAAATTGGTGCACATAAGTCTAAATTTAATTGCATTACTTTAAGAGAAAAATGTGGTCACTAATGGAGTGCTAGAAACAAGAGACTGTGGATTTAAACGCACCTGAGAAAGACAGCGGTTTGCTGTTGAAACACGTAGTGGTACTGGAAATAAAGAGGTTTGTATCCATTGAAGCATTCCCCCATTGTCTTTTGTGTCTGAGCGCTCCATTAGTGAACACATTTTTCTCTTAAAATATCACCAATTCCTCTAGAGTATGTGGCTGGAGCTGCTGGAGACCTGAGACGTTGTAATTGCATGGTTGACGGAGCTGTCGTGACGTCACAGGTGATGCAGTGGTCACATGACCGAAGAATCCCCTACGTGATCCGGATCAGGAAGTAGGTCTTGGGAGTGGACCCGGAGTGGCGTCCTCACAGCATTGCAAGTTACCGAGGTTGTGCAGAGGTTAATCCTCCCACCATTTTATCTATTGTCCCCATTAGACCACCTGGTGTTATTCATTGTGTGCTCTCTCTACTATTTTTTTTCTCATAAATTTAATTGCAGTCTGACCAAGATACCAATGTCATTATCATCGACTCTTGTTATGACATATGTTGTATGTCCAAACTTAACTTGAAAAGGTATTATTAGAAGAATAGAACATTCGAAAAAATAGCCAAACTGCAAACAGTTTGTGTGTGAGTTGCAACTGTCACACAAATTGCATTAAAATCTACAAAGGTAAAGCAGTGTGTTAAAACCGACAGGTGTTGAATTTATCTAATGGTCACTATGGGTCTCAGGATGTAATGCGACCCCATTAAAAAATAATATTTTTCGGATCATACGACTCACTTTTGTTTCCCACAAATTGGGAGGAATACGGGGGAGGGTCTTAAAATCAGAATCTTAAAAAATAAATAAAAGCCTTACTGAGGTCGGGGGTTGCAATGGTGGAGCAAGGGGGCATGATACGGTTTCACAGAGGGTGGGGGCAAAGCCCAAGGCCGCCATTGTCCCAGCATGCACTGCCGAGCTGCAATACATGTTGTGTCCAGACTTCAAGAAAATCACTGCGATTAATGGTTTGCGCATGTGCTGCCTCCACGGCCATTTTCTGGAAGTCTGGCCACAATAGCTATACTACAGCTCGGACCCTTGCATGCTGGTACATGGATAATGGTGACGCTCACCAGACACTTATGCGACCCCGCCCGCAGCTCCAGGCTTTGCCTCCACACTCCATGCACCCACAACCCCCCCTCAGTAAGCCATGGGGGTTATGTACAGTGATGGGGGATCTATGTACTAGGGTGGGGGGACATACAGTGTATATACCAGGATGGTGGACAGACATAACACAATGGGGACATTTATACCAGAATGGGGACCATATATAATCAGCAAATATACTAGGATGGGGGACATATATACTAATTATAAGACGGACACTGGCATTATAAGACAGTCCCCAGCTAACATTAAAAATTTTTTTTTTTTCCGTCACCAAATTTGGGGTGCATCTTAGAAAGCGAAAAATATGGTACACATGCAATGTAGCCTCTAAAATGCTTTACTGGCCAACAGATTACTTTGGGTTGGGTTCCATAAAGATAAATCAAATTATACTTCTACATCACCTAATGCTGCCCTGCTAGGTCCAATGCAGGCAGCTCTTTGGACTGCGCTGGCACTGGAAGTGATGTCATCATGCAGCCAGAGGACAGCTACAACTTGTGATAGGTTCCATAGGTCAGGTGACTTGAGCCCCACATCATTGGTTATCTTTGTGACAATTTGTAGTATTCTTGCGGCTGAGTTAATGTTGCAGTTATTGTGTCCATTGCAAAAGTAGACCACAGAGCGGCCTATACTGGATAAATGAGGCTTACAGCAGGTGAGTATATATTTTTAAGTTTTTACAGAATCCAACCTACAGCTAACGAAGATCTTTTTGCTCACATGACAAATTCAATGGGCCATTTGTGGGAAATTGTGACATACAGGGGTTCTCCAGAAATCGAAGAAAAAAAAAGTAGGAAATGTACCGTATATACTCGCGTATAAGCCGAGTTTTTCAGCCCAAAAATTGGGCTGAAAAGTCCCCCCTCGGCTTATACGCGAGTATATACGGTATATTAAAAAAAAAAAAATCTCAAGGGGTAGTATACAGCAGCCCCAGGCCCCCCTCACTTTTTGGCGCCCCCACCTCAGGATGCCCCTCCCCCCCGCACGCAGCGCTGCGCTCATACATTACCAGCCTGTCAGCTGTCATCCTCCGGTGGCGGATCGCGGCTCCCGGCTCCGGCTTCCATCTTCTTCTGTGTCTTCCTGCATGTCACATGACCGGCCGGCGTCGCGATGACGTCATCGCTATGAGCCCCGGTCACAATGCAGGAAGACACAGAAGAAGATGGAAGCCGGAGCCGGGAGCCGCGATCCGCCACCGGAGGATGACAGCTGACAGGCTGGTAATGTATGAGCGCAGCGCTGCGTGCGGGGGGGGGGGCATCCTGAGGTGGGGGCGCCAAAAAGTGAGGGGGGCCTGGGGCTGCTGTATACTACCCCTGGGGCTGCTGTAAATACCCCTGGGACTGCTGTGTACTACCCCTGGGGCTGCTGTATACACCCCTGGGGCTGCTGTGTATATACCCCTGGGGCTGCTGTGTATATACCCCTGGGGCTGCTGTGTATATACCCCTGGGGCTGCTGTGTATATACCCCTGGGGCTGCTGTGTATATACCCCTGGGGCTGCTGTGTATATACCCCTGGGGCTGCTGTGTATATACCCCTGGGGCTGCTGTGTATATACCCCTGGGGCTGCTGTGTATATACCCTGGGGCTGCTGTGTATATACCCCTGGGGCTGCTGTGTATATACCCCTGGGGCTGCTGTGTATATACCCCTGGGGCTGCTGTGTACACCCCTGGGGCTGCTGTATATACCCTTTAGGGCTGCTGTATATACCTTTTAGGGCTGCTGTATACTACCACTGGGGAGGCTGCTGTATACTACCACTGGGGAGGCCTGTATACCACACTGCTGGGGGCTGTATTCCTGTGCTGGGGTCCACCCTCGGCTTATACACGAGTCAATAGGTTTTCCCAGGTTTTGGGGGCAAAAGTAGGGGGGTCGGCTTATACACGGGTCGGCTTATACACGAGTATATACGGTAATTAAAAATAAATTCCTAAATACTTAGCAAATCAATATGGGTTTTTTTAGGGAGTTAATCACTAAATAATTAAAATGGCCCCCATCTTGTTACACTGGAAGAACGCTGTTCTAAAATTTAAGGACAGGTGCCTGTGGCCAACATGCAGTAACAAGCTCAGTATAAGTAGCTCCAGGCTACAGCCTCTATGTAATATGTACACTAGTGTAAGCAGCCTCCTTTTAAATCAGCACTCCTAGTATTACCAGCATTTTATGCAAAAAAACAAAACAAAAACAGGCTGGACAGCAGTGAAAACAGCCTCCTCTTACCTCCCCAATACTGGTATCTCCTGTATTAGATAGGGTGGAAAGCAGTGTGAGCAGCCTTTTCTTACCTCAGCATTCCTGGTATCTCCAGTATTAGATCAGAAAGGCAGGATGGACAGCAGTGTGACCAGTCTATTCTTACCCCAGCAAGTCTGGTATTTCCAGTATTAGATCAGACAGACAAGCTGGACAGGAGTGTGTGCAGCCTCTTCTTACTTCAGCACCTTTGGTATCTTCAGTATTAGATCAGAAAGACAGGGTGTATAGCAGTGTGAGCAGCCTCTTCCTACCTCAGCACTCCTGGTATCTCCAGTATTAGAGCAGAAAGACTGGGTGGATGGAAGTGGGAGCAGTCACTTTTTACCTCAGTACTCCTGGTATCTCTTCAAATATGGAAGAACATGAAAGCGGGGGATATGCAAATACACACTGTCCTTAATAACATAACAAGACAGGTTGCTAGTGTAGAAAGGCAGTATTTAACTAATTCTAATTAAACGTTTTTTAGGAGTTTATCATGAAATTTTCTTCACTCACTTTTTTTTTTTTATTTTATTCTCAGGAAACCCATTAGCAGATGCTAGAATTTCTCAACTCTTTGTACTTAAAATGAGTATTTCCAATCAAACCCATGGCTTTATTATCACCATATAAACTATGCCATGAAAGTTACTGTTGAGGAATAGGGATAAAGCAGCCTAGTATAAATACTACGCACTGTTATTACCAGACTATGTGGCTGACGTACTTCAGCTGTGAGAACAGCATGAAAGCTCATAAATTACATTATTAGTTGCTGCGATTTCACAATAAAAGAGCACATGCCCTTCCCGGGAAAATAAGTAAAATACAGAGGAGCATTTTCTGGAAGGTGCTACCGAAAGGAACATTGAAATTAAAGAGAAAGCATTATACAGCAGCTCTTATGACAGATACTGGAATGGCTACCTATTTGTTCACATGACGTTACTGTGTTTATATTACCACTATTTGGGCAGCTCTGATCCCTTTTCCAGTTAGAAGTTTTGCGTTTCTTTCCAGTAACCAGAGAGGTAAGCTACACTGGTCTATTTGGCTTTGCTGATGTCATAAGGGCACAATGGGCAAATTCATGCCACATAAGTCAGCAACAAAAAGCCAAAGCTGAAAAAAAAAAATGAAGAGCAACAGCAATTATGTTCAGGAACAATAATAAAAGATTTCCAGTTTGTGTTCACAAGCACAAACTTATTTATGGACTGTTTCTTAGGTTCATTTCGAAACATTCCCAACAGTAACAACTACTTTTCTTCTATGCAAATAATTATTTTTGGGTTTTTTTTTGAAACACAAATGTTTTTCATGTTTAAAAATGGCAAATAGGAGAAATAAAATTTTGAATCAGTTTCCAGAATGAAGCTTCAGCTAGACAGTCATTTTTGCTTGTCTACGTGTAATAGATATGGGATATGTCCATAGGGATCTATAGCCACATCCTGTCCATATGGACCAGACGTGTGTTAACAGAGCTCCCGTTAGTCATAGTTTTTGACATGAGCAACCAAGGATTGATATTAAAGGGGACGACCAATCTTTCGTTTACAGGTTTTAGTTAATATGTAGATGTCTTTAATCACCTCCCAGACAGGCTCCGCTTCTCTACACATCACTGGGTCACCAGTGGGCCACCTGGAGACAACATCCAGCATGGGGGAGGAGGGGACATGTGACTCTTTGGATGCCAATTAGCGGCCGCAAAAAGGTTTTATTTGATAAATTAGTGCGATGTAATTATTGCCATCAACAAAACCTATAAATTCACATGTAACACATTTTCTGCATGAAAGGCTGCGGTCCAGTGGAATGTTCAGAGACACGATGGAACAGCTGACTATGAAGAACACATCGCCTTGTTATTGCGGCCTCATGTCATGCCATTTTCTGAATCATTTGAAGCTTGCGATTGTTAAATAACCGTGAAGATGTAAGGGTCACAGCTGCTCCTCAACATGCTTAGGCTCTGTTCACACGTTAAAGCCGTGTTGTAGCAGCACTGCATTTTATTACCAAGATTTTCATGAATTAATTTTCCAATTTCAGAAAGTTGGGGCAAAAATGGAGCCCATGTTTTACATGAGTAGTGATAAAAATACAATTGTTACAATACTAATCCGTGTCTTTCATTTTCAGAATCTTATCACAGTCTTCGACACACACATAAGACCAATTTTTACCAAGAGAACCTGAAAGAATTCCATTGTAGATTAGGAGAAAACATGATTAATGCAGATAGGGTCCCTAAATAGATAGGAGTCTAGATATTGATACAAGCCATTGAGCTGAGATTTATACAGCATTCAATGTGTATCTTCTTGTACATTTTCCCTTTGAGAATCCAACAAATTCAATAAAACACTGTGAATTCAACCTCAGGCCTGACCTGGCTCTAACTCAGAGAGAATATCATTCTTTGTTCCTAGGAAGCGGTTATGTCACTCCTATATTGTAGGCACTATTTCATGGAGTTCAGAATTCAAAGTGTTGCTTATATCCAACTGCATACAATCATTTTACACATCAGAAACAATTCACTGACTATTGTTTTTTTTCCAGTGTGAAATATTACGGTATTATAGGATAAAAACAGTACCCTAGTGAGTAGACACTAGATATATTAGGCAAACGCTCAAAATAAAATGAAGTAAAATAAGAATCCCTTTTGGAAGGATTCCAATCTTGCAGGGAGTGAATTGCATTTCTCCAAAGCAAGCGGCTGACACCAGCCTCACTCAATACCATGACCAGTGAATAGAGCATATCTTACAGAGCAAAGATCAACTCTGTGTGGGTGGAAAACTATCTCATTCATGCAATTGTGCAACAGAGTGACTGTGCGCGAGTGTCACCCTGTACAGCAATGTGATAAAAAGGAGTGGCCAGGAAATATACAGGATTATAAATACATTCTTGGCATGTACTGTAAAAGGTTTGATAATTGAAAAGGGTGAGCCTACTGAGGATTTAAAGGGAAATTACTAAATAAAGTATAAAGTTATCGCTTCAATTAAAAAATTCTCCCTAAAGTAGCATTAAAAAAACCCCTCTTTTGGGTATATAGAAATCAAATTATTTTTAATCATCATGAGCAAAAAAATTGTAAAAAAAATAGGTTCTTCTGGTGGTCTCACTAGTCTGTCTTTACTTCCTGCAGCAATGATGTGGCTGACCAGATGCATGTGACCAGTGCAGCCAATAAATGGCATGTGATGACTGGCTGCATACGCACCACGTGATTGCCAAGACCAGTGATCGGCTCCAGCAGACAAGTACATGTGGCTGGCATGTCATTCCTAAAGGAAGTAAGCTAGAGAATGGTAGAGACCACTAGAGTGACAGTAGATTACTTGGTGGGTAAAGGTTTCGTCTTTATTTTATACCAATTTTTCTTTTTTTGCCAAATTTTCTAAAATACAGTAAAACTCTTAATGTCAATAAGATCTGACCAGTATATTCAAAATATATAGCACATCTCACACGAGAAGCTGTATTTGTCACTAAATTATACACATTGTCTGGTTATAATTAGTCACCTATTTTCAACAAATAATGCCAAAGAGGACATCACAGCCAGGAAAAGCTCAGACTATTCTATGTAAATGACCATATAAACCAACTGTTTTATTTCATCACACTAAAGAGATTCAAGTAGCTGTCATTTCCATGTATTATTTTCAGTTCCTCCAGAAGTTACTACATAGGAACATGTGACTGCTCATGTGGAAATCAGATCTGCCTATAAAAATGGCCTTGACTTTATTGTATGTATGTTAGATTCACCAACAAAGGGGTCAATTTATCCATTTTCACCAGACGTTACAATGACTTGAAATGTAGCAATTTGCAACTTTTGGAGAATTATACCAGTCAGTACCAGGTCCTCACACTACTTTCTTTTAAAGTGTGCACATTTTGGAAACTACACCACACAAGGAATTATTCTAGTCACAGTATGTTATGAGCACCTGGAACCCACAGGGACTTCAGCGACTTTTGTAACATTAAGCCGTGGAAACGAGAAAACACATTTTCCATACACCAGTGTTTAAAGTGCGCCTGTCACCAATTTTGGGGTTTCTAAACCTTGCCCACCACCTTTAACATGATGTAATTGTGGTTCCTGTAACCCCTTTACATACCAGACGTTCCCTGCATACCCCAAAAAAACGACCTTTAATTTCTCCCGCGCCATATGCTTATTTCTGTTAAGGGTCATATGGGTGACATCACATTGCGGTCATCGCCGCCCCGCTCCATGGAAAACACAGAACGCCATCAACACAATTCACAAGTCTTGCACGCACTCAGTGGCGCGCCTCAGTTTGCCCTATTGAAGGGCCAGTGATTGCACAGCGCAGACACGAGACTTCGGTCTCACATCAGCTGCACAGTGTCCAACGTCTCATACCTGAGCAGTGGAATCCCTCGCTCTACAATAGGACACAGTGAGGTGTGCCACTGCATTGGCGAGAGACTTGTGAATTGTTTGGATGATGTTCTATGTCATTCACTTGCATACACTCAGGAGGGGCAGGTGCTGACTGCAATGTGCAGACTCCCATGTGACGAATAACAAAAATTAGTATGTAGCGCGGGACAGATTATAAGTAATTTTATGAGACCAGTTCCCTTTAATTAGCCCCAAACATTTTATTTGATTTTCACAAGGGTAAAATGAAAAAACGTACTGTACAATTTGCTGTACTATTTCTTCTAGGCTCACAGATAACTCCATATGTGGTGAAAATCTACAATTTGGATTTGGGAGGCACAGTAGGGCTTGAATTGAAAAAGAGCACCATTTGAGTTTTTGGAATGCAAGATAGGCTTGAAAAGATAGTGAATGTCATGTTGCGTTTGGAGAGCCCTGATGTACATAAAAAGTGGAAACTACCCACAAGAGACCGCATTTTGGAAAAGTACACTCCTCAAAAAAAATTACTTAGAGGTGTGGTGAGCACTTTGAACCTGCATTAGCTTCACAGAATGTTATAATGTTGAGCCATGGAAATGAGTAAAAACATTTTTGGCACAAAAACATTGCTTTAGCTCCATATTTATTCTATTTTGACTAGGGTAACAGGAGAAAATTAACCGGACGATTTGTTATGCAATTTGCCCTGAATACTCATATGTGGTGGAAAAGGACTGCTTGGGCGCACCTCATGGCTATGAAGGTAATGAGTAGCAGTTGAACTTTAAAATGTAAAAACAGCTTGAATTGATAGCAGATGCCATGTCACGTTTGGAGAGCCCCTAATGTGCCTAAACAGTGAAAAAACTCCACATGTGACCCCATTTTGAAAACTAAACTTATCAATGAATTCATCTAGAGGTGTAGCCAGTTATTAACTCACAGGTAATTCACAGAACTGTATAAAAATGGGCTGTGTAAATGAAAAGTTCCAATTTTTTCCAATAAAATGTTTCTTCAGCTATATGTTTTTAATTTGCAGAACGAGTAATAGGTAGAGAAGAGCAGACCCATGAAAGTTCGGGTTCTGGTGGTTCAGCTGGACTTTTTCGTAAAGGTGTGTTTGGGATCAAAACTCAAACTGAACCTCATTTGAAACTGATTGGGCAGTTCAGCTCTCGGACCACATACAGTCAGCCATAAACAACACACTTTCAGGGAGTAGGAGGGCAGGCATTTGTAATTTTTTAAAATTTTACAACCACACTGCAGCCGATAACTTTGCTTTCACCCCCAGCGCGAGCCAATCAAACACTGAAAGCAGCCTACACTGGGCCAAGCATCCAGTGTACGCAAGCATAGTGATGCACGCTGAAATGCTTTGGATACGTTAAGCACCGTCATCTCTAGTAGTAGGATAAAATGAAATATAAAATGTGTTATGCAATTTCTCCCGAGTACACCAATATCCCTATGTGGTTGTAATCTACTTTGGAAGCACAGTACTAAACTCAGATGGACAGAAACATCAGATTATAGCACAGATTTTGCTGGATTGATTTGGTTGAGCTATGTAACATTGGCAGAGGTCCTGAGATGCCAAAAAGCAGACCCTCTCTCAAAAGTTTCCCCACTTTACAAACTACACCTCTCAATTAATTCATTTAGGTATAGTGTTAGCACCTTGACACCACATGTGAATCACAGAATTTTATACCATAGTGAGGTGGAAAAAGAATAATTATGGTACATTTTTGCAACTAATATGTTTAGCCCAAGATTTTTAAATTTGATAAGGGCTAATAGAAAAAATGGACTGCAAAGTTTTTTTGCAATTTCTCCTGAGTGCACCCATAACTTGCATGTAATTGGAAACTACTTTTCGGACACAGTGGAAGCTCAGAAGGGAAGGAGCGCCATATTATAGTGCACATTTTGCTGTAATGGTAATGGAGAGAAGAGCTCTCCATTAAGTGACTTACTTTTATAAACTACACCACTCAATGAATTCATCTAGAGATGTAGTGATCATATAGACACCGTACATTTCACAGAATTTTATACCGTTAGGCAGTGAAGAAAAAAATATTTTTACTATAAAAATATTGTTTTAAGGGTGGTTTCACACTTCTGTATGTAATATCTGATTCAATGGTTAGCACACGGCATATGAGGGGGTGTGGTGCTAGTGAAGGGGGCTCTTGAGTCCCGTATTCAAGTCTGTTCGAATCACTGCACACACACACTTCTAGTCTTTTTGCTTATTAGTAAATGTTTATTCGGAAGGTGCTCTTGTTAGAACTGTGACTCTGTATGTAAACGCAGCGTACCAAATGCAGCTAAATGCATGCGCACTGCGTTCCTATGTTTAACATGGGAACGCATAGTAACTGCGTTTGGCTGCGCATAATTTATGCGCCCTCCTCCACCCTCCGAATGCAGCCAGTTGCATTTTTTTATGCATTCACGGGCGCTTGTTTTATCTGCAAGCTCCCGCAAGCGCACAAACAATGCATGGGAGTCAATGGATCCGTAGTGTCCTCCGCAGGACAGTGCAGGAGAACGCTGCAGATCTCATTGAAATCTCTCCCGGTGGCACCGGGAGATCAGAAGCGGTCACCAGGAGATCAGCTGGAGCAGCTACTGATCTCCTCTCCTGGCCGCCGCTAATCATCCGGCGGTGTCGGCGGGGAGAAACAGCTGATTTGACAGCTGGTTAAATCTCCCGCGCTGACATCTCCAGCTATTTCTCCCCACAGACACCAATGGGAGATCGGCGGTGGCTGGGAGGAGGAGATCTCCGCCCCTGGTCTCCGCCTCTCAACCGCCGCCGAGACAGCTGATTGGCTGGACAGCCTGCATACTGATGTGAATGCATGCGGAGAGTCTCCTCCGCTGCATTCACATCAGTATGGCTGCGTTTGCATGCCGTCCGCATGCAGACACAAACGCAAATGTGAAACCAGCCTAACTTCAGATTTTACATTATCACATGAGGAAGTGGGTAAAAATGGCACCAAAATTAGTCACACAATTTCTGCTAAATGTAGCAATACCACACGTTTGTACAGAACTGCGAGACTGCAGCGGAAAGGAGTGCTATGTGACTTTTGTAGCACAGATTTTCCTGGAATAATTTTTGGATTCCATATACAGAGCCCCTAAGTGCCAGAAGAGTAAAATCACCCCTCAAGTGACCCTATTTTGTAAGTTCTACCACCCCAGGAATTTATGCACAGTGGTGATGATTTTGACTCCATGAGTGTTTTCCAGAAACAAGCAGGAATGTTGCTGTGCGAAAATTTGTCAATTTAGTGCCCAGCTTTTGCTTCTGGAGACACACACCCTGTAAATTAAGAGGGCTGTCCACACTACAAACATGTGGATGCTGGATGTAGTTTACGCACACTGACTGTGGGGTTAAGAAGGGAGGTGGACATTTGATTTGAGTATAGAATTTGCTGGATTTCCTTTGGGAGAAGCTATGGCGCTTTTCCAGAGCATTTGTGTTACCAGTAACGTTGAAGCCCCTTATCTTTCCAATGACGAACCTGAGTAGGGACTTGTTTTTTTTTTTTTTTTGTGGCTTGAGTTTAAGTTTTTATCAGAACATTTTACATCTAACTTCTGATCACATTTATCCCTTACTCTACCCTACACGTACATTGCAGTTTCCAAATTATGTAATTCAGATGACATTGACAACGGATCCATTCACTGTAATGAGGCAGCAGAGTTATGCTGGACTCTGTTTGGCCTCTGTTCAGCATTGACCCGTTTTAGAAGTGCACAAAACTGTGGTCAACTGCACTTTTATACAACACTGAAAAGACGGACACCGTTGGATTATAGTCAGAGAAAGTCCAAAATTATTCACTCTACCTCATTATAATGGATTCTTTGTTGGGTGATTCTGTTTGAATCGCGTATTTCAGAGATTTATACGTACACACCGATGTAAGCAGTCAGCACAGAGTGCAAAATAAATGCAAGCTGAGCCTCACTGTGATCTTTGGGAGGCAGATTTAATAAATTAACAGCAGGTCAAGAGTTGCTTTTATTTATTTTTTGCGAAGCTCACTGTGGAGTGAAAGTGATTAGATGGCTTTATTCTTTGGGTCAGGGCGACTACAGGGATACCAGATTTATATAGTAACTTTATGTTTGGCTATCAACACACATGCAATTTTTTTTTTCATAAAAGATATTGCACTACACTATTTTCAGAGCTATACTTTTTCTAGACAGTCAAGTGAAGGCTTGTTATTTGTGGGATCAGTTTTTAGTGATACTATTTTCGGGCATGTTACATTTTTGGATAATTTTTCAGGAGAAAGAATGAACATGAAATAGCAATTCAGGATTTTTTTTTTTTTTTTTTGCACATGTCACAGGGTGATAACAATGGTAAGATAGGTTTATTCTTCAGCTCAGTATGGATACAGTGATACCACATTTATATATATTATATTTATGTTTTGCCACCTTTTTTATTTACATGTGACTGATTGTGTTTTAATCCACTTTTTTGGCAGTATGACGATAAAGCATAGTTTTTTTTGTGACTTTATATATATATATATATATATATATATATATATATATATAGCGTTCAACGAATTATGAAATTTATAGATGTGAATGTTGCGGACGAGGAAATACCAACGAGGTGTACTTTATTTTACGTTTTTGTTTTTACATAAATGTACCGTATGTATGTATTGGTATAATTTTTTCATTTCATTTGTTATTTTTGGGGGGATTTTTTAAAAATATTCTTGCAATTTTTTTTTACTATTGAACTTCATCCTACTATGGGACATTAACTTTTATCGGTCTGGTATAATGCATTGCTATACACATGCATGTTAATGCAATACATCTACCAATGTGAAACTGATAGAACACCTCTTAGACCATGCTGCTGGTATGGTCTTATAGGGCAATGTAGACATCAAAAAGGTCATTATTTGACTTCAGGTTGCTATGGCAACACCATGATCACTTCCATGATACGATCAGGTGGGAGAGGGAGTGCATTCCTTCTTCCCTGTCTCCTAAAAACTGCAATCGCTACAGATAGTGAATTTTAGGGGATTAAATAGCAAGGGGCAGTGTGGGCACCATCCCTGGCTGTGACAGCTGGAGCTGGGCTGTCACATAAGCCAAATTCATGGAGGCAATTGTGCACTCTTTTTCTTCATTGATTCTTTATGAGAGTGCTGGGCTCTACTATGCAACCTTAAAAGCCTACCAGCAAGTGTGAAAGGTGAATGTGAACATTAAGTTAATAAAAATACTAATTTAATATAAAATAATATTGCATCTTACAATCCTAGGTTACGATACACATATCTTGAAAAATCTATTTTATTGAAGGCATAAACACTAAAAGTAAGGCACACATGGTATGGACATGGACGGTACTAAATGTATCTCTAAGGATAAATAGCAAAATGTGTCAGAAGAGTGTCCTTCTAGCATGTGTTTGACCAGTAAAGATAAAAAATCCTCATGAACAACTGTGCAAATAGATTGTTCAATGAAGACTATTTATTAGTGGTTAGTTCTTTTGCTTTCATTTATTTTTATTTTTTCCACTTGGATAGCATGAAAATGGAACGAACATGGTCACACAGCAGTGTGATAACATGGTCACATTTTTTGTTGCTTTGAACCTGTTGCTAGTACACAGTGATCGATGCCTGCACTACAGCCTGTATACGAAACTCTTTTCTAACTTTTATGAAATGCACCCCCATGGTTTATTTTAGTAAAGGAATATTTAGGATGTGAATCATGGAACGTAGCATCTCATGACATTCCGACAACTATGGTATATTAACTTTTGGTTTGTCACTATATTGAAATGAAATTATTGCAGTTCTTGTATTGAATAATCACATATCACAAGAAAAGTAGACTATTTTCAGGAGAAGGCTGTTAACCTCCTTGCCTGTTCTGGCAAATAAGAATCAATTTTTACTCAATTACTCACCCGATTAAAGACACTATCTGCTCCACAATGTGCTTACTGAACGTTATGATCACAAATAACTTCTGCAAGAGGGAGGAAAGAATACAGTTAATTCAAGGACACAATAGAAGAACGGCATACATCTAATTAACACCTACCGGTAATTTACCTTCACCGCACCATACTACGGTACATATTAACTAAAGGTTTAGACAGATTTAGGTCATACGTTTTGCCATTACATATGTTTTACTCAGAGATCAATGCTAAGCCTCAGATAAAAAAAAGCCTTTTAGTTAAAAAAGTATTGTATAAAAAAAATGGAAGTGATGTAAGTAAACATTTAATTGTGTAATGATGTACTGACCATTTGGGCAATGCCCATGTCTAATAATGCAAATAAATGCAACGTGTCAACCAGAATAAGAGCATCATGACTTTATTGGGTGAAGAGGTCCATAAATGTTCCTGCCTGGAGACCGAGATTACTCAGTCCAGCCCAACACCACAAGCACCTAAAATGTTTTTCTTGTGCTATAATAATATGCTTTGGGGAGCACGCCAATACCACAGATACACTTTTTGGTAGGACAAAGGCCACAGGGTTGAATTGTATGTTAGCCAATGAGGCCTGCCTGGGGCATTGAAACACTGGCAGACATTATACATTCTTATAGCTGAGTTTATTAAAGATTAAAAAAATGCATGATGCTTGTCTGGGCACATATAATCTAATGTACAATTGTTTTCTAATTTATTTTTGAAGGGTTGGGATGGAATAAAAACATAAATATCACTACAATTTACTGGATCCTTTTTTTTTTAATCAATAGATATTGGAATAATAATAATTTCCACAATTGCATGTGTTTAAAATGAATGTTCTTGTGTAGAAATAATCTTATATATGCGTCCCTGCTATGTACTGTGTAATGGATATGTCTGACCGCACAGGGACATGGTCTGATCATACCACATCTAATGTGCTGAGATAATCTTATATATGTGTCCCTGCTATGTACTGTGTAATGAATGTGTCTGACCTGTACAGAGGGACATGGTCTGATCATACCACATCTCCTCTGCTGAGATAATCTTATATGTGTGTCCCTGCTATGTACTGTGTAATGGATATATCTGACCGTACAGGAACATAGTCTGATCATACCACATCTAATGTGCTGAGATAATCTTATATATGTGTCCCTGCTATGTACTGTGTAATGGCTGTGTGTGACTGTACAGAGGGACATGGTCTGATCATACCACATCTCCTCTGCTGAGATCATCTTATACATGTGTGCCTGCTATGTGCTGTGTAATGGCCATGTCTGACTGTACAGGCAATGTGACAAAATATAAGTCAAATTTACATACTGTATGTGTATTTAATTTCTTCTTCAAAGAATTTTATTTTTTACAGTGTTCATTTTGCTTTATGGTCATCGTAACATATGTATTATGTTTTTTTCACTAATAAAGTATTTTGTAATATTAGAGGGTGTTTAAGGGAATTTTTACTTGGAATTTTATGTAGATCAGGAGAGTGAGCCATTTCATAGGTAGCTAAAAAAGTATGGAAACAAAAGAGCCATATGGTCTTATCCTTTAAAGCATATATCCAAAGTGTAAAATGTCACTGCCCAACTGTGCTGGTTGTGAGACCCACAACCAGTATATATATATAGTGCAGCTGCTGCAGGATGCACACTCCACAATAACCGCGGTGTTGATAAGCAATATATCCAAATGGACAGTGTTTTTTCGATCCCCACAAACTGAACGATGAAGTGGACCACAGTGGATCGTCTAAAAATGGTGCTTTATTCTATGCGTTTAACAGCGTATCCTCGCTCCTTACTCAGGAATACAACGATGACCGAGGATACGCTGTGAAACGCATAGAATTTGTCTATGTTATACACTTGTGTGAGCAAGTCCTTAAAACAACAGCTGGAGGTAAATTCAAGATCTTTGACCGGCGCATAAATCTTAATAGATTATCTACATATTAAAAAAAAATGTTGATTTCTCTGGAATACCACATCAGATCTAAAATATCAGGGTATCATTTCATTCAAGTTTTTATGACCTGCATCTTGATCCTATTGACAGATTACCTTTAAATGCTGTTATCAACCACGGACAGCAACATTTAAGTGCTGCGATAGAGCCCGGAGGTTAGGGAGCAAATGAGCTGCAATCACGGTTGGGGGCCATGCTTATCAAATGCCCGTTGCCTGTGGCTGCTATGATAGGAAACTATAATCTTACTATGCACAGCAGTATTATTTTATTGCTGTATATAGTACGAGTGATACAGGCAAACACAGTCACAGAACCGATATAATTACTCTCAACCTATCAATAAATGGGGGAGGTGACTGGTGGCCTATGTATGCAAAGACTATCTGTGTGCATACTAAATGCCGCAATTCATCTCCCTCATGTACTGGTAGGTTGAGAGTGACACCTGTGTTTGCCTTTATTTAATGGAGACTGACTGCATCCTGCCAAGAGCATTTGTTAGATTTTTCTGGTTGCACATTGTGAGTTTATTTAATTATTGTCCATTTAGTAGTTTTTTTTGAGTATATATTACGAGTGATCAAACAACTGCAGACTCATGTCCCCTGAGAGGACTAAAAAAAATAGAATAAAAAGAAAAAATATATATATAAAAAAAAAATCTTCCAAAAATTGATTCATCCCTTTTCCCAGTTAACCATAAAGAAATGTTAAAAAAAGTAAAGCTATAAATTTGAGTATAGTTGTATACAGAAAAGTCCAATTTATCAAAATATAAACTTAATTACTTTGATTGGTAAATGTGATTAATGACCATACATATTGAAAAAAAAACCCTAAATAAATTAAACTTTACTTATCAATTATTAAAAATGGACGATTGTAGATATATCAGTAAAATATTACAATTATAAGTATGGATGGTACCTACAGTTGAAATCAGACATTTACACACATTATAAAAAGACACATGTACATGTTTTTCTCACTGATATGAAATCCGAATAAACCTTTCCCGTAGGGCTGGGCGATTTTGGGAAAAATCAAAATCTCGATTTTATTTAACCCTATGGACGATTTTCGATTTAAATCTCGATTTTTTTTTTTATATATGTATACAGAATACACAGTATATATGTATACAGAATACACAGTATATATGTATACAGAATACACAGTATATATGTATACAGAATACACAGTATATATGTATACAGAATACACAGTATATATGTATACAGAATACACAGTATATATGTATACAGAATACACAGTATATATGTATACAGAATACACAGTATACACCGTATACACCATACACACACCGTACACACAGTACACACCGTATACACCATACACACACAGTACACACCATACACACCGTGCACACAGTACACACCATACACACCGTGCACACCGTATATACCGTACACACCGTGCACACCGTATACACCGTACACACCGTGCACACAGTACACACCGTACACACAGTACACACCGTGCACACAGTACACACCGTGCACACAGTACACACCGTACACACCGTGCACACAGTACACACCGTACACACCGTGCACACAGTACACACCGTTATACACGTGCACACAGTATACACCGTGCACACAGTATACACCGTGCACCCAGTATACACCGTATACACCGTGCACCCAGTATACACCGTATACACCGTGCACACACCATACACCGTATACACCGTGCACACACCATACACCGTATACACCGTGCACACACCATACACACATAGGGCTGGGCGATTTTGGGAAAAATCAAAATCTCGATTTTATTTAACCCTATGGACGATTTTCGATTTAAATCTCGATTTTTTTTTTTATATATGTATACAGAATACACAGTATATATGTATACAGAATACACAGTATATATGTATACAGAATACACAGTATATATGTATACAGAATACACAGTATATATGTATACAGAATACACAGTATATATGTATACAGAATACACAGTATATATGTATACAGAATACACAGTATATATGTATACAGAATACACAGTATACACCGTATACACCATACACACACCGTACACACAGTACACACCGTATACACCATACACACACAGTACACACCATACACACCGTGCACACAGTACACACCATACACACCGTGCACACCGTATATACCGTACACACCGTGCACACCGTATACACCGTACACACCGTGCACACAGTACACACCGTACACACAGTACACACCGTACACACCGTGCACACAGTACACACCGTGCACACAGTACACACCGTACACACCGTGCACACAGTACACACCGTACACACCGTGCACACAGTACACACCGTATACACCGTGCACACAGTACACACCGTACACACCGTGCACACAGTACACACCGTATACACCGTGCACACAGTATACACCGTGCACACAGTATACACCGTGCACCCAGTATACACCGTATACACCGTGCACCCAGTATACACCGTATACACCGTGCACACACCATACACCGTATACACCGTGCACACACCATACACCGTATACACCGTGCACACACCATACACACAGTATACACCGTGCACACACCATACACACAGTATACACCGTGACACACCATACACACCGTATACACCGTGCACACACCGTATACACCGTGCACACACCGTGCACACTCCGTATACACCGTGCACACCTACCGTATACACCGTGCACACTCCGTATACACCGTGCACACTCCGTATACACCGTGCACACTCCGTATACACCGTGCACACTCCGTATACACCGTGCACACTCCGTATACACCGTGCACACTCCGTATACACCGTGCACACTCCGTATACACCGTGCACACTCCGTATACACCGTGCACACTCCGTATACACCGTGCACACTCCGTATACACCGTGCACACTCCGTATACACCGTGCACACTCCGTATACACCGTGCACACTCCGTATACACCGTGCACACTCCGTATACACCGTGCACACTCCGTATACACCGTGCACACTCCGTATACACCGTGCACACTCCGTATACACCGTGCACACTCCGTATACACCGTGCACACTCCGTATACACCGTGCACACTCCGTATACACCGTGCACACTCCGTATACACCGTGCACACTCCGTATACACCGTGCACACTCCGTATACACCGTGCACACTCCGTATACACCGATGCACACTCCGTATACACCATGCACACTCCGTATACACCATGCACACTCCGTATACACCATGCACACTCCGTATACACCATGCACACTCCGTATACACCATGCACACTCCGTATACACCATGCACACTCCGTATACACCATGCACACTCCGTATACACCATGCACACTCCGTATACACCATGCACACTCCGTATACACCATGCACACTCCGTATACACCATGCACACACCGTATACACCTGCAACACCGTATACACCATGCACACTCTGTATACACCATGCACACTCTGTATACACCATGCACACACTGTATACACCATGCACACACTGTATACACCATGCACACTCTGTATACACCATGCACACTCTGTATACACCATGCACACTCTGTATACACCATGCACACTCTGTATACACCATGCACACTCTGTATACACCATGCACACTCTGTATACACCATGCACACTCTGTATACACCATGCACACTCTGTATACACCATGCACACTCTGTATACACCATGCACACTCTGTATACACCATGCACACTCTGTATACACCATGCACACTCTGTATACACCATGCACACTCTGTATACACCATGCACACTCTGTATACACCATGCACACTCTGTATACACCATGCACACTCTGTATACACCATGCACACACTGTATACACCATGCACACACTGTATACACCATGCACACTCTGTATACACCATGCACACACTGTATACACCATGCACACACTGTATACACCATGCACACACTGTATACACCATGCACACTCTGTATACACCATGCACACTCTGTATACACCATGCACACTCTGTATACACCATGCACACTCTGTATACACCATGCACACACTGTATACACCATGCACACACTGTATACACCATGCACACACTGTATACACCATGCACACTCTGTATACACCATGCACACACTGTATACACCATGCACACTCTGTATACACCATGCACACTCTGTATACACCATGCACACTCTGTATACACCATGCACACACTGTATACACCATGCACACACTGTATACACCATGCACACTCTGTATACACACAGTGCACTGGATACTCACAGAACTCGGCGATGTACACTCACAGGACACAGCGTAGTTCTCCTCACACCAGTCCAGGGCGGAGGTCGGCGGCCCCCGGTGTCCGGGCCTGTCAAGCGCCGGAGCCATGCTGCGCTCTGCTGCCAACCACCGCTGGCCGGGGAGGAGGCGGAGGTCGGCGGCCCCCTAGTGTCCGGGCCTGTCCAGCACCGGCCGGGGAGGAGGCGGAGGTCGGCGGCCCCCAGTGTCCGGGCCTGTCCAGCACCGGCCGGGGAGGAGGCGGAGGTCGGCGGCCCCCAGTGTCCGGGCCTGTCCAGCACCGGCCGGGGAGGAGGCGGAGCGCACCGCAGTGTGCACCGGAAGTACCAGGTGACGCGGACCGGAAATGCCGCCATTTTAAATCGAATTTCACGATTGTTGATAAAACAACAATCGTGGCCACATCAGGGGGCGAATTAATCGAATTAATTCGATTAATCGCCCAGCCCTACTTTCCCGGTTTAGATCAATTAGGATTACAATAATTATTAATGAATGTATGGGCTACTTCCAAGTTACTCCAATAGCCAATCACAGACGTCCACTCTCTGTAACAGCATCTGTGATTAGCTGTTGTGCCCCTCACCAGTGAATACCCAGGGAGTTAATAAGCGGCCCTAGAAGTGCAAGTGGGTGGATGTTGGTAAGTATAACGCTTATGTTTAATTACTATCTTCTTTCCTTTTACAACCCCCATCTCATAACTTTAAAGTCTGAGTTCAGGGTTTAGACTTAAGTTCAAGTCACATTCCACCCCGAACTCGAACTTTAAAATAAAAGTCTGGTCGGGACCGCTGAACTCTAACATTGACAGGTTCGCCCATCGCTACTCATTAAGCCCTGTCTAAATTATTAATTTATGCTGTGACATGTTTTATTTGATAAATTTGGCACAATATACATCACTAATGCCATATATGTCATAAATATCCGTTGTGTGAAGAATTAACACTATTGTTGATCGTTATAGTAATCTGAATCTGACCATTGTATAATTGTCAAAACCCATGTATACCTTTTCTCATTATGAATGTGATTCACATCGTGTAAACAGCTCTAAATTACTGTAATAAATAGGCTGTACAGAAATTATGAAACTATCCTATATTGAAGGCAGAAAAATTGCCACACATACAATCAAACATGTTGGCCACAACGTTTCCAATATATTTCACGATCATACACAATATCTATGTACATGGCTACTCCTGGCAATGAATTAGAATTTAGAAATAAACAGTATACTGGGATATTGAAGCTCATCTTGGGAGTCTATGGGTGGGTGGGAAAAACCACACACTATTAATAATGATCTAGAGGAGAAATGGACATTATAGGACCTGCAGAAAAAACAGTCAGGGTTTATCAAGGGATATCAATTTTCATTTTTCAGAAACACTCCATAATATAACCAGCAGGAACTACGATCGTTCTACAACGCAAGGGAAAAAAGAACCTGTCCGTGGGATCCTACTTTTTGTAGGATCCCACGGACGGAAAGGAAAGCATCGGAGGTGACCTCCAGATGCTTTTTCTGTGTCCAGGTCGGTGATTATCACGGATCTGGACACAGCGGGGCACTTTCATTTCTGCAATGTATAATATACATTGCAGAAGTGTAATTAAGTAAAAGAAAGAGTTAAAAATAAAATCATTATGCTCACCTATCCTCTATCAAGCGCTGCCTCCCAGCAAGGTCCTCGTGCTTACAAGGACCTGTGATAATGTCACACAGCATCATCGGGTCACATGACATCATCACAGGTCCTGTAAGCACGAGGACCTTGCTGGGAGGCAGCGCTGGATAGAGGATAGGTGAGCATAATGATTTTATTTTTAACTCTTTCTTTTACTTAATTACACTTCTGCAATGTATATTATACATTGCAGAAGTGTAATTAGAAGGGTTGGAGCAATTTTAGTGTACTGGGCATGCTCAGTACACCAAAATCGGGTCCGAGGAGACATCAGATATTTCCTAGGACCCTGCTTCATAGGGCCCCATGTTAATGGAATCGGATCGGATCGGATTTGGCATAATTGCCATCCGATCTGTCAGATCCGATTCTATCCAGTTTTGGATTCGTATGCAAAAATCGGAGCAGTCTCCAATTTTTTCACCGGAAAGAAATCGGACAAAATCGGACCGGACGCAAATCGGATGGCAATTAGTGCACATCCGAATCGGTCCGATCCCCATAGGGTTACATAGGGTCTATCGGACAGCATCGGATTTCACAAAATCGTAGTGTGAAACCAGCCTTAGCAGTATGTAAAAGTGCACAACCTTTATACACCCAAAAATCTTTGATTAAATGACCCCTATTGTAAAAGTGATGATGAACTCCCCTAGACTCATTACAAAATGTCCCATAACTGAATGCAGAGCAGCATTATTAACTAGTACGGTATTAAGTAGGAGGAATATACAAACTGGTCTTGACACCTTAAGAATATACAACAAAAAGCTTTGACAATAAAATTACCTGTCCAATATTTAGCATGTACCCCCCAGTGCCACCTAAATTACTCTGAAATATTGTGCCATTGACAACACACATTTAGGTAAAAACTAACAAGAACATGTGCAAACAATATCATGGGAAGTCTCACATGAACTAATGCACTCATTGTTAAAAAAGATTTGCTTATAACATAACCGTAGGTAAATATCATGGCTAACCACTAATTTCCTGAAAGCTGTAGGCAGAAATGCGATTTTAAATGTCACTGTACATGATCATTCATTCTCTGTAACTTACAGAACTCACATTATCCTAATATAATATGATTGCCAACATGACATGACTCCTTTATGAAGAGAAATATAATGAGTTTAGAGATAGGCAGCGTTTTTCCAACCTCACTAGTATGGTTCATTCATTTTCACACTTTTTTGTCCCAAAAAAGGTGAAAAGCAAGTGGTTAAAGGAAAAAAAGATTATAAAAAAAGACTCTCCCTTAAGGGTACTTCACACATTGCAACATCGCTAGCGATATCGCTGAAACTTCACAGGTTTTGTGACATAACAGCGACCTCTCCAGCAATGTTGCAGTGTGTGACACGTAGCAGCGATCAGGCCCCTGCTGAGAGGTCGCTATTCGCTACAAATCGTTCAGGACCATTTTTTGGTCCTTGGTCTCCCGCTGGTCAGCACGCATCGCTGTGTGTGACAGCAAGAGACAAACAATCAGCGACTTCCCAGACAATGCCCAGCACTGCACATTATATGCTGGGCACTGGTAACCAGGGTAAACACCGGGTAGCTAAGCAGCGCGCTCTGCTTAGTTACCCGGTGTGTACCCTGGTTACCAGCATCCTCCTGCTTAGCCCAGCCTGTAAGCGGGAGGACACTGGTAACTAGGGTAAACACCGGGTAACATAGCAGAGCACACTGCTTAGTTACCCGGTGTTTACCCTGGTTACCAGCGATGTCGCTGGTGAGTGTGCTTGTTTGACAGCTCACCATCGACTGCAGAGAGACTTTACAGCAATCCCGGACAGGTAGGATCGCTGGAAAGTCTCTGCGTGTAAAGGGGCCTTTAGTCTTTTCCTGCATATTTTTTTCACATAATTAGTAAATTATCAATTAGCCCCTTAATGAGCAATTAAAATCATAGTTCCCTAAAATAAACAAATTGCTGGAACCTTTCAGGATAGTCTGGAAGGATCATTTGTTTTTCTTGCTTTACGAATATTTCACATATGACTTGTACAGATAGACAACATTAGGTGTAGGCAAATCAACTTACCTGAATGTGCATTTTAATTATTGCTTTGCCAATCAGAGTGGCCCCAAAGAATGTCCAGAAGGGCACAAGGAAATGGCCACATGTTATTCCTGCCAGATCAAACAAGGGATTTGGAATCTAAAGTAGAAGAAAAAGGAAAAAAAAGTAAACACAACTAAGCAAAATATATTTTTTCTGATTAATGTGAGAAATGTACGGTTTGTTAAAACTGGATATTTACTAAAAATATACAATCAACAATTTTATACGCAAATTATGTTGTTGGGTGACTTTCAGTATTAATAAGATGACAGAAAAAAATGTGTAATATATATATATATATATATATATATATATATATATATATATATATATATATATAAAATAAAACTTAAAACTTTGTGTGTTTGTGTATGTATCAAGCCCTGCCAACTCCATGTAGTATGATAGAGTCTTAAAGTCCTCCATATAGCATAATGCAGCCTCATAGCCCTTCATATAGCTGAATGCAGACTCATGTTTCCATATATAATGCAGTGTGTGTATGTCACAATAGACTGAATCAAATGCAAATCCACAAGTAGAACTCAGAGGAGATACAAATACCGCAAAAATACAGTGACATGACTGAATGTTATAGGCTAACCTTCTATGTTGACATCACTGTTTTGTTCCATAACTATTCAAATGAAAAAGAGGTGATATTGTGTCAGCGCTCAAGAAGCACACAGGACTCCGCTCTGTAAATAATTACCTCTAGGCTATATTATTTCAGTGTAGTGTTCCCGGTTTCCACACAACGCGTTTCAACGCTTAGTGCGTCTTTATCAAGTGATTCCCGGGATTCTAAATTACAATTGTTTATATACACTCAACATCAAAAGAAAGGGAAAGGGGCAGGGATATTGTGCGGTCGGCACAACTGGACCAGGTGAGCAGGGGGCTGCACAATCGACCACACATTCTTAATATAGCAGTGTGGCGCAACCTGTATTTTCTTTTGTTCCATAACTAAGAACAGATAGTTACTATGCCTGGGCAACGCCAGGCTCTACAGCTAGTATGTACAGTGCTGTGCAAATTAATTGGGACAAAGCATTTTTTTTTTAAGTAAAATTGTAAGTTGGTTACCAGTCAGTGATTCAAACCAGTTTTAACTGCTTTGAACAGGCGTGAGTGTACAACCTTGAGTAACAAAATGTGGTTTGTCTGGTTTTAGTCAGAAAATAACAGCTAGTTGCCCCTCAGCTTCAGTTGAGAGCTTGTTTCTGTGAGGAGTGGTTTAGTGTACTTTTTCTCTCGGTGTGATTCGTGCCTGTAAAAATGGATTTTACTCCATGGAAGAGGTCTAGAATTATTACTCTTAATGAACATACAAGTCTGACTGTAAGAGAAATCGCTTCCACCGTTGGTATTGGAAAATCTACCGTTTAAAGAAAAATTCGCACACAAGGAAACTGGATCATTTTCTCCAAAACCGCTCTGGAAAAATTAAGAGACCACTGCAAAAATTTCAGTTTCTATGATTTTTCTTTTTATAGGTATATAATAATGCAAAAGAAAACAAGTTATTATTCATTTAGAAACAAAAGTACTCATGTTTTAACTCCGGAAGAGTTCAAAAATTGATATTTGGTAGAATAACCATGACTTTTAATCACAGCTTTCATACATCTTGGCATGCTTTCCACCAGTCTTTCACACTGCTTTTGGGTGACCTTATGTCACTCCTGGCACAAAAAGCTAAGCAGTTCTTCATTGTTTGATGTCTTGTGACGGTCTCAAGTCATGTAATGCTAGAAAAAAAAGCCTTTCATCAACGAGAAGCAAAGGAGAGCCAGGGTGATGTTTGCCAAAGACCATAAGGATTGGACAATAGAGGACTGGAGTATGGTATTCTTCTCTGATGAGTCTAATTTTCAGCTTTGCCCAACAACTGGTTGTCTAATGGTTATACGGTGACCTGGAGAGTCGTACAAGCCACAGTGTCTTGCACCCACTATGAAATTTGGTGGAGGATCGGTGATGATCTGGGGATGCTTCAGCAGGGCTGGAATTGGGCAGGTTAATCTTTGGAATGAACATATGAATCAAGCTGCATACAAGGTTATCCTTGAAAAACACTTGCCTCCTTCTGCTCAGGCAATGTTTCCCAACTCTGAGGACTGTTTTTTCCATCAGGACAATGCCCCATGCCACACAGCTAGGACAATCAATGTGTGGATGAAGAAGCACCACATAAAGACCCTGTCATTGCCAGCCCAATCTCCAGACTTGAACCCCCTTGAATACCTCTGGAATTTATTCAAGAGGAAAATGGATAGTCACAAGCTATCAAACAAAGAACTGCTTAAATGTTTGTGCCAAGAGTGGCATAAGGTCACCCAATAGCAGTGTGAAAGACTGGTGGAAAGCATGCCAACACACATGAAAAATGTGATTAAAAATCATGGTTATTCCACCAAATATTGATTTCTGAACTCTTCCTGAGTTACAACATTAGGATTGTTGTTTGTATATGAATAAGAACTTGTTTTCAATTTGAGGTCTGAAAGCACGGTCTCTGTTTTATTATTTTGAAGATTTCTAATTTGCTGCAAATAAATAGTACATTTTTAGCTTTGAATTTCGGAGACATATTGTCAGTATTTGATAGGATAAAAGAACAATGTAGGTTATGCTCAAAAATATACCTAGAAAGAGAAAAATCTGAATCTGAAAATTTTCCAGTGGCCTCTTAATTTTTTCTATTATATGTATATATATATGTATACAATTATTATTTATTTATGTAGCGCCATTGGTTCCATGGCGCTTTACATAAAAAGTGGGGGCAACAAGGACAGGTACAGCACATACGAACAATCAAGGCTTGCTGGTACACGACGGAAAAGGACCCTGTCCATGAGGGCTCACAGTCTGTATATATTTGTAAAAAATATAGATAGAGATAGAGATAGATAGACAGACAGACAGACAGACAGACAGACAGACAGACAGACAGATAGATAGATAGATAGATAGATAGATAGATAGATAGATAGATAGATAGATGGATAGATGGATAGAGATATCCAGTGTCAACACACAAATCTTTATTGTGGCATCCTTTGCCCTGTGATGTTATCGGTATGTGGAATAATGCCTGCTACCTTTTTTTTCTCCATAACGGGTCATTTAGCAGGGGGGGATAAATCAGAACAAAGCATCAGGGTTGAGGAAATGAGAAACACCGTAGTTATGTCATGTATAAACTATATTGCTAAATGCATGTGGACACCTGAACACCAAACCCATATGCGTTAGTCAGACACTTTATTCTAAACAAAAAGGCATTAGAATGACATTTTTGCACTTCCATTAGATTTTGAGATCAAGACTAAAAGGAGCTGCACGTACAAGGCAGGGTCTGCATCCACACCTGCAAAGAAAAAAATGGGGATATAAATAAAAAGTACAGGGCTCACATAACATTTTTTTTTTCTTTTTAAAATACAATACAGATCAGAGTTGATCTATTTGTATTTTAATAGGAAAAAAAAAAATTAAGTGAGCCCTGTACTTTTTATTTATTTCCTGATTTCTAATTGTGATTAGCTATCTGGATTCTGCAAACCGATGCCACCAATATCAATAATCAATCTATTTACAATTAAGTTCTAATAATAACATAGAAAGCTGCTGCAAGTTTTATGAAGTGGCTGCTTTACAGACAGACTTGAGACTGTGACAATCGCTATGTGGGACTCACAGCCTTACAATGAATTAGGCTGGCAATAACATTTCCATTTCAATTCAAAGGTGTACAGAGATTTGTGTAGATCAATTAAGTTATTCCTCACCAAATGCAAACTATTTTAAGAACATTGAATTTTGCCAAGCAGATACAAAAGTATAAGGGTAATCCAAAAGAGCTGTAAGGTCCCTTTCACATCAGCATTTTTTTCAAATCGTGGCAGATGCGGTGAAAAAACCGCACCTGCCGCGATTACCGCATACTGGCTGCACTTGCGGCACGGTTGCGGCAAGCCCCGTACAATGTATAGGCGGGCTTGCGGCAGGTGCGGTTTTGGCACTTGCCGCAGGTGCGGCCTCGAAAAAAAAACGCGGTCAGCCGCGGTTTTTTCGCGGCCGCACCTGCCGCAAGTGCCACAACTGCACTTGCCGCACCTGCCGCATGCCCGCCTATACATTGTATGGGGCTTGCCGCAACCGTGCCGCAAGTGCAACCGGTATGCGGTAATTGCGGCAGATGCGTTTTTTTCACCGCATCTGCCGCGATTTGAAAAAAACGCTAATGTGAAAGCACCCTTAGGCCCCTTTCACACTGGGGTCTTTTGAAAAATGCGGCAGTTGCGGTGAAAAAAAACGCATTTACCACATAACGGCTGCACTTGCGGCACGCTTGTGGAAAGCCCCGTGCATTGTCTATGGAGCTTGCGGTAAGTGTGCAGCAGCCGCTGCAAGTGCGGTTCTGGTAGTTGTGGCAGTTGCGGCCGCGAAAAAAAAACGCCGCTGACCGCATTTTTTTTTCGCAATGACAATGCATGGGGCTTGCCGCAAGTGTGCTGCAAGTGCGGCCGTTATGTGGTAATCGCAGTAGTTGCGTTTTAAATGCGGCAGATGCGTTTTTTTTACCCCAACTGCCGCATTTTTCAAAAAACCCAGATGTGAAAGCAGCCTAAAGGTACAGTCACACGTAAAGATATCGTTGCCGATATCGTTCAAAAGTCACGTGTTTTGTGACGCTTGAACGATGTCGAAACGGTATCGTTGCGTGTGACACTACAAACGATGAACGATCAGTCGGCTGATCGTTCAACGTTTGATTTGAGGTCCTGTCCTCAAATCAACCGTTGGTCGGCCAGTGGACACGCAGCATTGCTGCGTGTGACACCGGCAGACGACTGATAAGCCAGCTCCCAGCGCCTCTCACAAGCGCTGGGAGCTGGTATCCATTGTAAACTGCGGGTATCTAGGCAGCTTGCGCTGCCTAGATACCCGACGTGTACCTTAGTTACCAGCCTCCTCTGCTCACCGGCTGGTATCTAAGGTAAACAGCGGGTAACTAGGGTCCCTAGTTACCCGCTGTGTACCTTAGATATCAGCCGGTGAGCAGAGGAGGCTGGTAACCAAGGTACACGTCAGGTATCTAGGCAGCGCGCGCTGCCTAGATACCCGCAGTTTACCTTGGATACCAGCTCCCAGCACTTGTGAGAGGCGCTGAGAGCTGGCTTATCAGTCGTCAAGACATCGTGGAAATGATATTTAAATCGTTTCCACGATGTTTCTGGTCAATTGATCGCTGGTGAGTCTGTCTGTGTGACAGCTCACCAGCGATCTGAACGATATTGTTAGCGATCGCGGGTGCATGTGATCGCTAACAATATCGTTCATAGAATTGATGCGTGTGACGGCACCCTAAGAGGATTCGGTCCTTCTCTAATGCAATTCTCTTAAATTTCACTGTATGCTGTAGTACTGAGATTTACCTTTCCTTGAAACCCTAAGCAATGTTCTAAGCTCAAATCATGAAAATCAGCCAATGGTCATTTTTCCTAAAAGTCTACAGCTGCCATTACAGATTTGGGCAAGATGCATTCTCTTGTCATCAAGTAAGCCAATAGGAATAGAGGTAAAGAGAGATGCATAAAGTGCATGTACACTAATGCCAGAAGCCTCACCAACAAAATGGAGGAATTAGAATTGATTTTGTTGGAAAATAATTATGACATGGTGGGGATTTTGGAGACTTGGCTAGACGAGAGCCATGACTAGGCTGTTAATTTACAGGGCTATTGTCTGTTCAGAAATGACTGTACAAATAGGCGAGGAGGAGGTGTATGTTTATACGTAAAATCATCCTTAAAACCCATCCTGCGTGATAATATAGGTGAATCTAATGGAAATGTAGAGTCCCTGTGGGTGGAGATAAGGGGAGGGGGAAAAAATAATAAATTACTGATAGGGGTTTGTTATAAGTCCCCAACAATAATGGAAGTGGAGGAGAATATCCTCATAAAGCAAATAGATGAAGCAGCGACTCAGGGAGAAGTCATTATTGTGGGGGACTTCAACTACCCTGAAATACATTGGGGATCAGAAACCTGCAGTTCCAGCAAAGGTAATAAGTTTTTGAAAACTATGAGAGACAATTACCTTTCACAACTGGTTCAGGACCCAACAAGAAGGGGGGCACTGCTGGACCTAATATTAACCAACAGGCCGGACCGCATATCAAATATACGGGTTGGAGGTCACTTGGGTAATAGTGATCATAACTTAATAAGCTTTCAAGTATCCTTTACTAAGACGTGTAGTAGAGGGGCTACAAGGACACTAAACTTCAGGAAGGCAAATTTCCAACGGTTGAGAGATGATCTTAGTGCAATAAACTGGGACGATGTCCTGAGACATAAAAGTACACAACACAAATGGGAGATGTTTATTAGCATCCTGAATAGGACCTGTGCACAATATATACCCTATGGGAATAAGCATGCTAGAAATAGGAGGAAACCACTATGGCTAAATAAAGCGGTAAGAGGTGCAATATGTGACAAAAAGAAAGCATTTAGGGAATTAAAGCAAGTAGGTAGTGATAAAGGCATTAAATAAATACAGAAAATTAATAACATTTGTAAAAAGCAAATCAAGGCAGCAAAGATTGAGACAGAGAGACTCATTGCCAGAGAAAGTAAAAAGAATCCCAAAATATTTTTTAACTACATAAATAGTAAGAAACTAAAAAATGATGGTGTTGGCCCCTTTAAAAATAGTCTGGGTGAAATGGTGGATGAGGATGAGGAAAAAGCCAATATGCTAAATGACTTTTTTTCAACAGTATTGACACAAGAAAATCCCATGACAGACAATATGATCAGTGATAACAAAAATTCTCAATTAAATGTCACCTGCTTAACCCAAGAGGAAGTACGGCATCGTCTAAAAATCACTAAAATTGACAAATCCCCGGGCCCGGATGGGATACACCCCAGAGTGCTGCAGGAATTATACTGTCATAGATAGACCATTATTTTTAATATTTAAAGATTCCATAATAACAGGGTCTGTACCACAGGACTGGCGTATAGCAAATGTGGTGCCAATATTCAAAAAGGGGACAAAAACTGAACTTGGAAATTATAGGCCAGTAAGCTTAACCACTACTGTGGGTAAAATCCTAGAGGGTTTTCTAAGAGATGCTATACTGGAGTATCTGAAGAAAAATAACCTCATGGCCCATTATCAACATGGTTTTACGAGGGACCGTTCCTGTCAAACTAATCTAATAAGCTTCTATGAAGAAGTAAGTTCTGGACTGGACCAAGGAAATGCAGTGGACGTGGTGTATATGGACTTTTCAAAAGCTTTTGATACGGTGCCACACAAAAGGTTGATACATAAAATGAGAGCAATGGGGATAGGGGAAAATATGTGTAAGTGGGTTAAGAACTGGCTTAGTGATAGGAAACAAAGGGTGGTTATTAATGGAACACACTCAGAATGGGTCCTCTACGTCTGGAGGAAAGAAGGTTTAATCATAATCAGACGCGGATTCTTCACTGTAAGGGTACCTTTACACGCCGCTACGACAGGATGGATACAACCCGCTACAGGCTACAAATGTAGCTTGTAGCGTCAATATAGCCCGTAGTAGCGGCGTGTGAAGACGGGACGAGACAGCCGGCAACAGATACATCTGTTTCCGAGCACTGCTCGAAAACAGATGGCTACAAAGCCGATTGTAGCGACCTGTATCGGCGTGTAAAGAAGCTACAGAAGGGATGTGTCGACACCAGCCTATGTACCTGGTATGTAGCTGGGGCGTGACACAGGCTCCAGGATACCGCCCCCCTTCAGCGATCATTGGAGGAAGCTCCTGCATGACGATTGGTAGTCGCTGCATAGGGCGGCATATTTAAGGAGCTGACCAGTCACACTACGCAATTGCTCGAGCGTGCTGTATTAATCAGCCTCCTGCGATGTCTGCCCAATCATGATGTTCTTGCGTTGTCCTATCAGCGTACGGACGTCTTGTAATCCACAATTGTGGCACGCCTATGTGCTGTCCCTGCTGCACCAGGTCCGCCCATATTAGCTTGTTGTAGCGGTGTGTAAATGAGGTAAGCTAAGCTACAGATGGCTACTTGAGACACCCGGCGATGTAGCTAGCTATAGATGTAACGTAGCGTAGCGCACCTTGTGGCGGCGTGTAAAGGTGGTGCGTTTCCCGTTTGTAACCGTTTGGCCGTGCTCGTGCACGTGAAGTAGCGGGTTGTATCCATCCTGTCGTAGCGGCGTGTAAAGGTACCCTAAGAGCAGTGAGACTATGGAACTCTCTGCCACATGATGTTGTAATGAGTGAGTCACTACTAACATTTAAGAAGGGCCTGGATGCCTTTCTTGAAAACTATAATATTACCAGCTATACATACTAGATTCTTTGATAGGGCGTTGATCCAGGGAACTAGTCTGATTGTCATATCTGGAGTCAGGAAGGAATTTTTTCCCCAATGTGGAGCTTAGTGTTGCCACGTGGTTTTTTTTTTGCCTTCCTCTGGATCAACATGTTAGGCTATGGGTTGAACTAGATGGACTTAAAGTCTTCCTTCAACCTTAAAAAAAAACAAAAAAAAACTATGTATTTCTCTGCCAAAGTGCAACATGGTGCAACATAATTCATCCTCCCAGACAACAAGTAGTATGGTTCCTTAGCTCAATCCAGCTAGCATTCAAGGAAGCCAAAAACTATGCAAGCCATGAAGCTGACTGTAGTCACAAAAAAGGAACATAAGCCATAAAGCCACTGAAAAATTATGAAGGGTCGCCTCACATGGCTACTGGTTGCTGCAATCTAGGCTAGCCTAAGAGACATTTTTATGTACTTCAGCACCCAGATTCCCCAATCTGTGACTTTGTGGGACTAGTGTTACGCAGCTGAGCTGTTCGTTTTGGACACTTCCTTTTTGCAAGTAAAGCACTTAAAGTCAGGGTAGACATTTGACACGTTTGCTACAATGTGGGACCCTATAAATACAAACATCTATTTAATAGCTAGAGAGATAGTATGGGTATGTTTAGTTATTATTTAAACAACACAGAGCCCACAAGTATAAAGATTACCTAGACATCTATCTATCTATCTATCTATCTATCTATCTATATATCCATCTATATCTATCTATCTATCCATCTATATCTATCTATATATCCATCTATATCTATCTATCTATCCATCTATATCTATCTATTATCAATTAAGTATTTTTGAACCTTAAGTTGAATGTAAACATCTAGACAATGGTTACAACCAAGTAATACACAAATATCAACAAAGTGTATCGTAACAAGGCATGTGATGGATATGAAAAACAAAGAAAAAGATTGGGGGGGGGGAGAGGGGTTGGGTAAATCTCGGTGTACAAGTCGGTTTAGTGAAGCATCGCCACTATTACTATATCATTAGATCACAAGCAATGAAAGACACATTCCGTCACTCAACACACCATCCAGCCATCCAAGGGAGTACTCTCAATACAGAGTGAGGGGGAGGGTTGGGGAGCCCAGGAGCACCTGGGGGGCCTAAAAAGGAATCAGGATAGCCAAACGCTGTGAGGCCCACAGGAACCAAGCATCCATGACATATCTCCTCGTTTGAGTGTCTAGTGCTAAATAGTACTCATGACTAAAGATTGAATTAATCTTGTCGGTAACCTACACCATGGAGGGAAGCAAGTCCGCTTTTCATTTTGCCGCTATACAGAGTATGGCTGCTATCAAGACATGCGTGATCACATGGCGAGGGAGTGGGGGGTATGCTTCTATCCCAATGTGAAGGACTGCAAGCTGAGGGGAAAGTGGGATACTAATCCCTGTCAAGCTTCCCAGTAAATTGGCTATAAGATGCCAGAATTGAGAGATTCTTGGACAGGACCACCACATGTGGGCTAGGTCTCCCTTGACACCACAATGTCTCCAGCATAATGAGGAAGTGTCAGCCCGTAACCTCGCCAACCTGGTAGGGGGTGTATACCATCAGAGGTAAATCTTCTTTAGACTCCCCAGATGATTGATACATCTCGTAGAACGTTGAGTGCAGCGTATTGCCCCTTCCCAGTCATCCATGTCAGACAAAAAGCTCAGATCTCTCTCCCATTTCAGCATATAGTCCAGCTTCAGAGGCATGGACCATTCATGGAGCTCACTGTATAGCCTTGAGATGCCTTTGGAGACTTCTGGACCCGATAACAAGAATTTCTGAAGGGGTGACGGTCTAGACGGGCATAAGTCATGATGGCAAGACCAAGAATACAGAAAGTGGTGGATCTGGGAGAACTGGAGAAAGGCCCGTTTGAAAGTTGGGAATCTAAGGGTTAATGCATCAAAGGAAATCAATTTGACCTTGGACACCAAATCTAACACCTCGATGCCCTGATCCCTCCACAAGTTTAGGTTCAGTGAGGGGATATGTAGTTGAAGGGCAGACATTGGAATTGCCGAGACAGGGAGCTTAGTCCAGTCCTCGGGAGCCCGTCTCCAGATCCTAAGAAGTGTCCGCACAGCATCTAGCGGGTAGTCTCCTCCAGGAGAACCCAAGGCTTCTGCAGCCTCGACGCGGGGAGCCTCCCCTCATACAATGAGACAGAGTCCAGCCCAAGTGCGCGGGGAAATTCCACCAAGCCTTGGCCTCCTCCAGTATCACGGGCCCTATAGTAAGATTTTAAATCAGGGACTCCCATGCCACCTCTTTTAAAATGTAGGTACATGACTTGTCTGGGCACCCTAGGTTTTTTGTTCGCCTATACATATTTGTTAACAAGGCATTGTAGTTGAGATAGTAGTTTAGTAGGGTAGGTGATTGGGATACACCTGAAGAGATATAAAATCTTAGGTAACAACATCATTTTAAATGCCTGCACCCTTGCTATCCAAGACAACGAGTGGAGAGGATGAGTCTCTATGGTCTGCAGAAGAGTCTTTTTAAGTGATTCTAGGTAACTTGCCCTATGCCCATCTTCCACAATTGCAGTAATACCCAAGTAGGGGATCCCATCCGGGCACCACTGAAAGGGGTATGTCAGCGAAAGATAAGATGTGATAAAAGGGGGGACGTGAATAGGAAGGATCACGGATTTGCTAGCATTTAATTTGTAGTATGAAATTTGCGCAAATGAGTGTCTTCATTATTGCTGGGAGCGAAGAAAGCGGGTTGGTACAGGATATCATGACATCGTCTGCATACAGACCAATGACATGATTTATCCCTCCAATCTGTATGCCCGAGATGGACAACTCTGCACGGATCGAGGCGGCAAGTGGCTCCATAACCAAGGCAAACACCAACAGAGAAAGATGGCAACCCTGGAGAGTGCCGTTGGTAATGCTGAAACTCCAGGACAGAAAACCAGAAGAAAAACACCCTGGCACCACGGTTGGAGTAAAGGCTTTAGGATTGCTGACAAAATGGATCCCAAGAATGCAAATTTGCAGAGGACCCCTCGAAAGTAGCTTCAGTGCACCCTGTCGAACGCCTTCTCTCGTCAAGGGACAGGAGTACACTGGCGACCCCCCGCCTCTCCACCCCCCAGATGAGGTTCAGCATCCATCTTGGTGCCATCTTTAGCCTGCCTTCCCGCCACGAATCCCACCTGGTCCGAATCTATAAACGTCGAGACGATTTTTGATAACCTATTGGCTAAGAGTTTATAGTAAATCTTTAAGTCAGAATTTAATAAAGAGATTGAGCGATAGTTTCCTGGGAGGTCCGGTTGTTTTCCCGGTTTGGGAATTGTGGTGATCGTGGCTTCTAGGGCGAGGGCAGGGATAGAGCCAGTAGATTGCTAATGGTTAAATGTCCGAAGTAGATACGGGGCCAAAAGAGTGAGAGAAAGATTTATAATATTCATTAGGGAACCAGTCAGGGCCCGGAGCCAAGTTGGATTTCAAAAAGTCATGACCTTGGTTACCTCAGGTAGGGTGAACGGGAGATTCAGTTCGTCCAGACAGGACTGGGGAGATTGAGGGGAGATCTAAGGCATCCAAGTATTCCCGTATGGAGTCAGAGGACAGCTGGGGGGTATCCCTATCTTCCCGCAAGTTATACAGGTTGGTGTAAACTGCGCAAACACCTCAACGATCTCTCCAGGGCCTCTCACCAGTTCCCCCTCCGCATTTTGCATAGAAGTGATGATGGTCTGAACTGCTCATTTTTTTATTCTCCACGCCCTGTCACCCGCCCATAGAGAGTTGTTTTTAGGCGTCTCAGGCCTTTCTCATATTGTTGTAGGAAAAAAGACCGCAACTGGTTACGCAGGCTCAGGATCTGGGAGGTCAAGTGGGGCGCAGAGTTAACTTTTGACAGCCTCCAGCTGTTGAATCCGGGCCGTCTATTCCAACCTCAGTCCGTCTCTCGCTTTTTTCAGCTGAGATGCCTTTTGTAGGAGGAGGCCCTGGAGCACCGCCTTATGGGAAGCCCACAGCGTGTCATCCGAGACCCCCCCCCGTTGTCATTCAAGTCAAATAACTCTCTGATATTTTTTTTCAGAGGCCCACATTCAATCTCCAGTGGCGCATCAAACCCCGTCGTGATCCCAGTCTAATCTCCAACGATGCCGATGCATGATCTGACCACGTGATTAAGCCAATGTCTGCCTTGGCACAGCATGGCATCTCTACCAGGAAATAGTCAATCCTGGAATACAACCTGTGCCTATTGGAGAAGAAGGAATAGTTCTCTCCACAGCATGGAGATAGCGCCAGATATCATGGTAGGTAGGAACTCATGACATAGAGGTGCAAACTCCTCGCCCCTTGAGACAAAGGGAAAGAGGAGTCCAGGTGTCGCTCCATAACATAATTAAAGTCGCCACAAAGAATTCTCATCCCCTGCGCCTCACTGTGCACCCTCCCAAAGAACGTCCTTAAGAAACGAGTCTACGCTTCGTTCGGTGCATAAATGTTGGCAATTGTATAGGTCTCACCCGAGATGCAGCAGACAACAATAATATTCCTTCCAGCCGGGTCTGCAATCGCTTTAATCAGTTGAAATTGTACAGAGTTTTTGATCAAAATGCAGACTCCGGCTTTTTTCTCCGAGTGGTTGTTAAAAAAGGATTGGGTGTATAACTTGTGGTGGAGCCTATGGTTGTCACCTGATAGTTAGGTGTGTCACCTGTATGCATAGGATATCAGCCTTAGCACGCCCAGCCTTCCTCCATAAAAAAGATCTCTTAGCTGGGGAATTCAGCCCCTTAACATTGAGGGTAACTATTTTAAGGCTCATCCTTCGCAACTATGGTTATAGGGTATTGAGTACCGAGATGAGAAAAGGGGAGGCTCAGGGAGGGGAGAAGGACAGATATTAGGGAGAGGTGGAGAAAGGAGGGGGGGGGGTTGGGAGAAGAGAATTAGGCACCTACAAACAAAGAAACAGCACAAACAACAATGAACAAATATGTAAACGCAAAGCGTCCAGACAGGCCGTCTAGATGTGTGGAGGGGTATCACAGACACTACCGTACAGCCATGCAGGAGGGGAGGCCGACCCAGACCAGTGGGTAAGCTGTTGGCCTAAAATGTCTCCACTCAGTCCAGACAGGATCTCTTAGGGCCGATCAAGAAACAAAAGCACGGTCAAGCAAGGCCTGTCGGTGCTAAAGGGCTTTGTTTAGGTCTTCTCCCCTTCTGTAGTGACCATTCTGGGCTCAGAGTCCTAGTCTGTATTGGATACCTTTGTCTCTGAGGACCTGACAGCTAGGCCCAAACTCATGACGTTGGGCCATAGTGCCGGGGGACAGGTCAGGAAAGCCAGCCACGTCTACAAAAAGCTGGGTTTGAGCCTCATGGCCTGGAGCAGAAGGTCTTTAGTTTTCGGATGCACAAAACACACCAAAATGTCCCTGGGAAGGTCTCTGGGTATGCGGGCCGGTTTTGGCAGTCTATTCGCTTTCTCAACAGCCAATTCAGCATGAGGCAGATCAGGCAAGGCAGATTGTAGAAAAGCATCAATTGTGGGCATAAGATCACCCTTTTCAGCCGTTTCAGCTATGCCTCTGAGCTTTATGTTGCTCCTACGGACCTTATCTTCCAAGTGTCATAGAGTGGAATTGACAGTGTGCACACTCTGTCCAGCTTCGTGTAGCTGTCTGCTAATTGATTGTGTGCGGTTGGACACTCCGACATCTTATGTGAGATGTTCTTTCACCTAATGCCGCCAAATCTCCCCCAATTCCCCATGAGCCCTCTCATGTCCTCCATTAGTGATTTGCGAAGGGAGCCCAGCAATGTCTGCAGGCACTCTGAGTGATAGGTGCTTCCTCCTTCCTCCTGTCATCACGCTCCTCAGTGCTTCGGGAGGTGCGGGGGGGGGAGAGCGGGCCCCATTCTCCGCAGCCAGTGCCATGTTTGCAGAAGGCGCCCACCACAGGGTTGGGAGGGGATCGCATCTGTTGTGCGGTTGGGATGCCGTTCGAGGTGGGCCGATGAGGGGCCCGAGGAGCTCCTTCACAGGTGCGTCCGGTGCCATTAGCTGCAGGACATGCCCCCCCCAGACATCTATATTTGAGTCACAACAGGCGCCCTAAAAATTAACTTATTTTTACACAATAAAAATCTAATACACAAATAAAAATGCACTACCAGGTGTGGGTGACAGACACCACCAGACATATATTTGTAAGGATTAATGTAATATGTGTCTATACATAAATTCATAAACCCATTTAGTGGTTGGGCACTAGTAAGGCCACGGAACTAATATGTACAGAAGTATATATATTCACTACAATAGTGATTAACACAGAGTGTTATATGATTCTAAAGTAAAATAGGAATCCTAACTAAACCTAGAACAAATAAGCTATTTAGTATACATCCAATGTAGTTATATTATTCAACGGGCACAAAACTATTGTATACCACTTCCTATAGTAGCACAAAGGTATAGGCAAGGATAAGGATTGTCTTGGTCAAATACAAGTGTCCAGTAATAAAAGACTACTTACAAAAGTGACAAGCTGGTATGTCAGTCTGCTCCCGCCACCCCAATGCACGTTTCATCTTCACTTCCTCAGGAGACATCTCCTTCACTTAGAAAGTGAACACGAAACATCTGTTAGGTCATCCAATCCCTACAAAATAATGTGTGACTAGCCCTCCATATAGCATAATGCAGCCTTATAGCCCTCCATATAGTATAATGCAGCCTCACAGCTGTTTTGTTGCTATGATCTTTTAGAGAGGTCAAGTTGTTGCCAGGCACTTCTGAGTACAGGGTGCGGATGGTTTGCTATGGCAATTGAGGGCCTATTGTGGGCCAGCAGAGAGCCATGTATGAAAGCCTATTAGGTGTAATACTGGAAGACATCGATGCATTATTTAGTGTATAATCCCCTAACGGTGCTATAGAGCAAATAAAATATACAAAAATAAAGTTTAAGAAAAACAATATAAAAATACGCTTTTATTTCCCTTTAGGGTATATATAGAGTTTTTTTTATGCAGATTTGTATTTCTAAATACACATCAAAATGTATTCAAAATTATTTTAAGCAATTTGTTATTCCGATTTTAAAAAAAGGATCAGGGTTCAAAATGTAAAAAACAAAATCATAATCATGTGAACATTCTTCTACTTAAATATATAAGAAACTACTATATTCACAATTACCAATATTATAAAATTATAGTCAGTCGCACTGGTGTGTAACTCGCTCGAGTGCAATGCAACAAATCCCTCATTGCACTCGGCCTAATGTTTAAGCAATGAGACCGGTCAGATCTACAGGTTTTTTCTCATGCCTAATTGGGCTGAGGAAAAAATGGCAGAATGCTGCAATAGTCATCACTTCTCAGATCACTCGCACCCATACAAGTATATGGGAGCGTGTGAAACATCGGACTACACTCGGCACACATCCGAGTACAGTGCGATATACGATGAGGCTGGCAATGGAGGTGATGGGAGATTAATCTCGCCTTCCCCTCCACAACTGTGATCAGATAGCAGGATCGGAGCACAGTATATATGACACTGGGCTCATGCTCGCAGTAGAGCTTGAGCTGAGGGTCATTAGCATATCACATCTGATCCTCTCGCATAGGATACAATACCAAGTGTTACTCTGACTCAACACAATATTTATCCTACCTTACACAGTATGGAAAGAGTCTACAAAATAAGTGTAATAAATTACAGTTTCTTTTTTGTTTCAAAATTGATAAATATTGTATATATTACATATATATTATATACTATATTATATATTTAAAAATATTATCATATATATATATATATAACATACACACATCTAAATAAATATATGTGTATCTTATATATCAAAAAAGAGCAGCACATGAATAGCACTCCCTGGTGGCACTGGTATTGTATGAGCCAATAAGGTTTTGTTACTTTCTGAAGATTGAAGTGCTGCTCTTTGCTATTTTTGATCTATGGATTTTTGCATGTAAGACTGCAAGGAGGATTTTTAGCACCCAGGAGTGTTATTCCTGTGATGCTCATTTCTGTATACGTACACACACACACACATCTCTCTATATCTATAAATCTATATACGCATACAAAAAATAGCATCACAAAATTACCAAAGCGATTATGACTTTGAGGAAGCTGCTTAAATGTGGCACGGGAGTTTCTCCACTTCCTTAGGAAGTGCAAATTTGCATATATCTGAAGGAGGGAAGTGGCTTACAATCTCCTCACCTACTTTCGCTGTCTCCATAAGGTTGATAGCAAGCTCCAGAAAATTACCAAATAAATTGTGGGTACAAAGCCTATTCCATTGTAGACATATGGAAATATAAAAGAGGGAGGCAACACTTCAAAACATTGCAAAAAGACAGACCTCATTAGCCCATCTGGTGTGATAGCAACGTTTCACTTCCTAGGAACCTTTCTCATGCACTTGTGCTAATAAAGATCTATCTTTTAGCTATTTTTGATGTACTGCCTCCCTCTCTAATTTTCGTCTTCATATATATTAGTGCCATTTTGGATACAAATAACTTTTAACTTTGTTTTCATTATAACCTAGATCAGCTTTGTTTTTTGCAGGAAGAGTTGTACTTTTCATTGCACCGTATTTTGACACAGATTATATATTGTTCAAGTGTTAGAACTTGATTTTGTTGGATTTTTGGGCAGCTGGAGAGGATTTTCTGCAGTCCATTAAGAATATGGTAAATATATTTGGTACAGCTATATTTGTAATGGACTTATTAGAAACCCATCCCTCAAAAAAGTATAATAAAGAATTGAACCTTAACCATTATTTGTATCGCAAAATGGTGCAAAAATAAATACAGTTATATTTCTTAAATCAAAAAACCCAAATTAGACTATGTCCATGATGAGTTAAGCAGGAATTGCCATTGGTGGTACCAAGACTCTTTTCTGCAGCTGCCAGCTCCCTGTTATCAATAGGTGACAATAAATTTCAAGTGATAAGAGAAAGACAGGTGATTAGGTCTCATTTAAATGATGGTTAAGGCCCAGTCTCACATAACGACGAATGAGCGATCCCAATAACGATGTGCAGAGATCGCTGGTGCATGGTTTACACATCGCTGGTAAGATGTCAAACAGGTATCTCACCAGCGATGTGAAAAATGACGCACCAGCGATCCAGAATTATACCGAGGTCGTTGGGAATTGTCACTCCATAGCGTAGCATTGAGATCGTTGCTCATTATCTTTGTCAAACACAACGATGTAGCACTCCCAGCGGGAGTGCAACGACGCAGGAATGACCCAGAGCAGTGTGTAACGATCAAATATCTCACAGCAGGGGCCAGTTGGTGCATGTCACACAGAACGACATCGCTGTTGCATCGCGGATTTCGTGACGCAACAGCGATCCCAATAGCGATCTCGTTCGCGATCTCTTTATGTATAACAGGGCCTTTAGGAGGATGTGGTTACTGGACACAAAAGAGCATTATTTGCATAGAATGTCAAACATAACAGCATGGCAAAACCTATCATGAGAAAAAGAACTTTAACCCCTTAAGGACCAATGACGGCTTTGAACTGTCACTGTTTGTAAACACTCTCTTTGGTCAAAGAAATGCACAAAATATCATCCTAAATTTACTACTATCAAAGTCCAATATGTTATGAAAAAACTATTTTGGACTCATTGGGATATGTTGAAGTGTTCCAGAGTTATTAAGTGACTCTGGTCAGAAGTGCAAAATGAAGCTTGGTCCTTAAGGGGTTAAACCACATTCTTCTTGCGAGATGTGTCCTACATAAATCCAGCCTTTCAGAGTAAAATTCTTATCAGGTTAATCATTTTAGAAATATGGAAAGCTTCTTTTTCGTTAAATGTTTATAAATTGATGTTCAGGAGTCTCTGTGCCGACCAATAGACGTTTACTAGGCTGTACAACAGGTAGGTGTCCTATTAGTCTACTATTTGGAGGAATGTAATAGACTAGTGAGCATCAACAAATAATACTTACATTCATTTAGGGAAATCTAAAGGAAAGCCACATTATTGTAGACAGAAAATACAGATTATTAAATACCAAAATACTTACTGAAGCGCAAGCCAAGATTCCTAGAAATCCAACCTTCTGCACAAGGTTCTGAACTGCAAGCTTAGCTCGAGATGCAAAATCCTAACAAAAAAAGACAATAAAGAGTAAATTAAATGTTGGCAATATATATGGTAAGGCCGACCTAAACCTGTAATAAAACGCATACAAGTAAAGAATGGACACAAAATTGTATGCATGTCAAGGGAAATAGCAAATCACATGAAGTATTAGAGTGTTTTTTTTTTTTTTATTAGTGTTACTTGTAGATCATTTTAAACATTTTTATATGGTGATACAAGGATAAAAAGAAAACGTCATCTTTGAATGAAGTGTTCTAGTTTCCAAATAATTAATGCTCTTTAGCTGCCATTAGCATTTTCCTTCATATTCTCCTTCAGGATATAGGCATGTGCTCTGCTACCACAACGAACAGGTACTACAGGAATCAGAACACTGACATACATACAGAACTTAGAGAACATGAACATTAATGAGCAATCAAGCAAAAATACGTTTCACATACTCAAATGTTTTTAGCAAACACAAAAGGAAAGCAGATATGTCTTGTAAAGGTGCCCAATCAAACGCATGTTTTTGTTACCTCGTACTGCACAAAAAAAAATTAATAACTATCATTTTTTCTGTGCAAAGTAAGAATTAACAATAAAAAATGCATTTGATTGGACACATTTATAAGAAATATCTGCTTTCCTTTTTAATTCAGGGCTGGAGTGGCACTTTAAATCTAAGAACCCTGCTTTCCCCCCTCGTCATATGCTCCCCTTCCAGCGGCTTCACCTTTTACCATCACCGCTCGGTGACATCTTCTTACTGTAACATTTGACTGACTGGAAGTCAGAAGTTACGTCACAGGCTCCCAATGCAACTCTATGATAGCAAGAATAAGGATCTCATAGACTACTATGAGTTGTGACCTTTGGCACGCTCCATGAAACACTGGAGCTCCCGGCAGATCACAAGTCTCCACAGAGTGATTTGGAAAAAGGTGAAGTCACCGGGAGGAGAGAATATGACGGGGCTCATCGGAATCAGATTAAGCAACACTCCAGCTGAGAAATACAAAAAATAAAAGCTGGATTGGTGTTTTAATAAAGAAAAAAAACAAAACACAGACTAGTTAACAATATTTTTTATTTCATTAAATTCCCACTGAAGAAAACATTCATAGGCAAAATCTGGTATCAGTTATTCTACAACAATTAAAACATATACAATTTTCCCCCAAAATATTCTCCAAATCTTGAAAAAATGTATACAAATTGTCAGAGAAAACGATAATGTATCAGATTAGAGAAATAAAATGTGACATTTTCACATTGCACTAATAGAAAGAAGAACTTGTTATTCATTCAAGACCCACAATATTTAATATTTTCAATGGAAAAATATTTTATGTATTGGAGAAATCATACTACTTTGACTTCCTTGTCCTTAGTAAAGTCAATTGACTTATATCAACCTTTCTTAATGCGTTTTATTATTTTATTGCTGTTTATTAATAAAATTGGTAACTAAACTGCATTAAATACTAAAATAATTTATAAGACATCGTAAAGAACTATAAACACCACATCATGAAGTATCTTAAATTTCCAGGTCTGGTAAGTAATAAGCATTATTCATTGTGATAAAATATGCTTTTAATTGATAAAACTAAGCATAAATAAAATAAATATAAATTATATATACACTGGTATTATATTACACCGGTATATATATAAATATATATATATACACACACACACACACACACACACACAAAATATAAAAGTCACCCGCTCTGAGTAGTTCAGTTATATAGATATAGCTTTCACATGTAGGTTTGTTAACTGCTGTGCTGTTGGTATATTTAAAACGTAGCAATATATACTTTATGGAGGTTTTTTCTTTTTCTTTTAGCCCTATGATAGTTTGCATGTAAAAAATTGTTTAAAGGGTAAATAGTACATGATGTCTAACATGTATAGCAGAAATAAAATATCAGAAATAATTACCTGATGAATAAGGAGAAATCACTTGTTGATAAAAAAAAACAACTAACTATAAGATTAGTGCTAATCAATAATGACAAATAGAAATAAAATTCAGGATCTTCAATAAGAAATTAAGGGAAGTGTGTACTAACCTAACCCTCGCACAATTACACCTATTCAAATAGGAATACTTCTATGCTAAATAAATCCCATCTTTTGTACAATCAAACTTGTATGAAAAAATATAAGATCTAGATAGATAGATAGATAGATAGATAGATAGATAGATAGATAGATAGATAGAGATATAATTATTTTTATTTTATTTATTTTTTTTAAGAGCCTCTACAAAGTTAGCGTGCAACTGTTAATGGTCTCTAAAACCTAACATATTGACATCTCTCCGCTAAGATGAAAAGACATGACTCATTCACATTCAATGTCAGGCCCCTAATTACCATTTTATTGCATACTAGTAAAAAGGCCCGATGCAATTGCATCGGGAGCGCGGTGAAATGAATTGTGTGTATACAGGCGGGTCAGTGGGTAGCAGAGTATAGAGGCGGCTGTGTGGGCAGCCGAGTATAGAGGCGGCTGTGTGGGCAGCCGAGTATAGAGGCGGCTGTGTGGGCAGCCGAGTATAGAGGCGGCTGTGTGGGCAGCCGAGTATAGAGGCGGCTGTGTGGGCAGCCGAGTATAGAGGCGGCTGTGTGGGCAGCCGAGTATAGAGGCGGCTGTGTGGGCAGCCGAGTATAGAGGCGGCTGTGTGGGCAGCCGAGTATAGAGGCGGCTGTGTGGGCAGCCGAGTATAGAGGCGGCTGTGTGGGCAGCCGAGTATAGAGGCGGCTGTGTGGGCAGCCGAGTATAGAGGCGGCTGTGTGGGCAGCCGAGTATAGAGGCGGCTGTGTGGGCAGCCGAGTATAGAGGCGGCTCTATGGGTAGCAGGGCAGTGTGGGTGAGTGGGGGGAGTGAGGGCATAGGGGGGGTAAGAGGAGTGTGCGGGGGCAGTGTGGGGAGTGAGGGCATAGGGGGGGATAAGAGGAGTGAGCAGGGGCAGTGTGGGGAGTGAGGGCATAGGGGGGGATAAGAGGAGTGAGCAGGGGCAGTGTGGGGAGTGAGGGCATAGGGGGGGATAAGAGGAGTGAGCAGGGGCAGTGTGGGGAGTGAGGGCATGGGGGGGTAAGAGGAGAGAGCAGGGGCAGTGTGGGGAGTGAGGGCATAGGGGGGGGTAAGAGGAGAGAGCAGGGGCAGTGTGGGGAGTGAGGGCATAGGGGGGGGGTAAGAGGAGTGAGCAGGGGCAGTGTGGGGAGTGAGGGCATAGGGGGGGTAAGAGGAGTGAGCAGGGGCAGTGTGGGTGAGTAGAGGGTAAGCAGGGGCAGTGTATGAGTAGATTTGAGGGGCGGTGGGCCTGTAAGGTTAGTTGAGGAGGGGAGGGGGGGGGGGTTAGGCTGGAATGAGAGTGTGGCGCCAATGTTGCCCCAGCGCCCCTGTAAGGTTAGTTGAGGAGCGTGGGATGATAGCAGACTGCAGCCCCGCCGGGTGTTACCTGTGAGAAGCTGGGGCGGGCACTGTGTGTGATGAAGGCGGCGGTGCAGGTGGCGGCGGGCCGTTGTGTAAAGCCGCTCCCCCTGTCTGCTGCCTGAGGGCTCGCACTGTGGAATGGTCTGTGCGGCCGGGGGAGCGGGAGGTGCCGGCTGGTGCGTGCAGCGGGGGAGCGGGGGGTGCCGTCCGGAGCGTGTAGCGGGGGAGCATGGGGTGGCGGCCGGTGCGTGTAGCGGGCGTTTGCGGGGGGCGGGCGGTGCGTCTAGCAGCCGTTTGCGGGCCGAATCTGCGGCTCGCGATGGCGCATGGGCGCCATCGCTCGCTCGCAGTGCCAGTGGCGCAAAGCATTCTGGGATTCGGCTACAACGCCCGAATCCCAAACTGCGGATTATATAAATAGAAGATGGAGACCTATCGTATCGGGAGGCCCGCACCATCAGCCTCCCTGCTCCGCACCCTCAGCCTCTCCTCACAACTTCAGACTCCCTGCAGCATCAGCCTCCCCATGCACCATCAGCCTCTCCTCGCACCCTCAGTCTCCCCTGCAGCATCAGCCTCTCCCCGCACCCTCAGCCTCTCCCTGCAGCATCAGCCTCTCCCCGCACCCTCAGCCTCTCCCTGCACCCTCAGCCTCTCCCAGCACCCTCAGCCTCTCCCCGCACCCTCAGCCTCTCCATGCACCATCATCCTCTCCCCGAACCCAACCCTCAGCCTCCCCACACACCATCAGCCTCTCCTCGCACCCTCAGCCTCCCCCTGCAGCATCAGCCTCTCCCCACACCCTCAGCCACCCCCCGCAGCATCAGCTTCTCCCCGCACTGTCAGCCTCCCCACACACCATCAGCCTCTCCTCGCACCCTCAGCCTCCCCCTGCAACATCAGCCTCTCCCCACACCCTCAGCCACCCCCCGCAGCATCAGCTTCTCCCCGCACTGTCAGCCTCCCCCCCACACCATCAGTCTCTCCTCGCACCTGCAGCATCAGCCTCTCCCCGCATCTTCTGCTTCACCCTGTCCCCCCCCCCCCCGCACAGTTTTACCACTGGTTGCTCTCAGGATTCCAAGGACCTGTGTGTCATCATGGGGTCAGGGGACACGCAGGGTCACATGATCCCGCTGGCATCCCGAGAGCCGCCAGCGGTAACACTGTGTTGGGGGGACGAACTGATGCTGCGGGGTAAGGCTGATGCTGCGGGGGGAGTCTGAGGGTGCGGGGAGAGGCTGATGTGTGTGGGGAGTGTCTGCCTGGAGTGCGGTGATTGCCATAAGAGACCTATAACTTGAGTCATCCAATTTGGTGTCTGGCACACTGCTGCCTGAGGGCTCGCACTGTGGAATGGACTGTGCGGCCCTGGCAGCGGGGGAGCGGGGGGTGCCGGCTGGTGCGTGCAGCGGGGGAGCGGGGGGTGCCGGCCGTAGCGTGTAGCGGGGGAGCAGGGGGGTAGCGGGCGTTTGCGGGGGGCAGGCGGTGCGTCTAGCAGCCGTTTGCGGGCCGAATCTCCGACTGTCTGCAGAGCTCGTCTACTGCAGTCAGTCAAGGACCTGCGGTGATGTCACAGTCACGTGACACCAGGTTACCATGGAGTAACCTGGTGTCACGTGACTGTGACATCACCACAGGTCCTGGACTGCAGTAGAAGAGCTCTGCAGACACTCGGAGCCTGCGGCAGCCACAGGAAGCCTGGAGGAGACGGCGGGGGCTCGGGGAGAGGTGAGCATTAACTTTTTTTTTTTTTTTTTACAGTAGTGCGGGTCTGCGGCTCGTGATGACGCTGCGCGTCATCACTCGCAGTCCCGCAAAGCATGTTGGGATTCGGCGACAACGCCCGAATTCCCAACTGCGGATTATATAAATAGATTACAGAATACTTATGTGTTTTACCTTTCTGAAACAAAGAAAAAAGGAGAGGTTACAAGACACACATGGTCTTGAAATGTGATTGGCGAACTAGTGGAATGCCACGTGCTGTACAACCTAGGTGTGTATATATTCACCCTATGTGCACAGGTATTATTACAGAAGAGAGCAATATGCTGCTTTGCCTATTCCAGTTCTCTATCATGGGTTGATCACTGTTCCCAGGGGTGAGATTTTGGCTTCTTCCTCCACCCACGTGACATCACTTATAATAATCGCGGGCTGGAATAGACATTGTCTGAATGACCATGCGTATTCCAGCGATTATAATGGGGCCTATGGAAGAAAGCCCCATTATAATGTTGCTTAGGGTACTTTCAGATCTACGTTTAGTTTCCGTTACGGAAGACCTAGGCAAACCTGAACTTTAGGTTTGCCTGATCTGTGTTTTTTCAAATCTGGCAAATTCTGCCTTTTTGCAAAAACCAGATGCGGCACACTTGCAGCAACATTGCATTCGGGCTAATGCATTTTGTATTCGAGTTCCGGACACGTGGGGCACTAGCATTTTCAGTGCGATTGTGCACTTCCGGCACTGGACAAAAAACGCCACTAACTGCAGTTTTAAGACACGCTGGAAGTGCTGGATTTGGTGGATTCCGATGAAAACACAAGACACAGCACATGTACGGAACGCCAGTACAAAATGCATTAGCCCGAACGCAATGTTGCCGCAAGTGTGCCGCATCTGGTTTTTGCAAAGGCGACAGAGTTCTGCCAGATTTTCAAAAACACAGAAGCAAAGTACCCTTAGCTGAGTGTTATGTAACTAAGCTGTAAGCTTTAAATAGGTAGCTGAGATAAGCGTGTTGTAGCTAAATGTGTGTGTTCGTGTAGTTTAGCGGAGTGTGTTGTAGCTGAACTGTGTTTTATTTTGATGATGTAGTTGAGCTCTGTTTGATGACACAGCTAAGCCTTCTTGATGAGGCGAGTGTGTCGTTGAATGCTGTATGTATTAGGAGAGCGTTGATGCAGCTGAGCTCTGTGCACTGTACATGCAGAAGTGTTGTGTATATGTGGGCACAAAAAAAGAATGTACATGATGTGCATTCTGTAAAGTACGGTAATGTTTATATAATGGCAAGACAACATTTCACATCAGCGGAGATATGGTAGATAGGCTGCACTTGTGGAAATTAATAAGCCTTGGTAGTAAAATTAAGGTTATGTAACACCAATGCATTTTGGCACTAGGCCAGCACCTTTTTCAGTTCTGAAACATTTTGATGTTAATAAAAGCCCTCATTTCACTACCAAGGTTTCTTTATTCCCACAAGCGCAGCCCATCTACCATGATAACGTCACTGATGTCAACTGTTATCTGAAAAAATTCTCCTCTGATTCAGACGTATAAATCGTAGAGATCACAATGCAGAGCACAGACTGGCCGATGTCTCCCCCTACCCAAGCGTGACTGTTTCATGTATTTCTATGCAGCTGTCATGCTCTGGTCGGGAGAGCGTCTCGCCATTCAGTGCATTGCTTTGACTTCTCCCTCCGATTTATATGGCCGTCTAACTGCACCCCAAGCCTCTTATAGGTGTTGTGTCACTAAAGTGAACCCTATCATCATTCTTGAACCAGCTGACTGTTTTTGCGGTATTCACCTCTGTCCAAGAGAAAGCTTCTCAAAAGAATACTCTTGCCACACTGGGTGCATTGAGAGAAAAGTTACGCTCATCACAGGTTTTGCCAGCACATAAAGAGTAAATTACCGTAAGTTAAAAAAACAATAAACATATCTGAACAGAGTCCTTCTTTTCAGCATTGAGCACGTTTTGTGTGGTTTTTTTCCAACACGCCTAAAACATGGACTTGACTTTCTATTAAATTAATATCTGTGTGTGGCTGAGATAGGAAAATTAGAATGAGAGTGCTGCCGAATATGTTGGCAGAAGTCAAGCTTGTAAAATGAAATTACTGGAAATAAACATACAAAAAAATCCTTGTACTTTTCACACAGTTTAACAAAAGTGCTTTTCATAAAACGTGAATACAAATATTCTTCTAGATTTGTATTTTTCACTTCTTCATACTAGGATACTGTAAAAATTCAGCACCCATTTCCCAAAACATATACAAAATAAGAAAAAGGAAACAATATTTCATTTCTGTTTTCCCAATGATAGTACAATAGAATCAAGCGCACTGGCTGGATAAAGACTGTCTGTGGTCAGGCCATAAAATCTCGTCTGCAGCCTCCAATGCATAGGGAATGATTAGCTCAGTGGAATAAAATGTTCCTGATTGCAGGATGTGAGCATGAATCAGGACTTATATTACAAGAGATCTCTTCAGGTTTCCAGATTACAAAATGCTTCAGCAACGATTAACTCTTGTTCAAGAAATAAATATGACCTAATGTGGCCATTATACATCACCAGGCGCTCAATAAAGGACACTAGACCCATTTTTAGTTTTACCTCGTCAACAAGAGTGAGGTAATACAAAACACAAGTCTTGAAAGCCTCAGTATGAAAATACAAAACAAAAAAGTAATCGGTTTGGAAAAGGTTAACTCGAAAATGCTTAAACAAAAAAAAAATCCCACCCTCTCAAAAATCTAAGAACATTGTCAGGGAGGGGATGCACAAGCTGTATTTTCATCTGTTTCAGGGTCTGGAAAAACATAAAATATTGCATTCTCGTTGTTTACATAGCACAACCATATTTTGTAGTGTCATATATACAATATCCAGAATAATAATTACAGATGAGCAAAAAGATTTGCAAGACCCTTGTCCTCATGTTGGTAGCCTATGGGGCAGATACATCCCTACCTACCAGTATCCCTGAAGCCTCTTGTGATTAATAGGACTAATGCAGCGTAATAATTAGAAAAGGCATCAGGGGATTCTGACAGGTAACAGAAGGCTCGCAGGGCTTTGGTTCAATGATCATGGTATCACTGATCCAGGATTCTGCAAGCCCTTTTGCACAATTTTAGGGATAATCATAGTCTAGAACAGAGGTCCCTAACCTTTCTGATCTTGAGAGCCACATTCAGCTCGGTGATAGGCGGCCGTCACACGCTACAATATCGTGAGCGATATTGTAAGCGATCACATGCACGCGCGATCGCTAACGATATCTCTCACATCGTTGGTGAGCTGTCACACAGGCAGACTCACCAGCGATGTGGGCCAGCGAGATCGCTGGTAACTATGGTACACATCGGGTTACTAGGCGCCGCGCGGCGCTTAGTAACCCGACGTTTACCATAGATACCATCTCCCAGCATAGGCTCTGCCGCTGGGAGATCGTTCATCGTGGTGTCATACACCACGATGAAGCAGATTGTTAAATCGTTCATTGCTAGATATGAGCTCCAGCTCTCATATCTGCGATGTCACGATCAAGCGATTTTACATTGTAAAATCGCTTGATCGCACGTAGCGATGCACAAACGATATCGCTTAAGCGATCAAAAAGCAGATCGCTTAAGTGATATCGTTCGCAATATTAAACCGTGTGACGGCCGCCATAGGAGTACAAGCCACATCCAGATTTCCACCCCTCTCACAGTAGTGACACCCGAAGACTGATGCCGAAGACTGGTAAGCTGCACCGCAGCTGAAAACACGCTGCATTGGGGAGAAGCATAGCAAGCATGGGATTTCTGGAAATCCCATCCACAATGCTTATACTGTACAACGCTGGGTTCGGAACGCTGCGGCAATATGCTATGTCCAAAACGCTGCAATTCCTGATCGTGTGCACGCTGCCTAATGATGTCACTGGGAGAATTTTATATACTTGAAGCTACAGTGCAGGTTCTGACTTGACAGGCAGATTGCATGAGTACATGGAGAAAGTATATAGAACAGTGCATCTCTGTGTAATTGTATTATAAAGGCAGAATAAAAGATTTTTTTTTCTTCCTATAAAATTACTAAAAAAAAAAAAAAATCATTTTTAAAAATTACAATTAAGTCATTTTTAATGCGCCTTTATAAATAAAATAATAAACATTACAAATCAGCAAATAACATGGATATATTTGGTATTCCTGTAATCAAAACGAATGTAACAAAACAACCAGATTATTTATGGGGAATGAAAAATAGCGTAAAAAGATTGTTTGATTATTTTTCTCTATTAAATCCATTAAAATGCAATAAAAACATAATGCTGAGGGGCAGTGTTCACCAGGGCTGTGGAGTCGGTAAATCAAACCACCGACTCCAACTCCGACTCCTGAATTTCCCTGCCTCCGACTCCAACTCCGACTCCTTTGACTCCGACTCCTTCATTCATGGCTCATTTTAAGTGATAAAATTATTGTAGGTCAATGGTAACATTAGGCTTTAATCATTATAATGACATAATAATAAAGACATTTAGATAGAACATAATAATAATTCATAATAATATTCAGCACATTCTGCATTGAACTACTAGACCCAATTCATTATATATTTTAGGAGTCGGAGTTGGAACATTTTCTACCGACTCCAACTCCGACTCCACCAAAATGGGCAGCGACTCAGACTCCGACTCCACAGCCCTGGTGTTCACATGTAGCGCAAAATGCTTAATTTTTTGTATTGCTATTTACTGCACATTTTCTCCAGCTGTCAGCACCACACAGGGCAAAAAAATTCTCTGATTACACTGGGGAACACAATGTTTTAGGAGTTAGGTCAGACAACTGTTCTTAATTAATTTTTGGATGCTGAATCCAGAAATGATCTCAGTTTTTCTCTATCACGTCAAATTTTTGAACTATAGGATTTTTGTCTTCTCAAAAATATGTAAACTACTGCACCTAAAAAGTGTTGTTTTTTTTAATAGTACAAATATGAACAAAAAATGAAATATATAATAGGCATGACAAATATGTTTATAACACTATCATATGCCACGTAGCTCTATATGAGTTGAATTGTAATCAGATAACAAGTCTTATTACAGATATCAGTGCAATTGTGCATCTCTGGCAGGTAAGTTGTGGAGGAAAAACTTGACGTGCTAATAAAAAACTGACTACATTTTTGGAATCAGCCAATTTTAGTATAAATCAGCTCAAAAACCTAACTCAACAGAATTTTTTTTTCAAATTGTTCCCCAGTGTTATTGCATGTTTGCTGCATTTTTTTATGCATTTATCCCCTTTATGTGATTAGTTTAGTGCAGATGTGAATCCAGGTTTTTAATGCTTTTTTAATTCTACAGAAAAGCTTTGATTCTGCATTTAGGTGCCTTCACATTTGCGTTTGGAACGCAGTGCACTGAATGCAGCAAAACGCTTGCGCACATGCGTTCCTATGTTTAATATGGGAACGCATGTCCCTGCGTTTGGCTGCGTTTGCGCTCGGATGCGCATAATTTGTGCACCCTCCAAACGCATCATGTTGCATTTTATGTGCGTTCGCGGGCGCTTGTTTTATCTGCAAATGCACAAACAATGCATTGAAGTCAATGGATCCACAGTGTCCTCCGCATGACAGCGCAGGAGAACGCTGCGGATCACATTGAAATCTCTCCCGGTGGCCGCCGGTGATCAGCGGCGGCCACCAGGAGATCAGCTACAGCCGCCGCTGCTCTCCCGCCGGTGTCAGCACGGGAGTTTTAAAGAAACAGCTGATCTGACAGCTGTTTAAATCTCCCGCGCCAAAACCCGCATAGGGCGATATCGGCACAGGAGATTTGAAGCAGCGATCAGCTGTTTTTTATCTCTTGCACCGATATCACCTATTCGGTGTCAGCGCGGGAGATTAAACAGCTGTCAGATCAGCTGTATCTTCAAATCTCCAGCGCTGACACCAGCAGGAGTTCAGCTGTGGCCGGGAGGAGGAGATCTCTGCCGCTGATTAGTATGCACCCCGGCCAGCCAATGTGAACGCATGGGTAGATTCTCCGCTGCGTTCACATTAATATGGCTGCGTTTGTGTCTGCATGCGTATGGCATGCAGACGCAAACGCAAGTGTGAAGGCAGCCTTAAATATGCAATACCGTTTTTTTGCCTACTTTTTTTCAGCCTCTACATAGAAGCCTGTAAACCAAAACACACAGTTATCAGTGGCCTTAGATGCACCGAGGGAAAATATTTCATGACATCACATCCACTTTGCTTGGACATTTAGGCCGTGTTCACATGTAGCATAAATGCTGCATTTTTTCTTCAGCGTTTTTTGCACAGATATTCTGCACTGTTTCACTGACTAAGGAAAGTGAATGTAATTTCCTGAAAACGTCACCTACTGCACATCTAAAGACACCGCTGAATTGTGCGGTTTGGGTGTTTTTTTCTCTAGAGGTTTCTATGTAGAACCTAAAAAAAATCATGGAAAATACAGCAGTAAAATTTTTAAGCACACAATCAAATATTTTTCTGCACTATAAAAAAAAAAAAACACTTAAAAACGCAGACTCATATTTACAACAAAAACGCATCAAATAAATCTGAAATGACATAAAAAATGCAGCAAAAATACAATTGTTATTGTGTAGTTTAGTGGACACCTGCAGAAAGCTAAAAACACAGTGTTTATACAGTGTGTGAACACAGCCGTTGGCTAAGTGCTCACTGTGCTTCTTTTTTGTGCTGCGTTTATATGTACACAAACGCAGCCAAAGCAGACCAAACCTATTGAGCTTGAGCACATACACACGCAGCACAAAAACACAGCACAAAAACGCAGCACAATTAAGGGGACAAACAAAGACAAAGACGCACAGACACTTTCTCACCCTCCGGCGAGCCCGCGGTGATCGGTGAGATCTTCATTCCGAGCACCGGGAAAAGTGACTAAAGGACCTGTGGTTTTCGTCCAATCAGAGGCTGGCCATGTGACCGGTTGAGTCGCGTGGCCAGCCTCGGATTAGATGAAAACCACAGGTCCTTTAGTCCCTTTTCCCGATGCCCGGAATGAAGATATCACCAGGAATCAATGTAGGATCGATGGGGAGGTCGATTATAGGTGAGTTTTTGGTTTGGAAATCGCTGGAAAAAAACGCACCACAAACAGACTGTGCCCATCCATTTGTGGAGCTTTTTTTCTGAGGTTTAGAATTCAGTCTATGGGGAAAACGCAGCCCAAAAACGGGCAACTTAATTGCAGGGACATTTAAAACACCAAGGCGATTTCTGCACCAAAAATGCAGCACCCAAAAACGCACATAGTGGGCATAGCTTTTGTAAAATCACATAGACTTTCATTACAAAACTGTGGCTGCTGCATTTTTGTTGCAGAAAATTCAGCCAAAATAAGCAGCAAAATCAAACAGTAGACACTTAGCTTTACACACAAAAAAAGCCAGATGTTATGTAGTGGTTTATATAAGGACAGTGTCACACTGGTGTATGCATCTGGGGCCAGAGCATCAGATGTGATATGCTAACTACCTTCGGCTCAGACTCTGCAGCGAGTGTGAGCTGAGTGTCATATACGGTGATTTGATCCTGTGATGGTGTCATAGCTGCGGAGGAGAGGAATAAATTAATCTCCCCATCAGCTACATTGTCCGCCTCGGTGTACACCACGCTGGACTCGCATGTCTGCCTTGAGCATGCGACTTCAGTGTGATTTTTCACTTGCACCCATAGACTTGTTTAGGTGCGAGTAATTCAACACTTGCTAACAATCACAGCCTGCTGACAGTTGTACGTCAGTCCGATTAGGGCTGAAAGAAAACTTGCTGATTTGTCCGATTGTCTAATATAGGAGCGAGTGAATTGCGAGATTTGACTGTAACAGCCAATAACAGACGCTGTCACAGAGAGTGGGCGGCAGAGGGAAGCCGTGAATAAACATGAGGCTTAATGAGCGCACCCAGAAGTAGTGTTACAGGCGCGCAGTCCTTAGTGGCACGCAGTCCTTAGTAAGTATAATTCTCCTTCTTTCATCTCTCTTTTGCTTTCTTTCTCCCCATACCCACCATTTTATAGACAAAGTTTGGGTCCCCATAGACCTTTTTTTGGAATTTGGGATCAAGTTGTGGTCAAGTCCGGTCCCGAACCCAGACTTTTTTTTGTCAAAGTCTGGTCAGATCTGCCAAACTAAAACATCTGAAGGTTTGCCCATCTAGTCATCTGTACATCTCTATGTTCTAGCCATGTTTTGGCTGTCATGGAGACGCATTGAGCTCTTGGGATGTAACATAGGACTTCCGGACAGACAGAAGTTGAGGTCACAAGATGTCACCTTGAGGCTTAATTGTATATGCTTACACAGAATTTTTGACATATGTTTTCTTTCAAATCTCTTAATAAAAATCATTGTTTCAAAAAAAGATGTCACCTTGGGACAAGAGGAGCGTCGGTAAGAGATGAAGGCATTGGTAGGTGAGTTTATAACGGAGTAGGGGCTACTATATAAAATGCCACTCCTGTGCTGAAAAAAAAAACTTCAATGATGGAGGGTTGCTTTAGTTCTGAATTTAACACACAAAAAACAAAAAAACAAAACAAAAACAACAACAAAACATGCTTCAATTTTCTATCTGGATGTAATCTTTTGTAGAAAGAAACACTGCTTTTAGCGGAGACTAGGCAAAAGTATGGTACCAAAACAAACGAAAAAAATAAAAAAAAAAAAAAAAGAGTTCCCATCAATCGGAAAAAATGGAAAGATTTTAAGCAATTCAATATCAGTAACGGTAATATACATGGAAAACATTCAACAAGTCTGTACAAACAATAGTAGTAGGGAAAAGCACTCAAAATGCTGCACACCTGCTCCGCTATAAGTGACCAACGGCCCAGACGTAATAAATGATCCAGGATGAAGGAAGGGACCTGGGCACCATAACAGGAAGAATCATTGAACCACAGCCAAACTGTACAGAACTTCTAGTAAAGCAGCGATAAGTTCCAGAGGTCATCAAGAAGGAAGCTGAACTGCACGCTGAAGAAAGATAGTTATTGATATTAGTAGCCCCATACGGTACAAAAATAAAACAAAAATGGGATACAATCTATCTAACCAATGATCTGGCACTTTGAAAATCCAGATGTGGAGACATGATGTTACAGAAAATGGGGTTATGCTTAGGGAACGTGCACACGATGACTTTTAGACGTCGGCTGTACCTGTTGAGTTTTTCAAACATTAGAGGCTTCAGGAAAACGAAGAGGTATTTTTTCCTGAAGCCTCTCTTTGGGTGACCCATCATTCGTATTTTGCTAGTGAGCACTCAAAGAATAGTCAAGTCTCCTCAGCTTCTGATATCTACGTCCTAGGAAACACCTGAGTTCTTGTTTTTGGGTATGTTCTCACAGTTTTATTACAAGGATTTGAAACTTATCTGCTTGAAAAATCCACATCAAAGAGAATTTAAAGAATATTTATGCAGTATTTGATGTAACTATTGTAGCAAATGTTTTAAAATTCAAATCAATAATAAAATAATTGTTATTACAAATCCATGTGCAAATAAAAAATCTTTAAAAGAACAAAAAAAAATCCTTGTCTATGGGATTGCCAAGTAAAGAGCTCGGCTATTTCCAGCAGTCCCATTTAGAAATAATGGAGCAGAGGGAGAGTATGCTCCCAAGGCTGCAGACAGGGCCGAAACAATCGTGGTTGCTGACTGGGGGGTCACATGCTGACCCCCAATGTCAACTACTACTCGATGTGCGTCATTGGACTCCTGAGCCCCTGTATACACCTTTAAACGCAGTTAATGCTCTTCTCATACACAGCATCCATGTTCAGAACCGCGCTCCTCAGCTCATTTATACAGCCTCCATATGCACTACTAGGGCTGCCACTAGGAATTTCAGGGCTCCTGACTTGCAAAATTGTGGAACCCCCTGAGACTCAATTCAGCCTCCACTCCAACATATACATATTATACACATCTTAATATATAATCAACAATAGTGTTGTCACAGACTTCCGCGGCTTATGTCGATATCCCACAATGCACCGCAGTGCCATCGTGGGATATCGACACAGGCTCTGGGAGAAAGTGACACCGGCGCCACTGCTACCGTCGGGAATCAGCGCTGATCTCCTGACGGTAGCCGCCGGTCACCTCCCCGCCTCGGAGCGTGCCGCCGAAGCAACCGGGAGATGCACTCATCTCCCGCTGCACGGAGCGGAAGTGCCCCAACCGCCATATTGGAACACCAAGTTAAGGGTATTCCTACATGGCGGCCGGGATTCAAATCCCCCGCCAAAGCCGGGGTCACGCGACGAGGAGCGCTGATTGGTCGCCACCAATCAGCGCTCTTGGTGCGTGATTTGAATCCCGCTCCGCTCAGCCAATAAGCGGAGCGGGATTCAAATCTCCCACCAAGCCACGAGGTGCCTCCCTGATTGGTCGCTGCTGACCGTCGCGGCGACCAATCAGAGAGCCGCGATTTAAGTCAAGCGCCGAGAGCGCTGATTGTTCGCTGCCACCGGCGCTGACCAATCAAGCCCTTGGCGCATGATTTAAATCATGCCTTGGAGGCAGATTTGAATCCGCTCCACTCAGCCAATGAGCGCAGCGGGATTCAAATCTCCCGCCAAGCCACGAGGTGCCTCCCTGATTGGTGGCCAGTGACTGCACGGTGACAATCAGCGAGCGGCGCAGTATTGGCGGGAGATTTAAAACCGCTCAGCTGATTGGTCGAGAGCGGGTAGCGCGCGACCAATCAGCCGAGGGCACGTTTAAATCGCCGCCAATACCGCGCAGCTCAGCGATATTGGCGGGAGATTTAACGCTACCTCAGTGGTTAGCACTGTATGGTGGCTCATGGTTAGCACTGTATACGGTGGCTCAGTGGTTAGCACTGTATACGCTGACTCAGTGGTTATCACTGCATACGCTGACTCAGTGGTTAGCACTGCATACGCTGACTCAGTGGTTAGCACTGTATACGCTGACTCAGTGATTAGCACTGTGTGGTGGCTCAGGGTTAGCACTGTATGTGCTGGCTCAGTGGTTAGCACTGTGTGGCTCTCAGTGGTTAACACTATGTGGTGGCTCAGGGTTAACACTGTATGTGTGGCTCAGTGGTTAACACTGTATGTGGTGGCTCAGTGGTTAACACTATGTGGTGGCTCAGTGGTTCAACACTGTATGTGGTGGCTCAGTGGTTCAACACTGTATGTGGTGGCTCAGTGCTTCCACGTGTAGGGTGGTAGTGCTCGCCCGTATGGTGGCTCAGTGCTCGCACTGTATGGTGGCTCAGTGTGGAGACAGCGCACAGGGAGACAGCGGCACAGGGTAGACAGCGGCAAGACGGAGAGACAGCGCGACAGGAGGAGAACACGCAGAGGTGGACCAGGGTAACACGAGAGGGACAGCGCGCAGAGGACAGGCAGACGACGCGCACAGGGGGAGACAGGCCAAGACGAGAGACACGCGCACAGGCGGAGAAGCTGCGCACAGCGAGAGACGCGCGCACAGGACGGAGAGACAGCGGCAAGGACGGAGAGACAGCGGCACAGGCGGAGGACAGCGGCACAGGACGGAGAGACAGCGCGCACAGGACGGAGAGACAGCGCGACAGACGGAGACAGCGGACGGACGGGAGAGCCAAGCGCAGCCACAGGACGGAGAGAAGCGCACAGGCGAGAGACAGCGCGCACAGGACGGAGGACGCGCGACAGGACGAGAACAGCGGCACGGACGAGAGACAGCGCGCACAGGACAGGAGAGAAGCACAGGACGGAGCAGCGCACAGGACAGAGACAGGCACAGGACGGAGACAGCGACAGGCGGAGAGACGCGCACAGAGGGAGGACAGCGCTCAGGACGGAGAGACAGCGCTCAGACAGAGACAGCGCACAGACGGAGAGACAGCGCACAAGACAGAGAGACAGCGCACAGGACAGAGAGACAGCGCACAGGACAGAGAGAAGCGCAGACGGAGGACAGGCACAGACGGAGAGAAAGACACAAGTAACAGTGCACAGGGGAAGAGACAGCACAGACAGGAGAGAGCGCATAAGGGGACACAGGCACAGAGACTGCCCTTCCGATGCAATAGCATCGGGCCTATTTCTGGTATATTATAAATACACACAAACACAATAGCCACTGGTTTAGACTGCATACACAATAACTGTATACACAATAGAGACGGGATGCGACGTGTATACATAATGGACACAGATGCGAGCTGTATACACAATGGAAACGGTTGTGGGCTTCATACACAATGGTGACTGCGATGGGCTGTATACACAATGGAGACAGCTGCTGGTCGTATACACATTAGAGACTGCTGACTATATCTTATATACACAGCACTATATTGTACACACAGATCCCACTGTATGCATACAATATATTACAGACACACTGTAATACATGATATAGTGTGGACCTATATATACAGTATGATGCAGACAAACATATACTCACCAGCAGGAGCTCCAGCATTCAAACTCTGCCTGTGCAGTGACTTCAGGTTTGTACTGCACATGGCAGGATTATTGGGTGTATGTGCAGTACAAATCTGGCTGAGCCTGACGTCACTGAGGATGTCAGTCTCGGCAAATGATCCCCCTCTGCTTCGGTGGCTGGGATTGACAGGAGAGGGGACCCATAGAAGAGGTGAGGGGGTGGGGTCCGTTGGTGATTGGGGCCTGGATACCAAGTTAATGAGAAGCATTAAATAATTACTCGAACACCAAGGGCCACAATTACCTCCGTGCCCCTCACAGGTGTCAGAGCAATTATGCACTAATGGCAGCCTTGTGCACTACATGTCTCAACCTCTGTATATAGCCTTCATATGAAGTACATCATTCCTCAGCCCTTTCATACAGACTCCATTTGCAATACATTGGTCTTCAGCACCTGAATACAGCCTCCATATGCAGTGCATTATTTTTCAGCTAGTGTATACAACAGTCTCTATTTGCAGTACATGCTCCTCAGCCTCTGTATACAGACTCCATATGCAGTAAATTACTAGTATGGCTCTTTCTACAGCTGCTATTTGCAATACATTGCTCCTCAGCCCATTTAAACTGTCTCTACTGCAGAACATTGTTCCTCAGTCTCTGAATGCAGCCTACATATGCAGTACATATGATCTCAGCCCCTATAAACAGACTCCTTATGCCGTACAAGCAGCCTCCATATGCAGTACATCACTACTCAGCCTCTCTATTTAGCCTCAATATACTGTACATCTCTCCTCAGCCCCTATATACAGCCTTTATATGCAATGCATCTCTCCTCAGCCCTATATACAGCCTCCATGTGCAGTACATTATTCCTAACCCCTGTATATAGCTTCCATATGCAGAATATACGCACAGCGCTTGTATAAAATCTCTGTCTTAGTACATATCCTCAGCCTTCAGATGCAGCTTGTTGCATTTCTTGATCACACTCCTCTCTGTTGGGTATGAAGAGGTATGTCCTCAGCATGTCTCTGCATGAGAAGTCCTACTCTTCTAATACCAGAAATGTAAAAGTACAGCACCACCCTGGACTCCTGGGGAGACTTTGGAGAAATGGCAGTACCATTGGCTCTACAACCATATCAATCAAATGCCATGCTGTTAGTGTACCTGGAGTGAAGAATAAAGGGGTCTGCCTACTGTACATTATAGCCACCCCACATCCTAATCCTGGAAGTAGCACAAACGTGAGATCCCTCATGTGGGCTCCCAGACCAATCTCTGGCTGTAATTGTTTCATTAACCTACAATCCAGCCTCCATTGCAGTATAGCTCTGCATCATAATAATACCTGATGTGCACCCTCTTCCATATAAAATTATAACTTCTGCCTTTTATTGGGATAGTAAACCATTGTATTATTATTATGGTCTACAACTCATTTCTAATGAGGCAGGTAGATTGGTGAGGCTTGGTATGCACAGTTTGAATTGGAAAGGATGAGTATTAACTAGAATATTACCACATCAAACATACAGTACACTGGAAGGTTTAGACCTAGATATAATTAATTATTATTCTGATCACATCTTGATATTGTCAATGCATGAAAATGACCTAAAGCAATCCTTTAAACTGATATTAATCTGATGTAAAAAATTTCATTGTTGACAACCTAAATTGTGGTAATCAACAAGTGTCAACAGGAGTCTTTTCATTTGTCGGCAAAGGAATGAGTATCCTACCAACGTCAAGTACCATCATTGTTATAAGGTGATTGCTTCCTTCTCAAAAAAATCTTTGCAGGCAAACATTTCTGTTTGTTGGAATCATGAAGGAAAAAAAACAACTAATCCTTACCTGTAAAACTAAGATTTCATTAACACCATAATTTTAATTTCAATGCTATATTAAAAATTGCTGTTATTATATTCCATGCAAACAAAATAGTATTAGCACTTGTAAGGAGGTAAAAAAGGAAGCCCAGTGTTATCCTCCTTCCATGTCTGGACGTACATTAGATGATGAGTGTAGTTTCCACATGTAAGTACTAGACTGGGACCCGATTTTAGAATGTGTGCAATTATATATTAGTCCAGCTACTCCTGCTACTAATTGCAACCTCAGCTAGGAGGGCGGGGGGAGTCCACTGCTGCACGGGATGGGTGTGGCTTGGCAGGCGCTGCTGATGTTGCCATCCTCCTGTGCGCTCTCTCTCACCCCTTGCGCTCTTTCCCCTTGTGCTGTCTCTCACTCCTGTGTGCTCCCTTTTCCCTTGTAGCTTTCTCTCCACCATGTGTGCTCTCTCCCCTCTTGTGCTGTCTCTCCCTCCTCTTGTGCCATTTCTCCCCAGTGCGCTCTCTCCCCTTATGCTGTCTTTCCTGTGTGCTCTCTCCCCCTGTGCTCTCTCTTCCCTTTGTGGGCTTTATCTCCCCTTGTGGTTCCCACCCCCCATGCTCTCTTTGTCCCCCCCATTGTGCACTGTCTCACTCACCTCTGTGCGAAGTCTCTTTCCCCCTGTATGCTGAGGAGCCACGGCACCAGCCTGTGTTCCAGAGTGGAATGTAAATGGGAGGAACTGCTGCAGCAGGATGGGTCCACCCCAAGGGTATGATGGAGTGGACCAAGGCGCAAGAAATAATGAATGCCTGCACTGCGGTCAGTGTCCCAGACGGTGGTGGGCCCCCGTCACTGATGTCTTAAAAGTGGCGCGGTTTTCTTTGACTAATTAACCAAACTTATAGGTTTCTTCACCTTTCAGTTTAACATTAATCACAGCTGATTCTTTTTGTGAGGTAAAGCATTTTCCTGCCTGTGTTTTTGCAATCCCATTCTGTAATGTCTATATACTCTTTACACATTACATAGTACATAGTATATAGCAGGAGCACATATATAGGATTCTCTCAGCACAGGAACATTTTAATTTAAACATATCCAATTGTGAAAATTATTACTATTCCAAGATATATTTAATTAAAATCAACTTTAAAATGCACTTTCATTGTGGCAAAACCCCTTTAATGACGTCATGTTCATCATTCACAAACCAACCACATACTGGTGTCCACAGTCACGTGCGTTATATGCAAGCATTGTGGCTGAGGCAAGCTATTGATACCAATACTGCAGGGAAAGTGGGCATTTAACTGGGAGGTAATTTTTCTTTCTTTAATTTAACATAATTTCCTGCTCTTGGGTAACTTTTTTATATTCCTGGAAACTCCATAAACAGTGAAAGTGTGGAATAGCCAGAATCATGTTTACCAAAAGTAAGAAATCTGTCTGCAAATGTAAATTATACCATTGTGCCATAAATCTTTGTATGCCATGGGGCAACAAAAGTTGAACAATAATTTCATTATGGTAACAAGATAAATTAGATAAAAAAAACAAAACCCACATCTTTCCGTGAATACCAGTAACAAGCGTACAGAATCAAATTTTAAAAGAAAATACAATAACCAACCAAAAGGAGGAAAAGTATCCAGAGTCAATAAATCTCAACGCAACGGTTAGATCTCATTCTCAAGAAATGATTGGTGGCAGTAGTAAGCTTGCGAACAAGCTTCAGTTGGGTGTGGTTATGATGTAGGGTTTCTGCTGCTTGGCTCATAATGTTCTAACAGTAAAATAAACGGTGGGAAAGATGAGCTGCCTACAAGCAACCTTCGGAAACACTTGAGGGATGTGCACTTATGAGCTGAGCAGCCAGCTGGCCTAAAGGGAGTAGGACACGGCAGACACACATCTCTTGTTTGATTACACATCAGAAGACGTAACTCCTAACATGAAGGAAGGCTACAGCTCCAGCTCACTGAATCTAAAGCCCTCTAGAGTCCACGTTGACAAATTCTTTAACATGCTCTGTGGTTACAAGGAAAGATGGTTTCATTCTGAGTCACTCCTGTTCAAACAGTTTACTGGAAATGGAGAGGAGGGGGAATTTTCAGAGAAGTCATGTGATGGGCCAGACAAACCATAACCAGAATAGGTTCAGCAGAGTCAAAAACAGGTCCTGACAGCAACTGACACCCAGGGAGTGCATGGCCTCTTAGTCATTCTAATCATTACAATTTAATTTGGCAAACATGGTCATCAGAGGAACTATAGTAGACAGCCTGATTAACTGTTGCAGGGCAATGAGGTGAAGAGGGAAAAGTAGAAGCCGAAGTAGAAATAGACTTTCCTGTGTCTGTACAAAGTCCATAACTTAGAGGGCTTCATGTCTAAAAGTAATCTGAGCGGGACATTACACCATGTTTCATTATTACTTTACTCATAAGTGCCCAATCAGCTTATGTCACATACCCTGAGAAGCTGCACTATGATGTGACCTTATGTTTTATAAATAAATATATGTTTCCATGTATGTACCAGGAAGCGCATATGAAGAATCATAAGTTTGCTATATTTATACATCATGTGCAAAATTACCCCCAGCTATGATCAAACACGTCTTAATTGAACAGAAGAAAAAAATAAAAATAAATAAATAATATTTTCGTAATATTTTCTAAGTTGCCCTAGAAATAATTGGTTGTCTTATTTAAAACAAAATAAATTCATTAGTTCCTAATGAACCCCAAAACATTTTGTATGTGTTTAGAATGGACTTATAGAGCTAATAAGCGCTTTTTTTTTTTTTACATAAGGTTACAAAATAGCTTTCATAAGGAAAAGACTTATCTATCTTTTTCCTTGAAGAGAAAGCATGTTTGCTTAGTGGGTGATTCACTGTGCACACTTCATTCCAATGTACTTTTCTTTTAATACAGTGGCAGCTTTGCGTAATGCACAGTGAGCTTATTCGTCATGGCTGTTTATTTGTTAGCATTTTCCAGGAGAACCATGACAAAGTGCGTAGCAAGTCTTGAGGTGTGGCTGTCCTGCATCATTTTTCCACAAGGTTCTCTTTACCAAATATGCTCCATAAAACATATACATTTTCTTAATATTTTATTTACTAATTTAAAATACATTTGTCCGAGATGGGCCTCAATGTTGTATAAAGGTGACTAAAGAAGCTCATTTTTTTCACTATCAAGATTTCGGCGCAATGCCACATATGTTTGTTGCAAAGGGGCATACAATCTGGGTTGTATTAGATGTGCACCCATTATCAATTCATGAATATTTGCACATACCATGCTATATATCAGTAACACATTCTTGGTTCGAAATGTCAGCATTTTTACTTTCCTGGATATTTGACCATGTTCTGATTACAATAACCTATATTTAGATCTGTCACAGATACATGTATAAAAATGTACATTGAGCTATAAATAATCAGCCATAACATTAAAACTAGCTGCCTAATACAGTATAGGTCACCCTTGTGCCACCAAAACAGCTGACATTCTAAGGACCAAAGTAGAGCATGGAAACTGTAACTGCACCTGTTCGCTGTGTGGATGAGCATACGGAGTCAATTGTGTCCACAATTTGCAAACATGACTAGTCCTTTTTTTGTATGGTGGTCTGAAACCAAATTGGAGTGAACACTGATCCTTTTAAACTCTGCATGTTCAGTACACGAGGGTTAAGGATGCTGACCGCAATGCTCACTTCATGCTTCGCTTGGCAATAATTACTATGTAGATGAAGACTTGATAAGCTACTTCCATAGCCTTAAAGAGGACCTGTCACCCCCCTTATGCATGGCAATCTAAATACACCACTGAATGCAGCAAGCCTGCTGCATTCAGGGAAGGGGATCCCCATGGATCTAGCCCCCTGGGCACTGAGAAATAGACTTTATAAATCTTACATTTACTGAGTCCGGAGGGCATTCCTTATTCTGGAGTCAGCGCTGGCACAGAGGTTTTTCCCTGTCTCCGGCCGCTCTGCACCGCTTCCTGCTGCTCTGTTCCTCCTCCTTATTGTGTCCGCCCCCCTCCTCGCCTGTGCTGACATCTAAGCTTCTGTTCTCACGCAGGTGCACAGCGAGGACAGGAGCCAGCAGCTGACGTCACAGCCTCACTATGCGTCTGCGTGAGATCAGAAGCTTAGATGTCGGCGTAAGCGAGGAGGGGGCGGACACAATAAGGAGGAGGAACAGAGCAGGAGGAGGCGGCGCAAAGCAGCCGGAGGCAGGGAAAAACCTCTGTGCCAGCAAGAGGAAGGAATTCTGGACTCACTAAATGTAAGATTTATTACCTGTATCTCTCAGCGCACAGGGACGCTAGAGCCACAGGGGACCTCTTCCCTGAATGCAGCAGGCATGCTGCATTCAGTGGTGCATTTAGATTGCCATGCACCAGGGGGTGACAGGTCCTCTTTAAAGCGATTCACCCCCTATTTTAATGGGAACCTGTCAGGTCGTTTATGCCCCCCAGCAATCATTGTCTGTACCTGCAGCCTTATAGTACTATTCTAATCATCCATGTCTGAGCTTATAGTGTAATGTTATAGGTAGCATTTGTACACTTACATTTTCTTATGTAAATGATGCAGTGTCTACACCTTGGGGGATGTAGACTGTCTGGAAGGTTAGAAGTTAACATTTCAGCCAAAAGTCAAAACATGCTGTGGGACCTGTGTGATGTCACAACCATGTGAATACAAAAGGCGGAGCCAAGTCTTCATAGCACATGATTTGCTTGCTTAGCTCCTCCCACTTTTAATCACATGATCGGGACATCACACAGGTCCTTTTAACAGAGAAGTTGAAAATGAGTTACCTATCAACCTGCCAAGTGGACTACAGTCTCCAAGGTGTAGTCTGACTGCCTCATTACATAAGAAAATGTAAGTGTATAAATGCTTTTTTCACATTTAACACTACACTATGAGCTCAGACAGGGATGGTTATAATAGTAGTATGGAGCTGCAAAGCTGCAAGGACAGACAGATAGCTGGGGAAGGGGGGGTAGAAGGGCATAAATGACCTGACAGGTTCCCTTTAAATGAAAGGGCTAGTTTAAAATAGAGATAGAAGAGCTTCTTACCGGTTCTAAGCCCTGCCACTCTAATGGCTGCCATCGGTACTGGAAGTGAAGATGTCCCACCCATATACTGACCTGACAGTGAAGACCATTGATTAGCTGTAGGGTCAGGTGACTGATGGATTGGACACCATCACGTCCAGTGAGATGAAGAATAAAAGCATATTATAGAACCCTGTTATACAATATTATTATATCATAGATCGAAGAATCTGATATATGTAAAGCAGCAAAAATGTCTACAAAAAAGTAAATACATTACTTTTTCCTTCCCACACACCAATGATGATTTTAGAGTTTTTAGCTTAGTGCTTGGAAGAAAATACATAAACAGCAAATTACATAACTTGTCAACATTAAATGTCATTAGTTTTAATGGCAAAAGACAAAATATTAATGTGATATAATAAAAACAAACAGAGTGATTAACTGTGGACCAGATCTGGCTTCAAATTATCCATGAAAACAGCTGTTCTTAAGCAGTACCAAACTGCAAAAGTCTGCAGCTAGTACTCAATAAATGAGCGCCCTCTTGTCTTTGTGGGATGTCTTCATTTATTACTAAAGCTGTATTGTATTGTTCTGTAAATTCGTTTACTTCCCTAAGCAAGAGTACTATGTCACAAGAGCCATCCAGGACAGGCAGCAACCCTATTAATCAATATCCAAACCTCGTAACCTGACCAGGATAGAAACTAGTCTACAGCAGGTTAAGGGTGTTTGGCTCTTATGGTACATTTACACGCGGCCACAGGAAGGTAGGAACAGGCAAGCATCGGACACAAATTGTGCCTGATGCCTTGAAAAGACCACGATGTGGCTGCGTGTAATTCAGGACTTTCCTTCCTGTGTCTTCCTGATGGAAGGAAAGTCCTGAATTACACGCAGCCACATCGTGGTCTATTCAAGGCAAAAGGCACAATTTGTGTCCGATGCCTGCCTGTTCCTACCTTCCTGTGGCCGCGTGTAAATGTACCATAAGAGCCAAACAGGGAGAGAGCGTGCGCACACACGGGGAGAGAGCGTGCGCACACACGGGGAGAGAGCGTGCGCACACACGGGGAGAGAGCGTGCGCACACACGGGGAGAGAGCGGTGCGCACACACGGGGAGAGAGCAGGTGCGCACACACGGGGAGAGAGCGTGCGCACACACGGGGAGAGAGCGTGCGCACACACGGGGAGAGAGCAGTGCGCACACACGGGGAGAGAGCGTGCGCACACACGGGGAGAGAGCGTGCGCACACACGGGGAGAGAGCGTGCGCACACACGGGGAGAGAGACAGCGCACACACGGGGAGAGAGACAGCGCACACACGGGAGAGAGACAGCGCACACACGGGGAGAGAGACAGCGCACACACGAGGATACAGAAAGAACAAGGGGATAGAGACAGCACAAGGGCAGAGAGACAGCACAAGGGTAGAGAGACAGCACAAGGGGACAACCCGTGTAGTAGCAGCTTCCCCCGCCCTGCTTGGTGGCGCGGTGATTAGTAGAGGGAATAGTTGACCTAATATATAATTGCACATGTTCTAGAATTGCCCGATGCTATAGAATCAGGCCCCTGTCTAGTAAGTCAATAACCAATCTTGCAACAAAAACGGTGATAAATGACAAACTGCTTTACACTGATAAGTTGCAAAGACCCCAAACAACTGACTGACGACAAGTTTCCGGCTTTGCATCCCTGGTCATGATACAAGGCTTGGTAAAGGGTGGGCATTAACTTATAATGTAGAAACCTTTTAATATGTCATATTACAAAAGTTCATTTCCTTTTCCTTCAGTACTGAACATTCATTCGCAACATTTCCGCCTCAGTAAAAACAGATTTTCCCATTACTGAGATAGATAACAGTTGTGGCTTATAAAATTCTATGGAGAACAGTCATTTCAGGAGATCTTGCAGTGAAAGGTCTGTAGTTGTCTCCAGCTCCTCCACTCTCCATAGTATTGTAAAAGCACAAACTGATTTATCGCATTAAAAGGAACCTGTCAGCTCGTTTATGCCCCCAGCTATCACTTTGTCCCTGCAGCTTCATAGTACTATTCTACCATCCCTGTCTGAGCTAATACTGTAGTGTTAAAGTGCAAAAATGCATTTATACACTTACATTTTCTTATGGTAATGAGCTTCAGACTGGTCTGAAGGAGGATTCCTATGGTATCCATCCCTACCTTCCCTCCATAGTTATTATGCCCCTGTGGGTGTGATAACCTACTTTACAAGGGCTGTCTCTTCTTGGTAGATTCTAAAATGTATGTGCTGCTTTCAGGTATGATGTGTTTTATCTTCCGATCTATGCAGACAGCCGCATCTATTTCTGGTCCTGCGCATTGAGGGGCAAGTATTGGATGAACCCACTGGCTTCAGAATGGCAGGACCAGAAACAGATGCAGGAAGAGAAAACATATCATACCTGGAAGCAGCCTATACATTTTAGAATCTACCAAGAAGGGACAGTGCTTGTAAATTAGGTTATCACACCCACAGGGGCGTAATAACCACGGAAGCAGGGTAGGGATGAATACCATAGGAATACCCCTTTAGACCAGTCTGAAGCTCATCAACATAAGAAAATGTAAGTGTATAAATGCATTTTTTCCATTTAATACTGCAGTATTAACTTAGACAGGGATGGTAGAATAGTACTATGAAACTGCAGGTACAGATACCGATAGCTTGGGGGAATAAACAAGCTGACAGATTCCCTTTAACGTGACAATCTATCCTAACTAAATACAATGTTTTCCCATAGATTGAGAGTAAAATATATAATCAGTGTAGGGATTTGCTCTGGAAGACAGCGGCAGGGACGCAGTAATGAGGCAACACATGGGCTTAAGCCCCCATCTCACTAAGCGAGATCGCTAGCGAAATCGCTGCTGAGTCACAAGTTTGGTCACGCAACAATGACCTTGCCAGCGATCTCGCTATGTTTGAGACTTAGCAGCGACCAGGCCCTGCTGTGAGATCGCTGGTCGTGTCAGAGTCTCCTGGACCATTTTTTGATCATTGGGGTCCCGCTGGGCAGCATGCATCGCTGTGTTTGACAGGGACAACGACCTCAATACTACAGGTCTGAGAAACAGGGACCCAACGACCTCTGTATCATTGCGGATCATTGCTGCGTCGCTGGTGAGATCTGACAGTTTGATATCTCACCAGCGACCACATAGCGACGCACCAGCGATCCCTACCAGGCCGTATCGCTGTCGGGATCACTGGTGCGTCGCCAAGTGTGACAGTACCCTTACAGTCCAAATGTCAGTGTTTAAGTCACACAGGTGGCAGAAAGGGAAAAAAAAACAACAAATGTATTCCAACCTGGAGAACCAGCGGTCCCAGACTCACCCTTGCATGGGGCGAACTTAACTAAGCCACCGCCTGGTCACCACTAGTGATGTGGTTAGTTGCAGTCCACAGGTGACCACCAGGTGCCATTCCCAGGGTTGCTTGAGATTTGTCACAGACCTCTACAACATGTACCGTATATACTCGAGTATAAACCAACCAGAGTATAACGTGAGGCCCCTAATTTTACCCTCCAAAACTACGGAAACGTATTGACTTGAGTATAAGCCGGGGGTAAATGAAGCAGACTCTCATCACGGTATACAGCCCCCCATCACTGGTATATAGGACCTCCATCACTGGTATACAGTTCCCCCCCATCAGAGGTATACAGGCCCCTCCATCAGTGGTATATACAGGCCCCTCCATCAGTGGTATACAGGCCCCTTTTGTTGCCGCACACTTTAAAATAATAAATCATTCATTCTCATCCTCCGTCGCTCTGTCACCACGCGTCCTCCGGTCTTCTTCCTGCTTGTACCTGGCTTCTATTCCTGTGGCGGGCGCAGCAGCAATGACGTCATCGCTTCTGCGCCGGTCACATGACGCCAGGTACAAGCAGAAAAAAGACCGGAGGACGCGTGGTGACAGAGCGACGGAGGGTGAGAATGAATGATTTAATATTTTAAAGTGTGCGGCAACAAGGGAGGCCTGTATACCACTGATGGGGGGGTGCTTACATAGTGCAATGTAATATGCACTGCTCCCCCTGCCGCTGATGGACAGGGGAATGCAGTGCATATTGCATTGCACTAATGAGGGGGGACACGTGACTGCCCGCTCCTACTGCAGCCTCCCCGAACCTTCTCCAGCTCCTGATCACCGCCCCCTCACTGAGCCTTCACACTGACTCGAGTATAAGCCAAGGGGGGCACTTTTCAGCACAATTTTTGTGCTGAAAAACTCGGCTTATACTCGAGTATATACGGTATACCACATAAACCATGTCCATTCAGGCTTAGGCTACATTCACATGTAGCGTAATTTTTGCAGTGGTGCAAAAAAGTGTGACTGCATGCACACACCGCACTTTTTTCTGCACGCTTTTCCTGAGCCCATTATATAATGTGGCCTATGGGAAAAGCACGCCGAAAAAGGCGCAAAGAATGGACATGTCAATTCTTCTTGCGCACGCGCTTTTGCAGTGAAAGCATCTGCAAAACTATGACGTAAGATGCGACGTATGAACGCATTTCAGCAAAAACCATAGCTTTTGCTGGAATGTGTTTCCATAATTGCATTTCACTGCATTTACACAAGAGCTGAAAAGCGCTGCGTAAACGCAGTAAATACGCTACGTATGAATGCAACCTTATTCCAGCCTAGCTCCTCACACACTGAGATTCCCTCACTAATTGGCTTATGTCAGGTGTTGACCTGAAAACCCAGAGATTTAGGGAAAATCCAGGCCACATTTTACCATGCTGGGAGAAATATACCTTCCATCCAGCACCACACCAGAAAGAGAAAAAAGGAAGATTTCTCTGATACAAAAATAAGTAACTTTGTAATGTTTTATGTGCTGTTTATTTAGGATATAATAGTTAAAACGATGGTTATTGTTTAAAAAAAAAACAAAAAAACAATATTTCCCCAACATGGTACTGTTCTACACCATGAAAAGCCAACATTCAAACACTATGTAAAATCTCCAACTTAAAACGAAATTACATATTCTTCCTCTACATCACTTTATCCAGCAAGTTGGTAAAAACACAGCAGATTCTGTTTCTATCCCTAAACTTTAATATGTAGATGTTTAAAGTGAAACCATCGTTTACATTTACATTTAATATTAAGGTAGAGCAAGTGATTTATAATCAACTTTCACGTATACTTTATTAATGCACCAGCGATCTCTGCACATCGTTATCAGGATCGCTAGGGCGTCGTTATGTGTGACTGGGCCTTTACTGGGCCTTTAGTCACCTCTGTCTTCAGGGAGCGTGGCCTAAACTGCATTCACAATACAGATAAGACTCTCAAATTACCTTCATTCACATGGTTCTGCTGGGTGTTATCACAGAGCACAGAGCAGAGGCCATGGGAATGGAGGATTCAAATAAGATCTCACAGGAGCTGGTTGAGCTCAGCAGGATGCCAGCATAAGGTAATTTGTCTAATCTGTATTGTGAACTCTGTGTAAGGCCACGTCACCTTCAAGCCCCCGTCACACTAAGTGAGATCGCTAGTGAGATCGCTGCGGAGTCACAAGTTTTGTGACGCAACAACAACCTCAGCAGCGATCTTGCTACGTTTGACACGTAGCAGCGACCAGGCCCATGCTGTGAGATCACTGGTTGTGTCGGAATGGCCTGGACCATTTTTTGATCATTAGGTCCCCGCTGGGCAGCATGCATCGGTGTGTTTGACGGGGGAAAAGGACCTCAATGCTACGCCCTAGAGTGACAGGGTCCCAACGACCACCGTATTGTTGCTGCATTGCTGGTGAGATCTGACTGTTTGACATCTCGCCAGTGACCACGTAGCGACGCTCCAGCGATCCTTACCAGTTCGTATCGTTGTCAGGATCACTGGAGCGTTGCCAAGTGTGACGGTACCCTAAGACTAAGGTGACTGAGAATTAAATTCACACACATAGCCTGCTGAGGACATCTTGTGGAAGGTTTTACTGTTAGAAGCCAGTCAGGGCATTCCCTGGTGCAGGAGCCAGCTTGATTGATGGGGGCCATTCCCTCCCCTCTGCCTCTCTGTGCTGCTTCTGCTGTGCTAGCTCTGCCCTCCTCCTCTCCTGCTCTCCATCACTCATCCTGCCTCACACAGCATGCAAATCATTTATCCTGACTTCAGCTCCAGATTCCTGCCCTGCTGTCTGAACAAAGCATAAACAGCACAGTAGGAGGCGGCACAGACAAGCAGAGGGGGAGGGAAAAGCCCCCGTCAATCATGCTGGCTCATGCACCAGGGAATGCCCTCATGGCTTCTAACAGCGAGTTTTACTAAGGCTATATCAGGGAACACAGCACACAGACACATGGCGGACCCTTTCCCTGAATGCAGCAGACATGCTGAATTCAGTACTGCATTTAGATTGCCATGCAGCAGGGGGGAGACAGATCCTCTTTAAGTTTAGAGTGTTACCATAAGCCAGAAAAATAGGATTTTCCCCCTAGAAACCACACCATCCTTGTCCTTTGGCTGTGTAATATAAATATAGCCACCATTGTAACATGACGTACATCACTCTTCTAGTGAGCCATGCTGGAAAACATTAACTATTTGTTATACATATACTTCCCAAATACATGCCTAAATTGCAAATCTCCAAATTATCAGACATTTAACAGGTCAGTTTACCAAACAGTCTGGTTTGTGGGCTTACAATAAAGAATAATTAAGGATTGACAATAATTAAGGATTGACAGTCAGTTCAGTACAATATTCAGAAACAGGCAGGATGTGTTCCTATAACATTGTTACTCCTTTCCAAAAATCACTAGTTAAATGTAAAATGCAGACAAAAGCATTGTGTCATGATAACGTAAACTATTTTGGAAGTACTATAAACTGGACAAAGGGGATACTACAGACAAAGCTGGCATGATGCCAGAACATGTAGACATTAATATTATGTTGGCACAGAGATAGAAAAACCTGCTCGTTCTATAGTTGGCAAATTATTGCAGGAGAATGCAAAGTGCTAACGCGCTTTGAAGAAAACAAATCATGAGGTTATACAGATAAAGCAGAATAAACTAATTCCATATGGATAAACTACGTGTATTCACACCACAATGCTAACACAAGGTCAGCAATCTTTTAAAGTACAAGCTGACTCAAAGAGCAAAGAGGGCTACATAAGGAAATTACTAAAGAAAATTATGTTTTTACCCCCCAAAAAGTTAAGAACTCCAGTCAGTTCAGCCACAATCCCAATATCATTTCTAAGAGATGCTAAAAAATTGCAATATTTAGAGCATCCAGTGTATTTCTGTTTAACACCTATCTGCAGAACATAAAAGCACATCCTACATTGGGTTCCCATGGGTAGGCCGGGCTCAAATGCTGAGCTGGCCCCATTCTCAGCAAATTTAGCATTGAAATGTGGCTCCCAAACTTCCCTTTACAATGGAATCACAGGGTGCCAATGGCTGGGAAGAAGGGGAGGAAAAAAGGAGATTTTTGTGTACTCACCGTAAAATCCTTTTCTCTTAGCCTCTAATTGGGGGACACAGACCGTGGGTGTTATGCTGCTGTCCACTAGGAGGCGACACTAGGCAGAATCTGAAAAAGATTAACCGTGGCTCCTCCTCTGCAGCATACACCCCTGGACAGGCACTGTCCTGACCAGTTTGTGCTAAAGCAGTAGGAGGATTTACATACCAGTGATAACATCCAAAAAACCATGCCTGCAAGAAGGCAACTATGCACGAGTTCAAACAACAAGAAAACTCAAAAACGGGCCGCAACGGCCAACAGGGAGGGAGCTGTGTCCCCCAATTAGAGGCCAAGAGAAAAGGATTTTACGGTGAGTACACAAAAATCTCCTTTTCTCCTTCGCCTCATTGGGGGACACAGACCGTGGGACGTCCCAAAGCAGTCCCTGGGTGGGAAAAGCAATGGAACGAGTGTTATATAAAGATAGTATCCTACAGGTGGGCAACTGCCGCCTGCAGGACGCGTCTACCCAGGCTCGCATCCGCAGAAGACTGGGTATGAACCATATAATGTTTGGTGAATGTGTGCAAGCTAGTCCAGGTGGCTGCTTTACACACTTGTTGGGCAGAAGCCTGATGCCGAATAGCCCAGGATGCCCCCACCGCACGGGTAGAATGCGCTCTGATACCGGCCGGAAGAGGCGAGTTTTTTAGCCTGTAGGCATCCTGAATTGTGGCTCTGATCCATCTGGCAAGCGTGGCCTTTGAGGCTGAGAAGCCCTTGCGGCCGCCTTCAGGAAGAAGGAAAAGAGAGTCCGACTTCCTAAAGGGGGCTGTTCTAGAGACATAAATGCGCAAAGCCCTTACAAGGTCCAGCGTATGCAGAGCCTTCTCAAATCTATGAACCGGAGCAGGACAAAGGGACGGTAAAGATAGTTCCTCATTGATGTGGAAAGATGAAACCACCTTCGGAAGAATAGAAGGAACCGTACGGAGAACTACCTTATCCTGGTGAAAGGCTAGGAATGGAGGCCTGCATGAGAGCGCTGTGAGCTCGGACACCCTCCGAAGGGAGGTGATAGCCACTAGAAACACCACCTTCTGGGATAGAAGGCGGAGAGGAATCTCTTTGAGAGGCTCAAAAGGCGGTTCTTGCAATGCCGTCAGCACCAAGTTTAGATCCCACGCATCCAGCGGTCGTCTGTAGGGGGGAACCAAACGGGAAACCCCTTGAAGAAAAGTTTTGATTTGAGGTTTTAAGGCCAGTCTCCGCTGGAAAAGAACGGAGAGGGCCGAGACCTGGCTCTTAAGAGAGCCCAGGGACAGTCTGGCCTCCAGACCTGATTGTAGGAAGCCAAGAATTCTAGGCAGCGAGTAGGGAAGCGGATTCTGATCACGAGATGCACACCAGGCAAAAAAGGCTTTCCAGGTGCGATAGTAAATTCTGGCAGAGGCAGGTTTCCTCGCACTGATCATAGTGCGAATCACATCCTGTGAGAGCCCTGCTTGAGTTAGAATCCAGGTTTCAAGGGCCACGCCGTCAAATTCAAGGCCTGTGAATTCTGGTGGCAGAACGGACCCTGAGATAGGAGGTCTGGCCGATCTGGGAGGCGCCAGGGGGCGTCTGCCGTGAGTTGGATGACGTCGGCATACCACGCGCGTCTGGGCCAGTCTGGGGCGATAAGGATGACCGGAATCCCTTCCTGTTTGATTTTGCGCACTACTCTGGGGATTAGAGGCAGAGGTGGGAAAATGTACAGGAGTTGAAATTGAGTCCAGTCCTGAACTAGGGCATCCGCTCCGAGAGACCGGGGGTCGTGTGATCTGGCCATGAAGTTGGGAACCTTGGCATTGAGATGTGATGCCATCAGATCCACGTCCGGAGTCCCCCAGCGATGACAAATTTGCCGAAAGACCTCGGGATGCAGGGACCACTCTCCTGAGTCTATGCCTTGGCGACTGAGAAAGTCTGCTTCCCAGTTGTCTACTCCTGGGATGTGTACGGCGGACAGGGTCGATCCCGTGGATTCCGCCCATTGCAGGATGTGCGATACCTCCCGCATCGCTTGGACACTGCGGGTTCCGCCCTGGTGATTTACATAAGCCACGGCCGTGGCATTGTCGGATTGTATCCGGACGTGAGAGTTCACTAGGAGACGTTGGAAAGCCCGTAGTGCCAGGAAGATGGCTCGAATCTCCAGGACGTTGATGGGCATGGTGGCTTCCAATGGAGACCACTTCCCCTGCGCTCTGTGGTGTCGGTACACCGCGCCCCATCCTGTGAGACTGGCATCGGTTGTCAGAATCTTCCAGTGGCCTGGGATGAACGATCTCCCCTTGGAGAGAGATACTGGACGGAGCCACCAGTGTAGGGATTGCTTGACTGTCGAGGATATGCGGAACATCCTGTCCAGGGAAAAAGGACTCTTGTCCCAGGGCTTGAGTATGGCCAATTGGAGAGGCCGGAGGTGAAGCTGGGCAAAGGGGACCGCTTCTATCGAGGCAACCATCCTGCCCAGAACTCGCATGGCAAAACGAAGGGATCGAAGTGCTGGGTGAAGAAGGGCGCGAACTCCCATCTGGATAGCATGTGCCTTCTCCTTGGGGAGGAGCACCAGCCCCTGGAAGTGTGAAATTCCATGCCCAGAAAAATGAGGGACTGACTTGGGATTGGGGACGACTTTTTTAGGTTGACCAACCAGCCCAGGCGACTTAGTGTGTCTACCGTGATGGTGACACTGAGTTCGCAGTCCTTGAAGGTGGGAGCCTTGATAAGTAGATCGTCCAAGTATGGGATGACGACTATGCCTCTGGAGTGTAATATAGTCATGGCAGCCGCCATGACTTTGGTAAAGACTCTGGGAGCCGTGGCGAGTCCAAATGGGAGAGCCACAAACTGATAATGAGCCTGACCGATTGCGAATCTGAGGAACCTTTGGTGGGCAGGGGCGATAGGAATATGCAGGTAAGCATCCTGAATATCTATGGAGGCGAGAAATTCTCCTTCTTCCATGGATGATATGATGAATCGGAGAGACTCCATGCGAAATTGTCGTACCCTCACGTACTTGTTTAGCTGTTTGAGATCTAGAATAGGTCTTACACTGCCCCTTTTTTGGGGACCACGAACAGGTTGGAGTAGAACCCCTGAAAACGTTCGGTCCGTGGGACCGGAACGATCACTCCGGCTTGGATAAGTGACCTGACCGCCTTGGAGAAGGCGCGAGACTTGGACGGTAGCCTCGGAGGTACGGAAAGAAAGAATCGATTTGGTGGGATGGAGATGAACTCTATCTTGTAACCCGACGACACCAGTTCCCTGATCCACCTGTCTTTTATAATAGGTAGCCAAACTTGACGAAAGTGGGAAAGTCGTCCGCCCACTGGCGGGGCGTCGTCCGGAAATAAGGAGTCATGAGGATGAGAATTTGTGGGATTTGGGTCCTTTGGACTTGCCTTGGCCAGATCTAGACTGCCAGGGTTTGTTCGTTCTTTGCGAAGTCCTCGGACCTTCCCTGCGCGGCGAACGACTACGGGTCTGCGCTGGGCGGGAAACGGACCAGCCGGACGAGTTCCGAAAGGAACGGAACCGTGTCTGGTTACGGCGGTTATAGGTGCGTTTCGGTTTTTGTTGAGGTAGGGAAGTACTCTTCCCTCCTGTGGCATTGGATATTAATTTATCAAGCTCTTCACCAAAGAGACGCCCGCTGAAAAATGGAAGGTGGGTAAGCGACTTCTTTGAGACTGCATCCGCCTTCCATTCCCGCAACCAGAGAGCACGCCTGATGATGATGGCGTTTGACGCAGCCACTGCCGCACAATTTGCGGAATCGATAGCTGCGTGTAAAATATAGTCAGCCACGACTGACGCTTGCACCGCCTGGTCAACGAGCTCGGAGTTAACTGAACGGAGACCAGCATGTAAGTTGGTTGTCCAGGCCATGATAGCCTTTGCTGCCCACACAATAGCAAATGTCGGGGCCAGGGAGGACCCTGTGGCCTCGAAAATTGATCGGGCCATGTGTTCCACCTGACGGTCCGTCGCATCCTTTATGGAGGAGCTATCAGGCAGGGAAAGAAGCGTCTGTGTTGCGAGTCTGGACACCGGAGGGTCCACTTCAGGCGTATCTGCCCAGGTCTGTGTTACCTCTTGCAAGAAGGGGTAACGCCTCTCCAGTGCCTTACGGTTGCCGAATCTCTTCTCTGGGTGTGAGCGATGGTTTTTGAGAATCGCCCTGAACTCGGGGTGATCGGAGAAATATTTAGGGGGCCTCTTAGTCCTCTGGAAAGCGATCTCGTGCTCTGGGGCATCTGGCGGAGGTTCAGATATCTTCAGCACCTGGTTGATGGAGGTGATTACGTCCTCAACCAATACATCAGTGTCTGGCTGGGTTAGGTCCAGTGACCCATCTGGATCCAGATCTGAGCTGGAGTCGCAGAGTCCCTCGGACTCCTGCGCATCGCTGCGGTCTTCTCTAGGAGGGGGTGACCTGGACCTTCTGTGACCCTCCCTATCAGGGGACGGTTCTGGCGACCTGGAGGCACGACGACTCTCCCTTGGAGATGACCGTGAAGTATGAGTAGGCCCTGGAGACCGTGCAGGTCCCGGAGAGCCTGACCTATGTGGTCGTTTCCGTCCTGCCCTAGAGGTGGATCTTAGTTCAGTGCGGCCGCGTTCTGAGTGTCCGCTTTGTTGAGCAGCGGTCTGGGGTGAAGCGTGACTCTGCATAGCTGAAAGCAATGTAGAGGACAGCCTGTCCATGGATTGTGCCATGGATTGTGAGATGGATTGGGACAAAAAAGTGGCCCATTCCGGCATGGCAGATGACGCATCCGTAACGGCTGGGGACACCGGCCCCGTAGTCTGGGCGCAGTCCCGACAGTGCTGGGACGTATGTCTACTGGGTAGAGGCTTCTGACATGCTGTGCATAAGGAATAGTAGGCTGTGTGGGCCCTAGTCTTCTTGTTCCTTGAGCCCGGCATAGTGGTATATACAGGAGCCTGTGCAGGGGTGCCCTGGAGAGAATAGTGCTGTGCAGGGGTGCCCTGGAGAGAATAGTGCTGTGCAGGGGTGCCCTGGAGAGAAGAGTTCCAGCAGAGGAGATAGAAGACCTCTGCTGGCAACTTACCACCACCTGTGTGCCACCAGTGTCCAGCGTTTGTCTGTCTGTGCCCCCCGGAGACTGTGCAGCTGCTGTGCTGCTGCTGGTGCCGCTCTGCCTCCACCACGAGGCATGTAATGGCGTCCGGGATGTGGAGAGAGGAGGAAGGAGGGGGGCGGAGCGCTGCAAAACCGCGCGATTCTGCACAGAGGGCGCGCTCCGGAGACGCGGTCCGCCCCCTGCTATGACGCTGGCCGCGTCATCCTCGTCATCCGGGGGGCGGGCCGGGGGGCGTGCCGAAGGCGGCGGCCTCGGCGTAGGCCGAAGCCGCGGCCTAAATTAGCTCTGTGCGGCCGGGAAGGGGCTCCAGAGCGGCGCGGAAGTCCGTGAGGGGGTCCGGAACTGGTCTGGACCCCCGGGGCAGGCAGCGGTGGGTTAGTGCGGGCCCCTGCAGAGGACCCAGAGTGCTGGGTCCTCTGCTCCACCATAAATGCAGCCCTTAGTGCTGGCTGCTGCAGGGACACAGGCAAGCTGTGTCCCTGCCAGTGCTGGCTGCCCCCAGTGCTGGTCCCCCGACCCCTCAGGAGTACACAGCAAGCTGTGTACCCTGGATTGCTGCGGCAGGCACGCCGCAGCCGAAGTGAAAAGGAGTTTGTCAGCAGGGCTGATGACTCCAGGGTGCATGTAGCAGATCTAAGCTGCTGCACCAGAGGCTCTACCTGGGGTGTCTCGACCTAAATGGACCCCAAAGGGGCATTTAGGGAGGGATGCTGCTCCACCGTCAGGTGCCTTGTCCTTCGCCTCACTCTCAACCCATGAACCCCAACGTTGGGGAAATGGGGAGGGAGGATCGTCGTCTCAACCTCAACCCGGCGTCCCCAACAGTGGGGGGCCGAGGAGGGAGCGGCATGTTAAGGGAAATAGTCGACCTCAACCAGGCGCCCCCAACAGTGGGGGGCCGAGGAGGGACCATGCCGGGAGTCTCATCAGAGACCCACTTTTCTTCTTCTTGAATAAAAAAGAAATCTTCAAAAAGAAAACGCTTATTTTTTAGGAGCACTAAAAAATCTGTGTGTGCCTCCTGGACACTAAGCAAAAACTGGTCAGGACAGTGCCTGTCCAGGGGTGTATGCTGCAGAGGAGGAGCCACGGTTAATCTTTTTCAGATTCTGCCTAGTGTCGCCTCCTAGTGGACAGCAGCATAACACCCACGGTCTGTGTCCCCCAATGAGGCGAAGGAGAAAGTACAAATGCAAAAACTAAACTTGCAGTAGTAGAAAGGGGTTAATGATCTTAGGAGAAAAAGAATATGTTTTTAAGGCTGGTTTCACATTTGCATTTCTGTCTGCATGTGGAGGGCATGCAGACGCAAACGCAGCCATACTGATGTGAACGCAGCGGAGAATCTCCGCATGCTTTCACATCAGTATGCAGCCCGGCCAGCCAATGGGGTGTCTCGGCGGCGGCTGGGTGGTGGAGATCAGGGACGGAGATCTCCTCCCGGCGACCACTGATCTCCTGACCGTGTTAGCGGGAAGAAACAGCTGATCTGACAGCTGTTTAAATCTCCCGCGTCGACACCGAGGAGTTGATATCGGCGCGGGAGATTTAAACAGCTGTCAGATCAGCTGTTTCTCCCCGCCGACACCGCTGGGAGATTAGCTGCTCCAGCTGATCTCCCGGTAGCCGCCGCTGATGTCTCGGGAGATCAGCGGCGGCCACCGGGAGAGATTTCAAAGAGATCCGCAGCGTTCTCCTGCGCTATCATGTAGAGGACACTGCGGATCCATTGACAACCATGTATTGTTTGTGCGCTTGTGGGAGCTTGCAGATAAAACAAGTTCCTGCGAACGCACAAAAAACGCAACATGTTCCCTTCAGAGGGTGCATAAATTATGCGCATCCGAATGCAGTCAAACGCATGTACTATACTATGCATTTCCATGTTAAACATAGGAACACAGTGTGCATGCGTTTGGCTGTGTCCAGGACGATGCAGTTTCATACGCAAGTGTGAAACCACCCTAACACCCCATTTTTGTAGCAGTTTTAGGTTTTTGAACCAAAACAAGTAGAAAGTTCAAGTGGAAAGGACAATTCAAAGCTTTAAAAAAAACTTCATAAAAAAAAGGAAGAAAAAAAAAAAGAAAAACCCTGCGTGACACAACCATGACAACCACAAATCTCTAAATTCTGTTTTATACTTGTGTGAAATAGGCCTTTGGGTGGTTTCATGCCTAGTGTTTTTAGAATACCACTGCATTTTTTTGTCCTAATTAGGCTGCTTTCACATCAGCGTTTTTTTAAATTTGCGGCAGATCCGGTAGTTTTGCCGCATCTGCAGACTTAATGGGACACTTGCGGCAAGACTGCGTTCCGCCTAATTCATTCCCTATGGGACTTGTGGACATGTGCAACATTTGCGGCGAGTCAACAAACTGCTGCTAGCCGTGTTTTTTGACTCGCTGCAAGTGCAAAACCGCAAGTGCTGCACATATCCGCAAGTTCCATAGGAAATGAATTAGGCAGAACGCAGTCCCAAGTATCCCATTAAGTCTGAAGATGCAGCAAAACTACCGGATCTGCCGCAAATTTCAAACAACGCTGATGTGAAAGCAACCTTAGCAGAGCATTCTTGTCAAGTCAAATAATGAGATAGGAAATGCACTATATTGTGCTGTCGAAGTTGTGTCTTAACTGTGTCAGATGTTGTTCGTGTTTTTTATTCCAGAATATAAATCAATCATTTTTTTTTTTACTGGCAAAAACTAAGACAAAAAAGAAACATCATATAAAGGAAAACAGTAAAATTTGAATCAAGGTCATAGAATTTTTATAAGACAAAAAGTGTTGCAAAACTAGTGGAAAAGATACCTTCAGGGGACACATCCCCACAAGGTGCAATAACCACGTGACCAAAAACCAACCCACTCAACAAATAAGAGCATGAGTTTGCGGTAAGCCAGTTATATACCAGGTATGGGAGACATACATACCAGGATGTGGAACATATATACCAAGAAGGTCAGAGGATAGGGGACACATATAACAGTATGGGAACATATATATCAGGAAGGGCCCAGGATGGAGACATACATACCAGGATGTGGAACATATATAGCCAGAAGGGGGACATACAGTGCTGTTCAAATTAATTGGGACAAAGCATTTTTTTAAGTAAAATCGCAATGGGGTTACAAGTCAGTGAACAGGTGTGATTGTACAACCTTGAGTAACAAAATGTGGTTTGACTGGTTTTAGTTAGAAAATAACAGCTAGCTGCCCCCTCAGCTTCAGTTGAAAGCTTGTTTCTGTGAGGAGTGGTTTAGTGTACTTTTTCTCTCAGTGTGATTCGTGCCTATAAAAATGGATGTTACTCCACGGAAGAGGTCTAGAATTATTACTCTTAATGAACATATAAGTCTGACTGTAAGAGAAATCGCTTCCACCGCTGGTATTGGAAAATCTACCGTTTCAAGAATAATTCGCACACACAATGGAACTGAATCGTTTTCTCCAAAACGAAAAGGGAAATGTGGAAGAAAAAGGAAACCGACACCAATAACTGATAAAACACTTATCAGAAATAGTAAAACGAATGCAAGAAAAACTTGCTTTGTCCAAATTAATTTGCACAGCACTGTATGTACCAGTAAGAGCCAAGGATGGGTATATAACAGGATTAGGAACATATATATCAGGATAGGGAACATCTATACCAGGATGGGGAACATGCATACCAGGAAGGGCTCAGGATGGTGGACATATATATCAGGATAGGGCCTGGGAAGGGGGGCACATCTATCAGAATCAGAAACATGTATACCTGGAAGGGCCAAGAATGGAAAACATATATACCAGTATTGGGGGCATAATATTATATAATATTATATCATATATATCAGGATGGGAAACATATATACAAAGAAAGGGAACATATATATATAAGGATGGGCCACATATAGAACAAGATTGGGGACATATATACTAAAATAGGCCCAGAATGGGGGACATGTATACCAGGATAGGGGACCTATATATTAGAGTGGGCCCACGATGGAGGCATATATACCAGGAGGGGAAGTACAGTGCCTAGAAGTAGTATTCAACCCCCTGTTGATTTAGGTGGTTGACACATGATCACTTGGAGGACTCTGAGACAGACTGGTTCAAGGTTCTATGGTCTGATGAGACCAAGATCGAGATCTTTGGTGCCAACCACACACGTGACGTTTGGAGACTGAATGGCACTGCATACGACCCCAAGAATACCATCCCTACAGTCAAGCATGGTGGTGGCAGCATCATGCTTGGGGATGTTTCTCAGCCAAGGGGCCTGGCCATCTGGTCCGCATCCATGGGAAGATGGATAGCACGGCCTACCTGGAGATTTTGGCCAAAAACCTCTGCTCCTCCATCAAGGATCTTAAGATGGGTCGTAATTTCATCTTCCAACAAGACAACGACCCAAACCACACAGCCAAGAAAACCAAGGCCTGGTTCAAGAGGGAAAAAATCAAGGTGATGGAGTGGCCTAGTTAGTCTCCTGACCTTAACCCAATTGAAAACTTGTGGAAGGAGCTCAAGATTAAAGTCCACATGAGACACCCAAAGAACCTAGATAACTTGGAGAAGATCTGCATGGAGGAGTGGGCCAAGATAACTCCAGAGACCTGTGCCGGCCTGATCAAGTCTTATAAAAGACGATTATTAGCTGTAATTGCAAACAAGGGTTATTCCACACAATATTAAACCTAGGGGTTGAATAATAATTGACCCACACTTTTATGTTTAAAATTTATTAAAATTCAACTGAGCAACATAACTTTTTGGTTTGTAAGATTTATGCTTCTGTTAATAAATCCTACTCTCGTTTGCAGTTTGAAGGCTCTAACTTATTTGCATCTTATCAAACCACCTAAATCAGCAGGGGGTTGAAGACTACTTGTAGGCACTGTATATATACCTGTAAAGGGCCCAGGATAAGGGACATTAATACAGGATGGGGAAATATATACCTGTAAGGGGCACAAGATAAGGGACATTAGCATAGGATGGGGGATATTAGCACATAATGAAGGGGGAGAGGGCGCAACACAAGTCTTCATAAGATTTAGAAAGCTACAAGGACTTGTACATCTGACCAACATGCATGAGGATGGGGAGGGGGGGATCCATCGGGGTCCATCAGACTGTAGTTAGAAATTTGTCAGTCCAAAGAACACTGCACACTCTGAGGGTTTCAAGGTGAAGGTGTGTTTTTATTTTTCTACTGCATAGAGACAATTTGCAATCATAAAGCTGACGTTTCAGTCACTATTCAGTGACCTTTATCAAAGCATTGATGTTCTCCTATCAGCACCTAGGGGATTGTCTAATCCTGTGTTGGATGTAGGATTTTCTTAAAGAACATATAGGCATGTGGGGGTATCGTCCCTTTGTGGCTCTTGTGGATCAGTTATCAGATTAGAACATCCACAACTATGGGTGCCTAAAGGAGTGTCCCCTTTTGTAGTTCTAGCCCTGAAAATGTATTAAACATTGTAACTGAAATTTATTTAAAGGCAAACTGTCAAAAATCATATGGAACTGCTATAATTTTCTAATTCCTCCCCCTAAACTCTCTCTATGCATTTCTTTTATTTATACTTCCCTATCTTCTGTAAGCTTCAAAAAAAAAAAAAAAAAAAAAAAAAAAAAAGAATTATTCCATTTGTCACTCATAGTGAATGATCCACTTAGTTATCTGCTGTCCACTTCCCATACATGAATATGCATGTCACATATTCACATCGCATCACTGCACAGGAGATCACTGGGGGAGAGGGCTGTATTCTCCTCTCTGTTCTGAACATGCACAGTCTATAATTTTAAGGGTAGGTTAATTTTAACAGTGAGAGAGAGAATATCAAAAATAAAATCTAGAAAATCACATTGTCTAAATTATATAAATGTATTTCCATTTTGCAGAGAAATAAGAATTTGATTCCCTACCAACAATTAGGAGTTCTGGCTCCTACAGACCAGTTAGATCAGAGGTCCCCAACTCCAGGCCTCAAGGGCCGCCAACAGTGCAGGATTTCAGGATTTCCTTAGTATTGCACAGGTGTTAATGTGATCAAATGCACAGGTAATGATTCCAACCCCTGTGCAATACTAAGGAGATCCTGAAAACCTGCACTGTTGGCGGCCCTTGAGGCCTGGATTTGGGGACCTCTGAGTTAGATGCTCCTAATTAAACTCGCTACCTGCTTTAAAGACAGCTGTCTTAAATTGTCATTTGTATAAAAAAACTCTTGACCACACATGCAGTTAGACTCTAACCTCTACAACAAGGACAAGACCAAAGAGCTTTCTAAGGATGTCAGGGAAAAGATCCTAGACCTGCACAAGGCTCGAATGGGCTACAAAACCATAAGTAAGACGCTGGGTGAGAAGGAGACAACTGTTGGTGCAATAGTAAGATAAAAGAAGAAATACCAAATGAGTGTCAATCAACATCAATCTGGGGCTCCATTCAAATTCTTACCTCGTGGGGTATCCAGGATCATGAGGAAGGAAAGAGATCAGCCTAAAACTACACAGGGAGAACTTGTTAATGATCTCAAGGCAGCTGGGACCACTGTCACCAAGAAAACCATTGGTAACGCAATACACCGTAATGGATTAAAATCCTGAAGTGCCCGCAAAGTCCCACCTCTTAAGGAGACACATGTGCAGACCCATCTGAAGATTGCCAATGAACCCCTTGGTGATTCTGAGAGTGATTGGGAGAAGGTGCTGTGGTTAAATGCTGCCAATGACCCAAAAAACACAGACCTCATAGTCAAACATGGCGATGGAAACATTATGTTTTGGGTGTATTTCTCTGCTATGGGCACAGGACTACTTCACCACATCAATGGGACAATGGATGGAACCATGTGCTGTAATATCTTGAGTGACCACCTCTTTCCTCCACCAGGACATTAAAAATGTGTCGTAGCTGCATTGTCTAGCACAACAATGACCCAAAACATACGAGGGACGCCAGAAAAGTTTGAGGCCCACCCATGAAATCTTTTTTGCATGGTCTTGCTTTGCAATGCAATATGTTATTTAGTTAGTTGAAAAGTCTCATGAGCAATCTGGATTTATTTAGATTTTTTTTGTTTCCGTTACAGCATTTTAAAGTTGGGTCGCAAGGCTGAAACATGGAAATGCGCCAGTTCACACATCGGCTGTTGCAATGGCTGCAATTCACTCCTGTGGTTTCCTACTGCTTCAGCACCCACCCTATTCCCCTGATTTGGCTCCCTCGGACTATCACCTATTCCCACAGATGAAAAAGCACCTTCGTGGAAATAGTTTTTCAGCCATTGCAACAGCCAATGTGTGAACTAGCGCATTTCCATATTTCAGCCTTGCGACCCAACTTTAAAATGCTGTAACGGAAACAAAAAAATCTAAATAAATCCAGATTGCTCATGAGACCTTTCAACTAACTAAATAACATATTGCATTGCAAAACAAGACCATGCAAAAAAGATTTCATGGGTGGGCCTTAAACTTTTCAGGCGCCCCTCGTATAGGCAAGGCAACAAAGGAGTGGTTCAAAAAGAAGCACTTTAAAGGTCATGGAGTAGCCTAGCCAGTCTGCAGACCTTAATACCATAGAAAACTTATGGAGAGAGCTGAAGATCAGAGATGCTAAGCGACAGTCTCAAAATCTTAATGATTTAGAGATGATCTGCAAAGAGGAGTAGACCAAAATATTTCCTCACATGTGCGCCAACCTCATCATCATCTACACAAAAACATCTGACTGCTGTGCATGCCAACAAGGATTTTGCTACTAAGTATTACCGTATATACTCGTGTATAAGCCGAGTTTTTCAGCACAGAAATTGTGCTGAAAAGTGCCCCCCTCGGCTTATACACGAGTCAGTGACGGCTGACTGTGTGGGGCCGGTGTCCGGGGGCTGGAGGAGGCAGGGGGAGGCTGTACAATGAGCGGCCGGTCACGTGGGGCCGCTCATTAGTGCAATGCAATATGCACTGCATCCCCCTGTCTATCAGCGGCAGGGGGAGCCGTGCATATTACATAGCACTGTCAGTGCTCTCCCGCCCCCCTGTGGTAGTATACAGCAGCCCCCCCCTGTGAGTATACAGCAGCCCCCCCGTGGTAGTATACAGCAGCCCCCCCGTAGTATATACAGCAGCCCCCCCCGTGGTAGTATACAGCAGCCCCCCCCGTGGTAGTATACAGCAGCCCCCCCGTAGTATATACAGCAGCCCCCCCCGTGGTAGTATACAGCAGCCCCCCCGTAGTGTATACAGCAGCCCCCCCTGTGGGTATATACAGCCCCCCCCCCCGTTGCTGCCGCACACCTGTAAAAAGAAGATCTTTCATACTTATCCTCCTGCAGTCACCGCGCGCATCCTCCGCTCTTCTTCTTGCTTGCACCCGGGCCCCGGCGTCCATCCACGTGACCGCGCACAAATAATGACGTCATTATTTGTGCGCGGTCATATGGATGGACGCCGGGGCCCGGGTGCAAGCAAGAAGAAGAGCGGAGGATGCGCGCGGTGACTGCAGGAGGATAAGTATGAAAGATCTTCTTTTTACAGGTGTGCGGCAGCAACGGGGGGGGGCTGTATATACCCACAGGGGGGGCTGCTGTATATACTACGGGGGGGCTGCTGTATACTACCACGGGGGGGCTGCTGTATATACTACGGGGGGGCTGCTGTATACTACCACGGGGGGACTGCTGTGTATACTATGGGGGGGCTGCTGTATACTACCACGGGGGGGCTGCTGTATATACTACGGGGGGGCTGCTGTATACTACCACGGGGGGGCTGCTGTGTATACTATGGGGGGGCTGCTGTATACTACCACGGGGGGGCTGCTGTATATACTACGGGGGGGCTGCTGTATACTACCACGGGGGGGCTGCTGTGTATACTATGGGGGGGCTGCTGTATACTACCACGGGGGGGCTGCTGTATATACTACGGGGGGGCTGCTGTATACTACCACGGGGGGGCTGCTGTATATACTACGGGGGGGCTGCTGTATACTACCACAGGGGGAGGCACTGCTGTATACTACCACAGGGGAGGGGCTGCTGTATATACCTCTGTGGCTGCTGTATACTACCACAGGGGGAGGCTGCTGTATACTACCACAGGGGAGGGGCTGCTGTATATACCTCTGTGGCTGCTGTATACTACCACAGGGGGAGACTGCTGTATACTACCACAGGGGGAGGCTGCTGTATACTACCACAGGGGGAGGCGCTGCTGTATACTACCACAGGGGGAGACTGCTGTATACTACCACAGGGGGAGACTGCTGTATACTACCACAGGGGGAGACTGCTGTATACTACCACAGGGGGAGGCTGCTGTATACTACCACAGGGGGAGGCTGCTGTATACTACCACAGGGGGAGACTGCTGTATACTACCACAGGGGAGGCTGCTGTATACTACCACAGGGGGAGGCGCTGCTGTATACTACCACAGGGGGAGACTGCTGTATACTACCACAGGGGGAGACTGCTGTATACTACCACAGGGGGAGGCTGCTGTATACTACCACAGGGGGAGGCGCTGCTGTATACTACCACAGGGGGAGGCACTGCTGTATACTACCACAGGGGGAGGCGCTGCTGTATACTACCACAGGGGGAGACTGCTGTATACTACCACAGGGGGAGACTGCTGTATACTACTACTGGGGCTGCTGTATATACCTCTGTGGCTGCTGTATACTACCACTGGGGAGGCTGCTATATACCACTGGGGGGGACTGTATACCTGTGCTGGGGTCCACCCTCGGCTTATACACGAGTCAATAGGTTTTCCCAGGTTTTGGGGGCAAAAGTAGGGGGGTCGGCTTATACACGGGTCGGCTTATACACGAGTATATACGGTAAGTCTTGTTTGCCTGAGGGATCAAATACTTATTTCTCTCTGCAAAACGCAAAAAACTATCTAATTTGAACAATGTGATTTTCTAGAATCTATTTTTGATATTCTCTCTCTCACTGTTAAAATTATCTACCCTTAAATTATAGACCATTCATGTCTTTGTCAGTGGGCAAACTTACAAAATCAGCAAGGGATCAAATACTTATTTTCCCCACTGTAATTTTGTATTTAGTAACCTAAAACATTAATAATATAGTTGGACTAATATATAATCTCACACGTTCTAGAATCTCCGGATTCAACAGAATCAGGACCCTGTCTAGTCTTTATAAGTGGCAGGTTTGCTTTCTAAGTACTGATAGATTGGTGTCATCGATTTCCATGACATTTCTGCACCACTCTCTTTTTGTGTTCAATACCTTTTCCCTATGTCATTACTCATTATTACAAATAGTTTATGGACATCTTTGGTTTCATTTTTATTGGCTCTGTGGATTGGATGGGTTGTTATCGACATCTGGTGAACAATTCATGTCAAGTACCTTTAGAAATATATTTACAGTATATACTCGAGTATAAGCCAACCAGAATACAAGCAGTGGTCCCTAATTGTAACACAAAAAAACTGGGAAAAACTTATTGACTCAAGTATAAGCCTAGGGTGGAAGATGCAGCATCCCCCAAGCCTGCTACATGACCCACTATTATGGTAAATATTCCCCTCATCACGGTATATAGCCCCCCTCACTGTATATAGCTCCCCATTACTGCATATAGCCCCTCATTGCTACATATATCCCCTCGTCACTGTATATAGCCCCTCATTACTGTATATAGTTTCCCCCCCGTTATGGTTTATAGCCCCCTCATCACTGTATATAGCCCCCATGACTGTATAGGAAGTGGCCGCAGCTGTGATAGTGGCCACGGAATGCCATCGGGGTCCACCCAGCTGGGTTCTCTCCCCTGTATGGTGTATGGTGCCATCATGGCCACCAGCAGTTTGGGTAACATTGGTCTTTGACCATAATATAAAGGGTCTTGATGTGGGAATCATGCACTGTATCCCTGCACTTTACTTAGCAGTGTTAATGTGGTTAACAAGAGGCATTTGCACTTTATGATATTATGACCAAATTATATCCTTTTACTTTGTAATGCATTACTACTATGTACATACTGTACATTATATGGTTTGATGTCCTTTGGCATGTAATCTGTCTACGACCTTGTGCCTCATATGGTTGATACTGCTGTTAACTGTAGTGTGTATATTGTGTATGTAATGTAACACACTGACCTATGTAATTGTAACTTTTGCCCTAGCTGTGTGTGATCTGTGGCGACATCTTCGCACCCTGCATTGCCACCTCTCCTGAGCTTTTAATGGTGTGTTAATAAAAAACACTTCACTGCATTAATTGAAGCCTCTACTCGTGTTTCTCCATATTAATCTTGTATTTTGAGTAGCTTCTGAAAGGTGGGTCCCAGAATCTGGGTCACCTTTGTTTCTTTATATGGAAATCTTTAAATCAAATATATTTACTGTATATACTAGAGTATAAGCCGACCCAAATATAAGCAGAGGCCACTAATTTTACCACAAAAAAACTGGGAAAACTTATTAACTCAAGTATAAGCCTAGGGTGGAAAATGCAGCAGCCTCCCATCCTGGTACATGACCCACTATCATGGTATATAGGCTCCCTCATAACAGTAAATAACCCCCCATTACTGTATATAACCCCTCATCACTACATATAGCCCCTCATCACTGTATATAGCCCTCATCACTGTATATAGCTCCCCATCTTGGTATATAGTTCCTCATCACTGCATATGGCCCCTCATTACTGTATATAGCACCCCCCCATCCTGGTATACAGCCCCTCATCACTGTATATAGCCTCTATGCTGGCACATACAAAAAAAGTAAACAATTTAACTTACCTTTCCATTGCTCCCCTGCAGCACCGTGGCATGTTCCTGTCTGTCCCAGGCATCTGATCAGGTGAGCAGCGCGCGCAGCGATGACATCAATGTGCTGCACCACTCACATGATCAGATACAGGCACACACAGAAGAATGCCATGATGCTGAAGGGTGCGATGGAGAGGTAAGTTAAATTGTGTATTATTTTTTGTGTGCAGCAGCATGGGGGCTATATACAGTGATAGGGGTGTTTATACTAAGTGAAATGTAACGTGCTGCTCCCTACGCCCACCTCTTTGCGCTGACTTCAATGCTGGGAGGTAATGGACATGGGGATGTAGTGCACTTTACATTACACTAAAGATCAGGCCCACGTGACCAACAGCTGCCTCTGCATCCCGTGCCAGCCTTCTCCAGCCCCTGGTCACTGTCCACCCCACAGCAAATAGGATTTACTTGATTATAAGCCGAAGGGAGCACTTTTCAGCACAAAACTTTGTACTCGAAATGTGTCTGCTATAAGGATGTTTTGCACTTTTTAAAACAATTTAATAACAACTCAAGATTTTACTGGAAAGATTGTGCCTCATCATAGGTGCCTCACCTGACCTACTCTAAGACTAGCATACTCAATAATCCAAAGCTCCTGCTTTAATCTCCATGAATTCTCTTGTGCTGCGCCAGTTTTCTGGAATGCACTGCCCTGGAAAACCAAGTAATATCTAGCACCACATTTTTAAGCGTTCTCTAAAATCACATCTTTTTAGACATGTCTACCACCTCACTTCACTACTTTAACTCTTTCCTATTCAACCTTTCTAATTTTTCCTCAAAATCTGATCCCTTCAATTAATCTGTTTCTACATCCTCCATGCAATGAATAGCACTTGGTAACTTTACTTAGACTGATACAGACTAATAGACAATTTAATATGTATTATTTCCACTACATTGCACTTTCATGTAGGTCTGCAGTTTTACTTTACCTTGCATATCATTCTAACTATGTGCACCCCTTCCTGATACTACATGTGCTGATACTACATATTTTGTTTATCACATTGGTTATTTAGAGGGCTAGCAGCAAGCTATTTATACTATACATGTTTGATAGTATAAATTTCATTGAAATAATTTACATACCTGTGTATACCTCACCCCTACTATGAATTCTGTGCATTTGTAATCCACTTTTTAGTGTCTACACGTGTCTCTCTCTTTCAATGTATACTATATTGTTAAGTAATAGTTTTTGTTACTTACTATATACTATTGATGGATTTCTTTTACTCTATAAGCTTTAATGTAAGGACTGTATAACCTTGTAATTTTCTTGCTTTTGCATTTCAAATTAAATATTTTTGTATTTGTCATATTTTTCTCAAATCATATTGATTATACTGGCTGATGCCCGGCTCATGCAGCTGTATGTGAAAACTCCCCCCTAATTATTATGATGGCTGAATCGTACATGATTAGCACTTTTTACCTATTTTGTCCCCTTTTTACATTGTGCAGGGTGGGCCATTTATATGGATGCACCTAAATAAAATGGGAATAGTTGGTGATATGAACTTCCTGTTTGTGGCTCATTAGTATATGGGAGGGGGAAAACTTTTCCAGATGGGTGGTGACTATGGCAGCCATTTTGAAGTCGGCCATCTTGGATCCAACTATCTGAATCATGTAGCAATTTCAGATATCCAGTGGCATTGAGGTTTCCATTGATGAAGAATAGCCCCACTATCTTTGTACCCCATACCATCAATTTTTGTCCCCTGCTCGATTGTAAAGTGATGCGGAATATGTTGGCGCTATATAAATAGAATTATTATTACTATTATTAATGGTAAAGAAATTCGTAAAACTTAAGTTGGATAAAAATGTTAATCACAACCATAGATAAATTCAATAAGTGGTAGAGTTTAGAATTTCCAAAATGTGGAGTTTAAATTGATAGGAGATGGAATTATTTATTTCAGAAGGAGAGATTTATTCTGCTAAATAGCAGTTAGGCGGCCGTCACACGCTACGATATCTTGAAAGATATCGCTTGAACGCGCCTGATTAAACATCGCGTGAACGATGTCTGTGCGTGTGACGGCAAGATACGACGAGCGAGAAGTGTTCAAATCGCAAGATCGAGATCTGAGCTCCGGACCTCAGATCTTGCGATGAACGATTTTACAAACAGCTTCATCGTGGTGTATAACACCACGATGAACGATCTCCCAGCGGCAGAGCCTATGCTGGGAGATGGTAACTATGGTACACGTCGGGTTACTAAGCGATGCGCGGCGCCTAGTAACCCGATGTGTACCATAGTTACCAGCGATCTCGCTGGTCCACATCGCTGGTGAGTCTGTCTGTGTGACATCTCACCAGCGATGTGAGCGATATTGTAAGCGATCGCGCGTGCACGTGATCGCTTACAATATCGCTAGCGATATCGTAGCGTGTGACGGCCGCCTTATACATGTTTGCTCCAAATTTATTTTGTTTTTAGAGACTTTTATTCGCTTTAGCTTGACAAGACCTCATAGCTTCACAAGAATGAAGCCTGGCTTCTTAGGGTACCGTCACACTTGGCGACGCACCAGCGATCCAGACAACGATTCGACCTAGTAGGGATCGTTGGTGCGTCGCTACGTGATCGCTGGTGATATGTCAAACAGTCAGATCTCACCAGCGACGATATGGCAGTCATTGGGACCCTGTCACTCTTAGGCATAGTATTGAGATTGTTGGTCATTGTCCCTGTCAAACACACCGATGCACGCTGCCCAGCGGGAGCGCAACGTCCTAAAAATGGTCCAGAATGATTTGTAACGATCAGCCATCTCAAAGCAGGGGCCTGATCGCTGCTACATGTCACACATAGTGAGGTCGCTGTTGCGTCACCAAACTTATGACTCAGCAGCGATCTTGCTTAGTGTGACGGGGGCTTTAGAATAAGGAGTGTAACTAATTTTTGATATGCTCCCAAAAAAGTGCCAAAATTTTGAAAAGTAAGCCAACTAATAAATTGTGTAAATTTAGTCTCGACGATGTAAAGATTACAGTTTTTGTAATTCTGGCCCACACCCCAGATAAGTCAGGTGCAGTCTTTCAGAATGTGCATTATGCATAATACATTGTATGTGTTGTTTTTTCTTGGAGTGTTCCTTTTATGTAGCACTTAACACCCCTCCAGCCTAGTCATCATCAGTTATAGAAATTTATGATTAGCTGAACACAGCTTGGGAGCCAAGAATGATCAATTTTTAAAATATAAAGGAGGCCTTTGTGGCTCACAGGTTTCCTTCCATAGCGTGGATAAAATTGTTAAAGAGGACCTGTCACGAGGTCGGATGTTTTTGCTTTTATTTAAATTTGCTAATCCCCTAAATATTCCATATATGACTCCATTATTTAATGTTAATATTTATGGTCTCAAAATCAAGGAATTGTGTTTTACAGGATTGTGGGGCATTTCTTAAGGTTGCTCTACAATATTGCTCTGTGAGCTCCACCATACAAAAATGCACTACCGTATATACTCGTGTATAAGCCGAGTTTTTCAGCACAAAAAATGTGCTGAAAAGTCCCCCCTCGGCTTATACACGGGTCATATACGGTACTTAGTGTTATACAGCCCCCCCCCGTGGTATACAGGGCCCCCCCTTGGTTGTGGCAACCTGTAAAAAAAGATATTATACTTATCGTGTCGCCGCCGCTCTGTCACCGTCACCGCGCTATTCCGGGTGTTCATGCTTCCTTCACCGACGCACAGGAAATGACGTCATTGTCTGTGCGCCGGAGAAGGAAGCTTGAAGACCCGGGATAGCGCGGTGACGGTGACAGAGCGGCGGCGGCGACACGATAAGTATAATGATATCTTCTTTTACAGGTTGCCACAACCAAGGGGGGGGCTCTGTATACCACGGGGGGGGGGGGGGCTGTATACCACTGGGTACCGCTGTATACAGCTGGGGCTGCTATATACCCCTCTGGGGCTGCTGTATACCCCTCTGGGGCTGCTGTATACCCCTCTGGGGCTGCTGTATACAGCTCTGGGGCTGCTGTATACAGCTCTGGGGCTGCTGTATACAGCTCTGGGGCTGCTGTATACAGCTCTGGGGTTGCTGTATACAGCTCTGGGGCTGCTGTATACCGCTCTGGGGCTGCTGTATACCGCTCTGGGGCTGCTGTATATACCACTGGGGAAGCTGCTGTATACTACCACTGGGGAGGCTGCTGTATACTACCACTGGGGAGGCTGCTGTATACCACTGAGGGGGCCTGTATACCACACTGCTGGGGGCTGTATACCTGTGCTGGGGTCCACCCTCGGCTTATACACGAGTCAATAGGTTTTCCCAGGTTTTGGGGGCAAAAGTAGGGGGGTCGGCTTATACACGGGTCGGCTTATAGACGAGTATATACGGTAAGTAAAAAAGCCCATTTATATGGAACCATATTGTGAATAAAAAAAAAAAAAAAAGATAAAAAATTAAATACTCATGTGCACTACAAGAATAAAAAAAAGAAAGGATTTGTCATTTGTGACCAGGTGAGTGGTCCTATTTAAGGTTATCGGGAAGGCAGTTCATTTCCCTTTCTGTTTTGTGTCTAGTGCCTTTGCAGAGAGACAATGATCATGGTGAGTGTGTAAATACATGGTCATCTTTAGGAATGTCCTCCCATTCAGGCAGGAAATAATGTGAGTGTTGGGATTTAGATAAAGGATTGCCATTCCCACCTGTGCCGTCTGGGCATGTTCCAACATCTCCTCAAATTCCTCATACTCCTCATCATCAGGTTCTGCTCCTGACAGACGGGCTGCTCTGGCCATGAAGTATGGAGGAAGTTCACCAATGGCAGTGCCAGCACCCTGCAGATATACAAAAATGAAAGAGAAAATCATAATCTAAATACTCTAATGCTCATAATTAAAAGAATGACAATCAGTGTTACCAAAGTAGTCTAAACATTTGTAAACATTTACGCTATTAAACGTTCAGAAGGCGGCCATCACACGTATCTATATCGTGAGCGATATTGTAAGCGATCACGTGCACGCGCGATCGCTAACAATATCGCTCACATCGCTGGTGAGCTGTCACACAGGCAGACTCACCAGCGATGTGGAGCAGCGAGATCGCTGGTAACTATGGTACACATCGGGTTACTAGGCGCCGCGCGGCGCTTAGTAACCCGACGTTTACCATAGATACCATCTCCCAGCATAGGCTCTGCCGCTGGGAGATGGATCATCGTGGTGTCACACACCACGATGAAGCAGATTGAACAAGCGTTTATCGCTTGATATGAGCTCCGGCTCACCAATCTGCGATGTAACGATCAAGCGATATTACATTGTAAAATCGCTTAATTGCACGCAGCGACGCACAAACGATATCGCTTAAGCGATCAAAAAGCAGATCGCTTAAACGATATTGTGCGCAATATTGAACCGTGTGACGGCCGCCTAAGACACATGCTATCTGGGAGTACTTTTGAGATAAAATAGAAAAAAAAAAAGAAGCCCACAAGCAGAACCAAAGTATTTCACATAAGATCTAAGGAAAACGGACATGATATTCTGTGCTAGACCTAAATTTGAAATTCTTTCTAGTCGATGTTAGGCACATTATCTTATTAAACTAAATCAATATTTTTTAAAGAAACAGAAAGTCAAAGATTGGAAAGTAAGATTGAGGTTATCTAGCCCAGCTTTTTGTCCTAGTGGTAAAAAGGAGACGTGAACAGGGCTGTGGAGTCAGAGTCGTGAAGTGGGTGCCCATTTTGGGTAGTCTTATTCAGGGAATTGAGGAGTTAGAGTTGGAGTCAGATGTTTGGCTTACCGACTTCGCAGCAATGGTTATGGAGTCGGAGTCACTGTCTATTTTGGTGGAATTGGATTCAGTGAAATTGAAGGGTTGGAATCGAATGTTTGGCTTACCGACTCTACAGCCCTCTCTACAGCCCTGGATGTGACCCCTCTTTTTTTGTCTCAGCTGCATAACTAAAAAGTTGTACTCATTAAAACCGACCCAGACTTTTCACATATACTGACCCACATGCAGGCTTCCAGTCTAACTTTGGAGATGATGGTCCATAAGGTGATAGCACCTTCTACTGCTTCTTCATCTGGACATATAATTTCATCTGGATATGGAGGTTCAGGAAAGTTTACAGAATTACATTCATAAGCAGCAAGTGTCACAGATGCTATGTGTGGACCCTGAAAGGAAATAAAAAAATATTAATAAAATATTTATATAGACTACACTCATCATCTGTCATCAACCTGGATTAGTGCATTAAAACCTCAACCATTAATTTACAATGAACACTTTACAGTAACTTAAATCCATGGCAATTGAAAATACAATCAGTAATCTTTCTTGGCACATACATAAGAGATAATAAATTATACTTGCTAAATTCACTGGAATACATTTGATGAAAAAGAAGATTTTGTCTTTGTGATATTCTAGTGCAACAATCATATTGCTGCATTAGTACATAATTCAGTAATTTTGAGGCAAGAAGGTATGAAAGATAAAAAGTGATTACAGGAACTATGTGAAAAGGAAGCTGTGGAGCAAAGCTCAGAAATATGAAATTCATAGTGAGTCCATATGCAGAGTTGGGGGGAGTCCCAGAAGGTGTTTCCAGTCTGGCTGAGGTTCTCTGAAAAGATTATATGGTTTACTGTGTCAACCTGTTCCTAGTAAGTTATTTATTTTATTTTTTTAACCCCTTCATGACCCAGCCTATTTTGGCCTTACTGACCTGGCCATTTTTGGCAATTCTGACCAGTGTCTCTTTATGAGTTTATAACTCTGGAACGCTTCAACAGATCTTAGCGATTCTGAGAATAATTTTTCATGACATATTGGGCTTCATGTTAGTATTAAATTTAGGTCAATAATTTTTGCTTTTATATGTGAAAAAATAAAAAATTTGGCAAAAATTTAGAAAATTTTCACAATTTTCAAAATTTGAATTTTTATTCTGTTAAACCAGAGAGTTATGTGACACTAAATAGTTAATAAATAACATTTCCCACATGTCTACTTCACATCAACACAATTTTGGGAAAAAAAAAATTTTTAGGTAGGAAGTTATAAGGGTTCAAAGTTCATCAGCAATTTTTCATTTTTCCAGCAAACTTTACAAAACCATTTTTTTAGTGACCACATCACATTTGAAGTCCCTTTGAGAAATGTACATGACAGAAAACACCCAAAAGTGACACCATTCCAAAAACTGCACCCCTCAAGCTACTCAAAACTACGTTCAAGAAGATTATTAACCCTTCAGGTGCTTCACAGGAACTAAAGCAACATGGAAGGAAAAAATGGACATTTTAATTTTTCCAACAAAAATGTTCTTTTAGCCTCAATTTTTTCATTTTCTCATGGGCAACAGGATAAAATGGATCCTAAAAATTGTTGGGCAATTTCTCCTGAGTACACGGATACCTCATATATGGTCATAAACCACTGTTTGTGCGCACGACAGGGCTCAGAAGGGAGGGAGTGCAATTTGACTTTTGGAGCTAGCTTTCCATTCAAAAAGTGAAATGGCGCTCCCTTCACTTCTGAGCCCTGCCGTGTGCCCAAACAATGGTTTACGACCACATATTTAGTATCTGTGTACTCAGGAGAAATTGCCCAACAAATTTTAGAATGCATTTTATCCTCTTGCCCATGTGAAAATGAAAAAAATTGAGGCCAAAAGAAAATGTATGTGAAAAAAGTACTTTTACATTTTTACGGATCAATTTGTGAAGCACCTGAGGGTTCAAAGTGCTGACTATGCATCTAGATAAGTTCCTTGGGAGGTCTAGTTTCCAAAATAAGGTCACTTGTGGGGGAGCTCCAATGTTTAGGCACACAGGGGCTCTCCAAACGTGACATGGTGTCAGCTAACAATTTGAGCTAATTTTTCATTCAAATTGGTAGCTGACGCAGTGTCCCGCTTGGAGAGCCCCTGTGTGCCTAAACTTTGGAGCTCCCCACAAGTGACCCTATTTTGGAAACTAGACCCCCAAGGAACTTATCTAGATGCATAGTGAGCACTTTGAACCCCAAGGTGCTTCACAAATTGATCCGTAAAATGAAAAAACTTTTTTTCCACAAAATTTTTATTTTTAATTTTTACAGATCAATTTGTGAAGCACCTGGGGGTTCAAGGTGCTCACTATGTATCTAGATACGTTCCTTGGGGGGGGGGGGGGTCTAGTTTCCAAAATGGGGTAACTTGTAATGGAGCTCCAATATTTAGGCACATTGGGGCTCTCCATACATGACATGGTGTCCAATAACAATTCCAATTAGCAGACACCATGTAGCGTATGGAAAGCCCCAGTGTGCCTAAACATTGGAGCTCCCCCACAAGTGACCCCATTTTGGAAACTAGACCCCCCAAGGAACCTATCTAGATGCATAGTGAGCACCTTGAACCCCCAGGTCTGGGGCGGGAGGGTTGAGGGCACGGTGCACCCGCCGGCGCCAGCCCGTGCCTGCGCCAGCATGCAAGAGCGGTACGGGGGGGTGGGGGGAGAAGAGGAGATCAGAGGTGGGTGGGTTGCAGGGAAGGGATGGGGAAGGGTGTTGACCCGGAGTGGGAGGGGCTGAGTAGGGGGAGGGTAACTGCGCACCCACCCCTCCAAACCTGATTGGAGAACTCCAATCAGATTTGGAGGGGTGAATCGCTTTGATTGGTAGTTCAGTTTAAACTGCCAGTCAGAGCGAATTTACCCATTGGTAAAGAAATCCACTTTGTGGTTCTTCTTCGTTTGAAGTTTACTGGTAATGAGATTTTGGTGCACTGGCCAGGCTGTACACTGGTCGTCTTCTCCCTGTCTGTGATTCCTCAGTCGCTCTGCCTGCCTCCTCTGTTTGAAGGGAAGACTTCAAACAGAAGAGACAGGTCACTGCAAAAGTAGTGACCTGTTATTCAGAGACTGGAAGCACGCAGAAGGGTTAGGGAATCACACACAGGGAGGAGAAGATCCAATGTACAGTCTGGCCCCTTGTGCACCAAAATCTAATTAGAAGAACGTTTTAGCTGCTGGTAAAAGAAGAATAAGGGTGGCGTATTGCGGCGGGGAAGTGCAAGCTGAGCGCAGCCACCGCGCTTCCCTATGTTTAACATGGGGACGCACGGTGATGCGCTCAGCTGCAGATTACCGTGCGCACCCATTCACTTCCGTGTGTGATTTGCACGCATGCGGATGCTTGGTGGTGGCCACGCCACCACCACACCTGTTCTCCGCTGCAGCCCTAAGTGGCTCTGCTCTGTGATTGTCTCATACAGGAGGGGTGAGTGCTGAGGAGCAGATACTATTTTATGGATTTAAAAACTATATAAAAATCCTAGAATTGCAGTGGTCAGCTTAGCTTCATAGTGTAGGGGGCAAGGAAAGTAGAAAAACGTATCATTAAAAAAAGTTACCTTAGGAAATGGGACATTGCAATTTCAAGAGTTTTCAGTAAAATAAGTATTACAATTTTTTTCCCAAAAAGTAATGCACTATTAGATTTCAGGAATGATGGCTACAGTAATTAAAAAAAAAAAAACAGGATGAGAACAGTTGTGTGAGTATCCAAGACTTTTTGCTGAAAAATAAAAACCTTTATCTACTGCTAACTTGAAACACACAATTAGCTAAAAATGTCCTCATCAGATACTCTTCCAGCACAGTCAGTGTGCTGACCGCAGCGATCTGAACCAATGACATGATATCAAAATCTGGCAGCGTACATGGACCGCTTGCTGCATCACGCTACTCCTAGCCATGAGGTCGGAAAACAGTTGAGAAGAGATACACACAAGGTTCCAATATACAAAGCTTAAACACAATACAGCACAGCTCTGCAGATTCTGGGTATACTGTCAAAAAGCTTTGGTAGAACACTGGCACCGTGTGGTCAAATGAGCGTTACTAAATCCAGAATGGTTGTTTAATTAAAGGAAAATGTACTTTTTTCCTTTCATTTCTCATTAAACACTCTAAATACAATTTAGCACAAACTGTAGGAATAGTATCAGTATGGAAGACTATTTTAGAAGGTACACAAAAAATATCACATTATTATGCATTCTATGTGCAGTCTAAAAAAACAGGTAATAACACTGCTAAATCTAAAAAGAATAGCACACATGCAGGAATAATCATCAGATTTGCTACAGACGCGCTGCGGGTTATGTAGTGAATCCGCACAAGCATTATTAAACAGGGTAATCCTCTGCTTTTCAGCAAGGAATAAGAGCACACACAACTGTGGAAATCAAGTTCACATAGATGAGACGGATTGTTGGAGAAATCTGCACAAAATCTGACGAGTGTGAACAGAGCTGTATAGTAGATTTTAGTGATGCGAGGGTTTACATCTTTACTTTGTTTATTGTTTTGATCCTTATTTCCTAAATCAATAGTGCATATAATGTATCTTGAAAGAGAAATCTGCTTGTTTCCCCTCTTGGACAGATATTTCACTCTAATTTCATGGATAAAATCTGTATTCAGTGAAGACAGGTGTTCATAATCTTGAAATAGTAGGTACTCAGAACTTCATATGGAAAAAGGAGGTGGAGGAGAGAGAAGCTAGACCAGAAAGTCATTCTACTGACAATTGTCCTGAAGGACATTTCCACTTTAACTTGAGTACATCCTTCAAATTGACCCTACTTAACAGGTTCTGGAACAATTTTACTTTTTCTTCTAAGCCCATAATTACAAAGTTATGCCCTCTGGAATTACAGAGTGGTTAATATACAAATAGTCACATCAACCTACTGGGCATATACTACAGAAGTATTTGCCATCTGTTTTTTTCTTTACTATCATGCTGGCCAATCAAAACATACTTGAGCCATAGAAGGTGTGATGTACCAACCAGCAATATTGTATATGGCCAATGTGTTACAGAGGTGGTGGTCAGTTGCAGTATAAAACCAGATAGTTTCGCTGGGTCTTGTAGTACCAGAAATCTTATGTATTGTATTAAGGGCTGGTTTTACAGGATGGTCAGGAGAGATGGAAGGGTTTGACAATCCACATACCTTCCATGGGTGTGTCTTAGCAGATATCAGGTGACTGGTTCTGGATTCACATGGTCTGTGATGTAAGCAAGGTCCAGCAAGTTAGTAGCACTATCTGTGCAGCACATGGAGGAAAAAAGACTACATGTGTGTATGGAGAAGAACCAAAAAGGTGCAGCTCTGACGGAGCAGAGCTGAACCCCAACCTTGAGAGGGGAAAACCCTGTGTGCTTGGAGTGTGCCAGAACTTCGGACAGTAAATTCAGGGAAAGAAGGTGTACTCCGGTCCGCGCTGCCAAGTTCATCAAAGAAAACCCAAGACGAAGTTCTGATCGAATCCTTCTTTATTTTCCTCCTACGCGTTTCAGTGCCCACCTGGCACCTTCATCAGGGATCTGGGATCCCTGATGAAGGTGCCAGGTGGGCACTGAAACGCGTAGGAGGAAAATAAAGAAGGATTCGATCAGAACTTCGTCTTGGGTTTTCTTTGATGAACTTGGCAGCGCGGACCGGAGTACACCTTCTTTCCCTGAATTTACTGGTTCAACCACACGTGTGTGTGAAACGGTGGAGGTCCAGCAGCAGCCATCAGGATATTATCCTACATGCTTTCAAGCCAGTTGTGGGTCACACAACTGGAGTAGGTGAGTGGATTGCCTTTTTTTCACCGCTGAAAATTAGTGTCTAAGTGATAAGGGCACTATTGCGCCTCTTGTCCCCTCCCCTCTCTCTCTTTATTATAGAACTTCGGACAGGGAAACAGACTTCATCCGAGAGAGAAGACTGACCGTTGGGTCAGTGGGATCCATAAGGACATTTAGGTTTCCTGTAAAGACTTCCGTTTATATCCTGTGTGGTTTATGGAGGTGGAATAAACTAAATGTACCTGAAATGAAGAGTGTTCTTACTGCTACCTCGACGATTGGCAACCTGGATACCCCCATTATAGTTACTGTTATGTAAAGGGTTTACCAAAAGGTGAAGAAGCAAACGAACACAAAGATTATGAAGTTTAACACTGGCCAGACTAGTTCACGTGAAACCTGGTCCAGCCATGCGCCCCAGCATTAATTATCAGCTTAGTGTTAATCGACAATGTATATAAAAAGCTGTGGGAAGGGTTGGCTTTCCAAGCTCTGCTACATGCTACAACCCCTTACTTTACTTTTATGAGCTATTTTAGTGTACTGAGCATGCTCAGTACACTAATATCGGGTCCGAGGACACATCAGATGTTTTCTCAGACCCTGCTCTATAGGGCCCCATGTTAAATTGATCAGACCAAATCGGATGTGCACTAAATGTCATCCGATTTGGTCCTTTCCCATTCGGTCAGATTTTATTTTCGGTGCAAAAATCAGAGCATGCTCCGATTTTTGCACAGATAAAAAAAATCGGACAGAATCGGATAGGACCAAATCGGATGGCATTTAGTGCACATACGATTCGGTCCGATGCCCATAGGGCTGCATGGAGGCCAAAATCGTTCCGATGCTGTCCGATTTTTATTGGACAGCATCGGAAATAAAAAATCCGTAATGTGAAACCAGCCTAAAAACTCAGAGACTGAATCACAGCACTTCTCTTAAGGCGGAGCTCTAGTAGGGGCCAATCCCATATAACGTAATATAAGTAACTTAGATAACGATGAAAGAACTTTCAATGGAGAATTGCAATCCAAATTATGCACAAAAGTTTTTGGTCCAGCTTGGACCTTCATCAGTGTGCAGATTGCAGGGGAAGGAAGGGCCAAGCTGGACCAAAACGTTTGTGCAGAATTTGGATTGCAATTATTCATTAAAAAGTTGTCTTATCATTATCCAAGTGCCCAGTTAGTTATACTACATCTAATATTTCTAACGGTGTCACAACTGCAGCACATATTAATCTATGAGATACATTGGAATCAGGTTCACTTTTTCCTCTTTATGCTGCTCTCAAATGAGGTAGCAAAAACCTGGTGACAGATTTCCTTTAAATTAAAAATATCAAGTGGAATGACTTCTTTTAACACAAATCTTCCATAATAACAGTTAAGGGGAAATTGCTGCCATTAAATGGTTAATGAATGATGGTATGGCTCTGTTCAGCCTTCAAACAAATGTAAGACACAAAGAATTAATGAAATGAGCAAAGCAATGGTAAAGCCTTTTAATTTATTTTTTTGTTTGAGAAAGCCATGTAATATTTTGTAAAATCTTCCTTAAGCCCCGTCACACATAACGAGATCGTTAGCGAGATCGTTGTAACGTCACAGGTTTTGTCACGTAACAGTGATCTCACTAACGATATCGCCAATAGTTGACACTTAGCAGCGATCAGGCCCTTGCTGTGAGATCGTTAATCATTACAAAGTGCTCTGGGTAATTTTTTGATCGTTGGTCTCCCGCTGGTCAGCACGCATCGCTGCGTGTGACAGCGAGAGACTAGCGATCAGCAACCTCACAGGCTGGTAACCATGGTAAACACCGGGTATCTAGGAAGAGCGCGCTGCCTAGATACCCGGTGTTTATCATGGTTACCAGCGCTAAGCAGGGAGGACGCTGGTAACTATGATTAACACCGGGTATCCAGGCAGTGCGCGCTGCCTAGATACCCAGTGTATCATAGTTACCAGCGTCCACCCTGCTTAGCACTGCCTGTAAGCAGGGAGGACACTGGTAACTATGATAAACAGCGGGTATCTAGGCAGCGCGCGTTGCCTAGATACCCGCTGTTTATCATAGTTACCAGCGATGTGGAGGTGGCTCCCTGGTCGCTGGGGAGATCTGCCTGTTTAACAGTTCCCCAGCGACCAGGTAACGACGCACCGATACCTACAGGATCGTTATCGTTGTCGGGATCGCTGGTGCATCGTTGTGTGTGATGGCAGCTTAAGCCACAAAAGAAGTGATCTACTGTATAGATATTCAGATATATGTCAAGAAATTTAGCAGTACAGTCTCTATATTGTAAGTTTGTTCATAGGAGACCCACCACTAGTACAAAATGTGAACAACACCATGTTTGATTATGACAAACTGAGAACACTTGACACTGGCCTGCCCTAAATTAGTTCGGCCATGGTCCTGCACTTAAACTGCTTTATTGTCATTTATCCACCAAATAAGCATTTTTCTGCTATGAACACAAAGAAAGTAAGCAGTGTGTGCATCTACAGCATGTTCGCTCTGAATTGGCTCCTCAGTTTGGCAAATACACATTTTAGTTCATTGACCTGATAACAAAAAGCCAACAGTATAAATGAGTATTTAGAATGAACAATAAGCCTGATGTGTTCATCATGGGGGTCAATGAACCCTAGTTACTGACTGCTCAAGTTCATTTACTAAGTAGAGTACAGCGCTTAGACCACATGTTCAACAAGAATTGTCTGTTCTATACACCAGGGCATGACGTATAAAGGAGAAAGTATTAGAAAATATTAATGGTTTAAATGTTCATATTGCAAATTAATTTATATTTTTAATAACATGATAATCTGATATAACCAGGGGAATGATATCTGATATAGGGGGGCAGGTCCATCTTTGGGCTTATTCTTTATTTTAATGGGTAGCAGAAGCTGCTACAGAAGAGTTAGCTTGCAGTACAATATCTCTTGCCAGTGTTGTTCTTTATTTTCCAAAGGATTGAAATATGGCCATAGGTGGGCTTTAAATGACCCCACTATCAACAAGTAATACAATGCATTCCTTAGAGTACAGCTAATGATTGTTACTGGTAAGAGATCTTGAATGTACGCTTCCAGCTCTAATACAGGTTTGTTTCCCAAATTGGATAGCTGTAATAGGCACATTATGATCTCCCGACAGATTCCAGTAATAGGTCATGCTGCATATTATTCCAGCTGAGCGACAGCCAGAAAAAAAGAACATAAAAAAAACAGCAAGTCATAAGACCAGAAGGCTTACAGTGCAAAATTAGTGATAGAGATGGAACAACATCATTTATTTCACAAGCACAGCTGCATGATTCAACCAGAAAAGCAGAAATTTACAATGGTCACTCAGTATAATCCTCTCAATGTAATTAAAGAAAACAAATGTATGCGTCTGGAAAATGAAGAAAACCACTTTTCTCCTTTCTGTAAATTAAGACAAAACTTACTTTTTGTGGTAAGCACTTACATGAGTTCTCAGACAACTCCTCCCCCCATATCATCACCACATTGACTCAATGCATCATGTGCCTGCTTTTTGACAACTTTAACCAGCTGTCCAAAATGAAGTCAGCATGACTTTATCCTATGGTTTTGGCAGACTCTTTATAATAAGCTTTGGACATCTGCTTCTGCTAAAAATTCATATTTGCAAAAGCCACAATTTCTTTTCCCTGGAGCCAGTCTTAAGCACCATTTGCCAAAGGCTGTATAGGGAACTGGTTGACCAAAGCAAGCCTTATTATGATACAAACACAGTGCATGGTTTATGGACTTAACATATACAGTCTCTGCAATGAAAGGTAATCTTTGGGAGAAATGAATACACCCATGCATTACACTAGTACAGTAGGTTGGTATGCGATTTTCACACAATCCAAGTGTGAAAATCGCATGGAAAAATCGCATCCAGCCCTCAAGTGTGACCCTAGCCTAAGATCAATCAAGACTCAGAAAATGGGGATCTTGAGAATTTGTCTTGCAACTGCCCATACAGTAATTGGGCTGAAAAGTCCCCCCCTCGGCTTATACGCGAGTCACTGTATACTGTATACAATGTATACAGTGCCCCCCCATCAGTATACAGGCCCCCCCTTGCTGCACAATCCTGTAAAGGAAGAGATTAGTATACTTATCCCTCCGCTGTCCTGCCGCCGTCATCGCGCTCCTCCGTCTTCATCCAGCGTCTTCCGTCTTCTTCCGACTTCCTCCGGTGGGCGCAGGCAATGAAGTCATTGTCTGCACGCCAGGGGAGGAAGCCGGAAGAAGACGGAAGATACTGGATGAAGACGGAGGAGCGCGATGATGGCGGCGGGACAGCGGCAGCGGGACAGCGGAGGGATAAGTATACTAATCTCTTCCTTTACAGGATTGTGCAGCAAGGGGGGGGGGCTGTATACTGATATGGGGGGGGCTGCTGTATATACCTCTGGGGCTGCTGTATACTACCTAAGCTCTGCTGTATATACCTCTGGGGCTGGTGTATATACCTCTGGGGCTGCTGTATACTACCACTGGGGCTGCTGTATACTACCTCTGGGGCTGCTGTATACACCTCTGGGGCTGCTGTATACACCTCTGGGGCTGCTGTATATACCTCTGGGGCTGCTGTATATACCTCTGGGGCTGCTGCTGTATACTACCACTGGGGCTGCTGCTGTATACTACCACTGGGGCTGCTGCTGTATACTACCACTGGGGCTGCTGCTGTATACTACCACTGGGGCTGCTGCTGTATACTACCACTGGGGCTGCTGCTGTATACTACCACTGGGGCTGCTGCTGTATACTACCACTGGGGCTGCTGCTGTATACTACCACTGGGGCTGCTGCTGTATGCTACCACTGGGGCTGCTGCTGTATATACCTCTGGGGCTGCTGTATATACCTCTGGGGCTGCTGTATATACCTCTGGGGCTGCTGTATATACCTCTGGGGCTGCTGTATATACCTCTGGGGCTGCTGTATACTACCACTGGGGCTGCTGCTGTATATACCACTGGGGAGGCTGCTGTATACCACACTGCTGGGGGCTGTATACCTGTGCTGGGGTCCACCCTCAGCTTATACACGAGTCAATAAGTTTTCCCAGGTTTTGGGGGCAAAAGTAGGGGGGTCGGCTTATACACGGGTCGGCTTATACACGAGTATATACGGTATTCATTTTCCACTCCTAAACTAAACTCTTTCTAGAGGAATATTGAACATAGACTTACCGTAGTTGTGATGTAAAAAAAAGATGTAGGTACAGACCAAATTTAGAAACTGCTAACATTGTAGACATGATTCAGCCTTTGCAGGGAGTTAAGTAACTTTACATTTTTCTTTTGTGGTATTACCGTAATTGCTGTTTTTTGCCAACAAATTCATAAAAATGGCGCACATGATTAATGAATTTGGCATTTGTCCAAAAAGGTCTTTCTTCCTGTCTTGAACTGTATTTGCAACTTTCGGAGCTGTAAAGTCTCAATTTTGCCAAACCTTTGGCAGAGTCAAAAATACACCGAGGGAGATTAAATTGAAGTTGCGCTAAATTTTGTAACTTTTTTTAAAAATTCACAATTGATGGATCAGGCTTAACATTTGAAATTACTAGACTCTGTCCATAAAGTATTAAACCCTAAAAAAACAACAGGCAAGTACATATAAAATAGACTTAAAGCCTTCACGACCTAGGTAACATATACTGGTACGCCCTAGGTTGTGACCCTTGGTTTGATGTGGGCTCAGCTGTTGACCCATGCCTGTCATGACGCTCTTCCCATGAATGCCGGCTGCAATATTGCCCTATTGAAATTATAAACATAAAAAATATGCATACTTGGTATTGCTGCATTCAGACGTTTCTGCTCTAGCAGAACAAAAAATAAATGTATTTGGTAAGTAAACAGCGCAACAAAATTAAAAAAAAAAAAATCTTTTGAATATGACTGTCGCAACATTGCAATAAAAAATAATAGTAGGTGATTAAATCATTATATACGCAAAAATGGTATCGGTAAAAACGTCAGCTCAGGGTGCAAAAAAATAAGTGATCACTAGTGATTAGCGAACCTTTTGAAGCTCAGGTTCGGGTGGTGCAACCAAACCTTTTGGCACACTGTGACCCCAAACTTCAATGGAAGTCACTAATTCGCAGTGCAGCTCTCTGCCCATATACAGCCAGCCATAAATAAATCACTTACAGGGGTGGTAGGACAGGTTTTTTCCCCCAAAATTAATTTTGGACATACATCACACCCAAAAACTTTGCCTAGTGCAATCTGATCAAACATTAAATGTGAATGGCACTGGGCCAAGCTCCAACTGTACCCGACTACAGCAATGCTCTTTTCAGTGCTTTACAAATGTAAAGCACTCGGACTCCGGACCTGAACAAGTTTGCTTAACACCAGGAAGTTCGGCGACCAGAACGGAACCTTGAAAAAGTTGACTCATCTTTTGTCATCACTTAGTGTGAGACAACGAAAATAACATTAAAGTTCTTGGAAAATGGCGCCAAAAGGAAAAAAATTGTATTTTGACAAATTTCAGATTTTTTTAACCAGTTTAAAAGAACAAAAACAAAACTATACATATTTGATTTCTCTGTACTCGTACTGACTAGAAGTATATTGCTATGTAAGTTTTACTATATAGTGAACATGGGAAATAAAAACCCAAAACAGAATTGTGGACTTACACATTTTTCGCAATTTCAGTCACACTTGGAATTTTTTCCAGTTTTCCAGGACACTAGTTGGTAAAATTAATGTCGTCATTCAACAGTATAACTTGTCCCACAAAAAACAAGCCCTAAAATGGCTATGTTAACGAAAAAATAAAAGTTATGGCTCTTGGGAGAAAGGAAGGAAAAAACAAAAGTGCAAAAACAGAAAATTGTGTGGCTGTGAAGGTGTGTTAAAAGCACAAATTAGAATTACATTGGGTAATAACTCCTCCCCCCCCCAAAAAAAAAAAAAAAACTAAACAAAAAATACAAAAGCAAAAAACAAAGGCAATGATGAGATGATGAACAGGGATCTGTATGTTTTACACCTGAAGCCCTACACCAATCATGTTGTCAGCTGTAATGAAAACCCAAAGTATCATAAAGAAGAACAAAGCTAAAAGCAAGAATGTAGAAAGTAAATAAAAAAAGAATGAAAGGAAGAAAGTAAGACAAAACATAAATGGAAGCATGAGAAAGATGTGAACTCAGTACAAAGAGGGTGAGTCAGAAGCAGACTATGCTAAACAGATATTTAGAAGACAGACCATCAATTAAACTAAAGCAGGTTAACCGTCTAACCTAGGAGAAGAAATGTCTAGTAGGCTAAAGAAAATAGTACACCCTAAAATTGACTTTCACCCACCTTTGTGGTGCCGATACAGTTTTCCCAAGATATATTGTAAATGTCAGTAGGGTAAATAAACACGACATATGTCCATGTGCCATTTTACCCTACATTTGTGTTTGATAGGTCTACGTAAATAATATTGCCTGTATAAAAAGTGGCAAATAAAATGGTGTTTGATGAAAATATAGACGGAAAACTGAATTAGTCCTTACCGGTAATTCCTTTTCTTGGAGCCTTCCACGACAGCATTGGAGGATGTCGTCCACGCCCTATTGGGGGACAGGAACACAGAGAGGTTAAAAGCCCCTCCCCTTCCTCAGTACTCCAGTGTTTACCAAGATCACCCTTAGCCATGGATTATCTGATACAAACCGGAACCAAACATCAACAAGGGGGGGAACTGATGCTGTCGTGGAAGGCTCCAAGAAAAGGAATTACCGGTAAGGACTAATTCAGTTTTCTCCATTCGCCTTCCACGACAGCATTGGAGGAATACCACCGATACTCCTCAGGGTGGGACTATTGCCTGTAGGACTCTCCTACCAAAGGACAGATCCCGACTGACGGACAGATCTAACCTATAGAGGCGAGAAAAAGTGAGGAGAGACTACCACGTAGCCGCTCTGCAAATCAGCTCCGATGAAGCTCCAGCCTGCTCCATCCAGGGAGTAGCAGCAGCCCGAGTTGAAGGAGCCTTCAACCCCACCGGAGGAGCAAGGACCGAAGCGACGTAGACCTCACAGATCGCCTCCTTGATCCAGGAAATGATGGTAGCCTGGGAAGTCTTCTTCCCTCTATTATTCCCAAAAGCCGAACAAACAGGTTCTGATCTAACCTCCAGGAAGCAGACTCTCGGAGATAGAGGAGGACAGTCCGACGAACATCCAAGTAGTGAAACAAGGCCTCAGCCGCATTAGCAGGAGATTGACAAATTGAAGGCAGAACCACATCCTGGGACCGATGGAAAGCCGACAACTTTCAGGAAAAAAAGATGAATGCAACCGAAGCGTAATGCGAACAACGGACACCACGAGGCACGAGCCCGGACAGAGAGTGCCTGCAGTTCTCCAACTCTGGGAGCAGAAGTGATGGCCACCAAAAACGCCACCTTGTGAGAGAGAGACGTAAGGGATGCAGCAGACAAGGGTGCAAAGGGACTTTGAGCAAGCCCTTGGAGAACAAGCATCAAATCCCAGGGAGGGACAGAAGGCCGAATCCGGGGACGCCACCCCCAAGCAGAAAAAAACTGCTTGAGCCATGGATGGGAAGCAAGATCCTGGGCAAAAACCGCCCCAAGTGCCGACCTCTGGACTTAAAGAGTGCTCGGCCAAAGCCCCAAATCCAAGCTACGCTGCAAAAATCCAAGAGTTGGGCCACATTAGGATGATGCATGGTCGGGATGGAAGGAGCACACCAGGACAGGAACCGATTCCAGCCCTCCCGTAAATAGCGTTTGTCACAGGCTTCCTGCTCTGCTGAAGCGTGCGGATCACTGCCTGGGAGAGACCCTTGGTCCTCAGGATCCCGGCCACAACAGCCAGGCCGCCCGAATGAGCCACTGAGGGCCCGGGTGAAACAGAGGACCCTGGGACAGTAGGTTGAGACTGGGCTAACATAATCGGTCCCTCCAGGCCCAGGTCTCGGATGGCGTCGTACCACGCCAGTTTGGGCCCCAGGGGAGCCACCAGGATAGTGTCACCCCCTCCGCCCGAATCCATTGCAACGTCTTGGGAAGTGGCGGGATTGGAGGAAATGCATACACCAACCGGAAGTCCCAGGGATGGGCAAAAGCGTCCAGCCCTCGAGGATGGTCCAACCGAGTCAGGGAGAAAAAGGTTGGCACCTTTGTATTCGAGCCCGAAGCGAACAGGTCGATCGAAAGGACACCCCACCTGTCCGTAAGAGAGCGAAATACTTCCGGATGGAAGCACCATTCTCCTGGGTGGACCTCCGTGCGGCTCAAGAATCTGCCTGTACATTGGCCATTCTCTTCAGATGTACTGCCGAGGAGGAGAGAAGATGGCGTACTGCCCACAAAAAGAACAGTCTTGCCAGCCCCTGCAAGAGTAAGCCACGAGTACCGCCTTGGTACCGCAAGAAAGCAACCGTAGTCACATTGTCTGACAGGACCTTCACATGATGACCCCGGAGAACGTGAGCTGCAGCAAGAAGCGCTTCCTCCACTGCCAGAAGTTGAGACTGGCGACTGACCGAGCGACTCCAAATCCCCTGGAACGGTGTGCGAACTACCATCGTGCCCCAACCGGAACCGCTGGCATCAGTGGGAACGGAGGTCACAGGAAGGTGTCTGGGATTCATCCCCAGGAAAGCGAGGTTACCATCCGCCCCGGGGTCCGGACCCGCGAGTTTAAGGAATCCTGACGTCTGTCCCAGGAATCCATATGTGTTCCTGGAGCAGTCGGGAAGGAGCCCGAGCCCATGTTCCTGACTGAATGCAGGCCATCATGGCCCCTAACAGGGACATTACTTCCCGCAAGGAAGGCGACCTCCCTGCCCGGAAGCAGGTCAGATTCACGCAGCGCAAAAGCTGATATGCCGCAGGAAGGAACGAGGTCTGTCTGGAGGAGGCCAGCAAGACTCCCCAAAAATTGACGTCGGGTTGCAAGCACCCGTTCCGATTCCCGAAGATTGGGTACCCATCCCAGGGACTGAAGAATCTCCAATGTGTTGGAGTCCTTTGTGCGCAGAAGCACTGCCGAAGGAGCCACCACCAACATGTCGTCTAAATAGGGAAGCATACATATCCCCTGGGTCTGGATGAATGTGATCGCTTCCCCCATGAGTTTGGTAACCTCTGGGCCGACGAAATCCCAAAGGGCAGCACATTAAGCCGTGAATGGACCGTCCCGCCTGCCCCGGAGATCGTGAATCGCAGAAAGCGCTTGTGGGACGGGTGAATGGGGACATGAGAATACGCGTTCTGGAGGTCCACAACAACCTGGAGTAGCGCCCCTGGCCCTCCTCTCCAGGAGGAATCGGGGACCCCACACCCGAATCCAACATGTGTCGCAGACCCGACAAGAAAAACCGTGCGAGAGTCCCCCTGAGGAAGGGAGAAGACTCGAAGACACGGAGGGGCTGGCTCTCGAATTCCAAGCGTAGACCCTCCCAAATGGTCGAGAGGATCCAAGGGCACAAGGAGATTGCTTGCCACTGTGGCAGAAACCGCAGGAGCCGCCCCGCAATGGGGAAGGCAACCTTGTTTAGGGGCGGCTGGTGATGCCGCTGCTGGGGGAGCAAGATATTACGGGTCTTGTTCCCGTACTGGAATGCCCAGCGACCAGACTTACCCTTCCCTTTAGACTGGGAGAGTTGGCTGCGCTCAGGCCAAAGGACTGCCTCCGAAAGGGCTCCTGATCCGGGAGACACCTTTTCCGGTCTGACACCTTTTCCAGGATGTCATCCAATGTCCTTTGCAAGGGGAGGCCACACAGCTGGAGCTTAGACGTGACCTCCCCATTCCACCTTGTAAGCCAAACTGCCCTGCGAGCTGTGTTAGCCAACACTATGCACCTGGCGCCCACGCGGAACGACTCAGCAGAGGCATCGGCCAGGAAGCCCGTAGCACGTCTCAGAAGTGGAACGGAGTCCAAAGCTCCTTCCTGGGAGTACCCTGCAGGATGAATTCACCCAGCTGGGTGAGCCACTTAAAGAGAGACCTGCTCACATGTAGAGGAAATGTACACAGTTAAAGACATAGCTGCCGCCTCCCAGGATATTTTGAGGACACTCTCCATTTTACGAACGAGGGGGTCCTTCACCCGGGAGGAATCTTCAAAAGGCAACGCGGTCTTATAGGCTAAGCTTCCCAAATGGAATACTGCCATAGACCTTCATGTTAGAAGTCCCATTGACTTTATAGAGACTTCCATAGAGATTCCCATTGGGTCTCTCATGAGGTCTCCCATCCAGCCCGTGACTGAGGCTCCTGCTGCTTAGTTTCAACAGTGTGTCAAGGGCCTGCACAATGGGTTTACAATAGCAGCTGATTGCTACCCTGGCCACCTGGATGTCCACCTTCGGGACCTCCGAGACAAAGTCATCACCCTCCAATCCACTCGGATGGGGTGAGCCGCTTAGCCGTCAGGCCTCTGAACATTTAGTCCTGCACAGAAGAAGGGGATTCTACCACCTCTACTCCCATGGTACAATGGACAGTGTCCACCAATGCACCCATGGACTCCGTGGAAAAATAGTAGTGTCCAGATTCTCGTGTCTGGACAGAGGCAACAGCGGCAATATCCTCGCCGTCCTCTAATGCTGAGCTCTGGCCAGCCTCCATGAGATCCACAGAGTCACAATCGTGGAGCTTCCTCTCTTACGGAGGGGAAGGCCCGGACGCAGCAGCAAACCCCCGCAGTGCCGAGATAGAAGCCTGCACCTCTTCCCTAACGGATTGGAGCTCCTCAAGCAAGGATGGGGAGTCCATCCTGACAACCCTGTCAGTCATGGCCGACACCTTGTTGTAGGAAGAGGGAAATTTTGTGCCGCAGTCACATTATTGCTCCCATTCACAGACGGCCCTTGTCTCCCTATAGACAAAAAGGGAAGAGAAGGGGGTCCCAGTGTGAGTGCAGGGCTTAAATAACTCTACCCCTTGTGACCACCCCCAGAAACACTTACATGAGCTGGGGGAACGCTGGGCTCTGCAGAAGCAGAGGTGGAAGCCTATCACCCTCCATGTTTCAGGGATCAGCCTTACCTGGGTGTAGCTTCCGGCGGGTACTTATCCAGAAGTACCGTGCCCCCAACGAGGAACACCTGTTCCCTCCCTCCTCCTTGTCACCGGCCGCGGGCAGTAGCGCGCGAAAGTCCTGCTGGGTTCCCTGGAGCCGCGCCCAGCCTGCCACAGCCCTTACAGGAGCCGCCGTCCGAAACCGGAAGTGCCATCCCGAAACCGGAAGTGCCACACCCGAAACCGGAAGTGCCTCCCCCGAAACCGGTAGTGCCTCCGCGGCACCTCTGATGCATGCCCCAGGGACCACAGCTGGAGGAGGGAGACGCCGGAGAGCTGAACAGGCCTCCGGCGTTGCAATACACGGCCTGCTTTGCCCCGTAGGACGCAGGAAGGCCGGACGGTCCCACCACGGGAGCCCCGAGAAGGAGGAGGAGGCCGCCCCCGACGTCCATCCCTAGCCCGGCTGTAAGTACACCCCAATGCTGCCTCTGCCGGCCTGACAGCACTGGAACCTCTCCATGCCCCAAGGGGGACAGGAAGACACTGGAGTACTGAGGAAGGGAGGGGCTTTTAACCTCTCTGTGTTCCTGTCCCCCAATAGGGCGTGGACGACATCCTCCAATGCTGTCGTGGAAGGCGAATGGAGAAATATAGATTACACAAACACCTATTACATTTAAATATGTTGAAAACCTTTAAAGGGAACCCGTCATGTCTTTTTTGCTTTTAAATTACCCCCAATGTTATTTAGATCATGCACTATGCATCACTAACCTGGTATAAAAATAATCCATGTATTTATCATAAAAAAAGCAGTTTAGATGCTTAGATGTTTGCATTAGGTACCTGCACAAACAGTTATCGGAGTGCATGCTTCAGCAATTGGTCACGTCTTTGTCATGCAGATTTTTAAAATTAGTCATGCCCCTCCCCGAATTGTAATATATTAACATCACTTCAGGACAAGCAGAAATTCACTAATGGTGTAGAAGGACCTGTAATGATGCCATGAAAATGTGACCTTAATGGGAGGAGCTAAGTAGGCCTGAGGTGAAGGATATGTATGTGTAGCTGTGCCCATTATGGTCACATGGTCGTGACAACCCTGCAGGTCCTTCTTCAGCATTAGTGAATTTTCTGCAGGTCCTTAAGTAATGTTAATATATTACAATTCAAGAGAACATCACTATGTTTAAAAACCTGCATTACAGAATGTGGATCAACGTGACTGATTGTTAAAGTATCCCCCCTGATGACTGTTCGTGCAGGTACCAAATGCAAACATCTAAGCATCTAAAGTGCTTTTTATGATAAATACATGGACTTTTCATACCAGGTTAGTGATGCACAGTGCATGTGCTAAATAACATTGGGATGGCTCAAAAAAACAAACAAAAAAACATGAGAGATTCCCTTTAGTTAACCTTCTGACCAGCTATAGACAGATATATTAGTCTTGTTTTATAGAAACCTTTAATTAACCTAATGACCAGCTAAGGATGCATATATTAGTCTTGCTTTATATATTACGAAAAGTGCCAATATATTCTACTGTGCTATACAGAGACTGTCACCCTTCTCATAAGTCTCTGTCCACTAATTTGTATAATATAATAATTGTGAAATATACCTGCAGGTCTCTTTTCTAATTAAATATATTTTCCAAGCACTTAAATAAGTTTTGACTATGTACTTTTTGGGGGAATGTCCCAAGAATTGGGCAATTTTGTACAATTAAAAGAGTTGTCCAGCAGCACAAATGTTGGTTCTATTGTGTATGACTGAACTTACTAACATACTTTGTTTTACAATGTGCCGCAATGTTCTGGCTTTACCATCCCTGTGGCTGTCCTGCAGCTCCACCCCTGTATGAATCTGGCCTCCCTCTCTTAATGTCAGCCCATTACTTGTGATAAGTATGAAGAAGGCTGATTGACCATGTAAAAGCTAAGCCGGTCCCCATTGTTGGTGTATCAACTATAGGAATAAAGGTGGATGGTTCAGCACAGAAACAGGGAGAAACTGCTTTCTCCTGTGTTGAGACAAACATTGACGTGAAGCTGAGGAGCAGCAAGAAGCTGAAACTTGGACATTGGGGTGCATTTGAAAGAGAAAGGGTATGTGCATACGCTGATTATTCAATGCAGACACTTTCTGCATCTCCTGGCAGAAAAACGCAATGTGTTTTTGACATGTTTTCATAACATGTGTTTTCCAATGATATTATGAAGTGAATTAAATAATTTTAAAATAAAGTGGAGAAAGAGAGAGGGAGGAGAGAGATTTATGCTCATCATTCTTGTGAAACTGAGCAGGAAAAAAAAAAAAAAAAGAAAAACTAAAAATCTCTCTAGCACCTTTAAAATTGATGATATTTTAGTTTTCAGTTTTATTCTTGCAGTCACAAATCCTAGATGTTAGAAGAGCCACACTAAAGTCAGTGGAATGGGTTTAAAAATTGATCCAGGACAGTGGCTATAAGCAGAAGCCAGAACACTAAAGCGAACAAAGCCTATTAAAAATACATATTTCAATAAACTGACACCTTCAGGACTAGAAAGACTAAACCTGATCTTTGGCTGCACACACAGTTTTGTTAAGTTGTTTCCTATAAAATTAACTGCTCTGTTATATTCTTCTACACAATAAAAAAGATAAACCAAGAAGATGACAGACCAGAGCTGTTATTTCTTAATTAAAACATATACTAATATATATATATATATATATATATATATATATATATATACACACACACACTAAATGTAATTTTATATGTAATTGTATTGTATATGTAATTGTTTTTTTTTTACTAATGATGAAAACGACAATTTAAAATAAAAACTTGATATCAGTTGGAACAGAATCTAAATATCTTAACAGTTCTCGAGATCTAAGTGTAAAGTAATCACACTAACGTGCAATGTCTAAGGCAAGTTTGAAAAGTCAAAAGGGATTGGCTAGTTTTTCTTACATTTCTGGATACCACAATTATTTTACAGTATAAAAGTACATACAACATAATAATAAAAAAAAAAAAAAAAAAAAAAAGACAAAAATTAAATTGACAGCTTTTAATAATTTAGTTTGCTAATGAATGACATGTGAACTGTCCAATATTGCCTTTTATTAACAAGCAACACAGACAAAGAACACATCCCAGTTCCCACCATGATTCACCTGAGAAACACTTGCCACACTGACTGGAGACCCACTGGAGCCTGCGGTTAGACTGGTATGTGATTTGCTATAAATTCCACAGTGATTTATAAATGGAATTAGGCAATCATTGGGATGACTGGCGTAAGTCAGACTGTCTGACTCGCCCCCAAGTTTAGATGCATAGACGAATTACTAAGTTGTATTCCTACTATATGTCTACGTAAACCTGATTCCTTGTTACTTGTGTAACCGGCTGACACCCAACTTGCATAAACCATTTTACTTATTACTGAAAGAAACCCAAAGACTAGAATCAAGCATTAAGTGGACTGGTCTTAAGAAACAATTCTACATTTTAAATTACTAGCAAATCCTTGCAAAGTCACAAAGGTCAAAAACATGCTAAGCAATAGATAATAAGCAATTCTGCAACCTAAAGACAAAAATAGGACTAAAGTCAGTGCTCAAGCTGAAAAATATAAAGGCATTTAATAGAAAAAAATAAAAGGTAGGAAATGTTTATATTCTATTTGTAAGAAACACATTTGTACCATATTTATCAGATTTTAGAGTCACGCATATGATTTTTAAGCGCAGGAAAATCTTATGAAACCAAGACATCCAAAAAGAATTATATTTTTTTAAAATATAACAAAAAAAAAATAAAAAAATAGCATGACTTGTGTGGATTCAGTAACATTTCTAATCAACAGAAAAAGGGGTAGTAATTTCAAGCAGCCCTTTTAAAAGGTTAGGTAACATTTATTAGCAGATAATAAAAGTGTATATGAAACTACACTACTCGAGTATAAGTTGAGTTATTATTTTATGGTGTGCGGCAGCATGGGGGCATATACTGATGATAGGGGGCGAGTGTACCAGTTATGGGGGCTATATACCAGTGGTGGGGGCTATATACCAGTATTACCAGGATGGAGGGCCATATACCAGTGATGGGAGTGCTATTCCAGTGATGGGGGCTATATACCAGGCTGGGAGTCTATATACCAGTGATGGGGGAATATGTACAGTGAGGAGGGGTATATACCAGGATGAGGGGCCATTTACAATGATGGGAGCACTACATACCAGTCGTGAGGGGCTGTATACAGTGATGATTGCTATATACCAGTGACGAGGGCGCTATATACCAGTGATGAGGGGTTATATACCATGATGGGGGGGAGGCATGCTGCAATTCCCACCCTAGGCTTATACTCGAGTCAATAGGTTTCCCCAGTTTTTGGGTAAAATTAGGGGCCTCGGCTTATACTCAGATCGGTTTATAATCGAGTATATACGGGTAATTGTGAACTTGGTGGGAAAAATTATTGAAGTAAATTTGTACACAAAAAAAAAAAGAGAACCTGCTCTGAAAAAAAAATTGTTTGGGTGGGCAAGACAAATAAAACCATAAATTGCACATCAACACAAATCAAATACAAAATGAGAATGAAAAATCTATGTATTTTCCAATAATTTCTATTAAAGACTTAAATGCATAGCAAGAAAGGAAAATGATAAAATATAATGGGACACAAATACACATACTTACATAAATAAGTGTGTGTGTATATATATATATATATATATATATATATATATATATATATATATATATATAATATATGTATATATCCATCCTTTCGCCACATTTCAGGCTTCAAACCTAAAGATATAAATTCTAATTTTTCTTGTGGAGAATCATCAAGTGGGACACAATCGTGAAGTGGAACGAAATTTATTGGATATTTTTAACTTTTTAAAAAAAAGTGAAAAACTGAAAAATGGGGCGTGCAATATTATTCAGCCCCCTTGAGTTAATACTTTCTAGCGCCACCTTTTTCTGTGATTACAACTGTAAGTCGCTTGGGGTATGTCTCTATTAGTTTTGCACATCGAGAGACTGAAATTCTTGCCCATTCTTCTTTGCAAAACAGCTCGAGCTCAGCGAGGTTGGATGGAGAGCGTTTGTGAACAGCAGTTTTCAGCTCTTTCCACAGATTCTCCATTGGATTCCGGTCTGGACTGTGACTTGGCCATTCTAACACCTGGATACATTTATTTTTGAACCATTGCATTGTAGGTTTTGTTTTATGTTTGGGATCATTGTCTTGTTGGAAGATAAATCTCTGTCCCGGTCTCAGGTCTTTTGCAGACTCCAACAGGTTTTCTTCCAGAATGATCCAGTATTTGGCTATGTCCATCTTCCCATTAATTTTAACCATCTTCCCTGTCCCTGCTGAAAAAAAGCAGGCCCAAACCATGAGGCTGCCACCACCATGTTTGACAGTAGGGATGGTGTTTTGAAGGTGATGAGCTGTGTTGCTTTTACGTCAAACATATCGTTTTGAATTGCGGCCAAAAAGTTAGATTTTTGTTTCATCTGACTAGAGCACCTTATTCCACATGTTTGGTGTGTCTCCCAGGTGGCTTGTGGCAAACTTCAAATGAGCCTTTTTATGGATATCTTTGAGAAATGGCTTTCTTCTTGCCACTCTTTCATAAAAGCCAGATTTGTGCAGTGTACGACTGATTGTTGTCCTATGGACAGACTGTCCCACCTCAGTTGTAGATCTCTGCAGTTCATCCAGAGAGATCATGGGCCTTTTGGCTGCATCTCTGATCAGTCTTTTCCTTGTTCGAGATGAAACTTTAGAGGAACGGCCGGGTCTTGGTAGATTTGCAGTGGTCTGATACTCCTTCCATTTCAATATGATCGCTTGCACAGTGCTCCTTGAGATGTTCAAAACTTGGGATATCTTTTTGTATTCAAATCCGGCTTTAAACTTTGCCACAACAGTATCTTGGAACTGCCTGGTGTGTTCCTTGGTCTTCATGATGCGCCCTGTACTTGAAACAGAATCCTGAGACTATCACAGAACAGGTGCATTTATACAGAGACTTGATTACACACAGGTGGATTCTATTTATCATTACCAGTCATTTAGGACAAGATTGTATCATTCAGAGATCCTCACTGAACTTCTGGAGTGAGTTTGCTGCACTGAAAGTAAAGGGGCCGAATAATATTGCACGCCCCACTTTTCAGTTTTTTATTTGTTAAAAAAGTTTAAAATATGCAATACATTTTGTTCCACTTCACGATTGTGTCCCACTTGTTGTTGATTCTTCACAAAAAACTTGAATTTATATCTTTATGTTTGAAGCCTGAAATGTGGCAAAAGGTTGAAAAGTTCAAGGGGGCCAAATACTTCCACAACACACTGTATACATACATAAAACAGTATCTATGTGTGCATGGTCATCAAAAGGGAAAAGATAGAGGAGGAGGGAGGGAGAATGGTAGCAATCATGCATCAATCATGTAGCAATTTCAGATATCCAGTGGCATTGAGGTTTCCATTGATGAAGAATGGCCCCATTATCTTTGTACCCCATATACCACACCATACCATCAATTTCTGTGTTCCAACAGTCTTGGAGGGATCTATCCACTCTAGGTTAGGCTGATTTCACACTGCAGTCTTTTTCCCTATCAGATTCCATCCGGTTTGTGTGTCAAAACCAGGAGTGTCGACAAAACCCAGAATTGGTGTCAATCTTTCAATTATAGTTTTTCTCTGCAAGCTCCTCTCCTGGTTTTGGCACACAAACCGGATGGCACCTGATCAGGTAAATAACTGCAAAGTGAAACCAGCCTTAGTGTCAGACCAATAGCGGTGGTTTTGTTTGTTGACTTCACCATCCACAAAAATGTTTGCCTCCTCACTCATCTGAAGGCAATTGTCTATGCTGTGAAGATACGAGATGTGCAACATCTGAAACAACGGATACTGGAAGCCTGTGCTAGCATTTCTTCTCCGGTGTTAGTATCAGTGTGTGAAGAGTGGGAGAAGATGGTTGTATTGACAATCCATCACAATGGGCAGCACTTTGAACACATTTTATAAGTGGCCATAAACTTATAAATAACTCATGAAATAATAAAGTTACGTTAAAACCAAGCACACCATTGTTTTATTTATAAAATTCTCAATACATTTGATGTGTCACATGACCCTCTTCCCATTGAAAAAAAATAAAGTTGGATCCAAAACGGCCAACTTCAAATAGCCGCCATGGTCACCATCTATCTGGAAAAGTTTTCGCCCTCCCATATACTAATGGGCCACAAACAGGAAGTTGATATCACCAACCATTCCCATTTTATTTAGGTGCATCCATATAAATGGACCACCCTGTATACTAAAAGCTTAAGGGTGAGAGCCCACAATCAGGATCAGTAATGTTTTGGATGCAGCGTATTTTCTGAAATGCTGTGTTGTAAAATACAAGCACAGTGGATGGATCAATAGAAATCTCATGCCTGCTATACTTTTTCCGCAGGGTAAACTGATATGTGATGTGGCTTCCCGAGCCTCAGCTTGTTAATTTACTCTTGTGGAGATGAAAGTTTTCTGAGCGAGTTAAAACAGTGAAAATCTGCTGTGCCCAGAAACCTGATTGACTGCACTGACGTTGCATTCTCCTGCAAAGAACACTGGTGTCTCTGCAAGAGGAATGACGCTACGGCTAGAACACAGTGTCTCCTGACCATGGGTACTTACCTTAAAAGTATAGTTTATGGCAGCTGCAAAACATTTTTTCTTTAACAATAAATTGTTAATGACAGCACACACATGTAGGAAAAAATTGCTGTTTACTTGCAAAATTGTGTGGCTATTCACAAACAAATCAATAATAAAAACAACACCACCTGTCTTGAACAAAGGCGCATACTTTTGCTTCCATCTATGACCATATGCTAATGGAGCGAGAGAAAAAAATAAGAAAATCCCACAAATACCACACCATAGGTACACCATCACACTTGTGGATTTTGAATAGTACTTGTAAGCTTAAAGCAATTATTCGGTCATATAAGGAAAATCTGCATTCTCTTTTGAATCCCATCAGCACATGCACTGCACACGGTCAGGATTTTCCAGTGTTGTCGGACCACAAGTATGCAATGTGTTTATGTGCAGACTAGGCATGCTTAGCCTCGCTCAATACAAGTTAATTGAATAAGGCCGGACACATCAGTCAGAAATCGAATACTTTAGGTCACACGTTTTATGTGCGCTGTAAGGATTAAGAAGTCTGTAGTCACAGCGTGCAGACTTCCACAAGAGGACCGGACAACCCTCTTTAGATGCACTTAGGATTTGGTTTATATGTACTGATACAAAGTACCCAAGCGTGAAAGTAGACAAACCCACAAAAGTAAATATAGCCATTTAAAACCTGTACATAAATGTGACTTAAACATCGACCCCCTGATCCCGTGTGGTTTACAATGGTTTTAATTGCATGTCAGTGTAAGAATGCGAAATTTGTGTCATTAGCTTTGTACATGTTATTTTCTTAAAATTCCACATACTGTAAGACTAGATGTTCATCAATAGACCCTACTCAGAGGTCCACTAACATCCAGCACAAATTAAAAGGAAAAGGCATATTTAGCATTATAAAACTCAAATGAACAATAAAGTACTATATGCTTCTCATAATTGGGAAACTGCCTTCAAAATTATTTCTGCATGAGGGACCTGAAAGTCTTAAATAGATCACTTTACAGCAGAACTCAGAAAATGCTCATTTTAATCTGATCATGCTGCCATTATGATATATGTTAAAGGTAAGCATCAGAGCCTCATCAGGTGTAAGAGATTAAAGCATGTATATACTAACGACTTATTGATATACCTGTTCACCAGACTATAATGCGATAATTTAATAAATGTCATAGGAGCAAATGCTAGAAGTTTACGACACTTGGTCCTGGGCATTAGCCTCATGCTACTATGTGGAGAAAGCCCTTGCAGTCTAGCAGGAGTAGGTTTAGTTGCTATGATACACAAAGACCCTAAAAGAAAATAGAAGCTATTTGTAATTGTTTTTATTTTCTATATTGTTAGCTATATAGTGCACAAGGTGCTCTAATGGTGGGTTTACACACACCAATCATTGTGTCCAATATCTGAACAGATCTCTGGTTGCAGTGAAATCATGGACATATAGTTCCATTTTGTGGCTGTGTACAACATGGAGCAATGTATCCATGATTTCACTGCAACCAGAGATTGGTTCAGATATTGGACACAATGATTGGTGTGTGTAAACCCACCATAAGAGTGTACAGAAGCAACAGCAGTGCCAAGTAGGATATGAGGATAAACATGATCACCTGGACACTGTTGGTATTGCAGACCTGCTGGGTCCTAGCAGACCAAGTAAAGCTCCACCAGTGACTTGTGCTTTCCCCTGTAACTGGGGCTACTATGGATGCTCTAATTACAGGGAAAATAAGTCAATATATTCGAAAACAAATCTCTGATATTTATTGCAAATAAATTGTGGACAAACAAAAAATATCATGTGTGAGGTAGCGCAGGGATTGCAAGACAAACGGCAGTGAGACTGGTATCAGTTCATACAGTACCCGGGTTTATTGATGAGGCACAGAAGTGGCACAAGCAGCCGGTTCCGGGACGCAGCCAGGTACAATGCATACATCCACCGTACAGTAACACGGTCCCTTCAGCTTAGAAGTTCTCTCCGGTCTAAGTCGCACTAGGCTCCCGGGTTAGGCCGTGTTGTAATAGCACACAGCCTCCCACAGCCCTGACCTGACCCCTCAGTAGCCTCTTCTGCCTCAGCTCAGGCCGAAGCTCTCCACAGAGAACCCCGCCCTGTCTCCTAACCTAGCATTTAACCCCGTGTCTCCTGCCGGGGAAAACCTACAAGACCCGGCCCAGAGTGGAGCGTCCCTCTATCCTACCTTCTATACCGGGTTCAATACTTGACAGTGCACATTCTGGAGGACAAATAGCGGCCCTCGCATATGATCCCCCTCACTGTCTCACACATGCAAAACAAAAAAAGTAAGAAAAACAAAGTCCCCACCACAAAAAAACTAACCTGATTATATAATGTAATAAAAAGATGAAAAACGAACCATATTAGCAATCTACCTACCCCTAATAACCTGGAGAATTCAATCAACATGGCAGTCACATGTTATTTGCATTAATGGTGCTATATAATTAAATAATAGTAATAATTTAATGTGAGATGTGAACAATGAGTAAAAACAAAAAAATAAAAACAAAAAAAAAACTGAAAAAAGCTGTATTTATTTCTTGGTATCTGCTTGACAAATATTAAGCCAAACTACACTGTAATTATACGAACCCCGAACCAATGATAAAAAAAACACAATTTGTTATGTATAAAACAAAGCCTTGTGGAACCATGCCAACAAAGATAAAAAAGCTATGGCTGCTGAAGAGGAGAGGCAAAAAGAGAAAAATGTAGCTGGTCAGCAATAGGGTGACTGTCAAGATGTTAGGATTCTTATTTCTAAGTTAAAAATGTCACATTTTTAAATAATTTTGATACTTTTAAAATCTTTAAATTTGCTTCTGTACTGAATATTTGTACAATTTTTTCAGATTTTTTTTCAATTAAAACAACGTATTTTTTTATATATATTACTAGATGGGTGCCCGATGCACAATGCATCGGGATTCTAGCAGAGCGAGTCTCTGACTCGCAATGGCCGCTTCGCGGCCAATGCTTCGCGCTGCTAAGGCGACTCGCCATGCCCGCTGCGCGGGCATAGCGAGTCGCCTTAGAGCGACTCGCAATGGCCGCTTCGCGGCCAATGCTTCGACTCGCCATGCCCGCTGCGCGGCATAGCGACTCGCCGGCTCGCAATGGCCGCTGCGCGGCCAATGCTTCGTTCGTATCCACATGACGACAAAGGGGCACTCGCAGCATTCGCAATTATATAATAGATTCTAATAGCTATTGAATTGCTAACCACTAGAATACAGTACATTTAAAGTAGCCTGCAAAGGAAAAAAAAAAAAAGCTTTGATATCAAGATCTTTAGATCTCGTAGTTATGTATTTATAGTGTCGAAGAACAATCAAAATGTAAGATAAGACGAGATTTAAAAAAACCAGCACTCTCTATAAAGGTGGATAGAACAACAGGAGGTTCGCAGAGTGAAAAAGAAGCCTGGGCCCCCGGGGAGCCCACTGCCAGGAAATGGGTGACTCATTCCACACTCATTCCACAGTCATTCTGCCATCATCCACCCAATAAAAGACAAAACGCTGAAGGGGCGATATAAGGAGCTCGGCTCGCTTTCATTTACAATGAACAAGCTATCAAAAGATCATTCATTGTTAGGCCCAGAATACACAAAGCGTCCCTGCTGAATCATGACTTGCTCTTATTTGTCTTTCAATGAGCACATGCCCTGACAAAGGGAGGCTAATAAGGGCCGTTGGTCACTTGCTTCCCCCTTACATATAATCCTATGTAAACCGAGAACTGGTACATTTTGATGCTTTCCATTTTCTGGAAATGATGCCTCTGCCTGTATATGTGAGATGATAGCTGATGACTAATATGACAAGAGAAAAGAGGAACAGCAGTGCACTGCAGTAGTTATTTCGTAACCATATATTACACTTAAATCTAATTAGAGCAAAGCAAAGGTTTTTGGTAAAATACAGAAAATGTAAATGACATTTTATTCCCGTATACCTTCGAAACCATTTACACTCTATCAAGCACTGTGTATATCAATTTAAAGGGAACCTGTCACCTAAAAATCGCCCCCCCGCCTATCAATACCTGTCCCTGCACCTTCCTAATCATATTCTACCTATCCCTCTCTGTCCTAAAAGAGTCATTGCAAAGATTAAAAAAGTGTTTTAGGCTGCTTTCACATTGGCGGTTCTGCCCAGATCCGGACAAAAAAATGCATCTGCCGCCTAACGGCTGAACTTGCGGCAATCCCCATGCATTGTCTATGGGGCTTGCGGTAAGTGTGCAGCAGACGCGGCAAGTGCCGTTTCGTCAGTTGCCGCATCTGCCGCACACTTACCGCAAGCCCCGTAGACAAGGCATGGGGCTTGCCGCAAGTGTGCTGCAAGTGCAGCCGTTAGGCGGAAAATGCGGCATATGCGTTTTTTTTGTCCGGATCCAGGCAGAACCGCCAATGTGAAGGCAGCCTAAAACACTTTTTTAAACTTTGCAATGACTGTTTTAGGACAGAGAGGGATAGGTAGGATATGATTAGGAAGGTGCAGAGACAGGTATTGATAGGCTGGGGGGCGATTTTTAGGTGACAGGTTCCCTTTAATAAATTAGTGTAACAAAGAGCTTGAGAGGACGAGAGTTTGGTCCTGATGCTATCTTTCAAAAAAGTGTATCAATGATAATCAGTGAAGCAAAGTTTCGGCAGACTGAATGGTCCGAGAAAAACAAATCACAGCATGTACGATATGCACACTATGAGTCTATGTAAACCATCAGACGGCATTACATTCGAGTCTGGACCGATTTTTTCAGACTGACAGAATGAAAAATGGGAAAACCTTATTTAAAAAAAAAAAATTCCCCACCTAAGAAAAATGGCTCCCACTCCGCTCATTCTCTGATCAGAGTCTGATTAGCATAATTGGCCCATTTTTCTCGGATGGAAAAAATACAGTCGTGCAAGCTCTTAAAGACATCCTTATTTTTAATCCGAGTGCTATCTGTCAAAAAAATTGGACCACGCTCAGATTAACATCATGAACAGTCAGATTTTCACTGGACAGAATGGAGAAGATGGATAAACTTTTTTTTGTTTTCAATGTTCCAGAAAAAGAGATCTCACTCTGGTCAGAGTCTGATTAGCACAAACAGACCATTTTTCTCGTTAGTAGGAAATACAGTCAAAGCAAGACAGCTGCCATGCCATTATAATGTTAGAGAGTTAGAGAATAGTAGACCTAGCTTAATTCTACAGAAAATATGGCCACAATATAACAGAAGGGACCGCTATGGGATGGCTACTACTTCTTTTCCATTTTTATTAACAGTTGATTTACTCCAAATATACATCACTCTGGGAAAATCTTGGTAGCATCCTGAGTATTGTTTCTCCTCTTTCTTGTGTAGAGATGACCTTGGTGATCGAAGAGAAAGAAAAAAAAACAACACATGGGAACATAGATGTTAGAGGTGATTGAGTAGACACTTAAGGGCCTGTCACACGTGTCAATGTCACCCGCAATATCGCTCATGCGTCACATATTATTAATCGCCTGAGCGATGTGAAATGATCGCAGGTAAAGGGCCTGTCACACGTGTCAATGTCGCCCGCAATATCGCTCATGCGTCACAAATTATTAATCGCCTGAGCGATGTGGAATTATCGCAGGTAAGATGTCACACGCGTCAATATGACCCAGCGATGCGGTGATGTCACCATCTTGCAAGCAATTTTATTAAGTCACTTGTACGATGTCAAAATAGAAAATACGTCGCTGAGTTTAGTGTCACGCAGCGATGCACAAGGTCTACTGAGCGATGAGCGACAGGTTTTACATCTGGCAGTGAAACCTGCGATCAGCGACATGTCGCTGGTTGCATCGCTTGGTCACACACTTCAATGTCGCTCCTGCGTCACTTTTATGTCGCTCGAGCGACTGAAAATCTGTGACGTACGAGCGGCATTGACAGCGATATTGACGCGTGTGACATCCCCTTTAAAGAGGTTTTTCCACAAACAAAGTTAATTTCAATCAATAGATCCTGGAATAATAATAACATTCACAAATGAATGTGTTTAAAAAACTGTTCCTGTGCTGAGAAAATCTTATATATGTGTGCTATGTACTGTGTAATGGATGTGTCTGACCGTACAGAAACAGTCTTATGATACCACATCTCCTGTGCTGAGAAAATGTTATGTGTCCCTGCTATGTACTGTGTAATGGATGTGCCTGACCGTACAGGGACATGTTCTGATCGTCTCCTGTGCTGAGATAATCTAGTATATGTGCCCCTGCTATGTACTGTGTAATGGAGGAGTCTGACTGTAGAGGGACATGGTCTGAATCATACCAAATCTCCTAGGCAGGGGAGGCAAAAGAGTATACAGACATTACAGCAGGGGATGACAAATAATCCTTTCTTTGAGATAAAACATTTTTTAAACACAGTGAAATATTTTACCTCATAACAGGAATCAGCTGTGATCCCATTCTGTAATGCTTTTATACTCTTGAGTCCTCCCCTGTCCAGGAGATATGGTATGATCAAACCATGTTACTGCAACGGTCAGACACTGCCATTACACTGTACATAGTAGGGCATATTTCTAAGCACAGATATGATGTGGAACTTATTATTACTATTATTCAAAGATCAATTAATTAAAATGAACTTTAAAATAAACTTTTTTCATGGGAAAACCCGTTCATGACCTATGATGTATATTTATATCATGGGTTGTGTCTGGACTTTGATGCGGGTAAGCACACCAACCACATATTGGCTGATATGATCAGACAACTTGTGCCTCTAAAGATACCGTTACACGGTACGACGTAGGAACGATGTCTGCAACGTTCTCGTGGGCGCACGGTCGTTCCTGACATCGTTTTGACATTGATGGTGAGAGGTCACACGTCTAGATATCGTGGACAACTCACCAATGATGTTGTGAGCAGGGATCATTCGCAAACCATGCGAACGATCCCTGCTCATTAGTGTCAATGGGCGAAGTTGCCCATGACATAGTTATTGCAGTGTCACACACAACGATCTAGCAGGTTGTCGGATCGTTGTTCGTGAGGTTTTAGAACATGTTCTCAAACCTGTAATGAACGATCCACCAACTTATCATTGTTGAATTGCAGTGTTACATGCCACAACATCCTAACGATTTCGCTGGTACGCCTCCAAACCCGTGACGTATCAATGACATCGTTAACGATGTTGTGCCGTGTAACGGTATCTTAACAGAGGAAGATAGATTAGACACAGACCTGCTACTGTTGAGTAGTTAAATCCCACTTTCAATCTCTGACAGTGGGATTTAACACACGCCGGCGCGGAGGGTGTCATTCCTTGATCCCATTGTCAACCCTGTGACATGATCGCAGGGCACCGATAAATTGTCATGACAACCAGAGTTCCGCTGATGACGAATTCCCTGTAAATATTGGTTGAGTCCCGCATTGATAGAAAGTCATAATTTCTGCAATTCAGAGCAGTGCTAATGCACTGTTCAGGACAACACAAGTGATCAGATGATTCCAGCTTTAAGTCCCCTAAAGGAAGTAATAAAAACAGTAAAAAGTGGAAAAGAGAGGTCTTCATAAAATAAGGAAATATATATTTTTTTATTATATATAACACACAAATCTCTATCTATATCCATCTATCTCTCTATATTGTATTTATATAAAAATATGGAGGAGGGGGGCTGATGTGAACGTTACATTATATATATATGTATATATATATTGTGAGGCATGCCAGCGCTATAGCACGTAACTGGTATGACTCACATGGCCTGCAGCAATCTGGGTGATTGCTGGAGCAAGTGGTACACACAGGGTTGATGGTAGCTAAGTGTGTGCATGAGTGAGAGGTGCGGATTGCCACTATGTTGCAGCTGTGGGTTTGTCAGGAGGGATGTTAGCCTGCCCAGTGCTGTGTCAGAAGCCTGCAAAGGTGCAGGACACATGTTGAGGCTGGCGAAGCATATCCCAAACCTGTGCACCTGTGTGTGAGGTAAAGACAGAGACTGAGACATGGAGAGCCTACAGCTTGCTGAGCTGTGAGGAAGGCAAACATCCATAATCTCAAGAAGCCGTCCCTCAGAGGCCCTGTGTGGACTGATTACAGGCTGTGTGTGAGGTAACCGGACTGAGTTTTTGTAAAGCCAAAGGAAGGCTCATGTTTTAATTTTACCCGCTGGACTTAGTTCATGAAAGAGACTGTTGCAGCACTGAAGATATAGTGTGTAGTGGTGCAAGCTGCGATGCTGGAACAAACAACCAGAAAAAATTCACTGCAGCACTCGTTACCACCAAAATGCTTATAAGCGGTTTATATATGAGTCCGTGATTGAGATGGTGTCCACCTCCTAGTAGTGGGATAGGAGGACAAGGAGGACAGGGATGTCAGCGTAGGACTCATCAGATCTGGGGTCACCGTGGAATGGTTGATGAGCAAACAGATATGGCCAATATATGTACCAAGAACCCCAGTAAATAAACAAAAAAAAAAAAAAAACATAAGTTTTTAATTTTTTCCTCGTATATAAATCGCTTGTTAGAATGTGTACATTTCTGGGGGTAACCGAGTCCTGCAGTGAATTTTTTCTGTATGTATGTATGTGTATGTTTGTGTATGTATGAATGAGGTTCATATCAGCCCCCCTTTTGCCTTATTGAAGATAAGGCAAAATAAAAAAAAAATAAAAAAAATGTTTGCTCTATCAAAACATGAAATAATTTAATCAGATGAGTAAAATGATAATGAAAAAAAACAGCAGAATTAACTTTTTGTAATGCAATAAGGGCCAATCAAAACATCGCATCTACCCTAAAATGGTATTAGTAGAAGACATCCTCTTAGGGCACACAAAAATAAGCCATCATACAGCTCCAGATCTGGGTAAATTATAACGTACCGTAACAGGTCTTGGAAAATGGTGACAAAAGCATTTTAAAATTTCAGAATATTTTTTCACCAATTAAATTTAAAAAAAAAAATCAAATCACTAGACCTGGGAAACTATATGGACAGGTCAGTTTTATTATATAATGAACGTGGTAAATTAAAAAACAAACAGTTGTACAGTTGCACATTTTTTGCAATTTCAGCGCACTTTGATTTTTTCTGTTTTCCAGTACACTATATGGTAAAATTAATGGTACCTTTACACGCCGCTACCGAGAGGTAGACACCACCGGGTGTCGCACGTGCATGTGCGCGTTTCAACGGTTCCTACCGATACCTGATACCGCAATTATACGCCGCTACAAGGTGCTCCACAGAAGGTATTTTCGGTCCCTGGAAGTACCGACGGGTGCCGCAGGTTACCTTCTGTGGAGCACCTTCCCTGATTTACACGCCGCTACCACAAGGGAATCTTGGCGTACATATTGTGCCCTGTAACTACAAAGGCGTGCCAGAGTTGTGTATTACGCGGCGCTCGTACGGTGATTGGACAATGCAATAACATCATGATTGGCCAGCCTGCGCAGGGAGGCTGCCTAATACATGACACTATACCAAATGTGTAGTGACTGGTCATCTCGTTAAATATGCCGCCCTGTGCAGGGAAAGCCAATGGGTACACAGTAGTCCCCACCAATGAAAGCTGATGGGGCGTGGTATACATGACGCTCAAGCACGCCCCAGGTAACTCACATACCGTACCTGTGCCCCGATTACACGCCGCTACCATAGGGCTTATACCTGCTTGTTTTTCAGCACGGCTGAAAGACAGGTATCCAAAGAGACAGGACGGTGCTACCTGAATTACACGCCGCAACCTTGCGGTGTTTTGAAGGTAAAAGGTACAATTGTCTCCGACACCCGGTGGTTTCTACCTCTCGGTAGCGGCGGTAAAGGTGCAATTAGAGTTTCATTTAAAATAACTCAATCCACAAAAAACAAGCTGCATACAGCTACATTGACGAAACAATAAAAAAAGTCATGGTTCTTGGATGAAAGAGAAAAAAAAAAAAAACGGAAGATTGCTGAGTGGTCAAGAGGTGAATATTGAATCTTAACCCTTTTCACGCAGTTCACATATTGTATTATTCTGAAGGCGTCTGAAAATAAAAGCAAAATAAAATATGCACAGGCCAATGAACAACTTTTTTTTATTTTTGCTGCAAAGGTGACGAGACTTGGCGTGGGTATTTTCAAAGTCAGCTCATCTGATTGCATCTTATATGCAGGCAAAATCAAATAAAAAATGATGCAACCAAACACCTGCAATATCGCCTTGAGTAACTGCTTAGGGCCGCTTCACACTGTGGTGTGATCAGGTCCGGGTCTGTCCGGGAGGACCCGGACAGCCGCGGACGGGATCAGCACACAGGACTGGGAGGCTATTATGCCCTCCGGTCCGGTGTGCAGCCGCACGCAGTTCCCGCTGCTAAGTCAGGACCGCGGGCGCCGCACACAGGACCGGAGGGCAAAATAGCCCCCCAGTCCTGTGTGCTGATCCGGTCCATGGCTGTCAGGGTCCTCCCGGACAGACCCGGACCGGATCACGCCGCACTGTGAAGCGGCCCTTACAGAGACACCCTCATGTGAGTCAATACAAATTGGGTCAGAATCAGATCATAGAATACAATAAAAATGCAGGATAAAAGCACTATGGATAAAAGCAGTCTGGAATACCCTTTGGTTCCTTCATGACCTTTCGGGATGTACATTATAATGGCCACATGGCCTTTTTTGAGTTTTGTGTTAATGCTTATTTTACCTTTTGTTTGGCTCCTTTCACATCAGCAGTTTACGCTGATGGCAGCAGTGGCGCCGACTTGCGGCCCGGCAAGCTCCATGCATTGTCTATGGGGCTTGCGGTCCAGTGTGGCAAGTGCGGTTCTGCCGGATGCGGCCGACCGTTAGGCAGCAGATGCGGCACATCAGCAAAAACCGCTGATGTGAAAGGGCCGTAACAAATGTCACATGGGCCCCAGAAACACGATTTGGCACCGGAGGGGAATATAGTTTTTTTTTTTTTTATATATATGGGCGCAAATGGGCTATAAGAAGGGGTTGTCCAAGTAGAGCACATCCCCTTTAGAAACATATCCATTAATCATTATATAATCGTTATCTAATAATAAATGGTTAGTTGTGTCCCATAAAATCAAATGTTAAAAAATGATCCAGATGTTATCCTGTGCAGACTACACTTTTGTTCCAGATAAAAATACTAATTGCTGTGGAATTTTGGTTAAATGGAAAACATTTGGGAACATTTCTGTACGATTTCAAACAAATCAGCAATAGACAACTTTTGTTTGTTTTTGTATTCCCAAATTGAATGCAAAACTATAAATAATGACTGAACATGTGAATTCAGGGTAACAGATCGATAAGAATTCCTTTCTATATGTTGGCATAAGACCCTCCTCTGTAAACTAGACGAGACAGTGACAGCATCGTCTGACTGTATGCTGAACCATGTATTAGATGCAGATCATAGGAGGAAAGGGAGCTGGAGCACAGTGAACAGTTGTTTGTAGAGAGCTTTATCTAAGAAAAGTTGGCACAATTAATTAAAAAGAAAATAGTTAGCAAGACAGCACGAAAATAAAGGATCTTGAAACTAAAACTCAGGGAAGAATTAACGTACAAGTGGTCTCTGGATAAGAGCACAATTGCAAAACACAATGAAAGTCTCCGAAAACTTTGGCCAGGAAGATGTTGATCATGTGTTATTTCATTTCCATCAGTGTAGACAGGAATAAACTCATGTGATAAAGTACTATAAAGTCATTACATGTCAACAGTACACACCAAAAATAGCATTAAGCTGTATTAAATAAAGAAAATACAGGGTAATCACTGCAAAAATAACTGGTGTAGGCCAGATGTTTCTGTGATTGATTTTCAATTACTATTAAATGTGTATATTAGGGTACCTTTACACATCACAACATTGCATGCAATTTCACTTGCAATTTACTGGTTGCAGTGAAATCATGGACACATTGTTCTATTTGTACACAGCCACAAAATGAACAATGTTTCCATGATTTCAATGCAACCAGTAATTGCAAGTGAAATTGCATGCAATGTTGCGACGTGTAAAAGGCACCCTAATGGCCACTTTACACGTCCCGATATCGTCGTCCAACTTCGATAAAAAGTCACGTGGTTCGTGCGTTGGCCCCGATATCGTTCGTGTGTTGTGTGGTGTAAGTGTGCAATCAGATGCAAGAACGATGCCAAAACGATATCGGGGAAGAATTGGCAGGCTCTCCAACTGCCCGATATTGGATGGACGATCTGGCAGGATCGTGGTGTGTGACAGCCCAACACTGACTTGGAGAACAACTTCCCCTATTCACTCCCATGTTAAATGGTTGTCCTCTGGTTCGCGCGTACAAGGGGGTGTAGACATCGCAGTTGTGCTGCCTGCCGATATCCCCTGTGTGACAGCTCCTATGCGATCTTGGATTTCAGCCAAAAAAGTGAACGCTCCCGTGCCGTTGTATCAATATCTAAACGATGTTGGGACGTGTAAAGCGGCCATTAGTCTCCTCGAACAATGCAACTCTTCTAGAAATCTATTTTTATACCATTTTGGCGGTTGTGAAGTTTTTCACTGTTTTTAGTGGATAACTTACAGATGTCCATAAGTACAACACTGATTCTTACACTAGAATTTTAACTAGGACTGGGGCCACACGAGTGTATGACTTGTGTGATTGCTATAGGAGAAAATCTCTTAATGTTAGGCAATGAGACAGCTCAGATCTACGATTTTTTTCCTCAGCTCTTAACGAATTTAGGAAATAAATAGCAGCATGCTGAAATTGTCAGCGAGTTTCAGATCACTCACCCTCATACAAGTCAATGGGAGATTGTGAAACATTGCACTGCACTCGGATATATCAGAGCGCAGCACGATGTATGCCGAGGCCGGCAATGGAGAAGATGAGAGAATAATCTCTCATCCGCAGCTGTGATCCGATTAGAGGATTAGATCACAATATATTACACTCGACTCCAGCTCACACCAAAGCCTGAGCTGAGGGTCATTAGCATATAGCTACGGATGCTCTCACATCGATCCCATACACTTGTCTAAAAATACCCCCTTTCTGTAGCAAGAAAAATGATATTGTTTGGCTTTGATACAAACAGCATACCTGCTCAAGAAATAGATTAGGAGTAAAATACAGGTGAGCAATGCCTTCTAAGAAATTAAGTATTGTATCTACTGAGATAATGTTAAGAGTCAATATTGGAGAAGACCTGTGCACGTGTTGAGTATTTTATTTAGCATTTCCCTTCAGTATTTGAAGCCAAAATCAGGAGAAGGTGGGAAATCCAGAAATGGTGATGGGTTTCGATTATACTTTTCCTCTGATTGTTCCATTCCTGATGTCTAACTCATACGGAGGTAAAAAGTCCCTAAATACTCAGCATGTGGCTGTAACAGAACATCATTTGTCTAGTCTGCTTTTCATAGTACTTAAACAATGTCCAATATGATAAATAGATAAAAAAAGATGATGATGATGCAGCACTTCTTCCCATACTGTGTGGCAATTTTGGTCTTATGACACATCAACATTCTCTTCCAATTCCAGTGTAACTGATTTACTCATGTTTGTCTTTCACATTTGAGAATTACAGGGAAAATAAAAAAAAACTTTGTACAAGCTAATTTTCCACTTGACCAAAACAGATGTTTAATCCATTATGATGATTCACGATGCTCCTTAATGAGAAATGCTCTTATGTCAGTGTGGGATGTTCTTCTATAATTGAGTTATTCATCACGTAACATGCTACCATAATTATAAAAGTACCGATCGGTGAGGCCGTATACAGATCCATGCATGCTAACGAGTCCTGAACTTCAAAGACAGATTAAATAACAAATTTACTGCTTGTATTACTCAACCTTGTGCTCTTTCAATTGGGCCAATATAAATAACGTAAAATAATACTATTGTGTGAGCTTACCATTCATTACAGGTCTTAATTCCTGTTTTATATGTTTTGTATACAAGGTAGGAAACCTCTATATAAAAGTGCTTAACCACAAACCGGAAATCCCATCTCCGGCATATATTAGCTACACTAGATCCCCGGCAGACACATCCCTGTATTTTTTACATAAGTAACTGAGGGAGCAATAAGTAAATGATGTTATTTATTTGTGCATTTCCATTTTCATAGAGCACATAATAGCCCGAGTATAAGTCTCAGCAGTTAACATTAGTAATCTCGTGTTCAAATCCCACCAAGGACAAATCCACAAGAAGTTTATATGTTCTACCTGTGTTTGTGTGGGTTTCCTCCAGGTTCTCTGGTTTCCTTCCACATACAAATACATACTGAAGGGAACCTAGATTGTGAGTCCCATTAGGGACAGTGATAATTGTGACTATATAATGCTATGGAATATGATGGTGCTATATAAGTAAAAGAAAACAAACCAGATCATCCTTCCTATATGAGATAGTTTACCAACCCATGCCAAAACAATGGATGCAAGTGTAAAGTGGGGGTGACTTGTGAATCTATAACCACTCTACTCTTCAGAAAGGACATGCATACGATTTTGAAATGCATCTGTGGAGTCAAGTACTGATGTTGTGAATATGGTTTGGGCCACACTCATTCTAAAGGTCCGAAACTTTAGCCACAATGTTGAATGAATGAACTAGTCTAGTCGTCATTGTAAGTTAGAGCTTTTAGGTTACTTGAAGAAAAGACCAAATGCTGAAAAACAGTCGCATACCAATATTTCTCCTCTACCAAATCTTCCAGCAAGCCCTATCTATTCCACTAGTTAGCAACTCCAGGCAATCGCCACACGTACAATAGTTCATTCAGAGTGCCAGACAGTGAGATGTGATTTATCTCTCCAGAGAACACGTCCACCGCTCCAGAGTCCGATGGCAGCGTGCTTAACACCATTCCTATCACAGCTTTGCATTGGACATGGTAATCTTAGGCTTGTGTGCAGCTGCTTGACCATGGAAACATTTTATAACACAGTTGTAGGCTCTTGTAAAACCCATATTTGCTGACTGACAGGTAAGTTACAAGGAATTTGAATTTCCTGTAGGTTGTCCTACTTCATTAGCGGATCACTCACAAAGGTTTCAGAAGGATCAGCTTTTCACATACATACCATGATAAATCAAATTACTTCCTTAAAATAGTCAAATAAATTCTCACTATTGGATAACCCCTTCACCCCAGGGCGATTTTTCTTTTCAGTTTTTCCCTCCCCTTCTTCCAAGAGCCATAATTTTTTTAATTTGTCGTCAATATAGACATAGGAGGGCTTGTTGTACAATGAGATGTACTTTCAGATGAAATAATTTATTTTACTATATAGCGTACTGGAAAATGAAAAAAAAAAAAAATTCAAAGTGCGGTGAAATTGCAAAAATAGTGCAATTACATGATTATTTTTGGATTTTTTATTCACTAGATGATAAATCAACATGACGGTGTGATGCCTCAGGTTGGTATGAGTTCGTAGATACTAAACATGTATACTTTCACTTATCTAAAGTGGTGAAAAAAATTTCAGAAGTTTTTAAAGAAAAAGAATTGACGTTTTAGCGCCATTTTCCGTGACCGGTAGTGTTCTTATTTTTCGGGATCTGGGGTTGTGTGATGGCTTATTTTTTGTGTCTTGAGCTGACATTTTAATGATACATTTTTGGGTGAATGCGCCGTTTTGATTGCAGTTATTGTATTTAATTGCAATTTTGCGTGACCAAAAAACCTAATTTTGGCATTTGGACTTATTTTCCATTACGTAGTTCACAGATCTGATTAGTTGATTTTATATTTTGATAGATCGGGCATTTCTGAATGTGGCGATACCAAATGTGTGTGTTTTTATTTTCTTTAATAGTTTTATTTTCAATGGGGCAAAAGGAGACAATTTGAAACTTTAGTTTTTTTTTCATATTTGTACAAACTTTATTATTTCTTTCCTTATTTTACTTTGCACACTAGAGGGCCTCAGCACTCCACTGTCTGATCGCTTCCTCTGTGTTCGGATTGGCTACAGCCCATCCGAATATAGGGGAAATAATCACTCCCTGCCGGTGATGTCACTGGAAGGAAATTATTCAGGACAGCTTCTGAGGTCAGAGGACCCAAAGCTGTCCAGGTAACAACAGAGGTCCCATGATCGCATCACAGAACTTCCGATCATGGCAGGGAATGGTGCGATCCCCGCCACGGTGCTATGGACGAACTGTCGCCCACTGACAGCGCGATCCAAAGGGTTAACACCACCAATCAGATCGCAGATCCGATCGATGTTAGCTACACATCTCTGCTGATGAGATCAGGTGAGAAGTGGTGTGGAGAACACAAGTTCACAGTGTGAGCTCATATCAGGTGACGGGACATGACCAAGGACGTACTATTATGTCCTAGGTCATGAAGGGGTTAAAGAGAACCTGATAGCTGATAACTGCTGCCCATGAATCGGCTGCATGTATCAGACACTGGCTGTATTAAATTAGCAATGTATGCTTCACTCAGAAACGCTGCAGCGTTTCAAAGAGATATATGCTTTTAAAAGCCACCGAGCACCGAGCCACAAGATAGTCTAGTCGGTCAGGCAGGTCCCTGATGAAAGCATGCAAGCAGTGGCGTACAGAGAATGTGGATATTGTTAATATGCTTGTTATCATACATTCAACTGTAACGGCAACCAAGCTGCAGACTACAAACTGGTGAGCCCAGAGCAGCAGAAGAACGAGGAGAAGTAAGCATTTATTATTTTATTTTTAAATCAGTGAGTACACTGGTGCCATAATATTATGTGGAGGACTATGGGATGTGCATTATACTATATGGAGGACAATGGAGGTGCATTATACTATATGGAAGACTATGTTGGGCCATTATAATATTTGGAAGGCTGGGAGGGAGCCTTTAATCTGTATGAAGGGCTATCTGAGGGTCATTACACTTTAAGCAAGCAGTTACACAGTATGAGTGTTTGTGTGGGGTCCGTCATACTGTGTGGAGGCCATGATATTATTTGGAGATCTGATGGGAGTCATCAGAGTGTGAAGAAGTGTGGGGGCCATATACTCTATGTAGGCCTATTATACTGAATGGACAGCTGTGTGGAGGTCATGGTTGGGAATCATACTGGGTTGGGATCACAATACTTTGCCAAGGTAGTTGGGGGTACAGTAGGGTCATCATACTGTGCGTGTGGAGGGTAATATGAAGGTAATCACTGTGGGGGTATCATCACAGTGCTTGTTGGGCACCTTTGTTGGTCTTTACGGGAACAATGAAAGAGGAATCTAGGAACTTCAGAGGAAAATTATTTTCTAATGGCTGCAAAGTTGTGACATATGTTCTTCTGTGGCCCCGCTGAAGATAATTTTTTTTTTTTTTTTGGGAGGGGGAAGTGGGCAATTATAATAACGGCTTCATGATTTCTGTGTGTCCTGTGTGCGCATTTAGTCTGAGGCCTGAGAGTCCAGGAGAGTGGGTGAAGAGAAGCCACCCACCTGTCCGAGTCCAACGACTAGTGCACAGTGTGGCAGCCATTAAAAGTATGTATTTATATAAAACACAGCAGCATTTCAGAGTCAAACATACATGACGGAGTTCATACAGCCAATGCCTGATATAAGCTGCCCATGGATTGGGCAGCATGCATCAGCTGTTCACTTTAACTATTGTGAGCTATTAAACACATTCTATAGAGAGTATAATCTATTCCGTACAACAGAGGTCCAATGCAGCCTCTAACTAAAGGTGTACTTACAAAAGAGTAAAATATTAAAAGTAACATTGTTTAGCCATATACACTACCAACCGTTACTTAGGCTAATGTATTGTAAGTGGAGAAGTGGACCAGTCAGATCTACAACAGTATTATACTGCCCTCTACTGGGCAACAGAGGTAATTACATCGCAGCAGTAAAAATGAACGGTCCTGAGAAGTCTTTAAGGCCCAAAAATATTCCAGCTCAACAAGTATATTTATTATAGTATTTTTCAAAAAGTATTGTAGAAGAAACTGGCACATTTCAAATAAAAACATGCATTCATAGTCACTGCATGATTAAGATTGCATGTTTGCATTTGAAACATGTTGTTTTCCTCTTCATCTCCCGGCTGCTTGCAGCGGAAATACCCCGACCGGCGCTAGCGAGCTCGCTCAGTGTGACACGCAGCAGCGACCAGGCCCCCACTGTGAGATCACTGATCGTGCCAGAATGGCCTGGACCATTTTTTGATCATTGGGATCCCGCTAGGCAGCATGCATCAGTGTGGTTCACGGGGACAACGACCAACAACCTCAATACTACGCCCGAGAGTGACAGGGTCCCAACGACCGCCATATTGTTGCTGCATCGCTGGTGAGATCTGACTGTTTGCCATCTCACCAGCGACCACGTGGTGACGCTCCAGCGATCCTTACCAGGTTGTATCGCTGTCGGGATCGCTGGAGCGTCGCCAAGTGTGACAGTACGTTACTGATCGCTCATTGCATTATTCTTAAATCTTCATAAATAAACTACATACATATTCTAGAATACCCAATGCATTAGAATCAGGCCACCATCTAGTACCATAATAAATGTTGAATGTTTTCTCTCCTCGTTGAGCTGGAATATTTTTGGAATCTTCTGCTAACCTGGACATCTAGTCAATGAGGATCCCATGCACCTAATGTGTCGCATCACATTACTGAAGGTGAGTAGGTTCTGTTTTTGTTACTTTTTGTCACAGGGGATCTTACAGAAGATCTTACAAAATTTAACCATGTTTGCACTACTCCTTTAACCTTCCTAGCGTTATTCCCGAGCCTGACTCGGGGTTAACATTCACTACCAGAAGCGTTAACCCCGAGTCAGGCTCGGGCTTACCCGCGTTCGCGGCAGATGCGGTAAAAAAACCGCATCTGCCGCACTTGCCGCACTTGCCGCATAGCTGCCGCACTTGTGCCGCACTCGCGGCGCGGTTGCGGCGCGGTTGCGGTAATCTGCATAGTAAAGGGAACCATGCAGTAGACATGAGATAAGGATTGTATACACTTACATGAGGGCGTCTCCCTGTGTGTGCTGGCACTTGTGAGCTGTGTTCGTCATGCCTGCTCTCCCCCTCCCTTATGCCCGCCCCCTCTCAGCCTGCTATAGTGCTGTGAGGCTGATCTCGTCATAAAGGGGCGGGGCTAAATCGCGCATCCCGGTAGCCCCGCCCCTTTATGACGAGATCAGCCTCACAGCACTATAGCAGGCTGAGAGGGGGCGGGCATAAGGGAGGGGGAGAGCAGGCATGACGAACACAGCTCACAAGTGCCAGCACACACAGGGAGACGCCCTCATGTAAGTGTATACAATCCTTATCTCATGTCTACTGCATGGTTCCCTTTACTATGCAGATTACCGCAACCGCGCCGCGAGTGCGGCACAAGTGCGGCAGCTATGCGGCAAGTGCGGCAAGTGCGGCAGATGCTGTTTTTTTACCGCATCTGCCGCGAACGCGGGTAAGCCCGCTTTTAGCAACAAAAACCAGACCTAAACAGACCGCCAGGGAGGCTACAGTGATTAATTTGTAAAACAGTAAAATACTCATTCTAGAACAATAAATGGCCAGTTATGACTCAGGAATACTCATGAAGTCTGTACCTAATATAGGACAATAATTTAATTAATTAAATAAATAAATAAATAAATAAATAAACAAAAAGGATATATTTTGGTCCGTTAGAATGGAGCAGCAAGTATACATTCTCAACTACTGCTCCGCCCATTCCCTAAGGGACTGCCATTTGCTGCACTTGGCTTTCTACAGCAGCCTCAAAGAGAATAAAAGCAATGGCGGTCGGGTGGACGACTTGCCACAGCATTTTGTAGCAGGCATAAAAAGATTCTCATCCGCCAATCGAATGGGAGTTGCAGAGATGGGGCATCCTCGATCAGTAAGCTATCAACTATTTTATGAATAGGTTATATATTGTTTTTTAACGTGACTTTTCTTTTAATAGTATTATATGCAGGAAGCTCCCTCTTGTGGCCACATTGATAGAAGGCATCAAATGAGTGACTCCGTGTGGATTCGTGGGGGGTAGAGGAGCATGGTAAAGACTAAGCAGAGGAGCAGCATTAAGGTAAACTTAAAATGTGAGGAAAAGAGAGAAAGTGTGAGGAATAAGGCGCAGCCTATAGAGTGCAAATATGCAGGGGAAGCTGCTATTCTACAACATACAACTCTCCTGTAAGCATTCCTTTTCTGAATAACACAATATTTCTCAGTGCCAGCCTGTGCTGGGTACTTTTGGAAAGAAGCACATTCCGTCATGCAGATCCTGGCCTTGACTTTTGTTTCAGACACTGCTCTACAAAAAGTGAAAACTTCCCCGTAATGCATGGGAAGCGGTCACGCCCTCAATGTGCAAGTTTGACCAGTCACTCAGATACAGGGCTAACCAAATGCAGTCATCCAGATTAACCTATACGCTTCCCCTCCAGTGTCTATAGTTTAATAGCAGCCGACGCAGGTGCCTACCCATTGTCTGGGTCTTGACATCAGTAGGCAGAGGCAACTGTACTGGTAAATTGTTAGATATTGTATATGGAAATTAGCTGTTTTCTGTGCTATAAAAATGTATAACTTACATGAAAAAAGCAACTGTAATCAACAATGCTAGGCAGATTTTTAAGAAGTACAGAAATCCAATCCCCTACCTCCAAGGAATGGAAAAAATATATATTGTTATAAATGAATCATTTGCCTTTGTCCCCTAATTTAATGGCATGATTGAAGAAACTATATAAGAAATGTATTTTTAAATTCTAGAAAAACTTCTATTTCTCTTCCACGACTGATAATTCACTCACAAATCACTGGTAAAAATCACAAATTGTCACTTCAATGAAGAAGTTGATGAACTCTAGCGCCACCTTTAGGTAGAAATCCTCAGTCATAGTCAACTCTTTAACAAGCCTTATAACATGACCAAGGATTTGTGCCAGATCAGAACCTCAAACTACAGATGCTGCATTTGGGGGTAACTGCCCCTCATCAGTGTAGTGTGTGGGATATTCTGATCTGGTCTGTATGAGAGGCTAAGACTAGGTCTGGGGAACTAGCTATCTACCTTAGGGCCACGTCACACACACACAGATATTTGTGCAGCTATTGTTCACAGATCTCTGGTTGCAGTGAAATCATGGACACATTGTACACGGCCACAAAATGGAACAAGATGTCCATGATTTCACTGCAACCAGAGATCTGTGAACAATATCTGCACAAATATCTGTGTGTGTGACTTGGCCCTTATGGAGAGAAGTTTCTCTGCAGCCATAAGGAGACAGATAAGTTGATCAACTTATCTGTCGCCTTATGGCTGCAGGGAAACTCCTCTCCATAAGGTAGATAGTTGGTAAAATCACAGAATTTCATCTCACAGAGAGGAGCTAAAGGTCGTCACTCGAACATCAATGGAGAGGGGCTTAAGAGGGCGGGGGGGCAGGGGGCTAGACAGGCAAAGATATTATACTGCTCAAGTTCAGCTGGAATGACATTTTGTGTTTCACTTTCACTACATTAATACCTAATGCAGATGTAAACTGTGCTGACAACTAGAGTCTCAAATAATTATCTTTTGCCTTCTCAAAGCTTCGGTAGATACCTAAATGTCCGTTACCTCTAAACTCAGCTCCAGAACTGCTAGTCTCCTATCTACAGCTCACATAGAAAAAAAAAAGAGAATTCTGCTCCACTCACAAAAATAACGATAGACATACGGTATATTATGCTTGAGAGAGAAAGAAAGAAAAAAAGAAAGAAAGATGTCACCCGAAGATACTACACCAAGAACAGTTGCAGTGTGAGGGTAAATGGAAGAAGGACAGCCTATTTCCAACAGAGCCGAGGAGTGAAACAGGGTTGCAGCCTCAGCCCAACGCTCTTAATATCTATATAAAACGAGCTGGCAGTGGCTCTGGAGTCCTCCTCAGTACCAGGACTCACCTTCCATGACACCAAGGTGAAATTTCTGCTGCATGCTGATGACTTTGTGCGGTTATCACCGAGAAAGGCCTTCAAGATAATATGTAATTCCTAGAGACCTTCAGCAGCATATGGGCATGCCAATCAACCAGAACAAAACTATCATCATGGTGTTACAGAAAAGAAAGCAGATACCAGTGCCCATCCTTCGTTTATGATAGACAATTGTCCACTTACAAAAACCAACAAGTCATCCTATCCGGGCCTAGAACTCAGCCAATCAGGGAGCTTTAAGCAAGCTATAGAGACATGCAAAGTCTTCTATGCCATCAGAAGACGTCAGTAGTACCTTATGGCACCTGTAACCATCTGGCTAAAAATCTATGACACCCTCATTACCACAATCCTTCTGTGGAAAACCCCAATGAGTGACAGATCCTGAGCCGGTACAGATTGAGCGCCCACAGCCTACTCATCGAATCCGGGCGCCACAGACAGAACTACAAGCCCAAGAGAGCAGACTGTGCCAGCAGTGCCCCCAGGAGGTCGTGGAGGATGCGGCCCACTTCTTGCTGTGGTGCCCTAAATACTCCGCATGAGGGACACTCACTTCAAGAGACTGTCTGATCTCCTCCCAGACTTCTACTAAATGGAGGAGGAAGAGAAACTGCCGATACTACTGGGAGAAGAGGAAAGTGCAGCGGCCATAGCAGCACAATATGTCAGTGCCTGCCACAGACTAAGAGGAGACTGATATATGTCATGAACTTATATACCCCACCCAGGATTGTGCCTATCCCGGTCCCCTCTTTTTACCATTTGTTTTGGCAATGTTAACATGTACTGCCAATAAAGCTCATTTGAATTTGAAATTTGAGAGAGAAGAACAGAAATGCTCTGTACAGTACAAATGCTGTCCTCCTATGAAAATGCCAGCACACAGCCGACATTCACAGGAAGATCGTTATGACAGACACAGGGATCATCAGTTGAACCCTGGTTATCATGACAACCCATCGGCACCCCACACAATGATGGCACTCAGTTATTCAAGAAGCTTAAAATATTGTGCAAGGCTGCTTTCACATGTGTGATTATTGTAATTCTCAGCAGATCCGGCAGATGTCGCTGCATCTGCCGCGTAACGGCCGACTTGCGGAACCGATCCAGAGAGCCCCATTCATTTTCTAAGTGGCTTGCAGTCAGGTGCGGCAAGTGTTATATTGCCGAATCCGGCACTTGCGGCACTCAAAAACAACACTGCTAGCAGCGGTTATTTTTTTGTGCTGCCGGATTAAGCAGTGTCACATCTAACTGCAAGCCCCTTAGAGAATGAATGGGGCTCTCTGGATCGGTTCCGCAAGTCGGCCGTTACGCGGCAGATTCAGTGACATCTGCCGGATCTGCAGGGAATTACAATAATCACAGATGTGAAAGAGGCCTTAAGGTTTTGGTTGAATATGTCAACCAACACTTGAACAGTTTGTGGACAGTGCAGGAAGGATCCAGATATATTCTCTTTCTTTTGTGATTGTTTTCAACACCTAGAGGACATATGTGCGTAATGCTTATCAAGCATATTTTGGGGTTAAACTGGGAAACCTTAAGCCCCTCCATAAAGTAGGCAAGGCATGTGTTGAAAACCTGAGACAGAGGACCACTTTAGAGCTCCAATGGTGTGGGAGAGTCTCATAACCATGGTAATGACTGCTAGATCTGCAAGGTAAATATTAAAAGTATGACAAAGACAAAACCTTTCATCCAGCACAAAAACATGATGGCAGAGTACTGCTGGTGTTTACAGAGCGACAAATAAGATCATACCAGAATTATTCTCAAAAAAAAGAACATTTATCCTTAACAATTAAAGCACCAACTCAATCGGCTTTATTGCTTTGTTTTTTTCAGCACTATAGTCAGGGGCTGGCTGGCAGATCGTGCCCTGGAGGGCAGTCCACTTTTTCCAGCCAGCGGCCAAGTGATGACCGGGGGGTTGCAATCCAGAGGCCAAGTGAGGAGCGGGGGAATGCTATCGCTCCAGGGGCCAAGTAAGGAGCTGCTGCCGCTCCAGTCCCGAGTCACTGTCAGCCTCCACTCCTCCCAGTCCCGCCTGCTGTGTCCCAGGTCCCGCTATCACTCAAGTGAGTATGCGGCTGCTCTCACTGTGGGGGCGGCCCTAAACTAGTGCTAAACCACCGGCCCAGGGGCAAATGCCTCTCTGTCACCTGGGCCAGTCCACCCCGACTATAGTGGTGCTTTACCTCCAAGTCCTCTGCCCCTGGTCCTACACTTACCCTCCGACGCTTTCATCTGTTTTCAGTGTTGCTCTGGCCCCACAACACAATCTTGTACCTGTAACTTCTGTCTATCCAGAAATCAGAAGTTACATCACAAGCGATCAATGAATCTCTATGAGCGCCAGGATGAGGCTCCCATAGAGATGTATTGAGTAGTGACCTCCGGTGCCCTCCATGACACACTAGAACTGTAAAATTTCACAAACTGACAGACGACAGGAGTGAACAGTGAAAATAAGATGAAGACACCAGAGGGGGAGTATACGACTAGGGGTGGGGGACTTAGATTTATAACACCACTCCAGTGGTGAAGCTAAAAAAAAACAATAGACTCATTTTTTGCATTAAATATATTACATGCTATTGCTTCTTCGAATTTTAATTACCCCTGATATTTTACTTAAACCTTTCATTAAACATTTCTCATTTGTGAAAAAATGTAATTTGGGTAAAATCACCAAAAATAGGTCAGAAACAACTTTTTTTCTCAAATGTAGAATATGTTATGCTTTTAAAATCAATAAATAAAAAGATGTTTTTTGATGTAACAAAAGTAGTCTTGATTTGTATTGTTTTATTCAACAGGTCAGCTCTATATGTCAATGGAGCAAGAAATAACTGATCATTAAACAGCATTACTAATATATCCCAAAAGGTGGCACTGTTGTAATGGATCAAGTTTTGCTGCTTTCTTCCTAGCCATGCAAAGTACGACTTTCCAATGAAAACGCTAAGGTAAAAAATGTTTGTACCTGGTTGGCCAGTAGATAGAAAAATATTAAAATGTGAGAGCTATAATCTAAGTAGTATAGTATCCAAGGATAGATTTATTTATTGGTCATAAACCAGATGGGCTTGAATAGGCAGATATACATGTACCGTAAATGAGTGAACATTGATATTCCAGCTGTTAGGAATAAAGGCAGAATTCACCCTAAACGCGTAGACTGGACTATGTCTTCTAATGTGTTGCACTCCCTTTTTTTATTGAGATGAAAATAAATGATAAGTTTTAAATAATTTACTTTGAAGCAGATGCCGATTTTTTTCTTCATTATCTATTGATATTCCAGACCAGGAAAAATAATACGTTTAAAAAGAAAAACATATAAAAGGTAAATTAAAAAAAAATAGGCTGATCCTTCCTCAGTTTGAGATGGAAGCTGAAACTGTGGTGAGATACCAGCCTCTTTCTATAATATCCTACATCTTTGCTTAAAGAGGACCGGTCATCCCCCCTGCTGCATGGCAATCTAAATGCAGCACTGAATGCAGCATGTCTGCTGCATTCAGTGAAGGGGTCCCCCATGTGTCTGTGTGCTGTGTACCCCGAGATATAGCCTTAGGAAAACTCACTGATAGAAGACATGAGGGCAGTCCCTGGTGCAGGAGCCAGCTCGATTGACGGGGCCATTCCCTTCCCCCTCAGCCTCTCTGTGCTGCTTCTGCTGTGCTAGCTCTGCCCTCCTCCTCTCCTGCTCTCCATCACTCATCCTGCCTCACACAGCATGCAAATCATTTGTCATGACTTCAGCTCCAGATTCCTGCCCTGCTGTCTGAACAAAGCATAAACAGCACAGCAGGAGGCGGCACAGACAGGCAGAGGGGGTGGGAATGGCCCCCCAGTCAATCTAGCTGGCTCCTGCACCAGGGTCTGCCTCCATGGCTTCTAACAGCGAGTTTTACTAAGGCTATATCTCAGGGTACACAGCACACAGACACATAGGGGACCCCTTCCCTGAATACTGCATTCAGTGCTGCATTTAGATTGCCATGCAGCAGGGGGGTGACAGGTCCTCTTTAAGTTTAGAGTGTTACCATAAGCTAGAAAAATAGGATTTTCCCCCTAGAAACCACACCATCCTTGTCCTTTGGCTGTGTAATATAGATATAGCCACCATTGTAACATGAAGTACATCACTCTTCTAGTGAACCATGCTGGAAAACATTAACTACACATGGGGGACCCCTTCCCTGAATGCAGCATTCAGTGCTGTATTTAGATTGCAATTCAGCAGAGGAGTGACAGGTCCTCTTTAAAGTTTAGAGGATTCTAAAGGATAACTAAAGTCCAGGACATTAACAGACATCAGAGTTTAATAGACATGTCTAAGATTGGAAACATCAGAATTCTGCCAGCGAGATCATTGCCATGTCTAAAATGAATAGATTATTAATAGTTTATTCTGCTGGAAATCTTCATGATGCAACAGGACTGACATAGTTCCCCTGGGAGATGCCTCCAAGCTGCCAGGCAGTGATCAGAGATTTTCTGGAAGTCCAGTGATTTCAGAAACACTGTGAAAGCTCGTATCATGTTTAATGGTATAGAGCAGTGATGGCGAACCTATGGCACGCGTGCCCGGGGTGGCACGCAGAGCCGCTTCCCCTGGCACGTGGCCTCGCCACTACACTGTCGCTTTGATCTGCCGGCGCGCGCCGCGGCGCCGGCAGTTCAAAGCTGTGTCAGAGCAGAGGAGACATTTCTCCTCTCTCTGACACTTCCTAGCCCCGCCCTCCCGGCCAGCGTCATGTGACAGCGGTCATGTGACGCGCCCGGCGTCACGTGACCGCTCTCAGCGCGGGTCGGGAGGAGAAGACTGCAGAAGATGTCTGGAGAGGAAACTGCAGCAGGAAGGTGAGTATGACATTACTAAGGGGGGGGCAGAATGGGCATAGTACTCTGTGCTGGGGGCAGGACGGGGCATTACTAAGGAGGGGGCAGAATGGGCATATTACTCTGTGCTGGGAGCAGGACGGGGCATTACTAAGGAGGGGGCAGAATGGGCATATTACTCTGTGCTGGGGGCAGGACGGGGCATTACTAAGGAGGGGGCAGAATGGGCATATTACTCTGTGCTGGGGACAGGACGGGGCATTACTAAGGAGGGGGCAGAATGGGCATATTACTCTGTGCTGGGGACAGGACGGGGCATTACTAAGGAGGGGGCAGAATGGGCATATTACTCTGTGCTGGGGACAGGACGGGGCATTACTAAGGAGGGGGCAGAATGGGCATATTACTCTGTGCTGGGGGCAGGACGGGGCATTACTAAGGGGGGGGGGCAGAATGGGCATATTACTCTGTGCTGGGGCAGGAAGAGGCATTACTAAGGGGGGGGCAGAATGGGCATATTACTCTGTGCTGGGGACAGGACGGGGCATTACTAAGGGGGGGGCAGAATGGGCATATTACTCTGTGCTGGGGGCAGGACGGGGCATTACTAAGGGGGGGCAGAATGGGCATTTTACTCTGTGCTGGGGGCAGGACGAGGCATTACTAAAGGGGGGCAGAATGGGCATATTACTCTGTGCTGGGGGCAGGACGGGGCATTACTAAGGGGGGGCAGAATGAGCATATTACTCTGTGCTGGGGGCAGGACGGGGCATTACTAAGGGGGGGCAGAATGGGGCATATTACTCTGTGCTGGGGGCAGGACGGGGCATTACTAAGGGGGGGCAGGATGGGGCATATTACTCTGTGCTGGGGGCAGGATGGGGCATATTATTATGTGATGGGGCAGGATGGGGCATATTATTATGTGATGGGGCAGGATTGGGCATATTATTATGTGATGGGGGCAGGATGGGGCATATTATTATGTGATGGGGCAGGATGGGGCATATTATTATGTGATGGGGGCAGGATGGGGCATATTATTATGCGATGGGGCAGATTATTATGGGATGGGGCAGGATGGGGCAATAGTAACGGGCAGGATGGGGCATATTATGTGATGGGGCATATTATTGTGATGGGGGCTGATGGGGCATATTATTATGTGATGGGGCTGATGGGGCATATTATTATGTGATGGGGCTGATGGGGCATAATATTTAATGGGGCTGATGGGGCATATTATGTAATGGGGCTGATGGGGCATATTACTATGTGATGTGGGCAGGATGTGGCAGATTAATATGTGATGGGGACAAGGATGGGGCACATTACTGCTGGATGGGGCATATTACTGCATAGGGCCAAGGATGAGGCACATTAGTGCAGGATGGGGCATATTACTGCAAAGGAATAAGGGTGGGGCATATTAATGGCAAGTGGACAAGGATGGAACACATTACTGCAGGATGGGGCATATTACTTCAAGGGGACACGGATGGGCATATTACTGCAAGGGGAGAAGGCTAGGGCATTACTGCAGGATGGGGCATATTACTGCAAGGGGACAAGAATGTGGCATATTACTGCAGGATGGGGCATATTGCTGCAAGGGGACAAGGATAGGGCATTACAGCAGGATGGGGCATTACTACATGATAGGGGCAGGATGGGGACATTACCACAAGGGACAAGGATGGGACATTACCGAAGGGGACAAGGATGGGGCATACTACAAGGTGATAAGGATAAAGACATTACTACAAGAAGGGGGTCAGGATAGGAACATTACTGCCAGGAGAGGGTCAGGATGGAGCACAACTGCAAGGAGAGGGTCAGGATGGGGCCATAAATGCATGGAGATGGTCAGGATGGATCATATAGCTAGGAGAGGATCAGAATGGAGCACATAGCTAGAAGGAGAGGATCAGAATGGAGCTCATAGCTAGAAGGAGAGGATTAGGATGGAGAACATAGTTAGAAGGAGAGGGTCAGGATGGAGCATGTAACTACAAGAAGAGGATCAGGATGGAGCACATAGCTATAAGGAGAAGATCAGGATGGAGCACATTACTACAAGGAGAAGATCAGGATGGAGCACCTAACTGCAAACAGAGGGTCAGGATGGAGCACATTACTACAAGGAGAGGGTCAGGATGGAGCACATAGGTACAAGGAGAGGGTCGGGATGGAGCACATTACTGCAAGGAGAGGGTCAGGATGGAGCACATTACTGCAAGGAGAGGGTCAGGATGGAGCACATAGGTACAAGGAGAGGGTCAGGATGGAGCACATTACTGCAAGGAAAGGGACCAGGATTTCAGCATGAAATCTGCTTGCATTCCATGATAAAATCTATCTTCTGTCTAATATTCTGCATTTTTTCCATACAGATCAATCCACTTGCTGTTTCTAGAAAGGGCAGTGGCAGCGGCTCAGCTTCAATGTGCAGTACACATGAGCTGGATGACCACTGCCGAAGAGAAGAGAAGACTGCAAAGGTAAGTTTAAAATCAATTAATTGTTAAAATAATTGAATTGATCATCAATGTTTCAGGACTACATGCCCTGTACAGGGAAGAGAGAAGGCAACCGCTTGCTCTCCCCCCTGTGCAGCGCTTATGATTACCACTGCTGCAATTTAGGTTATATTATCGTATTGGCACTTCGCCATAAATAATTTCGTTTTGGGTTGCGGTTTGGGCACTCGGCCTCAGAAAGGTTCGCCATCACTGGTATAGAGGAAGAAATACAATGTTGCCCACTAGGAACTCTGGTAATATGTAGGAAGAGTGTGGTATGTGACTGCACTTTCATAGGATGACCACTAGTAGAACTATGAGCACAGGGAACCAGAGGGAGCGCTCAGACCATCTCACAAGGATTAATCAGGAAATCTTCTGTGTATTATTACATTTTTAGGATCTCCTCTGTCAGGTATCAAACACAATCTTACAAAAGCAGAGCATTAATAACATTTTTCACATTTTGGCAGCTTTCTTTGTGTGGTTTCCCTAATTGTTACATTTAATTTTTTACACCTTTTCTTTTTTAAAGAAACTAAATATCAGCTTTTACGTTAAAAAAAAAAAAAAAACTTACATTTAGCTCCAAGCTATAAAACAATGTCTGAAAATATTTCACAATTACATTTTTTAAGCATTTCATCATACTGTGAATCTATCAGTAACATTTGCAGAGCTAGTGCAGGTCAGGTCAGTGTAAATCATTTCCATGAATACCGACTTTACCACTATCTTACACCCAGTTGGGCCAAAATTCGCATTTGATCCACATGCATATTAGTTTTGTAAGTGCATTGTATCAATGCACTTGCAGTCCTTGGCTTGTTTTAGCTTCTCCATGCCAGTGCCACCCACTGATTCTTGATCAACAATAGAGAGCAGAGATGACGGCTTGGAGTAGAGCTACTGTCTTAGGGCCCTTTCACATCTGCGTTTTTCGTAATTCGCGGCAGATGCGGTGAAAAAAACGCATCTGCCGCGTTTGCCGCATAACGGTTCCACTTGCGGCACGGTTGCGGTTTTTTCCATAGGAAGTATAGGGGGACTTGCGGCAGATGCGGCAAGTGCGGTATTGCACTTGCGGCAGGTGCGGCAGAGAAAAAAACCGCGGCTTACTGCGGTTTTTTTCTCTGCCGCACCTGCCGCAAGTGCAATACCGCACTTGCCGCATCTGCCGCAAGTCCCCCTATACTTCCTATGGAAAAAACCGCAACCGTGCCGCAAGTGGAACCGTTATGCGGCAAACGCGGCAGATGCGGTTTTTTCACCGCATCTGCCGCGAATTACGAAAAACGCAGATGTGAAAGCACCCTTAGCTGTCAATCAAGCAGTGGAAAGTGCTGCCGGCAAAGATAAGCACAGAAAAGCTGAGGACTGCAAGTGCACTGACCTGTCCACAAGTGCACTTACAAGCCTAATTTGCATATGGTTAAAATATGCATTTCTGTGCAACAGGGCACCACAAATAGCAGCAAAATGAGTTTTCATGGAAATGTTTACACTAGAGGAAATAAAATAAATAAAATGGATATGTAAAGGGTCCAAGTTGAGAAAGACCAATTCAGAAAAGACTTTTAAAATAACTTCTTTGCTAGTATTAAAAACTACCTCATTTTTCGGACTATAAAACTAACTTTTTTACATGACTGTGGAGTCGGAGTTGGTGCCCACTGTGATTGAGTCGGAGACTGTATAAAAGACAGACTCATAAAATATATAATAAATTGGGTACAGAAGTTCAATGCAGTATGTGCTGAATATTATTATGTTCTATCTAAATATCTTGATTATTGTATCATAATAATTACTAAAGCCTGATGTTCACATTCTACTGCAATAAATTTATCATTTAACCACGAGTTGTGTATGAAGTGGTTGAGTCATGGAGTCGGAGCCTGGGAAATTGAGGAGTCACTAACCAATTCCACAGCCCTGCTTTTTTCCCCCCAAAATTTGGGGGAAAAGCGGCAGTACATCTTATAATCCAGATGTACAGTACCTATCTGTGAGGGGGCAACGGTGCTGGAGTGAGTCAGTAGGTAGAAACAGAAGCAGGAGCAGGCTGCAGCAGCACCTGCCAGTGATCACACGTGCCTGCTGTTTAAGAAAATTTAATATGCGCTGTTCCTTCTACATGCATATTACATTTTCTTAAACAGCACGGCACACAACACCGCCCCCAACTGCTGCAGCCACAGTGTGCACACTATTAAAGAAAGTGGATGGTCACTGTTTCCAATGCATATCATCCCACGCGTTTTGAGCAGTAATATCATGACAGCTGACGGACAATTATACTTACCGTCCATCACTCCCCCGCAGCGTGATGTACTCTTCTCATGCCGGCAGCTGATGGCACATTGGATCATATATGTCAGGATGGGGGATCCATATATTGTTAGAGGCAGGTTCCACAGGCTATTATCTGCTGGGCATGGGGCGCGTTCACCCCGTGAGCCCGCTCCATACACCCACTTTAGACTTGTGCCGTTCAAAAACGTTGGATCTCGTGAAAGAGTTAAAGGTTTTTTATACTTAATCTAAGAGCAGCATAATATAAGGGAAGAGAGCCTGTTTATAGGTATGTATCACATATTAGGATGTGTCCTGTAGTTTCAATACAATCAGTGTTTTATCAGCAAGAGATTAGAACTGCCTGACTGCATGCTTCTAGAAGTCCGGTCAAGCTATTCTGTGTAACCCAAACCATCACCACTGAATAGCACCTTGCTGACATTTTCACAATGTACACAGAAAGCCGAAAGTCAGGGGTGTGTGGGGTTATACACAAAAAATAAGTCTTAGCTCTACTACATCTACATCAGACAAAACAGGGATTCTATCATAACTACAATAAGAAGTCCAGTAACTGATACATTGCTGAAATCAGGCTCTCCGCTTCTACATTATGCTTTTATCAGATGACATAGCAAAAACCTGCTGACAGATTTCCTTTAAGTAAATCATAAAGAATCCTTCCAATTCTAATGGGGAACTTGAAACAGCGGAATCATAGGACTGACGTTAATCATATAGAAGTCTAAGCTTGGCAGATGTTTCCTGCATGATTATGTAGCAGGAACTGAAAATGACAAAAATAATAGCTTGGAGCTAAGTTTCATAGCTGGACAACTTAGTGAATAAATATTCTAATGTTACAATATAAAATGGTAAAACAGTAAATAGTGTCCATTTTATGCACAGTTACATTTTTCTAAAATACTTTACAATGGAAAAGATCTCTGCTATATAGAGAATGTACTGTATTCTAGAAACCTTTTTTTGCAGCAGATTAAGGCATCACAAAAGTTAAAATGACGTGCATGTATATCTTACCAAATATAGAAGGAAGGTGTGAAGACCTGTTCCAAGTCCCACAGAGGACAGAATGCCTAAGCCTACCCAGTAGGCACACCATAAAAATTTCTTTTCAACATACTGTACATACTGCAAGAGAAAGACATTCGTAAGCTCAGCAGTGATTCCACCACACATTGACTGCTAGGCTTTTTCTTTTTTCTCAAGCTTTCTTTATTAAACTTTTCTTCTATTCACTAAACAATTAAGGGGTTCTCTGCTACTCAGACAACCCCTTCTCCGTTACTACGATTCCCCCCAGTAAAATAATACCACCATTTACCACTGGCGCTAGTGCCTTTCCAGCGGTGTCGGCACTGGCTGTCATGGGGCTCACATGACATGATAATCCCATGACCATCCCTGCAGCCAATGTCGCGCGACCCATGTGGCCAATCAGTGATGGCTTTACTCTCTCCTCCTTCACACAAAATCAAGACTTCCGGAGGAAGTCAAAGTAAAGCCACAGTTTTCACATTCTCTGATCTGATTTATCTGAAGTGGAAAGCAAAGCCAGTGATTCCCAGGAGAGCCAGTGCCGGCGGGTGCTGACAGTGAGTCCAAGGGCTGTTATTTTTTTGTGGAAAAAAAAGGGATTGAGAAGGGGCTGTCCGAGTAGTGGAGAAACCATTCAAACAAAAAAAATTGAAAGCAGTCTAAAAATTGTTGTAAAGCACCTCTTAGTTTCACTTTGGGTGCGGCAAGATGCGACTTCCAACTAAGAATAGTTGTTGAGGTAACCCTAGGAAGCCCAGCAGGTGTCACACACTCTATCCTATTGTAAGTAATTGGCAGATATAGTGCATATGACCTAACATCAGACTATCTGTACCATCCAATGTGCTGCAACATTTTTCAACATCTGATGCTGGAATTTGAGTCACTGTACAACGGAAAAAGATTGTCCTCTACTGGCTGCAATACCTGGGGGTCAGGCGACATTGTTATGGCATGTGACGGCTGATCCGTTACAGTCAGTGTACATCCGTGTGGATTTTTGAATTTCAAGGATCACATGGACAGGCAATGATCTGTTCAAACGGGTGGCAACTGATGGCCATGGACCGTGAAGGGATCTGTCAACAGTTAGCAGAGATAGGGGGGAAAAAGCGGTACATTGTCTCTGAGTATGCTCCGTACAGCAAAACGGATCCATTTTACGGATCCATTTTGTTTCACGGATCTGTACGCATCCATGTTCTATAGACATCCATGTTATTTGACACAGACACCAATCCGTTGCTGTCTGTCGGTTGGGGTCAGAGATTTTCAAGGCAGCCCAAAATCTCAACAGTCTCTGGGTACATGAAAAAAACTGACACAAACGGATCAGTGACAAAACTGACACACACGGATGGCGATATAGGACCACTCTGTGCCCATTAGGATACATGGGAGGCCAAAACAGATGCATGTCTATCCATTATAAAACAGATAGACATGGATCACAAATTATGCAGTGTGAAGGCAGCCTCAGCTTGATTGATAGCTCACTGTCCGATTTCTTTACCTGGTGCCTGAAGTCAAACACAGAGAGCCACCTTTGCATCTTGATTAAAATGCTAATTTCACAGGAATGATTTTACCAACAGATTCCCATTAAAGAATAAAATAGAAAGAAAATCATTAAGGTATATACCCAGAAGGTAAAGATTTATTTTTTTCACTTCAATGCTCCTTTAGTCTATATCTATCTAATCTTTATAAGCAGATGAGAGATGGGTGGAAAACAAATGACACTGATGACAATGTTGTCAGCCACCATAGCTTTCACAAAGTTAAAAGAAAAAGAATGGAAAAAAACTTCTAGGTTTTCAGCACTAAAGCTGAAGGGACAGATTCACTTTTTCCATCCATTGTGATTTATTCCAAAATTAAAATGTGAATGCCTTCTTGTGTATCATATTTAGAGGCAATTGTTTTTCTTTGGAGGGAGGCGTAAAAGTAGCTAAATACCATGATAATGCTTTTCAGATGACAGAAACAAAAGAAAAACTATTAAAAAAAAAGACAAACTATGAAGTTAAAGCATTACTGATGTGAAGGAAGGTAAAGCATTACTGATGTGAAGGAAGGTAAAGCATTACTGATGTGAAGGAAGGTAAAGCATTACTGATGTGAAGGAAGGTAAAGCATTACTGATGTGAAGGAAGGTAAAGCATTACTGATGTGAAGGAAGGTAAAGCATTACTGATGTGAAGGAAGGTAAAGCATTACTGATGTGAAGGAAGGTAAAGCATTACTGATGTGAAGGAAGGTAAAGCATTACTGATGTGAAGGAAGGTAAAGCATTACTGATGTGAAGGAAGGTAAAGCATTTCTGATGTGAAGGCAGGTAAAGCATTTCTGATGTGAAGGAAGGTAAAGCATTACTGATGTGAAGGCAGGTAAAGCATTTCTGATGTGAAGGAAGGTAAAGCATTACTGATGTGAAGGAAGGTAAAGCATTACTGATGTGAAGGAAGGTAAAGCATTACTGATGTGAAGGAAGGTAAAGCATTACTGATGTGAAGGAAGGTAAAGCATTACTGATGTGAAGGCAGGTAAAGCATTACTGATGTGAAGGCAGGTAAAGCATTACTGATGTGAAGGCAGGTAAAGCATTACTGATGTGAAGGCAGGTAAAGCATTACTGATGTGAAGGCAGGTAAAGCATTACTGATGTGAAGGCAGGTAAAGCATTACTGATGTGAAGGCAGGTAAAGCATTACTGATGTGAAGGCAGGTAAAGCATTACTGATGTGAAGGCAGGTAAAGCATTACTGATGTGAAGGCAGGTAAAGCATTACTGATGTGAAGGAAGGTAAAGCATTACTGATGTGAAGGAAGGTAAAGCATTACTGATGTAAAGGAAGGTAAAGCATTACTGATGTGAAGGAAGGTAAAGCATTACTGATGTGAAGGAAGGTAAAGCATTACTGATGTGAAGGAAGGTAAAGCATTACTGATGTAAGGAAGGTAAAGCATTACTGATGTGAAGGAAGGTAAAGCATTACTGATGTGAAGGAAGGTAAAGCATTACTGATGTGAAGGAAGGTAAAGCATTACTGATGTGAAGGAAGGTAAAGCATTACTGATGTGAAGGAAGGTAAAGCATTACTGATGCGACCTCCACCATTTTTCATGCATTTTGGGCACTTAGCATTAAATAAGAACATAGAAGGTGGCAGGAGAGAACGTTATTCTACTTTAAATAGTAAAGTATCTGCAATTGTACTACACATTCACAACTATACAGAATCTTGTTCACAGATTATATATGAAGAAGCAACTAATATGAAGACTGACAAAAATTCTGGTAAATAAAACATATAGAATCATACATTTGATACTACAACTAGTGGCGCAGGACTTCATTAGTGACTAATACAGAACATACCTGTTGATGTGTTCCTTCAATATAATACACTACTGTAAGAGATGAAAGAAGGAGCAATAGTGAGCTCACCATCCCACGACGGTGCCATAATCTATGGGACAGATGTAAATGAAGTAAAATTACCTTTCTTTTTACATCAAAACAAAGCAGCTAAATAGGAAGCATTTTGAACTGGTTACCGTTAGAGGTTATTTACCAGAAGTCAGCAATGATTAAAAATGGTCCCTTTTCCCAAACAATTTACACATCCACCTGACAGGCCATGACTCCACCATTTGTCCTCATTAATCCAACTGACGTCTAACTGTGGGAGAATGTGACAATCTACTACAGGCACCGATCAACCCGATCACCTAAGTGGATCCTAATCAGCTGTAAACGGTGTGACAAACAGAAGCATAAGAGTTCAGACCAATGTCTGTAAAAAGTAAAGACGGCTTTAGCAAAATTAAAACCAGGAGTGGTCCTGTACATGTGCACTTGGATGAGAAACAGAAAAGAGCTAAACCTATAACAGCACCATACCGCGTTTTTTTGCGGCCGCACCTGCCACAAGCCCCATAGACATTGTATGGGGCTTGCCGCAAGTGTGCCACGATCGCGGCCGTTATGCGGTAATCGCGGCAGTTGTGTTTTTTTCACCGCAACTGCCGCCATCAGCGTAAAACGCTGATGTGAAAGCGGCCTAAGGGTACTTTCACATCAGCGTTTTTTTAAAATCGCGGCAGATGCGGTGAAAAAAACGCATCTGCCGCGATTACCGCATATCCGCTGCACTTGCGGCACAGTTGCGGCAAGCCCCATACAATGTATATGCGGGCTTGCGGCAGGTGCGGCAAGTGCAGTTTTGGCACTTGCTGCAGGTGCGGCCGCGAAAAAAAAACGCGGTCAGCCGAGGTTTTTTTGCGGCCGCACCTGCGGCAAGTGCCAAAACCGCACTTGCCGCAAGCCCGCATATACATTGTATGGGGCTTGCCGCAACTGTGCCGCAAGTGCAGCGGTTATGCGGTAATCGCGGCATATGCGTTTTTTCCACCGCATCTGCCACGATTTAAAAAAAACACTGATGTGAAAATACCCTAAGACAGACAATGCACTGCCAAGAATGATCTTTCTGCAATAGTATCACCCAATGAAAGATTATCAGAAATGAATATTCTTTTAAAGGGAACTTGTCATGTCTTTTTTGTAATTAAACCACCCCCAATGTTATTTAGATCATGTAATGTTCATTAAAGGGGCTGTCTGGGCTTTTTGTGCCATTTATATGCATATCTAGGCTGCAGAATGCTGACAGTTTGTAATTTACATCCTGTAAGCATTTTGCATGGTTACCTGTATATCACCATTCTGCGTGTGGAGGAGCTGCTCACCCCCGACCAGAGGTTTGTTGTTTTGGAGTCTGGTTGTAACGTCACAACTAGTGGTTATGCCCAGTCTCCAGCAGGCGCACCCCATTCTCCAGCAGGACCACTTCTATCGAGCTATGTAAACGCTGATTGCACTGAGCTGTAAGGAGGAGGGACACTCCACTTGTATTCATAGCAAGCACCGTGAAAAGACCAAACAGCTGATTGAAACAGCTCAGTGCAATGAGCGTGGTTATGTCCTTCACCGTGTTGGCACTGTGCCAGTGATGCGAATATCTCTCTCTCACTGTGCTGGAGCAGTTTCCCTGTAAAAGGGCAGGCAGCTCTGTGTCACTGATATGATCATCTGTCCCTCAATGAGCCATAGCTGTCCCCCTTTAAAGGAGATCACCGCACAGACACCTAATTGCACTGCATCAGTGACATAGAGCTGTCTGTCTTTCACAGGGTGACAGCTGCAGCACAGTGAGAGAGATGATCACATCACTGACACATTCATTGACATATCTGTTAATCAGCCGGATGACTGCTTGACTATCTGCCCAGCTAGCTAATGAAAATATGTAAGTATCTAAAATGCTTTTTTTGAGATGAATACAACAATATAAAAAAAAAAGCTACTTATGAACACTACATGATCTAAATAACACTGGGGTTTTTTTTAAGAAAAAAATGGACATGACAGGTTCCCTTTAATAACGCCTGTTCTCCTTTATCCTTTGGTGTAAATGAAGCTTAAAGCCCCGGTCTCACATAACGATGTGTCAGCGATGCCGACAACGATCAGCATCGTTGATGCATCGTTGACACATCGTTATCAGGTCGCTGGTGAGCTGTCACACTGACAGACTTCACCAGCGACCTCTGGGCAGCCAGATCGTTGGTACCCAGCGTCCGCTCGTTCCCTGCATCCTGGGAGCGGACGGACGCTGGTAACCATGGTAACAGCGGGTCTCTCCTGCACTTAGAGACCCGCTTGTTTACCATGGTTACCGGCACCCGCCCGCTTCCGGGTTGCGGGGAGCGAGCGGGTGCCGACCTCTAGTATCCTGTCCCTCACTATTCTCATCTCTCCCTGCTATTTCCCTGTTCCCTACTCTATCCCCTATCCTAAACCCTAATCCTATCCCTCTCCTTGTTCTAAATAAAGAAATCCCCCCCCGAGGCTCACCGGCATCAGAGGCTCCCATACCGGCATCTCTGTAATGGAGATCTCAGGGGTAAAGGACCTATGATGAGGTCAGTATCATGTGACCGGCCTATACTGTACAGTATAGGCCGATCACATGACTGTGACCTCATTACAGGTCCTTTACCCCTGAGATCTCCATTACAGAGATGCCGGTATGGGAGCCTCTGATGCCGGTGAGCCTCGGGGGGATTTTCTTTATTTAGAACAAGGAGAGGGATAGGATTAGGGTTTAGGATAGGGGATAGAGTAGGGAACAGGGAAATAGCAGGGAGAGATGAGAATAGTGAGGGACAGGATAGGAGAGGATGCACTCGCTCGCTCCCCGCAACCCGGAAGCGGGCGGGTGCCGGTAACCATGGTAAACAAGCGGGTCTCTAAGCCCGCTTGTCACCCTGGATGTCATGTTACAGCGCTGCTGTGCGGCGCTGTGACATGGCGGGGGATCCTGACAGGTCACTGATCGCTGCCCCCGCCGGTCACACACACCAATGTGTGGTGACCAGCGGGGGGGCCAACGACCAAAAAATGGTCAGGAGCCCTGTGCAACGATCAGCGACCTCACAGCAGGGGCCTGATCGCTGCTATCAGTCACACGCAACGATATCGGTAAGGATATCGTTCCTACGTCACAAATAGGACGATATCGTTACCGATATCGTTATGTGAGACCTAGGCTTAAGGGTATGTCCACAATCAGAATTTTTGCTACGTACGTAGAGTTGAAATGGCAAGGATCTGGAGACTTTCTGCTCCAAATATTGAGTGTGAACAAACCGTAGCAAATTGGTCACATGAAGTAGGAATTCAGCAGCCATTGTTTTATTAAAAGGCAATGCTTTACATGTACAAAAGAATTAAGTTAACCATTTGCCCAGTTTACTGTACTATAACAACAATAGCACTGATTTAGTCAATCTAACGAATACATACTACCTAGCATTATGCAACAAGACACTTAAGGATTGAAATCATTACAGGAAATCACATTATCCAATTGACCTTTACAAACCAAACAAATCTGAAACCGTGTCTTATTTTTATAAGTTGGTGTAAGTGCTCTGTAATTCTATACGATATTATATTTTAAGGAACACACAATCTATCTACTGAACCCATCATTGGGGTTGCCAACAGTCCAGAAATTCCTGCACAGTCCCTATAAATCAGTGACTTTTCCACTATCTGTAAAATAATATGAATGTTTTCTTGATTTTCATGAAGCTGGAGGAGCTTGTACATATTACTATGATGTAATGATTATTTTACAGTTTATAGTGAATGTTGTAAAAGTGTTCGTATCAGAATTATGGGATGTTATTTTCCACAAAGATGTCAATTGGTAACATTTTGTCTTGCATCTTGCAAATGTATACAAATTTATTCTTTAATAACTTAAAATCTGAATGATATACTGTGATTTTCCAAAGTGTCTGCAAAAAATGGGATCTTTGCATAAGATGACCAGAGAAAAAAGAAAAAAAAAAAAATATATATATATATATCAGGTTGGCAACCTTTCCCAAACCAGTATAACCTGAACCTTTCAATTACCATTGACTAATACATAGAATAACTGTAAGGAAATATTGAATAATACATTATTGCCTTCGCAAAGACAATATAAATCTAATTTTCATAAGTCCTCACGGTGCCTCCTTATAATTAGTGTTAACACTAGCTCTACCCTTTGACTAATGACAGAAGTTGCCTCTTCTCTCCCTTAACTAGTTATAGAGGCTACCACTCCTCATTCCTCAATGAATAAGCAACTACAACCAACCTTTCCCCTTGACTAATGACAGCACCCATTTCTTCCCCCTTGACCAGTAATGGTAGCCTCCTCAACCCCAGCCAAACCCCAAGACCAGTGACAGTACTCTGCCACCCCACGACCAGAGAATGCACCCTCCCCATCATACTTTGGACAGTGGCTACACTAATCCCTTCACTATTTGACCAGTAGCAATACCCTTCTGTCCTCATAACAGCATCCCCCCTCCTCTCTTGACTAGTAACGGTACCCATCACCTACATTTGATTAGTGACAGCACCAATCCTTGCCCCTTACTTTCCTTGAATAGTAATAGTACCCATGACCCATTTGACTAGTGAAAGCAGCTATGTCTCTCCATGGACTATTGGCAGTCATAGCTGCAATCCCTCAGTCCTTCAAGTCACAGTAGCCATCCCTCCACCCTGTCTAGTTACAGCAGCCATTCCTCTCCCCCTTGACAAATCACAGCAGCCATTCCTCCCTCTTTTAGAAGTGAAATTATCAGTTCCTAGTCATCAATATTAGTGACAGATGCCCACACTTCTTAGTGTAAGTGAAAGTAGAGCTAGCACCACTGCCAACATACTCATGTATAAAGCCTTCTAACAGCTGGAAGCTACATTCACCAGCCTATAGTTGGGTGAAAGCACCCAGCTACTGGTCATCAGGGACAAGTCTCTACATGCCATGGCTTCCTGCATTACAGTTTACCACTCCATATATTCTGCCTGACTAGCCTTTTCGAACATGTAAAGTAAATTCCAATCTGAATATAATTCCGACACAAATATTTTGGAAATACTAATCAGCAACTCTGTAGAATTCTATTACTATCCTTTCTATTAAAAGCAGAAGTGAACAGATAAATCAGAAGTTCAACAGAACAACAAGTTACAACATTCCACTATCAAATAACAGTTTAAGGGTTGTCTGGTCTTCTGGCAAACATCTGCTCACTCTACATGACTGCAGACATCTGAGTCCTTACAGTGTATACACTGTACTGTGTCAGGATTCTCCCGTGGAGACAGTGAGAGCAGGCGATCATGTCTCTGCAAGTATACGATTTACATACTGCCAGCCACATTGTGACTAGACATACTTGACCTCGCTAAATTCATTAGTATTAAGCGAGGCTCAGCACACTTATTTGGCACATGATTCCATGTATGCAAATAGTCAAGAGATTGTGTGCGCTTACTGGCAAAACTGGAGAATCCTGACAGTCTGTGGTGTGCACATTGTAAAGATTCAGAATTCTGCAGTCACATAGGGTCTGAGAAATGTAGACTTTCACCAGAAGACCGGACAACCCCTTAAAGGCAATTTTTATACATTTCAGGTTACCCATCTTGTACCATATAATATATGTTACAGGTTTTCTTCTCCCATTATATCTAAAGCGAAATTAAAAATGCTGGTTGCTTTTTACAGAGCAAAGTCATGTAGAAGCACGGATCATAGATTGTAAGCTTACGAGCAGGGACCCCATTCTTCTTGTTATATACTAAACTGTGTGTTACTCTAGGGTCTATAATGTCTTAATTTGTTTGTACAAATAGCCTCTGAATTGTAAAGTGCTGCGAAAGTATTTATGCTATATAAAGAAAATTATTATTATGATAGTCACATAGCTTGTGCCGAGCTATGGGGTCAAATGTCAGAGAGCAGAATTGTCCTAAACGGATGTCTCTTTTCAAAAGGAACCCGCAGAAGTGGCTATGGTTTTGGATAGGAAAAAACAAAACCACAAAAAATCTAAAAACATTAAAGAATTACCAAAATAACTGTTGCGTTTCTGCAAATTAAAAGACAAATGAATGTGGAATCATCCTTACTTTTCTAGGGTTGAGGTAAATATTCATACATACTGCTATTCCTGAATACTTAAAGGAACTGGCTCCAATTACTAAAAATCAGTGCAACAAAGTCTATTGTCAAAGCATGAGTTATTAGTAACAACCAGATAAATTCTTACTTTAAGCTCCATTCCTTCAAGTTTATCAAGGTTTCAAGAAAAAAATACTGCAAGGTAATGAATGGCTTCCTCCAAAGAACAATACTCTGTCGTTCTTCACGATCTCTCCTTTTCCTCTCATTCAGGAAGCTGGAATCTGTGAAATAAAAATCAGAGAAATGCTTCATTTGAACTAAAAATATTTTGTGTGTCAATGTCCAATCTCTTCACAGCCTACAGCTTCACCATTCCATTAAATGCCTACCACCAGTGCTATCGTACAAAGACAATCATGTGCAAGTAGAACACGTGAGGTTTCTGTAACAGCTACTACAAGGGCGTAGGATCATTAAGTGAGGAAAGGTTATGTACAAATCCTGAGGAGGCAGTAAAGGCCCTGCCACACACAACGACCGCTCCAGCAATCCCGACAGCGATAACGACCTGCAGGGATCGCTGGAGTGTCGATACCTGGTTGCTGGGGAGCTGTCAAACAGGCAGATCTCCCCAGCGATCAGGCCATGGGAGCCATCTCCCACATCGCTGAAGGCGATGTTACCATCGTCCCCCCTGCTTAGCGCTAAGCAGGGAGGACGCTGGTAACTATGATAAACAGCGGGTATCTAGGCAGCACGCGCTGCCTAGATACCCGCTGTTTATCATAGTTACCAGCGTCCTCCCTGCTTACAGGCAGCACTAGGCAGGGAGGACGCTGGTAACTATGATAAACACTGGGTATCTAGGCAGCGCACGCTGCCTAGATACCCGGTGTTTACCATGGTTACCAGCCAGTGAGGTCACTGATCGCTGGTTTCTCGCTGTCACATGCTGCGTTGCGTGCTGACCAGCGGGAAACCAACGATCAAAAAATGACCCAGAGTACTTTGCAGCGATCAGCGACCTCACAGCAGGAGCCTGATCGCTGCTAAGTGTCACACATAGCGACATCGCTGGAGAGATCATTGTAACGATATTGTTATGTCTGACTGGGCCTTAAATCTAAAAAAGTTAGCCAACACATAAATAGGGCTGCGGATTCTGAGTCGGAGTCGATGAGTTTACAGTCAGATTCAGGGACATTGAAGAGTCAGATGTTTTGGCTTACTGACTTTACAGCCATAGTTGTGGATTCGGAGTTGTGGAGTCGGTGTCCATTTTTGTGGAATTTGAGTCAGATTCAGGGTCAGAGTCGGATATTTAGCTTACTGACTCCACAGCCCTGATGATAAAATGGGAAAATTATCTAGGATTTCTGGTAACATTAGAATTTGTACAAACAAGGGTACTGGAAAAGAATACGGGATTAGCAGTGTCTGAATGGAGTGATAACAGGTAATACTGTTTTTCAGCTGTTAAACCGGACAAACACATGAAACAGCTGTTGGACCAACATCAGATATCTCTCCTAAATATCTCATGCATATGAATGTTCTGCTTCACCAAACACTTGAGTGTTTCCATATGGAGAGTGGAGAAAACTCTAACAAAGGTTTATCTGCCCGACTCTACTATGCCAGACATCCTCTGATTGTGGAGTGTCTGAAGGCCACTATACACACTAGACTGTCAGTTGATCCTTCCTGCCGATTTGCAGGTTTGGGTGATTTTAATGTAATATGTAGCCTTAATAAAAACATACATTGGCTGACCCGAGTAAAGTTCATAAGAGATTATAGAAATGCCAGAGCAGATGATCCAACTGATTATTGATTCAAAGTTCAATGGGTCAGTATTTATCTTACTCATTGATTTATAGGCTCAAAATAATCAATATTACTGTACACAAATCCTTGGTAAGATTTGCGAGAGCTACGAGGACGTGCCACTGTGTATCTGATTGCATTCTAGATATTAAAAAGTAGATAACCAATTTATATTTTAAAGGCAATGGTATATGAGAAGTATCTTGTTTTAGCTGTAAGCCTCTATAAAGTCACAATCTGAAGTACATAGAAGTATCAACAATTCTTAGGATAGGAGTTTATACACGGAGGGACATATCCTATGTCTTATCTTGCCTTAAAGTTGAGTTGAAGTATTTCTTATTTAGCTCTGTTCACTTACAGGCCACACGCTCCATATATTTCTGTTTAGGACTCAGAAGAAGCAGCAGTGTACTTCCTCCCAGGTAATGTCAGTGGCAGCAAAAGAAACACAGAGTGCTCTACTTATAAGCCCTTCTTAAGTAGCTCATAACCCTCCCCTCCTGCCCAGGGCCGTATTTACCATTAGGCACTTGTGGGCACATGCCTGGGGTTCCAGGTTGCAGCACCAAAATGAGTCTTGAAAATGTTATTTATTTATTTTTTTTAAGCTTCCTCGCCTACGCCAGATTCTCTATGTAAGGCTAGTTTCACACATCCGTGTCACTACGGACGTGTGAAACATGGCCGTTTGGGGGCGGGGCGTGCACACGTGTCACAGACGTGTGACACATATGTGCAGTCTGTGTGCTATCAGTGGGGTAGTGGATAGCAGCCTATCACCCGCATACTTACCTCCCTCCAGCGCCGCTGCTCCTCTCTCTTCTGGTCCACTCTTGGGCTCAGTGAAGTGAATATTCATGAGCCCTAATGAGCGGCACCAGAAGAGAGAGGAGCAGACACCGTTGGAGCGAGGGAAGTAGGAAATTCTTTATTTTCAGGCTCTTCACTAGTGCACACGGATGTCACACTGTGAATTTAAGTATTGTGAAAGTGGGGCCACAACGGAGGGGGGGGGGGGGGAGTACTGTGAAAGAGGGGGCCACATTGGGCAGCGAGGGAGTACTGTGAAAGAGGGACCACGTTGGGGGGGGGGGGGTGCGGGCGGGAGAATACTGTGAAAGAATGGCCACATTGGGGAGGTGAGAAAGTACTGTGAAACAAGGGCCACAATCGGGGGGCGGGCGGAAAACTGTGGAACAGGGGGCCACAATCGGGGGGCGGGCGGAAAACTGTGAAACAAGGGCCACAATCGGGGGGCGGGCGGAAAACTGTGGAACAGGGGGCCACAATCGGGGAGGCGGGGGAGCACTGTGAAACAGGCCCACACATGTGGGAACGAGCACTGTGAAAGAGGGGGCCACATTTGGAGGGGGAAGAGCACTGTGAACCAGGGGGCCACATTTCAAGGGATACTATGAATAAGGGCCACATTCGGGGAAGGGGCGGGGTGTACTGTGAAACAGGGGGCCACATTTGGGGGGGGGGGGGGAGGGCACTGTGTAATGGAGGGCCTGGAGGTGGGGGGTGGTGGTTGGGAGCACTATAAAGATGGGAGGCAACATGAGGGAGAGGGCACTATGTAACAGGGGGCCACATGAGGGGGAGTGCACTGAAACGGGGGGGGGGGAGGCCACATGGAGGGGTGAGCACTGTGAATCTGGGAGCCATATGGGGGGTAAGTACTGTGAAATAGGGGAGCCACATGGGGGGTGCACTGTGAAATGGGGGGCCACATGGGGGGGGGGGGAGCACTATATAAATGGGAGGCCACATGGGGAGAGTGCACTGTGAAACATGGGGGGAGGATTGCACTGTGCAACGAGGGGCAAAATGAGCGGGAAAGCCCTGTTAAACTAGGGGCCACATTGGGAGAGAGCAATTAGAATGCTAAAGGTATAAACAAAGCTAAACAGCACAGCTTCCTTCACTGCAGTGGCCAAATCCAGGTAGTTTATTTATACTGAAATTCTGGAGGATCCCTTTAAGCAAAGCATCCAAGTGTAATGTGCAGAAATAAGGTAAAAAGCAAAAAGAGTGTAAATGGCAAATGGTGTGAAAGTTAACCGATTTTTAGATATCGAAGTGACTAGACTGCAGATGCACGACGTGTGTTAGAAAGCAGACATTTATTCTGTAGTTGAAGAGGTGATCTAATGTTATGAAATATATGTATTATCAGCATGAAAATAAGCAAGTTTGACTTGCTTTTTCTATTTGCTATCATTCTCCTTATACAAGAAATTTTAGCTTAAAGAGGATCTGTCACCCCCCTGCTGCATGACAATCTAAATGCAGCACTGAATGCAGCATGTCTGCTGCATTCAGGGAAGAGGTCCCCCATTTGTCTGTGTGCTGTGTACCCCAAGATATAGCCTTAGGAAAACTCACTGTTAGAAGCCATGAGGGTAGTCACTGTGGCTGGAGTTAGCTCTATTCATGGGGGCCATTCCCTCCCCCTGCCTCTGTGCTGCCTCCTGGTGTGCTAGCTTTGCCCTCCTCCACTGCTCCTCTCTGTCACTCATCCTGCCGCACACAGCATGCAAATCATTTGTCCTGACGTCAGTGCCAGATTCCTGCCCTGCTGTCTGAACAAAATAGGCAGGAGGGACCCCACCTGATGAAGACGGCTTAGACTGTCGAAACGCATTGTGGCAGTGGAACTGGAGGAAGAATAAAGGTCGGTTCTTATCCACTAATTCGTCCAGTATTCCTTTGGTGCTCCCTGAGACTGCTGTACTATTGTTTTTATGTGATTCATTAAGACTGGCATAGTCCATGCCAATATTGATAAGGAGATGTGGTGGAGTCAGAGGCTTGTTATTAATGAAGAGGCACATGCCTCCTAATGAATTGGGAGTGTTGGACGAGTGGCGTATAACTTGTGTGTGACTTGCCACATATCCTATTCAAGTCCTTGCTGGAGTAAGATTTGTGGTTTAGCAAACGCTGGCGCTCGCCAGGATTGTGACAAGCACCGTCCAACATGCCTCCGTACCACCCCAGCTCTGCCTACTTTGGTAGAGCTGGTCAAAAATGGCATGAGAATTTTGAAAGTCGCAAAACTTTACAGCAGCCTCGAGTTGCGCCAAAATTATGTGTCTTTTCAAGGCTTTTTACAGCAAAATACTGACAAAAAAAGCTGTGCTTACATATGAGGATTTAAGAGAGCTATAACATTTAAATTTTACACCAAAGGTATGCTTCACTAAAAGAGATGTCAAATACTTTTACCTGCCTGATGTTGAGTTACACCCTGTACTAACAGTGCATTCAGACATGTATGTTGTTAAAGGATTATTCCCAAAAAAGCAAGGTATACTCTATGAGTTACACAGTGTTCAGCTATTTCAAGCAGTTCCATGGACAATGAATGAAGAGGAAGTCGAGCATGTGCACCTCTACTCCATTCAACATGAGGCTCTGCAGAGCATGGTTTCCACATTTCTGTGTCCGGTTCTCCAGATTGCTGGGGTATCTGAGAAATCAGTCAGTTATCAACTATCCTATAGAGCAGGGGTCCCTAACCTTTTTTGCACCGGGGACCGGCTTCATGCAAGACCGTCCTTCCGGGGCCCGGTGGGCGGGGCTTTAAACGTATGGGGCGGGGTTATGGAGAAGGGGTGGAGTTTACTGCCCTGTTTCCTCAAAAGATGCGCTACATCTTATTTTCATATACGGTAGTATAATGCAGCGTCACAGCCCTCCACATTATATAATGCAGAGTCACATCCCTCCATAAAGTATAATGCAACCTCATATCCTTCCATATAATATAATTCAGCGTCTCATCCCTCCATATAGCATAAATTCTCCCCCACACACACATTGTCCCCGTATAACCCCCGCACAGACATTGCCCCTTGTATAACCCCCCAAACACACACACATTGCCCCTTGTATAACCCCCCTCACACACGCACACACTGCCCCTTGTATAACCCCCGCACACACACACATTGCCCCTTGTATAACCCCTGCACACACACACACAAATTGCCCCCGTATAACCCCCGCACACACACATTGCCCCCTGTATATACCCCCGAACACACACACATTGCCCCTGTATATACCTCCGAACACACACACACACACACACACACACACACACACACATTGCCCCCTTGTATATACATATACCCCTCACACACACATTGCCCCTTGTATATACCCCACACACACACACACACTGCCCCTTGTATATACCACACACACACACACACTGCCCCTTGTATATACCCCTCACACACACACATTGCCCCTTGTATATACCCTCACACACACACACACACTGCCCCTTGTATATACCACACACACACACACTGCCCCTTGTATATACCCCTCACACACACACATTGCCCCTTGTATATATCCCTCACACACACACATTGCCCCTTGTATATACCCCTCACACACACACATTGCCCTTGTACATACCCCTCACACACACATTACCCCTTGTACATACCTCTCACACACACACATTGCCCTTGTATATACCCCTCACACACACACACATTGCCCCTTGTATATACCCCTCACACACACACACATTACCCCTTGTACATACCCCTCACACACACATTGCCCCTTGTACATACCCCTCACACACACACATTGCCCCTTGTACATACCCCTCACACACACACATTGCCCCTTGTATATACTCCTCACACACACACACACACACACACTGCCCCTTGTATATACCCCTCACACACACATTGCCCCTTGTATATACCCCTCACACACACACATTGCCCCTTGTATATACCCCTCACACACACATTACCCCTTGTACATACCCCTCACACACACACATTGCCCCTTGTATATACCCCTCACACACACATTGCCCCTTGTATATACCCCTCACACACACACATTGCCCCTTGTATATACCCCTCACACACACACATTGCCCCTTGTATATACCCCTCACACACACTGACCCCTGAATGCCCCACACACAGACATGCTACCCCCAGTACAGTCCACCCCCCACACATAGATGCTCTGCTGCTCACCGCTCCTGCCGGCTTCTCTCATACAGCAGCTGAGGCAGAGACGTGGCTGAAGTTTTTTCATATCTCGCGCTATTTCCAAGCGCGTCACGTGACACACACGTCACTGCCTCAGCTGCTGTATGAGAGAAGCCGTCGGCCAATAACAGCGCGGCAGGGCATGGCCGCTGCTGATTGGCCGACAGCTCCCCTCACACATATGCACGGCCGCAGCTGAGGCAGAGGCAGGGTCCTCGGCTGCGGCTCAGAGCTGCATAGTTCAGGAGGTGAAGGACGCGGTGGGCGGGGACACATAGAGGGCGGGGAAGCCGGCAGCTCACCGCGGACCGGCGCAAGGACCCTGACGGCCCGGTCCCGGTCCGCGGCCCGGTGGTTGGGGACCCCTGCTATAGAGCAAGGGTGGGGAACTCCAGGCCTTGAGGGCCGCTAACAGTGCAGGTTTTCAGGATTTGGAATCATCACCAGTACAGGTGATTATATTGTTACCTGTGCAATACTAGGGAAATCCGGAAAACCTGCACTGTTGGCAGCCCTCGAGGCCTGGAGTTCCCCACCCTGCTATAGAGTAACCTACATTTGGAACAACCCTTTATTGACTTGTTCTCAATAATTTAGCTAATCCATTTTTATACAATAGCACAGTTTATGTTATCTACATCCGAGTACTGTGAAGTCTATATTTTACTGAATGCAAATAATAAAAACATGTTACGTGTAGACACTGAGACAGCAATGAATAGAATTCAGCTCTGAAGACTGAAGAATTGGAACTTTGACAACACATATTCAAATCAAGCTAGAATGGCCAGACAAGAAGCAAAGCTGAAAATGGCAAACTACAGATTTGCATAGAATTCTTTCCACAACACTGAAAAGTTAAAGTCAAGTTTGAACACCGTAATATTCTCTAAATGAAGGTCTACACGGCTACAAAAAAAAAAGCTTAAACATGTAGTTATTCATTTCTTGGAGCCTAGGTCTTTTTATATACACTCCTCTAAAAAACCAAAGGGAGAACTGAAATATCACATCCTAGCTCTCAATGAATGAAATATTCCAGTTGTAAATCTTTGTTCATTACATAGCAGAATGGGTTTGAGAACAATAAAATATAACAATGATTAATGTAAATCAAAATTAATATCCCATGGAGGTTTGTATTTGGAATGATACACAAATCTAAGTGGAAGATCAAATTACAGGCTTATCCAACTTCAAGACAAGAAATGAGGCTCAGTAGTATGTATGGCCTCCATGTGCCTGTATGACCTTCCTGGGCATGCTCCTGATGAGGCGGTGGATGTTCTCCTGAGGGATCTCTTCCCAGACCTGGATTAAAGCATCAGTCAACTCCTGGGCAGTCTGTGGTGCAATGTGGCTTTGGTGGATGTAATAGGCAGGCCAGTCCATAGCACCAATGCGATCCATCATGCAGGAACTGCTGACACATTTCAGCCACATGAAGCCTAGCATTGTCATGCATCAGAGGGAACCCAGGGCCCACTGCACCTGCATATGGTCTCACAATGGGTCTGATGAGGTCATCCCAGTACCTCATATCCGCCAGTACCTCTGGCTAGCACTTGGAGGAATGTGTGGCCATCCAAAGAAATGCCTCCCCACACCTTTACTGACGCACTACCAAACCAGTCATGCTGGAGGATGTTGCAGGCAACAGAACATTCTCCACAGTGTCTCCAGACTCTGTCACGTCTGTCACATGCTCAGTGTGAACCTGCTCTCATCTGTGAAGAGCACAGGGTGACAATGTCAAATTTGCCAATCTTTGTGTTCTCTGCAAAAAGCCAATTGCCTTATACGGTGTTGGGCTATAAGCACAACACCCACTTGTGGACATCGGACCCTCATGCCACCTTCATGGAGTCTGTTTCTGACAGTTTGAGCAGACACATGGATATTAGTGGCCTGCTGGTGGTCAATTTGTAGGGCTCTGGCACGTTCCTCCTGTTTTTACTTGCACAAAGGAGGATGTAGAGGTCGTACTGTTGGGTGTACTGGCTTGTATCCTGGTATCTGCTTCATGCTCTAAATACTTTACTAATCTTCTTGATGTGAAAATCTTCTTTAAAAACAGATTTGACCTCCGAATTGAGAATTTTGGTAATGTCTGATCAATTCTGGCAGAGAAAGAAGCAAATTTGTCTGATAACATATTACAAAGTTGCTTATTTTCATCTGTACTATTGATTTAGGAAATAAAAATTTAAATGATTGTTACGCTTTAAGTTCCACTTATTGTTTTGGCTTATGATGTAAAGATTAACCGTGTTATTTCTTCACTCTATCACTCATGTGCTGCGACATCACAGTTTGTATTATCTCTATTCACAAACATGCGTGATAACGGTCTTTTATAGTGTCTGGGAATGTATGTTATAATGTTAATTATGCGTGTTCTATAACATAGGAAGTATTCCTTTGTAGTGACAACGCATATTATAGGAGAGTTTATGGGAAGCAGAGGTGGGTGATCTGTCCACCATTGGACCCCATTCTATATTTGGACGTATATGGAGGCATAAGGATTTTAGATGGTGACGAAAAATCTGATGTAGTAGGAACAGGCTGAATCCTGATGCCACTGCATGCACCTGCGGCCACATTTTAAGTAGGCTTCAGGATGTAGACAGATTACAACACAAGACAAAAATGAAAGTGTGAAACCACCCTAAAGCCCCCGTCACACTAAGCGAGATCGCTAGCAAGATCGCTGCTGAGTCACAAGTTTTGTTACGCAACAGCGACCTCAACTGCGACCTCGCTATGTGCGACACGTAGCAGCAACCAGGCTCCTGCTGTGAGATCACTGATTACAAACCGTTCTGGACCATTTTTAGGTCTTTGCGCTCCTACTGGGCAGCGTGCATCAGTGTGTTTGACAGAGACAACGACCAACGATCTCAATACTACGCCTGAGTGTGACAATTCCCAACAATCTCTGTATTATTGCTGCGCTGCTGGCGAGATCTGACTGACATCTCACCAGCGATCACGTAGCGACGCACCAGCAATCCCTACCAGGTCAGATTGTTGTCGGGATAGCTGGTGCGTCACCAAGTGTGACGGGGCCTTTACATGGTGTAACCCACAACCATATGTACTGAAAATGACTATTTACCATTGCCAAAACAAGCTTTCTTTATTCAGTCTCTACCTGGGATTTACTAATGGAAGCAACATGAGCAGAAAACAATCAATATTTGTACAGGTAGAGCACACAGAGAGAAAAGCTCACATTACACACAGCCCAAAGCATAAAAGCAACTCTATGTGCACAAAAAACACTTATTTACAGGTATGCTATAACCTACAAGCTAGGATCTTATAGGGAATCTGTCACATTGCACATTCAGACCACACTGTGAAAGAAAAGAATCGGACAATAAAGTGGGAAAAGATTCAGCATAACTTGTATTGCTCGACATCCCGGGTGTCTAAATTCATGGGAGTCCCATAGGCGGTTGTAGTAGTGACTAACAGGTATCTCTCCATGCTCTGTCGTCACTGAGTAGGACTGTCCACTGGACTGGTATATAAACACCATACATATCAATGAATAAAATACAACTTTTACTGAAATTGTTCCCACAAAATAATCTATCTGATCAGCTCCTGCAGTTGTTTACCACCCTGCCTGCAGATCTGATACCATTTTCACCATGACAGGTGAAATTTAATTTAAATTTACCATTATATTTATTTTACATCTAGACCATGTTACAAATGACTACATTCTTTTATCATCTGAAAGTATTTATACTATTGCATAAGTTGTTTCAGCAGCAACCTCTGCCATCTTGTAACAATTAACCTACAGGTTCATGTCAAACCAGTACAACTTCAACAAGGAATTTAGACTTTCCATCCATGGTCAGTATCTTTTGGATCCTCTCCAAATGAAAGAAAAACAGATGACGAAATAACACATCAGTTTTCCATAGATTTCAATGTTAAAAGAAAGGTAACATCAGTTTTTAAAAACAGACACACAACTGCACAACTTTTTGCCAAAGGATTGTTGCTGGATGTGTTCTAATGGATGGATATTAGACATCTGAACTTAGCCTTAGATGCTGGGAATGCCACTGTTGCCTGAACAGGGAGCTTTTTGTCCCCTTTCTCAGCTGGAGAGCAGGATGAACCTTGTCCTTCTCAAAAGACATTGCTTATCTTCTCGTATTGGGCTAAGAACTTACCGGTAGGTAGTTGCTAACATTCACCAGCTGAGGGTGGCCATAAACTCTTTTGCCAGCATTCCTCCTGCTTCTGGTGACTTCACATCAACAGAGCAGCTTCTTCTCTTCTGCTCGGTCAACGGCTCAGTCTAATGCAGAGGGGAGTCGGTTTATACAGAGTGGACCTGAAGAGGAAGAACTGTTCTGTTGACGTGAGCTCATAGGAAACAGGAGACTCACTGCCTGATTCGGAATGGTCGGTCAGAATGGTCAGGCAGTTAGCCTGGTGAGTTTTTAACCCCATATGAAAAATAACTGAAGATGCAGAAACCCTTAACTAGCCCCTTAACTAGGGGAAACAGCTAAGGGCCCTTTCACATCAGCGTTTTTTTAAATTTGCGGCAGATGCGGTGAAAAAACCGCATCTGCCGCAATTACCGTATACGGCTGCACTTGCGGCGCGTTGCGGTAAACGCCATGCAAAGTATAGGCGTACTTGCGTCAGGTGCGGCAAGTGCGGTTTTGCACTTGCGGCAGGTGCGGCGCGAAAAAAACCGCGGCTGACCGCGGTTTTTTTCGCGGCCGCACGTGCCGCAAGTGCAAAACCGCACTTGCCGCACCTGACGCAAGTACGCCTATACTTTGCATGGCGTTTACCGCAACCGCGCCGCAAGTGCAGCCGGCATGCGGTAATTGCGGCAGATGCGTTTTTTTCACCGCATCTGCCGCAAATTTAAAAAAACGCTGATGTGAAAGGGCCCTAAATAACAGAGTTTGACTAATTTTATCTTAACATTATATTCCTGTCCTGCTTTCCAGCCAAACGACCCTTATTATCAGCAGTGAGAAAGGTCCAAAAGGTTGGACCTCGGTTATTCTAACTTTTCTAACCTGAATGACAAGTTAGGCTAGAAACACACTGTCCATGTGATATACGAGTCACTCGGACGATTGTCGGATCATTAACCGTGAACGACGTCTCCCTGTCAGGACGGGAGGGTGGAGTTGATGACAGGGAGAGGTCGTACAGTGTTAATGATGCGACACCCCTCCGAGTAACCCGTATATCACACGGACAGTGGGTTTCCAGCCTTATCCAGAGAATAAAAAGTTGAAAAATAGAAAAAAAGATTGCCGTGTGAAAATCCCCTATGTTATCAGTGGTGAAAGAAAAACCCAAAACATGCTTTTAGTTTTTCAAAGACTATGTACAACGTTATCTAAAATACTAGGAGGATAAATGAAAGAATGAAGATTTTAGTCTCAAACTTATTTGTCCATCTCATAGGTGTCCGTAGCCCTATTATCCCAATTACTAAAAGTATGTTTCTGTTACGGATGTTTCGATATACAATGTCTAGTTTCACAAGATTGGAGTGGGCTACATGCAAGGTTTGTATTTCCAGAGGCAGCTTATTTTTTTCTCCTTGATGTCTTAAAGGGAACTTGACAGCTCGTTCTACACCCTCTGCTACCACTACCTGTCCCTGCACCTTCCTACCTGATCCCTAACCATCCCTGTCTCACCTAAACCTGCTCTATAAAGTTTAAGAAAATAACTTATAAACTTACATGTAGTCTGCATCCGTAGACTAGACTGGGCGGGCTCCGAGGCTCCATTCTCCCCTCTCGCTTGCTTCAGCACGCCCCGCTGGGCATCATCATTCGTTCTTCTGTTCCTCCTCTATTTAAAATTCCTGCCTTCTTTGCTACTGTAAAGCACTGGCCGGAATGTCATATCAGTCCCGATGCATTGTGGGGGCTTATGACGTCACCGGCTCGGCTTCAAAATGCACACTGCACATGCGCTGGAGCTGAGCCATACCATGTGATCAGCCCCACAATGCACCAGGCCGGATGTGACGTTCAGACTGGAGCTTCACAGTAGAAGAGGAGGCGGGAAATTTCAAATAGTGGAGGAACAGAAGAACGAATGATGACGCCCAACAGGGCGTGCTGAGAGCCAGCTAGGAGGGGAGAATGGAGCCTGCCCAGTCCAGTCTACGAATGCAGACTACATGTAAGTATACAAGTCACTTTCTTACACTTTATAGTGCAGTTTTAGGTGAGACAGGGATGGTTAGGGAAATAGAATGAGCTGCCAGGTTCCCTCTAAAAACTATTAATTTTCTTGGACTCCTATAAAATGTGTCTTAAAGATGCCCAAATTTTATTTTTCTATTAAAATTGTCATCCTGCTGTAGTTAGCCCAGTATGAAAAAGTTACATGGACACTGCAGAGTCATAATGTCCAATGTACAGATGTCCCAAACCTTGCAAAAACCATAGGTCAGACAGAAGTCAGCACCGCTGCAATGTGTACAAGCAACAGCATCAGGTCCGTGGACGCAATATAAAGGGCAAATTATTCAAGAATTTTTCAGTAAATAAGATGATTAAGGGCTTATCAAGGATTAATTCTGAAACACGTTTGCAATTTTTAACAATTTTGTATCATGTATATTGAGGTTTTTATAATTTTGTTGCAATAAAGAAGGATTTTTATCATAGCACGCATCTATCTTATGTTCATAAATGTCCTGGCATATTTAATACATTTATATTACATATATAATTAGAAGGGATTAGGGAAAGTATTGTTTTGCTTAGACGCAATCTTAAAAGGGCTGGATTAAAAAAGAACTTGAACTCCCAGGACGCAACATCTCCAGATCTATAATATCGCTATATCAATCAGTCTTTCTTTATCAGACAGATGGACTTTTTGTACTGTTAAGGTGCCGTCACACGGTTCAATTCACTGAACGATATTGTTAGCGATCACATGCACGCGCGATCGCTAACAATATCGTTCAGATCGCTGGTGAGCTGTCACACAGGCAGACTCACCAGCGATTAATGGACCAGAGACATCGAGGAAACAATTTAAATATCGTTTCCACGATGTCTTGCTCCCGCTGCCAGGCTGCGGTAAGCGGGAGCAGGCTGGTCTCCATGGAAAACTGCTAGTTACCCGCTGTGTACCTTGGATACCAGCCGGTGAGCGGAGAAGGCTGGTAACCAAGGTATACATCGGGTATCTAGGCAGCGTGCGCTGCCTAGTTACCCACAGTTTACCTTGAATACCAGCTCTCAGCGCTTGCAGAGAGGCGCTGGGATCTGGCTTATTGGTCGTCTCCCGGTGTCACACGCAGCAATGCTGCGTGTCCACCGGGAGACCAACGATTGATTTGAGGTCCAGTCCTTAAATCAAACGATCAGCAACTGATCATTCATTGTTTGTGGTGTCACACGCAACGATGTCGTTTCAACATCATTCAAGTGTCACAGAACAAGTGACTTTTGAATGATACCAGCAACGATATCATTACGTGTGACGTGGCCTTAAGTCATACAAATGTACGGTTACAAACGAAATAAAATTTAAAAAGCTTACAAGAATCTACTGAATAAAACCTACTGCTTATATGTTAAGATCCTGTTTTAGATTCTGATAAAACAAATCCTTGAAAATGACTGAAAAAATGAATTTTCCTTCCTAAAGTACATGCATTGCTATGGACAAAGTTTATTTTAGTATAAATTATTGAATATGCATTATGCGATTAGAATAACATGAACAGTAACAATAGAAACAATAAAAATCTGAGCTTTTTCCCGCTATTGTTCAGCACAGTTGTATAATTATGCTAAGGAAGGAGTAGAATACCTGTAAAGCTTCCGTTGTGTTGTTCTTTAGCCATTCCAACACGCCGCTGTTCACAATCAGTGCCATTCTCTGCCATTTCATATGTCAACTGAACTTAAGAAACTTATGTGGAAAATACATGAAAGAAAAAAAAAAAAAAAAACAAAGTTAACATTGAAGTTCGTTTAAGTCAATAGTCAATCACAATAATAATAATCATAATACGTTCCACGATTGGATATGTTTAGATGTGCTGAGATAATCCTATATACAGTACAGACCAAAAGTTTGGACACACCTTCTCATTCAAAGAGTTTTCTGTATTTCATGACTATGAAAATTGCAGGTTCGCACTGAAGGCATCAAAACTATGAATTAACACATGCGGAATTATATACTTAACAAAAAAGTGTGAAACAACTGAAAATATGTCTTATATTCTAGGTTCTTCAAAGTAGCCACCTTTTGCTTTGATTACTGCTTTGCACACTCTTGGCATTCTCTTGATGAGCTTCAAGAGGTAGTCAACAGAAATGGTCATCCAACAGTCTTGGAGTTCCCAGAGATGCTTAGCACTTGTTGGGCCTTTTGCCTTTACTCTGCGGTCCAGCTCACCACAAACCATCTCGATTGGGTTCAGGTCTGGTGACTGTGGAGGCCAGGTCATCGGGCGTAGCAATTCATCACCATCACAGCTCCTCCTCCATGCTTCACTGTGGGAACAAGACATGTAGAGTCCATCCGTTCACCTTTTCTGCGTCGCACAAAGACATGGTGGTTGGAACCAAAGATCTCAAATTTGGACACATCAGACCAAAGCACAGATTTCCACTGGTCTAATGTCCATTCCTTGTGTTCTTTAGCCCAAACAAGTCTCTTCTGCTTGTTGCCTGTCCTTAGCAGTGGTTTCCTAGCAGCTATTTTTCCATGAAGGCCTGCTGCACAAAGTCTCCTCTTAACAGTTGTTGTAGAGATGTGCCTGCTGCTAGAACTCTGTGTGGCATTGACCTGGTGTCTAATCTGAGCTGCTGTTAACCTGCAATTTCTGAGGCTGGTGACTCGGATGAACTTATCCTCCACAGCAGAGGTGACTCTTGGTCTTCCTTTCCTGGGCCGGTCCTCATGTGAGCCAGTTTCTTTGTAGCGCTTGATAGTTTTTGCAACTGCACTTGGGGACACTTTCAAAGTTTTCCCAATTTTTCGGACTGACAGACCTTCATTTCTTAAAGTAATGATGGCCACTTGTTTTTCTTTACTTAGAATTTGTATTATGGCATGAAAATCCCACTTATTAAACCTGACAGGGCACACCTGTGAAGTGAAAACCATTTCCGGTGACTACATCTTGAAGCTCATCAAGAGAATGCCAAAAGTGTGCAAAGCAGTAATCAAAGCAAAAGGTGTATTATACCTTTGACTTCTCTACTTCTTATCAGTTTGCTGTACGACTGTATTTGATTATTATACTTTGTACTTGATTTATTGAAACTCGAATAAAAATTATTTGAACACAAAGCAAAAGGTGGCTACTTTGAAGAACCTAGAATATAAGACATATTTTCAGTTGTTTCACACTTATTTGTTAAGTATATAATTCTACATGTGTTAATTCATAATTTTGATGCCTTTAGTGTGACTCTACAATTTTCATAGTCATGAAAATACAGAAAACTCTTTGAATGAGAAGGTGTGTCCAAACTTTTGGTCTGTACTGTATGTGTCCCTGCTATGGACTGTAAAATAGCCGAATCTGACAGTGCACGGGGCATTGGTTTAATCCTGGACAGTTGAGGATGCAAAAAAGTAAACAGACATTACTGAACGGGATCAGAAATTGTTTTTTAAAAAATGTTTTAATTGAAGAAAAAAAAAAATTGACAGGTAAATGTTTTCCGGCAAAAAAATAACCAGCAGTGATCCCTGTGCGGTAATGTCTGTATACTCTTTTGCGTCCTCCTCCCCTGTCCAGGTACAAACCAATGCTCTGTGCATGGTCAGAGTCAGCCATTACACAGTACATAGCAAGGACACATATATAAGATCTCAGCACAGGAGATGTAGTATTATCAGGCCTGTACGGTCAAACACATCCATTACACAATACATAGCAGGGACACATATATAAAATAATCTCAGCACAGGAGATGTGGTATGATCAGACCATGTTCCTGTACGGTCAGACACATCCATTACACAGTACATAGCAGGGACACACACATAAGATCATCTTAGCACAGGAGATGTGGTATGATCAGACCATGTCCCTGTATGGTCAGACACATCCATTACACAGTACATAGAGACACATATAAGATTATCTCAGTACAGGAGATGTGGTATGATCAGACCATGTCCCTGTACGGTCAGACACATCCATTACACAGTACATAGCAGAGACACATATAAGATTATCTCAGTACAGGAGATGTGGTATGATCAGACCATGTCCCTGTATGGTCAGACACATCCATTACACAGTATATAGCAGGGACAAATATATAAGATTATGTCAGCACAGGAGCAGTGGTGTGATCAGACCATGTTCCTGTACAGTGAGACACGGCCATTACACAATACATAGCAGGGACACATATATAAGATAATCTAAGCACAGGAGATGTGGTATCATAAGACCATGTTCCTGTATGGTGAGACACATCCATTACACAGTACATAGCAGGGACACACATATAAGATCATCTCAGCACAGGAAGATTTTTTTCAAACACATCCAATTGTGGAAATTAGTAATATTCCAAGATCTATTGATTAAAATGAAATATAAAATTACTTTAATTTGTGGGAAAAACCTTTTAAGACCACCATACGCATTAGACCAAGATCATCAGCCTTATCACCGATCTTGACATAGGGACATCGGCCAACTGGTGGACTGGGGAGATGCTGATAGCGCATGTCCGATTTTAAACTGTCAATCACCTTGTTCTCCCGTAGATAGGCCGATGTCCAATTTGTCAGCCAGTGGCTTTCTCACAGGGAAAACAGAAATATTTGGCCGAACAAATGTATGGGGATTTGGCAGAGACAGCAGTAAGCCGAACGATCTGCCTGAGCTTTGTTCATCCCACAGCCATCTAATGTGTATTGCTGGATTTATTTATTAAAATAACTGCTTGAATCCATTTTATCAATAGAATTACAAATCGTACCTAGTAGAAATACTTTTTAACCATACACAACTTCCGCGACACAACTCATGAATAATGTTAAATTCATATTTATTAAAGTGCAATATAAAGTGCAATGTGCTATACACACATGGTGACAGGGTATTCGGACTGTATACATAATATGGCAGAGGTCACATGATATTGTATACATCAAAATATTATGGAGCATTATTATAAACATTATTACTATCCATAACTACATTCTCTTTGAGTGTAATTGATATATCTACGCACTCAAGAGTATCAGGTGTAAGTGACGTGCTCACTCCTATGACAAACCAGACCCTCCCATAATTCGTGTAATACACACTGGGTGATGTTTCCCCTCTCAATTAGCCAAAAAGTACTATTTACACATGATGCAGTGAAGTTTTAAACTGCATGGGTATAACTACAAAACTATATGTATAGGATTGCAATGTAGAAACAGTGGGTAAGTCTTTGATTATACAAAGATACCCAGCATGGATGGTAATTATCTATTTATTGCCACATAACACTGTAGTCCAGGTACTGTTTGGGAATTAATGATTCCCAAAAATGTGTATTAGAATTGTTTGGAGCTTTCTATTAATTACTAGTAGAAATACTGTGTGTTCATTACTTTGCATGCATGAAACTATCCTGAAACAGTAAGCAGAGTTCTTTTGCTGTGTGCACTACAGACTACAGTCCTGGGAGGCAGATGGAATTTTAATCAGTCATGAAAACACAATACTTTCATTACAACACCGCTAATGTTGGATCACACCGAGGGATTAATAACTACGTGTGGAAAAAGATGAGATCAAACTAATGCAGCTTACAAGAAAAGACTTAAGTCTCTCAAACGTACTCTATACCTGAATGATTTCCAAGAAATAAGTAATACTGCTCTAAATTTGTGGAAAGTCATTTTACCTCGGGGGGGGGGGAATGAAAAGTACCTTACAAACGTTGACCGGATTCTTTAAAGATGTCTTCCAGTTGGACAAAGTTTAAGTCTACCCTTCACTTCTGAGACATTAAACAGCGTAAGGACAGGTCCTCCTCAGTCCTTCATGGAGACAAAAATGACATAATAACAAAGTGACATCACAATTTACTATTTTAATAGGGGACATGAAGCAATTAAATTCTATGTGCAAAGATAAACATAGGACTCAACCGACATAGGTCTTCTTTGAAGGGGATGTCCACTAATCGCACCAACCCTTCTCAATCACTGTATTCCCCCATGTAAAATACCAGTCTAGAATCACCTTCCGTGTTAGGCCTCCTGTGACACTGTTATGTCATGTGTGCCCTACAGCCAATCAGACACTCGGTAATGGGCGCTCTCATTTCCTTCTGATAAAACGGACATCCAGAGGAAATCAGAGCAGCTGCTGCTCGCTCACTTCTTCTAGATAACAGCTTCATCCAAAGGAAGAGAGAGTGGCCCATTAGTGAGTGCTGACTGGCTTCAGGGCTCATGTGACACTTCAACATCACTTGAGCGCCAGGAGACCTATGGCCGGCGGCTTTACTAGTCCTCTGGTGGTAATCTCTCTAATTGAAAAAGTGAAGGATGTTTAATAAGGACTGGTTTACCTCCGCGCTGACTACGAAAGACATCAGGATTAACGAAATTCCTTTATTCCACTCCACCAGCACTAAAATGCCAACGCGTTTCATAGTCCCTGACTACTTCAATCAGGGCTTATTACTTACAGAGTCACAATCAAAGTAACATTTTATACAATAATGTATCATATAGTCCAATCGGAAAAGAGGACTATAAAACCACGTAAATTCCGGTGAAAACGCCCCTTGGATGGAAAGAGCTCATCTGCATTAACATTTTTTGTAGAAAACGTCATAACTCACACTTCCAAATTATTTTGTTTTCTACAAAAAAAGTTAATGGCAGATGAGCTCTTTCCATTGAAAGGGTAAACCTGTCCTTTCTAAACAGCCTTCACCTGATCTTCTACGGGATCTGCAGCAGCCACTTCGTTTTGTCATTTGGTTTTAAAGGGGTTGTGACTTCCACAACCATACAAGGTGAGTGTATAAGATTACATGCCCCTCTGCCTATCAGAATTACAGCCCTGTGTGCGCTTTCTCTCGTCTTTTGTCTTAATTGGAAAAGTAGATCTCTATCTCATTATTGGTTGTCTATCCCTGATATATATAATATTAAAGGTCACATTGACAAAAAAATAAGGGAATATATGGATAAATATAGCCATCAATTATAATACATTAATTACTAGTTTTTTAGAACAATGAATCATGTTACACAACACTTTAAATGAGCTGTAATAACAGCTGACAAAGCTGGAGTAGAGCAGGTAGTTAGACTTGTATTACAGGTGATGTGATCTACAGCCATTCAGCCCTATCTTGAGAATTGTCACTTGTATAATCAGAAGGATTGACACTTATAAAGTCAAATATTAGGTCACTTAGTCAGAAACTGGAACAGCCTCATTCCGACTTTCTAAAGGGATCACAATTAGCTGTACATATGAAGGTTTCTGCCATACCTGCTTCCTCCACCTGGCAGAGATGCCACCGTACTCACTGCCACAGTCACCCAGCTGCATTTCCAATTCCGGTTCCTGCTGTGACTCCTAGTATCCAGGGCCTGTGCACGTTGTGCAAGTCTCCTGGCCAAGCATTTAGGATGCACTGCCCTCTTCTTAAAGGGGCAGTGCACCTATGGCTGGGAGGCACTAGCTATTTAAGGCACCCTCCCCTACAGAGAGGAGACTGACAAACTTTAATATCTCATTAAGTTTCTTGCCTACTAGTTATGTTGTCAGGTTCCTATTCCTGAACCCATCCTACAACCCTGTCTCTGAACCTGTCCTGCATTTCAGAACCAATCCTGTGTACCTGTACTCCTGTGTTCCTGAATCATTTCCCCTGTGACTCGGACGTCTATCCCATCCCATGACTCTGAAACACTCTTGTCAGTACCTGTGCCCATCCTGTCTAGATCCAGCTCAGACCCCATACAGTGATTCGGAACCGTCATGTGTAAGGGTATGTGCCCACAGGACGTTTTTGCTGCGGTTTCTGCATGCAGTTTACAATTGGTTTTATGGTAATTTATGCTAATATGTTCTGCAGTTTTGATTCCCAACAAAACCAATGTGTTTCCAGAAACGCTGTGCCCACACATTGGTTTTGCAAGTGTCAAGAACGGTCAAGTCCCTCCGGTTTTGCTGCGGATGGGAAAGAATTGACAGGTTCTATTTTCCTGTGTTTTGCTGCAGTCAATGGCAAAAAACACAAGAAAAACACAATAAAACGCAGGAAATGAACACAGCAAATCTCCTGGCAAGGACTCTAGGATCCTTGAAAGCAGTACAGGTTTTGCTGCCTTCAAGACTGTTTAAAAAACGTCCTGTGGGCACATACCATGACAGTACCCTTCCTGTCTGTGACCCTGAGTCCTTTACTTGCTTCTCTGGCCCCTGAAGTCACCTGCTGCAATCTAGAGACTGCCCTTGAGAGTTACCTGGTGTCTACCGGGAGCCAAGTTCAACCTCAACATTGGCGGCTGTGGTGAATACCCAGTATGCACTTAGCAATGTCTATACAGTTGTGGCCAAAAGTATTGACACCCCTGCAATTCTGTCAGATAATACTCAGTTTCTTCCTGAAAATGATTGCAATCACAAATTCTTTGGTATTATTATCTTCATTTAATTTGTCTTTAATGAAAAAATACAAAAAGAATTGTCCTAAAGCCAAATTGGATATAATTCCACACCAAACATAAAAAAGGGGGTGGACAAAAGTATTGACACTGTTAGAAAAATCATGTGATGCTTCTCCAATTTGTGTAATTAACAGCACCTGTAACTTACTTGTGGCACCTAGCAGGTGTTGGCAATAAATAAATCACACTTGCAGCCAGTTGACATGGATTAAAGTTGACTCAACCTCTTTCCTGTGTCCTTGTGTGTACCACATTGAGCATGGAGAAAAGAAAGAAGACCAAAGAACTGTCTGAGGACTTGAGAAACCAAATTGTGAGGAAGCATGAGCAATCTCAAGACTACAAGTCCATCTCCATAGACCTGAATGTTCCTGTGTCTACCATGCGCAGTGTCATCAAGAAGTTTAAAGCCCATGGCACTGTGGCTAACCTCCCTAGATGTGGACAGAAAAGAAAAATGACGAGAGATTTCAACGCAAGATTGTGCAGATGGTGGATAAAGAACCTCGACTAACATCCAAACAAGTTCAAGCTGCCCTGCAGTCGGAAGGTACAACAGTGTCAACCCGTACTATCCGTTGGCGTCTGAATGAAAAGGGACTGTGTGGTAGGAGACCCAGGAAGACCCCACTTCTTACCCCGAGACATAAAAAAGCCAGGCTGGAGTTTGACAAAACTTACCTGAGAAAACCTAAAACGTTTTGGAAGAATGTTCTTGGTCAGATGAGACAAAAGTAGAGCTTTTTGGGCAAAGGCATCAACATAGAGTTTACAGGAGAAAAGAAAGAGGCATTCAAAGAAAAGAACACGGTCTCTACAGTCAAACATGGTGGAGGTTCCCTGATGTGTTGGGGTTGCTTTGCTGCCTCTGGCACTGGACTGCTTGACCGTGTGCATGGCATTATGAAGTCTGAAGACTACCAACAAATTTTGCAGCATAATGTAGGGCCAAGTGTGAGAAAGCTGGGTCTCCCTCAGAGGTCATGGGTCTTCCAGCAGGACAATGACCCAAAACACACTTCAAAAAGCACTAGAAAATGGTTTGAGAGAAAGCACTGGAGACTTCTAAGGTGGCCAGCAATGAGTCCAGACCTGAATCCCATAGAACACCTGTGGAGAGATCTAAAAATGGCAGTTTGGAGAAGGCACCCTTCAAATATCAGGGACCTGGATCAGTTTGCCAAAGAAGAATGGTCTAAAATTCCAGCAGAGCATTGTAAGAAACTCATTGATGGTTACCGGAAGCGGTTGATCGCAGTTATTTTGGCTAAAGGTTGTGCAACCAAGTATAAGGCTGAGGGTGCCAATACTTTTGTCTGGCCCATTTTTGGAGTTTTGTGTGAAATGATCAATGTTTTGCTTTTTGCTTCATTCTCTTTTGTGTTTTTTCATTGAAGACAAATTAAATGAAGATAATACCGAAGAATTTGTGATTGCAATCATTTTCAGGAAGAAACTGAGTATTATCTGACAGAATTGCAGGGGTGTCAATACTTTTGGCCACAACTGTACATTCTCTGCGCATGATCGGATTGAGCAGCTTTGTATAGAGATGCTGTCAACGCTGTCTGTGCACATCATGTTATCATGCCCACAGGGTGTGATAACATGCTAAGTGGGCCGACTAGATGGGGGAACTAAGGCCCCCTTGACTAGTCAATGACCTAATTAGGGTCTCAAACAATCTTTAGAAATACTTTTTCTAAAGAGGTTTATGTATACTTGTATATGAAGGGACTGGTAGGCAGGAATTATAGCTATGTGCACAAAACTACTCGTTCTGACTACAGACAGGTTCCCTTTAAGAGTGGGTCTCAGTACTTTTGTCCATATAGTGTGTGCATTATGGCATGTGCGCACACTGCAGATTTGGTGCAGAAATATTGCAACCAAATCTGCATCTTCTGAAAGAAAAACTCACCAAAAATGCACTGTGTTTTTGGGGCAGGTTTGTGCCATGCGTTTTTTTTTAATGAAGTCAATGGCTGGAAGGGCTGAAAAATGCAGGAGAATCTGAACCAAGAATTGACACCATGCAGCAGATTATTATCTGCACCAAATCCGCAAGGAAAACATAAGCCACATGTGCTGAACGAGTGCACCGTTCAGAGACTATCATAAAAGGCCGCAATGTTCAGCCTGCATTTGTAGGGGCTAGCAGAGTCCAGGAGCGCAACATCAATACTGTCACCATATGTGGTATGTGTACTTAATCTGAATTGTGAAACGCTGCGGAATATGTTGGCGCTATATAAATAAGGATTATTATTATGATTAATCACCAGTCATTATTGTGGACAGATCCCTGGGCCACATAGACTAAGCCTATGCCTGAGTATGTGAAAGGTTCCTTTGACTAAGTGAAATCAGCATCTACAACCCTTTAGGCCAGGGGTGGGGAACCTTTTCTCTGCAAAGGGCCATTTGGAAATTTAGAATATCATTCGCGGGCCGTATAAAATTATTAACTTAAAAAACATTGCTAAACTTACATCTGCTGGCGGTGTCAGTGAGGAGAAACAGCTGATGTGACAGCTGTTTGAATGTTCCCGCGCCGACATCTCCTCTCTGTGTCGGTGCAGGAGATTCAAACAGCTGTCAGATCAGATGTTTCTGCCCGCTGACAACGGTTGGAGCTTACCAGGGGCCCGGAGGAGATCTCTGCCGCTGATCTCTTTCTCCGGCCCGCCTCCCGAGCGTGCCGATTGGCTGGCCGGGCTCCATAGTGATGTGTCCGCAGGCGGAAATTCTCCACTGCGGACACATCATTATGAACAAAAATGACCCTGCTTTCACTGCGTTTGTGTCTGCATGCCCTCTGCATGCAGACACAAATGCAAATGTGAAGGTAGCCTAACCCCATTTCTGGGGCCTGAGGTATACTGCACATGGGTAGATAGAGCCTGAGGTAGACAGCACAAGGGTAGACAGAGCCTGAGGTAGACGGCACATGGTTACACGGAGCGTGAGGTATACAGCACATGGCTACACAGAGCATGGGGTACACAGCACGTGGGTACACAGGGCCAGAGGTATATGGCACATGGGTAGACAGAGCCTGAGGTATACGGCACACGGGTACACGGAGCACAAGGAATACGACACATGGGTACAAAGAGCGTGAGGCATACGGCACTTGGGAACACAGAGCCTGAGGTGTACGACATATGGGTACACTGAGCCTGAGGCGTACAGTACATGGGTACATGAGACGGAGGCATATGCACATGGGTACACTGAGACGGAGGCATATGGCACATGGGTACACAGGGCCTGAAGTATAAGACACACAGGTACACAAAGTACAAGGTACAAAAAGAGATCCAGCAACACATCCAAATGAAGGTAGATAAAAATCAATGTAGACATATATGATTTTAACATGGCTTCACATGATTTTTATCTCCCTCCCTTGGCTATGTTTCTGGATGCAGCTCCTTCTTATACTGCTGACAGTTTTCATCCCTGCACAGCCGACAATCACAGAGCAGACACTTTATTTATTTACTTATCTGACACCTTTAGATTTACTCACGGACTTCCCGAGGTGGAGGAATTGTTTATTTAAGATAAGCAGGAGGTGATTGTAATCCTCCCGGGAGCCGAGCTGGACAGTGCAGAGGCTCCTGCTTCACAGAACGCCTCACGCCGACTATGTTTCAGGTCGGAGACAATTCCGGCATGCACCGCTGCTGATTTAAAGGGACCGCGCTACAAATAAAGCAAAGTGGCCACGGGCCGGATCAGGTAACATGGCGGGCCGGACCCGGCCCGGGGGCCGGACGTTCCCCACCACTGCTTTAGGCAATAATCTAGTAGGTGGTCTACATCTGTTATTTTGGTTGACTACTGCTATAAATTGATGATATAGGTTGGGTGCACTAAATAGTCAGGAAACTCACATTTCTTGGGGAACAGAATTAGGTTGTCATTTGTGGCATTTCCTGCCCCATATACAGTAAGTGGTTGCATAAATTCTGTACCCCACTCCTTGGGATTATCCTTTGCTACCGACGATTGTAGTCACCCCGGTTGGGAATTGCTCCTTATGCCCCTCTGATCATTTAAAGGGACATTACATTATGCTAAACAAATGTTGTTATTATATTGAGTGATCAGAGGTGTAGGGAAATTCTATGCATCTTTTCTTTTTCCCTTATTCCTACGGTATTCTTCACTGCCCTTTTTTTCATTCTTCTCTCCTCTCTTTTCCTTTCTCTCTCTACCAATCAGATCGTATGCACTGAAGTATGGACAGATGACATCTTCCCAAATTAAGACTTTGTTCAAACTGCGGGTCCAATTTTCTACTGCTTTAATAAATGTGTGAATAGTACCCTACCTTATAACTTCTGTTGTGCAGCCTGTCTCCTCAGTGAGCAGTGAGGCACTGATGTCTAATCGAACTCTTGTGAATTCCTATTGTGGCTTAAGTATTTTTTTTCTGTGTGTTTCTGTTGTTATCTTTCCTTATTGCTATGTTGTCATGCTTTTTTCCAAGCTCTTCAATAACGATTGTAACAATTTTTATTCACTATACGGTCTCTATTGAGACTTTTTGATAATGTGCTGAACAGTTCAAAATTCTCATAGACTTTTCTAGGTAAGGATAGGCATGCAGGTTCTTGACACTGCACTAATCATATTAAAGCACAGTGTCTGCAGAAGGCACATTACAAGTGGCTCTCCCACCATGCAGAAGACATCTATAGTGCCAGGATTTAGTCTTCATCTCTTTAATCTATGAAGCAACAGTAAACATGCTGTAACCAGAGAAGACATATAGCAAGGCCAGGAACAAGAATATCCTGCTACTCCAGAGAGCTAGTATTTAGTACACACAAGAAACGTGAGATGCTGCTGCTTCTCCTGACTGCCTTGCCCACTCTTACATGTATACTAAATGGTTACTTTTCCTTGGGGTGGTGTTAGCATTATTTAGGTCGCATTTACCAGAGTTATATGATGTCTGATAAATTATGACACATCTTTAGACACTAATGTTTAGAAATGTTACTCCCTTTCTTAGGCTGGGTTCACACTTGCGTTTGCAAACGCCGCGCACCGAACGCAGCCAAACGCTTATGCACTGCGTTCCTATGTTTAACATGGGAACACATGTGCCTGCGTTTGGCAGCGTTCGGTTGCGTTTGGATGCGCACAATTTATGCGCCCTCTGAGCGTACTCCGAACGCAGTATGTTGCATTTTTTTGTGCGTTCTCGCGCGCTTGTTTTATTTGCAAGCGCCCGCAAGAGCACAAACCATGCATTGAAGGCAATGGATCAGCAGTGTCCTCCGCATGGCAGCGCAAAAGAACGCTGCAGATCTCATTGAAATCTCTCCCGGTGGCCACGGTGATCAGTGGCGGCCACCGGGAGATCAGCTAGAGCTGCCACTGATCTCCCGCCGGTGTCGTCGGGGTGATTTGAAGAAACAGCTGATCTACAGCTGTTTAAATCTCCCGTGCTGACACCGAATAGGTGATGTCGGCGTGGGAGATTTGAAGCAGCGATCAGCTGTTTCTTATCTCCTGCACCGATATCACACTATTCGGTGTCGGCGCGGGAGATTTCAACAGCTGACAGATCAGCTGTTTCTTCAAATCACCCGCGCCGACACCGGCGGGAGATCAGCTGTGGCCGGGAGAAGGAGATCTCCACGCTGATCTCCTCATCCCAGCCGCCACCGAGACAGCTGATTGACTGGCCGGGGTGCATACTAATGTGAACGCATGCAGACATTCTCCGCTGCGTTCACATCAGTACGGCTACAGTTGCACTGCGTTTGGTCTGCATGCCATACGCATGCAGACACAAACAAAAATGTGAACCCAGCCTTATAAGTGAGGTTCTGACTTTTTCAAAAGTAGGACTTGATAAATGTCCCTAGAACATCATTTGTGTAGCCAACCACAACAACTCTTGAAAAGTGTCATGACCAGAGGAAAACATTTTTTTCTTTCCAAAAATGATGTGGGCCAAATTTGCCACTTTTCTATGCTCGTTCTCATTACATACCATACCACGATTAGTGGCAAAAACAAGTCATTTATGACTTACATCATACAGCGGGTGAAATAAGTATTGAACATGTCACCAATTTTCTAAGTACGGTAAATATATTTCTAAAATCTCACCTTCGCAATGCATGCGACTAGTTTCTCCATATAGGAGGTGTCATGAGGCAGACATCACCAACAAAGGCTTTAAATACATTTCAGTAAACGTTCAATATTGTTTCCATGTTACATTTCTCAGTATTATTTTATAGGCCATCAGTTGAACCAGCTGATCTTATTGTTCACTAAGGGTACATTTACATGACGCAATTTTGCTTGCAATTTCACTGGCAATTTGCTGGTTGTAGTGAAATGATGGACACATTGTTCTATTTTGTTGCTATGTACAAATGGAACAATGTGTCCATGATTTCACTGCACCCAGTAAGTTGCCAGTGAAATTGCAAGCAAAATTGTGTCGTGTAACGGTACTCTAAGGACCGCTTTACACACACCAACTTCTGTGACCAACTTCTGAACAGATCTCTGGTTGCAGTGAAATCATGGACACATTGCTCCATTTTGTGGCTGTGTACAAAATGGAGCAACGTGTCCATGATTTCACTGCAACCAGAGATCTGTTCAGAAGTTGGTCACAGAAGTTGGTGTGTGTAAAGCGGTCCTTAGTGACAGGATTGCTTTCAAAATACTGATAGATTTCAGCTGGTGTCATGACTCTCCACGGCTTTTTGCACCTTTCTTTCTTCATGTGTTCAATACTTTTTCCCTGTGTCATTTCTCTTAATTACACATCACTAAATCTATGGTTCGATCTCTTTGCATGTGTGGCTTGAATCGGTTGTTACCGACATCTGGTGAGAAAATGTCACTAGCCCATGCAGTATTATTTCCTCCATTCTTTTGCTGTGTGCCTGCAGGTGTATTAACTAAGAAATAGAGAGCAAGAAGGGAAGCATGATCAAAATGCAAAATACAAGAAAATATTATTCAAATACAGTGTTATTCCTCATGTACCCACATAGTACTTTTAAGTACCGTATATACTCGTGTATAAGCCGAGTTTTTCAGCCCAAAAATTGGGCTGAAAAGTCCCCCCCTCGGCTTATACACGAGTCACTATACGGGGTGAGTGGGGTGGGGGCTCTGTCTGGGTGCTGGGGAGGCAGGAGGAGGTGGGGGGAGGCTGCTGTATGAGCGGCCCCGTCACTTGGGGCCGCTCATTACATATGCACTGCATCCCCCTGTCAATCAGCGCCAAGGGGAGCAGTGCATATAGGTAGATAATGCCCCAAATAAATGCTGGCACACGTCCCCCCTGTTGTAAGGCCCCCCTGCTGAATACTTACCATCCCTGGTCTTCAGCAGCACCCCGGCGCCGGTCCTCTGTGCTCCGGTCCTCCGCGATCCCGTCCTCTGTGCTCCGTTCCCCGGCTGTATCATGTGACCAGCCGCGTCGCAGACGCGATGACGTCATTGCTTCTGCGACGCGCGGGGAACCCGGATGCAGCCGTGGAGCGGAGCACAGAGGACGGGATCGCGGAGGACCGGAGCACAGAGGACCGGCGCCGGGGTGCTGCTGAAGACCAGGGATGGTAAGTAATCAGCAGGGGGGGGGGGGGCCTTACAACAGGAGGGGACGTGTGCCAGCATTTGTGTGGGGCTGCTGTATATAGGGGCTGCAATACCACTGGGGCTGCAATACCACTGGGGCTGCAATACCACTGGGGCTGCAATACCACTGGGGCTGCAATACCACTGGGGCTGCTGTATACTGGGGCTGCAATACCACTGGGGCTGCTGTATATAGGGGCTGTATACACCACTGGGGCTGCAATACCACTGGGGCTGCTGTATATAGGGGCTGTATACACCACTGGGGCTGCAATACCACTGGGGCTGCTGTATATAGGGGCTGTATACACCACTGGGGCTGCAATACCACTGGGGCTGCTGTATATAGGGGCTGTATACACCACTGGGGCTGCAATACCACTGGGGCTGCTGTATATAGGGGCTGCTGTATACACCACTGGGGCTGCAATACCACTGGGGCTGCTGTATATAGGGGCTGCAATACCACTGGGGCTGCAATACCACTGGGGCTGCAATACCACTGGGGCTGCTGTATATAGGGGCTGCTGTATACACCACTGGGGCTGCAATACCACTGGGGCTGCTGTATATAGGGGCTGTATACACCACTGGGGCTGCAATACCACTGGGGCTGCTGTATATAGGGGCTGCTGTATACACCACTGGGGCTGCAATACCACTGGGGCTGCTGTATATAGGGGCTGTATACACCACTGGGGCTGCAATACCACTGGGGCTGCTGTATATAGGGGCTGTATACACCACTGGGGCTGCAATACCACTGGGGCTGCTGTATATAGGGGCTGTATACACCACTGGGGCTGCAATACCACTGGGGCTGCTGTATATAGGGGCTGTATACACCACTGGGGCTGCAATACCACTGGGGCTGCTGTATATAGGGGCTGCTGTATACACCACTGGGGCTGCAATACCACTGGGGCTGCTGTATATAGGGGCTGTATACACCACTGGGGCTGCAATACCACTGGGGCTGCTGTATATAGGGGCTGTATACACCACTGGGGCTGCAATACCACTGGGGCTGCTGTATATAGGGGCTGTATACACCACTGGGGCTGCAATACCACTGGGGCTGCTGTATATAGGGGCTGCTGTATACACCACTGGGGCTGCAATACCACTGGGGCTGCTGTATATAGGGGCTGCTGTATACACCACTGGGGCTGCAATACCACTGGGGCTGCTGTATATAGGGGCTGCAATACCACTGGGGCTGCTGTATACACCACTGGGGCTGCTGTATATAGGGGCTGCAATACCACTAGGGCTGCTGTATATACCACTGGGGGCTGCTGTATATACCACTGGGGGCTGCTGTATATCATACTGCTGGGGCCTGTATACCACTGCTGGGGGCTGTATACCTGTGCTGGGGTCCACCCTCGGCTTATACGCGAGTCAATAGATTTTCCCAGGTTTTGGGGGCAAAAGTAGGGGGGTCGGCTTATACACGGGTCGGCTTATACACGAGTATATACGGTAATTTCTAAAATAAAGGCAATCAACCTTTAGGCCATTAAAAAAAAAAAAGTTCTGTCAAGATTTTAAATGGTTAAAATTGCAAAGTACTTGAAAAAAATAATAACAACTTTGCAATATACCTCTAAATGAAAGAACAAAGGGATTTGTGTTGTTATTATGTAAGACTTGTTGGCAATGGTCTGGCCACCTTACAGCCTTAGTGTAGTCATTAGCCTAGGAGAAGAGATAGTGTGCTGGTTGCAGGCTATATGCCTTAAAGGGCCTGTCACACGTGTCAATGTCGTCAGCGATCTGATCGCTGACGACATTGACGGCTGATTGCTGGTGAGCTGTCACACAGACAGACTCACCAGCGATCAATTGACCAGAAACATCGTGGAAACGATTTAAATATCGTTTCCACGATGTCTTGCTCCCGCTGCCAGCCTGCTGGAAGCGGGAGCAGGCTGGTCTCCAAGGTAAACTGCGGGTATCTAGGCAGCGCGCGCTGCCTAGATACCCGACGTGTACCTTAGTTACCAGCCTCCTCCGCTCACCGGCTGGTATCTAAGGTACACAGCGGGTAACTAGGGACCCTAGTTACCCGCTGTGTACCTTAGATACCAGCCGGTGAGCGGAGGAGGCTGGTAACTAAGGTACACGTCGGGTATCTAGGCAGCGCGCGCTGCCTAGATACCCGCAGTTTACCTTGGATACCAGCTCCCAGCGCTTGTGAGAGACGCTGGGAGCTGGAATATCGCTACTCCCGGTGTCACACGCAGCGATGCTGCGTGTCCACCGGGCGACAATCGCCAGGTTTTAGGACAGATTCTAAAACCTGGCGATCATCAACCAGCGATTTATCGCTGGTTGATTCAGTATGTCACACGCATCAATATCGCTGCAACGTCACGTGCAGCCGATATCGTGCAGGCGATATTGATGCGTGTGACAGGCCCTTAAAGGGAACCTGTCAGGTGGTTTATGTCCCCCAAGCTAACACCATCTGTCCCTGCAGCTTTATAATACCAGTCTAATCATTCCTGTCTGAGCTCATAGTGTAACGTAAAAGGTGAAAAAAAAGCATTTATACACTTACATTTCAGTCCCCACCTTGGAGGAGGGAGACTGGCAGGATAATAGTTAACTCACTTTTAACTTGTATGGCTAAAGGACCTGTGTGATGTAACGATCATGTGACCATAGTGGGCGGAGCTAAGCCAGCAAACGTATTATGTTCTATGAGAACTTAGCTCCGCCTATTGTAGTCACATGGTTGTGACATCACATCAGGTCTCCCAACATGTTCTAGCACAAGGCTGAAATGTTAACTATTAACCTGCCAAACAGTCCCCGTCCTCCAAGCTGGGGACTGACTGCCTCATTACATAAGGAAATGTAAGTGTATAAATACTTTATGGTCACCTTTCACATTACACTATGAGCTCAGACAGGGATGATTAGAATAGTATTATGAAGCTGCAGCTACAGACAGTGATAGCTGGGGAGGCATAAACCACCTGACAGGTTCCCTTTAAATCGTTCAAGTGCCGCTCTGATCCCAGCTTGATCAGCCAGTGTCAGTTCCGTTCTCCAATGCTTCAGAGGTAAAGCTGCTTATGCTAGCAGCATCAATGAGTGTTCAGTTCAGACCAGAAGCGTAGATATGATGGCAGTTCATGCTACCAATCATCTGGAGCACACAGTCCCCAGGAAGTAAGAAAGCGGGAGGCTTGGAAGAAGTGCTCCTGAAGAAAGAAGATTACAACACTCCTTTAAAAGGGCTGTCAACTACTATGACAACCCTTCCTGAATCTCCAAATTGTAAAATAATAATACTCATACTCCTCTCCGAAGCTGGCGCTGTTCAAGCAGTGGTGGCACTGCCTCTCCCAGGCCACATTGTTATTTCACATGATCCCTGTAGCACCAATCAGTGGCCGCTTCTTTCGGAACAGCGCTGGGACTGTGGGCGAGTGTAAGGCTGAAGTCACACCAGATGCGAGAGCATCAACTACAATATGCTAATGACACTCGGCTCAGGCTCTGTTGCGAGTGTGAGCTGAGTGTCATGTGCCTGCAACTGCAGAAGAGAGGGAGAGATTAATCACTCGATCTCCTCCATTGTCAATCTCGGTGTACATCGCACTGCACTGATGTAATCTAAATGCGGAGCAATGTTTCGCTTGTACCCATAGACTTATATGGGTGCAAGTGATCCGAGACTAGCAGTTGCAGTATGCTGCCATTTTTTCTTCAGTCCGATTAGGGCTGAGGAAAAACTTGGAGATCTAAGCTGCCTGATTGATTAACATTAAGTCGAGTGCAATACAAGCTGTTCTCACATTGCACTTGAAGGAGGCACAAGCTCGTGTGACTCCAGCCTAAAGGCCCCGTTACACCTTTCAACATAATTTCCAACGTCGTTCAAAAGTGACGTCAGGAACGATGTTGACACGACATTGTTGTTGAGTCGTTGCGTGTAAACTCATGATTGAACAACGATAGTTGTTCAAGTCAGAGTTGACAGGTTTTCCTGCATGCAGGAAAACCTGCCAACTTCAACAACCTGCGGCATCGTTCGGTGTGACACCACAATAGCGATGTCACGGCTGATCCCGCCTATTCGCTGCATTGCAGCGGATCGCTCACTGGGTTGATTCCAGCCCAGCGAGCGATCGCTGCGCCAACATTGCAGCGCCGTCACCAGCAACATCTTGCCGTGTGACAGCTAGGCTGCGATGTCGGAAGCGAGCGCGCACCCGCAGCATCACATCCGACATCACAGCCGATGTTGTAAGTGTGACGGTACCTTTAGTGTTATTATTTTACAAGAGGGAAACATAGGGATTTAGAGGGGGTTGTCTAAGTACTGGACATGACAACCCATTTAAAATAAGTGATTAAGGCTACATTCACAGACAGCAGATGTGTGAGGATGCGCTTTTGGTGCAAAACTGCACCAAGAGCATATCCTCACAGAACGCAGCCTGTATAAATGGGGGTGGGACCATCAGTTATTCAGTAGGACTATCAGCTGTGTATCCAGCAGACGTCTGCACAACACAACTGATGCTCACAACCCCATTTATAAGGCAAGAAATCGCACTTATTAAACCTGACAGGGCAAACCTGTGAAGTGAAGACCATTTCCGGTGACTACCTCATGAAGCTCATCAACAGAATGCCAAGAGTGTGCAAAGTAGTAATCAAAGCAAAAGGTGGCTACTTTGAAGAACCTAAATCTAAGGGTACCATCACACTAGGACATATCGCCGCCAATTACATAGGCGACGCAGGGGCATGGCCTATCGCGCGGCGACAGCGCAGCTGCGTTGCCTAGTGTAAAGGGGTGATAATGAGGTGAAATATCGCCACTGAGTGGTCGACTGGTTATCCAGCACTGCTCTGAAAGCAGGTGAGCACTCTGGGGCGATGTGTACACATTGCCCCATGTAACATGGCGATCGCCGATGTTACAGGCGATGGGAGCCATAGGCTCCCATGTTACAGGATCGCCGCTGGGGTTTGTAGACACCCCAGCGGCATCGCTGCGTGTACACATGCGATGGCGGCGGGGCGCCAAAAACGGCACACTCCCGTGCGTCGCCGGCGATATCTCCGCCTAGTCCTAGTGTGACGGTACCCTAAGACATATTTTCAGTTGTTTCACACTTTTTTGTTAAGTAAATAATTCCACATGTGTCAATTATAGTTTTGATGCCTTCAGTGTGAATCTACAATTTTCATAGTCATGAAAACTCTTTGAATGAGAAGGTGTGTCCAAACCTTTGGTCTGTACTGTATATATTATACTTTTTGTGCAAACATACCTCCCTCCTTCGTTATAACTTTATGTTAGTGGCGTAACTTACACTTTGTGGGGGGAGGGGGACCATGGAGGATGCACGGCAGTGATAAGATGTGTTCAATTCATTAAAGTGTAAATGTAATTTAATTGGGTAAAAAAACAAACAGTGCACTGGTTGTTAATGATGGATCACATAGCAGCTAAGATGATGCTTTTTTGTGCCATATGACTTATTTTCTCAACTTTATTGTGCTCTTTTAAAAACTGCATTTTATGGCTGTATGAGCGTGGCCAGCAGCTGATAGGCAAACAGTGCAAAGTGATAGCAGAGAAACGGAAAAAGAGATCCTAGCACTGTGTTGTAGCCTGAGGTAATCTGATACATTGTCACCTCATGAGCTGCAGTCAGCAGTGTGGATGCTGTGTAGGCCCACCCCCTTTACCCTTATATGGTTATGTGGCTGTATTCAGTGTGAAGATGGATCTGACTGAGAATGTACACATCTGCTTCAGACTCAGTCTAGTGGAGACACCTTGTGGAAGGTTTATGAATGGATTTCAACCAGAATTAGATCTTATAAAGTATAGTTGAAACTTTATTAAAATCTCTTGCTCTACATTATTATTCATTTAAACGGGTCATGCTTTAAGTAATGTATACCTCTTACTAACCCCATCAGTAAGACTGGTGTATGAAATGCTGTCCCTAATTAATAGAGTCCTTATGGTGGGTTTACACGCCCCGATATCGGCGTCCAACTCCGACCAAAAGTCACGTGGTTCATACGTTGGACCCGATATCGTTCGTGCGTTGTATGGAGTGAACGTCCAATATGATGCACGAACGATGTCAATCCGATATCTGGGATCGAATGAGTGTGCTATTCAACGGCCCGATATCGGATGCCGGTTGGAGCCGGATCGTGCTGTGTGACAGCCCAACTCCGATGTGCAGTACAACATCCCCCATTCACTACCATGTTAAATGGTCGTTCCTGGGTCGGCCGTACAAGGGGGGCGTACACATCGTAGGGACGTTGTATCCCGATATCGCGCTGTGTAAACCTCCGATGCGATTCATGGAAATCCGGGCACAAAAAGCGCGCTCCCGCGCCGTCGGATCCAATATCGGACCGACGTTGTAGCGTGTAAACCCACCATTACTGTTTCAGGAGAGCCTGCAGCAGAATTTGTGTGTCTGCCCCTCTCCATAGAACTTTATGAGCACCAACTGTCATCTATCACCTTAATATAGAGAAAATCTGACTTCACTGAATAGATTTAACCCATGAATTGAGATTAAAAAGCAATCCAGGAAAAGAACAAAAAAAATACCTTGATAAGATATATTACAATGTTTCATGTTATTGATTTCTTTAAAAAAACAAAACAAAAAAACATAATTAAGGCCCCTTTCACATAAGCGGTTTTCACTGATGTGCGGCAGATCCGGCAGATTTACCACATCTGCCGCCTAACGGCCAGACTTGTTGCACCGATCCAGCAAGCCCCATGCGTGGTCTATGGGGCTTGCGGTTCGGTGCAGCAAGTGTGGTTATGCTGGATCCGGCACTTGCGGCTGCGAAATAAAAAAGCTGCCACAAGTGCCGGATCTGCCACATCCGTCAAAACCGCACTTGCCGCACCGGACCGAAAGCCCCATAGACAATGCATGGGGCTTGCCGGATCTGGTTCAGAAGTGCTGCCATTGGGCAGCCAATTCGGCGCCACCTGCCGGATCGGCTGCATATCAGCGAAAAACGCTGATTTGAAAGGGGCCCAAGATGCCTCTCCCATCAGCGTTTCTGTCCGGATCCGGCAGATCCTGACAGAAAACCGCATCTGCGGCAAGCCCCTTGCATTCTCTATGGGCCTTGCGGCAAGTGCGGTATTGCTGCAATCCAGCACTAGTGGCAGCTGCGGGAAAAAAAAATGCGGTCACTGCAATTTTTTTCACGGCCACAACTGCCGCAAGTGCCGGATCACGGCAATACCACACTTGCCGCAAGCTTCATAGAGAATGCAAGGGGCTTGCCGCAAGTGCACCGCAAGGGCAGCCGTTAGACGGCAGATGCGGTTTTCTGTCAGGATCTGCCGGATCCGGACAGAAACGCTGATGTGAAAGGGGTCTTAGTTGTCCTTTAAATAAAAAAAAAACATAGTTTGTATGCTGAAATAATACGTATGTGAACAATGCCTATGTGGTGATAGCTGGACAATGTTTTGAATGATACAGTATCCGATTGTAACACATCACATATAACAAAGGTTTTCATTAGGCAACAAATATCAGGGATTGGCAGAAACTGGACTAGGTCTTTAAAGACTTTACACAAGGAATTGGGAAACCTGCTTCTTTGTAAAGCCTTATCAATCAACTAAATTGCTTAGTGTGTGACATTACAGACTGATTGACTTGACCTGTGAAACGTGTTCACAAAACCTGTACTTTGATCACGTCATGGCTAGTAAATGCTTACAATTAAAATAATATTAAGTTAGACCCAGAACATTGAGCATTAGGAGGAAAAAACTACTTAAATAAAGTTGCTTTGCTTTTGATACCGCCTGGTAGAGCATTTGGCTTTGACAAAACTATATTGATAGAGACATGTGCAGATTGCATTTTTAGTGCATTTCTACAGCGGATATCTACTAAAAATGCATGTTTACTAAACTTTCCACCTTTATTACAATCCTATGGGGAAAATGCACAAATAGACCTCAGCAAACTCAGAGAAATGGACATGTTCTGGATATTAAATGCGATTTGCAAATCAGTTTATGCTGAGCAAAAAGAAGCCCGGTGGGCAGGAGGTTTCTATACATCCCATCCATGGTGCTGGAGCGGTAGGGTGCTGTGTGTGACACGTAGATGCGACCAACGATAAGTCGTTAGATCGTTGATCGTAGGTCTATGAATATGTCCATAAATCTGTCGTCCATTCAACCTGCAACATCGTTGTGTGTGACACCTTTCCAACGCGCTCGTTTACGACTTCGCCTATTCAGAACTGAAGCACGTAGATGACCAAACGACCGCAAGTATCGTTCGCTTGTCGCGGAATCGTTGCTGCGTCGTTCCATATATCTGTACGTGTGACACCTCAGTAGCGATCACTAAACGACGTTCCAGCGATCTCAGCCAGGACGGATCGTTGGTGGGATCGCTGGGACATTGAAGCGTGTAATTGGGCCTTAACAGTCACATCCACCTGACTGGCCCAAGAATTAGCACAAACATGTGAACATGGCTTTTTATGTGCAGATAACAGCATTTATCCTATGCAGAAAAACACAAATTCACAACAAGGTAAAAACAATAATGAGTAGAAACTTCTGCATCTGAAGGACTGCACACTGTTTTGGTGAAAATGCTAATGTTTTATTATCCAGGCAGCCGATATCCATACACATTAAGGCCTCCTTCACATGTCTGTGCCTCCGGTACTTTATGCGCCCGTTTTGCCACATACCGGAGACATGGACACATGCATGGCAATGCAAATCAATAGTATTCTTTATACATCCATATGGAGCACTAGTGTCCATGTGCTATCTGGATTTCACACGAATAGCACACGAACTGCACACAAATGACACACACAGACTCACAAAACAGCCCCTCACACACGGCTGTTTTATGCACAGACGTGTGAGTCCTAAGGTCTATTCTCACTAGTGCTGCCTATAAGGACTCCATAGTGTAGGGAGCCAAAGCCCCCAGTGATAGGTCGGCTCTTTCCACCGCACCCCAGCAAGATGCTAACACTGGCCACAATCAGCATGTTGTGTGTGATGGCACCAACTGAAGTAAACAGAGAAATCTGAGTTTATTTATTTTTTTAAGTCTGATCTGGGGTCTGATTACATCAGAGTTGTGTTTAAAGGTCGCTTTACACGTCACAATATCGCAAAGCAACTACAATAAAAAGTCACATGGTATAGGCTTTGCAGTTGATATCGTTCGTGCGTTGTGTCTTGTAAATGGGCAATGCGACTCAAAAACGATGCAACTACGATATCATTTTTGGATTGTGCATGCTCTTCAACCGTGCAATATTGGCTTGACGATCTGGCAGGATAGTGCTGTGTGACAGCGCAACTACGATTTGGAGTGCTACTTCCTCTAATCACTCCAATGTTAACTGGTCATTCCCTGAGTTACTCAGACACCATGTGCAAGAGGGTCGAACGACATCGTAGTTGCGTTGCCTGCCGATATCTCCCTGTGTAACATCTCCTATGCGATCTTGGACAAGTGCCAAAAACGTGCGCGCTCCCGTGAAGTCGTATGCAATATCGGAACGATATTGAGACGTGTAAAGCGGCCTTTAGAGTACCGTTACACATCGCAACATTGCATGCTATTTCACTTGCAACTTACTGGTTGCAGTGAAATCATGGACACATTGTTCCATTTTGTTGCCGTGTACAAATGGAACAATGTGTCCATGATTTCACTGCAACCAGTAAGTTGCAAGTGAAATTGCATGCAATGTTGCGACGTGTAAAGGCCCCGTCACACCTGGCGACGGGGCTGGGGATTTCGGCGGCGACTGGCGGGTGCACGCACGTTTATGGCGCCCCGCCAGCGACCTGACAGGCGGCATTGCCGCCGGTGTGTCTGAAAACCCCAGCGGCGATGCAGGCCAATGGGAGCCTATGGCTCCCATCACCTGTCAGCTCGCCGGTGGCCGGTTACGTGGGGCGATGTGTGCACATCGCCCCAGATATGTCGCCTGGTTTCAGAGCACTGCTCTGAAACCAGGCGACCTCCCGGCAGCACCGACATCACACCTTTACATGAGGCGACGTAGAGGCGATGTCGCCGCCGATAGGCCACGCCCCTACGTCGCCTATGTAATCGGCGGCGATGTCGCCCCGTGTGACGGGCTCTTTAGTGTCTAATAAATCTAGTGGTTAAGTTATAAGTCTGATTATTTTAGAGAGGTCGGAATTGCATTAAGGGTCTCAATTATTTAGCCATTTCAATAGTTTACATTCAGGTCTGGGTCAGTGTGTGATTAACTAAGACTGGCTTCCCACTGCAGTTTTTCACTGATCAGTGTCCATCAGTGTTTGGGTGCCAAAACCAGGACAGGAACTTGCAGAGAAAAACTATAATTGAAAGATGGACACCTGTTCTGAGTTTTGGCACACAAACCTGATGAACGCTGATCAGGAAAAAAAACTGCAGTGTGAAACCAGCCTAAAGGCCGCTTTACACGTTGCAATATCGTTCCGATATCGCAATTCAAAGGCGCGGGAGCGCGCATTTAGTTAACGTTTCTCCCGCATCGGAGGTTTACACATTGCGATTTCAGGATCCAACGTCCGTACGATGTCTACGCCCACCAACCCAGGAACGACCATTTAACATGGGAGTGAATGGGTGACGTTGAACTTCACATCGGAGTTGGGCTGTCACACAGCACGATCCGGCTCCAATCTCCATTCAATATCGGAGCATTGAATAGCACGCTCATTCAATCCCCGATATCGCATTGACATCGTTCCTGCATCGTATTGGACGTTCACACCATACAACGCAAGAACGATATCGGCTCCAACGATCGAACCACGTGACTTTTCATTGAAATTGGACGCCGATATCGCAACGTGTAAAGCGGCCATTAGAGACACTCCTGGTTTTGGCAAACAGACACTGACGGACACTGATCACTGAAAAAAAGAGAATTTTGTTTACGTACCGTAAATTCTTTTTTCTTGAATCATCAATGGGAGACCCAGACAATGGGGTTTAGGGCGCTGCCCTCCGGAGGTCACACTAGGTACTACAAGTTTGTAGCACCGCCTCCTCCGCTTATAAACCCCCACCGTAGGAGACATCCTCAGTTTAGTCCATAAGCTGCGAGGAGAAATAAACCACACCCGAAACATCGGGAAGAATGCCGTGCACAGACGGTGTAACAACCCGGAAACACTGTCTCAACAGAGAACAGATCAAATGCAAACATGCAACGGAACAACTGGGTGGGTGCTGGGTCTCCCATTGATGATTCAAGAAAAAAGAATTTACGGTACGTAAACAAAATTCTCTTTTTTCTGATCATCATAATGGGAGACCCAGACAATGGGGATGTCCTAAAGCAATACCCCAGGGCGGGAAGAGTTCCTCAACAAGACGGATAACACATGGTTCCCTTTTAAAGGTGGGCAACCGCCGCCTGGAGAACCCGCCTGCCCAAACTCGCATCCGCAGAGGCATGGGCATGCACCATATAGTGCTTAGAGAAAGTGTGCAGGCTGGACCAAGTGGCCGCTTGACACACCTGTAGAGCAGAAGCTCGATGTCGCAAGGCCCAAGAGGCACCTACAGCTCTAGTAGAGTGTGCCTTCAAACCCACCGGGAGAGGCAAACCAGAAGACCGGTAAGCCTCCTGAATGGGAGCCTTGATCCATCTGGCCAAGGTCGACTTTGAAGCCGCGGACCCCTTACAGCGACCCATCGTGAGGACAAATAAGGAATCCGAACTCCTAAAGGAGGCGGTCCTGGACACATAAATGCGTACAGCTCTCACGAGATCCAGAGTATGGAGGTCGCGCTCAACCTGATGAACGGGAGCGGGGCAAAATGATGGGAGAACAATCTCCTGGTTCAAGTGGAATGTTGAAACCACCTTCGGCAAAAATTCAGGCCGTGGGCGCAACACCACCTTGTCCTGGTGAACCACCAGAAAGGGTGACTTGCACGAGAGTGCAGCCAATTCTGAGACCCTTCTCAGAGACGTAATCGCCACCAGAAAGACCACCTTCTGGGACAGACGAGAGAGAGAGACGTCTCTCAGTGGCTCAAACGGCGGTTTCTGCAGTGTCGTCAGGACCATGTTTAGGTCCCAAGGGTCCAGAGGTCGTCTATAGGGCGGGACCACCCGAGACACCCCCTGCAGAAATTGACGTACCTTCGGGAGGAGCGCCAAGCGCCTGTCAAACAACACTGAAAGTGCTGATACTTGACCTTTCAGAGAGCCAAGGGATAATCCCAACTCCAACCCCGACTGTAGGAAGGCCAGCAATGTCGGGATAGACAAAGGCCACGGTGAGCGGCCACCAGAGGCACACCAGGTAAAAAAGATTTTCCACGTTCTGTGGTATATCTTCCTGGAAACAGGTTTCCTTGCCCGATTCATAGTGGCAACCACTGTAGGAGAGAAACCTCTGGATGTCAGCAGCCAGGCCTCAAGAGCCATGCAGTCAATCTGAGGGCCCTGGAATTGAGGTGGAAGAATGGCCCTTGCGCGAGTAGATCTGCGCGTTCTGGAAGAGCCCACCTGTGTCCGCCTGACAGTTGCCACAGGTCCGGGTACCAAGACCTCCTGGGCCAATCTGGAGCCACTAGAATGGCCACTCTGCATTCTGTCCTGATCTTCCACAGGACCCTGGGAATCAGAGCCAGAGGCGGAAACACATATGGCAGCTGGAATCTGGACCAGCTCAGAATCAGGGCGTCCGCCCCCAGAGACTGGGGATCCCAAGATCTTGCCATGTATTGGGGCACCTGATGATTCAGCCGTGAGGCCATCAGATCCACGTCCGGAGTGCCCCACCTGCCGCAGATGTCCCGGAAGACGTCTGGATGTAGAGACCACTCTCCGGCGTCCATCCCCTGTCGGCTCAGATAGTCGGCCTCCCAGTTCTCGACCCCTGGGATGTGAACTGCGGAGATCAGGCAGCCGTTTTCCTCCACCCAGAGTAGAATGCGGTGGACTTCGGCGAGGGCCTGAGCACTTCTGGTCCCTCCCTGATGATTTATGTAGGCGACGGCCGTCGCATTGTCGGACTGTACCCGAATGGGCTGTCCTGACAGGAATTTCTGAAACGCCAGTAGCGCCAGATAGACCGCCTTGATCTCCAGCACGTTGATCTGCAACGCCGACTCCGACTGAGTCCAGAGGCCTTGAGCCCTGTGGTGCAAGAACACCGCCCCCCAGCCCTTCAGACTGGCGTCGGTGGTCACCACTAACCATGACGGTTTTAGGAAGGACCGGCCCCGTGACAGGTGAAGTGGCTGGAGCCACCACTGTAGAGAGTCCCTGGTTGGTTGTGACAGTGTCACCAGCCGATTCAGAGAGATCGTCCTCTTGTCCCATCTGCGAAGAATCTCCAGCTGGAGAGGACGGAGGCGAAACTGTGCGAACGGCACCGCCTCTATCGCCGCTACCATGCGACCCACCAGTCTCATCAATACCCGTAGGGATGACTGTGGAGACAGGAGGACATTCTGCACTCCTGATTGGATCGCAAGCTGCTTGGCTTGAGGTAGGGACACCAGGGCCGAGTCCGTGTGGAAGTCCATGCCCAGATATGTCAATGACTGGGTCGGAACCAGGGTCGACTTCTGAATGTTGATAAGCCACCCGAACCGTTCCAGGGACTTCATGGTCACCTCCAGGCTCACCCGACAAAGGTCTTCCGATGGCGCCCTGACCAACAGGTCGTCCAAATAGGGTATGACGGCGTGTCCCTGCGCATGCAGGAGAGCCATCATGGAGGCCATCACCTTTGTGAACACCCGTGGTGCTGAGGCTAGCCCGAATGGCAGTGCCACAAATTGGAAGTGCTCTTCCCCCACTGCGAATCTCAACCAGCGCTGATGAGCTGGTGCAATGGGGACGTGAAGGTAAGCGTCCCTGATATCGATGGACGCTAGGAAGTCTCCCTGTGACACAGCCGCGATCACTGAGCGCAGGGATTCCATGCGGAACTTCCGAACCAACACGTGACGGTTGAACAACTTGAGGTCCAAAACCGGGCGAAAAGAGCCGTCCTTCTTTGGGACAATAAAGAGGTTGGAGTAAAAACCCCTGAACCTCTCTTCCGTGGGCACAGGGACCACCACTCCGTCTCTGCGGAGTCCCTCCAACACCAGGTAAAAAGCCTGAGCCTTTTCTGGAGATGGAACCGACCGATGGAATCGGTGTATTGGTTGTGACGTCAGCTCTATCCTGTAACCTCTTGAGACTACGTCTCGAACCCACTGATCTTGAATGTGAAGAAGCCACTTGTCCTGAAAGCGGGACAGGCGGCCCCCCACCTGTGGGGAGGCAGGATGAGATAGCGAGTCATGTCGAGGCGGGCTTGGGGGTGGCAGCCGCTGCCCCCGCCGGCTTCTTCTGACGACTCTTGGAACGCCACTGAGTAGCAGGCTTGCCCCCTCGGTCTGAGCGAGTGGACGCCGTTGATGACTGTGAACCGGAGCGAAAGGACCACTGCTTAGGGTTCCTTTTCACGGTGTACCGTGGCTTAGGCTTATTCTGCGGGATCTTAGACTCAGCAGAATCCTTTATCAATTTGTCCAGTTCGGTGCCAAAAAGCCTGTCACCAGCGAACGGAAGATTTTGTAAAATCTTCTTAGATGTGGCATCTGAGTCCCAAAGACGCAGCCACAATAGCCTGCGGATCGCAATTGCATTGGCCGAGGCCACAGCAGAGCGAGTGGCAGTTTCCAAAGATGCCGTCCTGGCATAGTCCGCATAGGCCCTTGCTCTCTCAGCGAGAGCCAGGACCTCTGGACTGGACCTAGCTAGATCAGTGATACCATCCAAACAGATAGTGATCGCTTGTAGGGTCCAGACTGCGGCAAAATTAGGGGCAAACGAAGACCCCACAGCCTCATAGGAAGACTTGGCGAGTTGCTCGACCTGTCTATCAGTAGCATCCTTCAACGAGGAGCTATCAGAGGCAGAAAACAAGGAGCGCGCAGCAATCCTAGTCATGGAAGCATCCACCTTGGGAGACTGCGACCATTCCTGGAGCGCCTCCTGGGGAAAGGGAAAGCGATTGTCCTTAGTTTTACGGACATAACGCCGCCCAGGATGCAACCTGGGAGCTTTAATCACCCTTCCGAAATTAGTGTGGTCCATGAAGGAGCCACTTGGTCTAGCCTCTGGCCGCAGCCATTGATAGATCTCCTTGGGGTGTACAGTCACCTCCTCAGGAGGAGTGACAAGACGCAATGTCTCATTGATGGAGGACACCAGATCCTCCACCCCATCTGGAGGTTCAGACATAGACCCAAGAGTAGAACCCCCATCATCTTCCTCACCATCAGAGGAACGCTCCTCCTCAGAGAGAGTCTGGAGCTCAGGAGAAGCCTCACGGGCTCGCTTAGGGGGTCTTACAGCAGAAGTAAGAGACACCCGGGGGTAACTAGGAGGAGTAGCTGGGTTCTCCAGTCTCCTATGCAGTGCCTCCAGGGTTTGCGACATGGAGGACATCTGGGACAGCAGAGATTCATTGATCTTATTCTGCGTTTCCCATGGCCCTGGGATCACCTGAACCTCAGGGTATAATCCCGGATTTGCAGACTCAGTAGTAGCAGATCGGGCCTCTGGGCGTCCGCAGTTATTGCAGGACCCCTCCACCAGTGTCCCGTTGCATGTAGTACAGACAATGGTGGCCACCGCCGCCTTAGCAGCATGCTTCCCAGCTGAGGACATCTCCACAGTGAGGGGAATATAAGCCAAAGTTCACAAACAAACCGGGAATCCCGGTGGCTTACCGACCGCAGTAAAGCGGTAGGAGGAAGCGGTGTGTGTGTGTGACCTCCGCGAGTTCCGGTCTCCCTTGCAAGTGCAGACACGCGCTGCAGTTCAGATCCCAGCCGGGAAGTGAGGGAGAAGATGGCCGCCGACAGTGAAGCTGTGGGCGGAGCCAGGAACACGCGGGAAGAACACACAACACGCCCAGCGGTGATGTCACCATAAGGGCTGCCTCCTCCTCCTCCAGACTGCCTCAGCAATGGAGGTGCCGGAGCCCGCAGCGCGGGAAACGAGAGTGAATATCACCACACACACTCTCAGACTGCATGTACACATAAAAACACCCGCAGTCTACAGCCTCAGCCCCTGTGAAACACAGGGCGGTCAGCCAGGGAGACCCCAGCACAGGGTCACCGCCAGAACCGCGGACCCGAGGGTAACCGCGCGGTCTGAGTGTCATGACACCACAGTGACAGACACTACCCCCAGGCACACAGGAGACACACCAGGTGCCTCAGTGCCGGTCCGGTCTGTAAGCACCTTTAGGGAGGCCTCGGACGGGGGTACAGCACCAGTCCGGAGTGTAAGCACCATTTAGGGAGGCCTCGGACTGGGCTGGCTCCGTCCGGTCTGTAAGCACCATTTAGGGAGGCCTCGGACGGAGCGGAGCTGTGCAAGGCTCCAGGCTCCCCCTATCCAGAGCCTCCATGGAGGGATGGAAAGGAAAGGAGCACGACAGCGTACCGGGAGAACACTAAAGTGTCCAGGCTAAAAGCCCTCCGGTACCTCCACCAGCGTGTTCCACAAGGGTGAGCGGGGAGGCTGTCGAGGGTCCCGAATGGGACCATTTTACCTTGTCTTCATACGCCATCACGTAAGTTGTGAGAATGCAGTGAAGTGCAAGCAAAGCGTGATCCTCCGAGCACACTAAGTTTAAAACTGAGGATGTCTCCTACGGTGGGGGTTTATAAGCGGAGGAGGCGGTGCTACAAACTTGTAGTACCTAGTGTGACCTCCGGAGGGCAGCGCCCTAAACCCCATTGTCTGGGTCTCCCATTATGATGATCAGAAAACTGCAGTGTGAAGCCAGCCTAAGTAAAGCTCCGTTTCCACAGTGATTTGTACACATATTTATCCAGAGCCATTTAAGAAATGAAAGCCGGATTGGTAAAGGGTGGATATCATAGACGCCCGACCATTACTAATTTGGGCTTAATGATAATGACAAGCTGTCAATACTCAGCTGCCATTAACCCCTTCTATCAACCCAATGCCACAGCACCACGGTATAGGGAAGAGCTGGGTAAAGCAGCAGAAATTGGCACTTCTAATAAATCTGCCAATTTCTGGGGCTGCTATTCTATAGTGTGGGGGTCCGATAACTATGTGCTCCACCAAGCTGAGAATACTAGCCCCCAGCTGCCTAGTTTTATCTTGGCTGGCAATTATAAATTATTTAAATAATTTAAAAAGATGGGTTCCCCTGTATTTTCCATTGCCAGCCAAGGTAAAACTAGGCAGCTGATGTCTGCTTTATCTGTGCTAAGAATTAAATATACGGGGTACCTCTATGCATTTTTTTTTCCGTTATTTATTTTACACACTATGACGGTAGGTCGGTTGCCATACACTAATGTATATGGCAACCAAGAACAGACATCGGTACAGACTGTCTGAGTGCAACAGTCAATCACAGAGGACCTCACAGAGAGTGAGCGTTTGTGATTGGCCATTGCAGTTGAGTGCAGCAAATAATAATGAAGCTTAATGAGCAGCCCAGGAAGCAAGCAGCAGAAGACTGGTAAGCTCCATCTATATCTGTCTATCTTTTGGAGGATCCGAAAAAAAAAACAGACAATAAACTTGATGCAGCCAGAGATCACTGCACTTGTATTATTCTGGATCTATTATAATACCAGTGTGGTCATCTCCGGCTGTATCAGGGGTTACAATTTAAAATGGATTCAGTCTTCACCAGATCGCCGCTGGATGCAGAAAACCACATAAGTGAAACCAGCCTTATTTTCTCCACATTAAGGAATAGTAGACATGTCATGAATGGCTTGTGAACAGCTATCCAGAGCAATACTACGTGGCTAGGAAGGAACCAGCATTCATCACACAAGATCCTGCCAAATCAAACAACTACAACAATACACCATGTTATACGCACTGGATCAGCAGTGGACAATGCACAGGCAGCATGGATGTGTCACTGACACACAGGTAATCGAGGTGTTCGGGACGTGTCGCCGGCACACACGGGTGTTCGGGACGTGTCGCCGGCACACACGGGTGTTCGGGACGTGTCGCCGGCACACACGGGTGTTCGGGACGTGTCGCCGGCACACACGGGTGTTCGGGACGTGTCGCCGGCACACACGGGTGTTCGGGACGTGTCGCCGGCACACACGGGTGTTCGGGACGTGTCGCCGGCACACACGGGTGTTCGGGACGTGTCGCCGGCACACACGGGTGTTCGGGACGTGTCGCCGGCACACACGGGTCATCGGGACGTGTCGTTGACACACGGGTCATCGGGACGTGTCGCCGGCACACACGGGTCATCGGGACGTGTCGCCGGCACACACGGGTCATCGGGACGTGTCGCCGGCACACACGGGTCATCGGGACGTGTCGTTGACACACGGGTCATCGGTCCCTCTCATCCCCACAGATCATTGCATTAGAGTGTATCGCACATCACCAGCTATCACAATCCTCACAGCAGTGCCTCTTATCGGGATGGCTCCCTCAGGGCTGCCTGGCACTGGCCACACACAGCGGACACCACTCACCTCCTCCTCCGCTTGTAAGCAGCGATCTGTCACACTCGCCGGGTCACTGCACCGGAAGCCGCGTCACCTCTGTCAGCGCCCCCTACTGGGTCACGTCATCACAGTGAGACGTAAGCGGCGTGGAAACCGAGGTAAACATAACGTTTTCCGTCGTGCCTTTATGTCTTCGCTTGCCCTACCTTTCCCCTTCCCTTGTCACAGAGAAATGATCGAGCAGCTAAAGGCGAGCGAGGAGCAAAGGGAAGCGCAGGAATAGTGAGGATGACGTCACAGGAGTGCGACACGTGGGATCAGGAAGTGACTAACAGAAGCCAACGTGAGGGGTCTGCGGGATGAGGGGCTCCGGGTGAGGGTGTGAGGGCTCCTGTCATACTCTCCATACTACACTAAGTTCTATTACAACTTCCATCAGCAGAGGCTGTATGAATACTATGGACATCGTGTACTGGGTACTATAAAGGTGAGGCTGTAGCAGCCAATCAGATTCCAGTTCTTATTTTCAACAACGACTTTAACGAAAAGCTTCAGCCGTATTGTTTGTTATTGGTGACAGCTTCCATAAATACGGTATGTGCACTGAGTGCTGACAATAGTGACGTGTCACCCTTTCATGTACCTGGTGATTAGGGCTATAGCCACACTGCACTCACCAACGGCTCCAGTCATCCTATTCCTTTCTATGGGAAAATTACTTGCTGTTATCAGTTTCCTGCAATACAGTGTTTTGCCAAAATGTAATATAAATGGATATATACAGGTGCATCTTAATGAATTAGAATATCATCAAAAAATCAATTTAGGCTGCTTTCACATCAGCGGTTTGCGCTGATCGCAGCAGTTGTGAAAAAAACGTAACTGCCGCGATTACCGCATAACGGATGTGATCACGGCACACTTGCGACAGATGCGGCAAGTGCGGTGTAGTTGCGGTTTCGGCACTTGCAGCAGGTGTGGCCGCGAAAAAAAAACACATTATGCCGCGTTTTTTTCGCGGCCGCACCTGCCACAAGTGCCGAAACTGCACCTGCCGCACACTTACCGCAAGCCCCATAGACAATGCATGGGGCTTTCCGCAAGTGTGCGACGATCGCAGCCATTATGCGGTAATCGCGGCAGTTGCTTTTTTTTTCGCCGCAATCAGCGCAAACCGTTGATGTGAAAGCAGCCTAACTACAGTAATTGAATAGAAAAAGTGAAATGCATATATTATATAGAGTCATTACACACTGATCTATTTCAAGTGTTTATTTCTATAAATGTTGATGATTATGGCTTACAGTCAATGAAGGCCCAAAGGTCATTATCTCAGGGGGTTAACGTAGGGAGGAAGAAGGGTTAAAAAACGCACTGCTGTATTCCACGAGACATCAAAGGGTGAATATAATGGCTCCCTCAGTATTTGGTGATTTATTTTTTTTACCTCAGTATTTGGGGAGTTTTTAAGGCCACGGGCACATGCTGAGTATTTGATGAGTTTTTTACACTGTCATAAAAATCTGACCTTTTTGTCATCCAGGAGAGTAGGACAAGTGGCATCCATTTTTTGATAAGTGTGTCATGCAAGTACTATGCGTGTGTGATTTTTTTGTTTTGTTTTGTTCTCGCCTAGCATCTGTGTGCAATGCTATTTTTTTCAGAGCTATTACGGTACAATCATTTATGGGAACATTTACAGTGTTCTGAGCTACACAATGATAATGTAGCTCTGAAAAACAGATTCCAATACGATGGTCCGTGTGCTGGCCGTTTTTTTGTCTCGCACCCATTGTCTTGCATTGGGAAGTCTTGCACCCAGTCGCAGCATGTTGCTACTTTTTTCTCATTCAGATTCTTGTTTCAGTCAGAGTACCCTTGGTTGCAATGTGACCCCATCCACTTGTATTGTGCTGCAATGTAGTAGCAACACCTAGCGATCTTTGACTGTGTGACAGGTGTTGTGGCCATAGTCACCTTGTAGCCTCACCCTAAAGGCTGGAAACACACTATCTGACTCACATGCGAGTCTCTCGGACTAGACTAGGATCAGTGACCCTGAACAGCCTCTCCCTCTTTGTACGGAAGTGTCAGCTGCTTTTGTTTTTGTGCAGCATCACACTCCCGTCTTGACAGGGGGAGGCCATTCAGGGTGACTGATCCGAGTCTCGTCAGAGACTTGCATCTGAGTTGGATAGTGTGTTTCCAGCCTAAGGTTGGAGTCACGCTGGTGTATGACTTGCATGAGTGCAATGCAAGAATATCTCGCATTGTACTCAGCCCAATCTTAAACAATGGTGCAGCTCAGGTGTACCACTTTTTCCTCAGGCCTAATTGGACACAAAAACACACATACTGCAATTTTCAGCAAGTCTAGGATCACTTGCCCTCATACAATTTTTTTCGGTGGGATTGAAACTTTGCACTGCACTCAGATGACATCCTAGTGCAGTGTGATATACACAAAGGCTGCCAATGGAGTAAATGGAGAGAATAATCTTTCCTTCTCCGCAGCTGTGATCTCATTGCAGAATCGGATCACAGATACATGACACTCGGTTCACGCTCACAGCAGAGCAGGACGTGAGTGCCCTTAGTATATCGCATCTAATGCCATAAGCTGGTGTGACTCCGGCCTATATCACTCACACCACTAAAACTTGCTGCTTAAATTCATCAATCAAATGGGGAGATAATTCCCCAAAATGCAGTCCCATCAGTCAAAAGACTAAACAATTTCTGAAAGGCTATGGATTCTTTGGAGCATACAAGGTCCAACCTATTGAAGTGTTATGCTTACAAGAAAATGAGGAAAAAAAGAGACAAAATAAGGTGATATTCAAATGTGCAATATACAGTTGTAAAATAAAAAGAGAAATTACAAAAAAAATTACCCATATTTTTCAATATATAGCTACTTAAAATGTGAGACAAAAATGTACATAGGATCTTATCTCTAGGCAGAGTGAGGCAATCGCCTGATGAAATTTGCTCACCTGGTCCAGTTTTGTAAACCCACTACCAGTATTAGTGCTCGTACAGCTGCCACTGGATTCACACCTCCACTTGAAACGTAGCTAACAACTGGAAACAGGACGAAGTGACAGTGATCCGCGCTGCTGGATGTAAAAACCAGGACCCAAGCAGTCTGGTGCAATGGTGTAACTTTATTCCGACGCGTTTCGAGCAGCATCTACTCCTTCCAGTGCGGATCACCGGCACTTCGTCCTGTTTCCAATATATAGATGCTGTCCTGTTTCCCTGGGGGTAGGAGAACAATGGAAGACACTCAGGCCTGTTGTTCAAACTATGTTTCTTATTACCAGTCCTGGGCTCAGGTTTCCTAGACAGCCTATCATTTTATTAGGGAAATTTAAGATCTGTAACAAGATATTGATCTAATAAGGAGGCAAGTACAATGAATACTGAATAGTCATATTTCCTTGCATTCCCCTACTATAGGAAATTGGAAATTTCATGTTGGGATAACATATGTTCATTCACCAATTCTTTGAAGCCATGTGCACACTGATTGTTTTTGAGCAATTCTTGGTGCTGCAATTTTATTTAAAACTGCACCAAAAACTGATCAGTCACTGCGTTTGCCAACAAAGTGAATGGGATTTTCAATTTGCTGTTCAGAAGCTGCGTTTTTTAACTCCTGCGTTATTGGTGTAGAAAGAGCATTCTGTAAATGAGCATGACAATTACCGTGTTTCCCCGAAAGTAAGGGCCACTTTACACACACCAACCTATCTGTCCAACTTCTGACCAACTTACTGGTTGCAGTGAAATCATGGACACATTGCTCCATTTTGTGGCTGTGTACAAATGGAACAATATGTCCATGATTTCACTGCAACCAGTAAGTTGGTCAGAAGTTGGACAGATAAGTTGGTGTGTGTAAAGTGGCCCTAAGACCCTGTCTTACATTAATTTTACCTCCGAAAGTCGCACCCTGTCTTACTTTCGGGGAGGGGGGGGGGTCTTAGCCCCAAAAAAAATGACAATTTTTTTTTTTAACAAAAATTCTAAAATGGCTCTCACACACTTTTTGGACACAGTACCATATTGCTGCCTCCCATCATCCCACATACGGTAATCCCACTGCAGCCTCCCATAACAGTGCCGTATCCCACTGCAGCCTCCCATAACAGTGCTGCAGTGTACCGTACACACAGACACACACAGCCCCATACACACACACCCATACGGTACCCATACACACACCCATAGGTACACATACAGTACACACACACACATACGCACACACACAGCCCTATACACACACACCCATGGTTATGGTTATACAGTACACGTTTCCTTACTTTTTTTTTCTCTGGGTCACTTTCGCTTTCCTCTGCGGTGCAGCTGTGAAGCTTGTGCTGCAGGGGACGCTGGGCCAATCAGTAGCGAGCCGGGACTACAGGGCTGGGCCAACCGGCACTCGAGCTGCTGGGCCAACCGGCACTCGAGCTGCTGGGCCAACCGGCACTCGAGCTGCTGGGCCAACCGGCACTCGAGCTGCTGGGCCAACCGGCACTCGAGCTGCTGGGCCAACCGGCACTCGAGCTGCTCGGCTAACCAGCAGCGAGCTGGGCAGTGACGTCGGGGCTGGGAACCATCAGTGATGTACAGGGTGTCGGGGCAGCCCCCGCAGTGTGTCCTCAGCTGTATGGGCGAAAAAACAGCTTTCTTTCACATCAGCGGTTTTCGCTGATCGCGGCAGTTGCGGTGAAAGAACAGCAACTGCCGCGATTACTGCATAACGGCCGCACTTGTGGTTCACTTGCGGCAAGCTCCATACGATGTCTATGGGGCTTGCGGCAAGTGCGGTATCGGCAGGTTTTTTCGCTGCCGCGCGTGCCGAAACCGCACTTGCCGCTCCTGCCGCAAGCCCCATAGACATTGTATGGGGCTTGCCGCAAGTGTGGCCGTTATGCGGTAATCTCGGCAGTTGCGTATTTTTCACAGCAACTTCCTCGATCAGTGAAAACCACAGCAATGACGTCGAGGCTGGACACACTGGGGGACAGCGGCGGCCCAAAGGAACGGTAATAAGGGAGGCTTTATATTCCGCAGCGCACCCCCCTCCCCCCCCCCCCGTCCCAGACGGCCTTACTTTCGGGGGGTGGGGGGGGGCTTACATTAGCAGACACCCCCCCGTTCCCCCTACCCTGTCTTACTTTTGGGGGGGGTCTTACTATCGGGGAAACATGGTAGTACTTTGTTTTTTTTCTACACTTTCTTCATTGACTGCATTGTAATTTTTAAAAAAAAATTGGAGACTGATTGGTGCTCACACAGTCTATTTGTGATGCTTTTTTACTGCGCTTTCCACACCACAAATGCTCTAACTACTTAACCTTCCCAATGAGCTCTGGTGATGTGTTCCTTCCAGGCATCAGCAGGACCTGCGAGTACTGAGTCAGCCTAAAAGTCACATGGCCAGGTCCATTTGCCTTACCACAGGTCCTACCAGTGCCCGGAAGGAACACATCGCTGGACAGCACGGACCTTGAGGAAGGTGATAAAATCTGTCTGTGCATATCCCCCCTATGGAATAGTACTGCGTTTTTTTATTTTAAAAAGCATAAGCGCAGCACTAAGAAAACAGGGGGGGAGAACAGATGATGTATTTGTGATGCTTTTTTGCAAATAAAAAAGGATCTGTTTTTGCTGCAGAAACTGCACCAAAAACGGAGCACAAACGCGCTGTGTGAATCAGCCCATAGGCCTAGGTGTCAAGAATGACACGCTGTACTCCAAGAGTTAACCCTCCCAAGGGCTCTAATTCCTGTTACCCCCACCACCACCACCCTTCCATGCCACAGCATACAATAAAAAGTTCCTTGTTTTTATGCTCCATTTTTCAGAATTAACCATGTGGATGGTTAATGGCTCATATCCTAAAAATATACAGTTTTTTTTCCCTTTCAGCTATTAATCACATTTATCACCTATCAATTATTTATCGCTTATTCCGTGGAAAGATGAAAATGTAACTACTGGCATAAATTTAATCCCTTTAGGGTGCGTTCACACACTGCGTATTTGCTGCATATTTTTACGCGAGTGCTCTTGCAGTTTTTGTAGCCAAAACCAGCAGTGGGTGATTAAATCCAGAAGTGGAGCACTTATTTCTATTAGACCTTTCCTCTGATTGCTCCATTTCTGGTTTTGGGTACAAAAACTGCAATAGCACTCGCGTAAAGATGTGCAGCAAATACGCAGTGTGTGTACGCACCCTTAGCATCCAATTTTGACCAACCACTAGTCACAAGATTAAAGGGAACCTGACAGCTGATGCATGTTGGCTAATGCACAAATCAGACACTGACTGTGTGATTTCAGCCAGGCATGTTTGACTCAGAAAAATACAAATTAAAAGCCGACCAGGAGACTTCTTAGACAGGTAAGCCTCTGTCGGCTTTTCCTTGCTTCCTCCTCTTGAGTGACTGTTCTTACTCTGTATGCTCATCTTCAGGGACCTGCCTTTCTGACTAGTCTTCCTCGTGGCTCAGACACCGACAACATCTAAAGTATGCTGTTTTCTGAAATGCTGCAGTGTTTGAGTCAAACACACTCGGCTGACATTATACAGCCAGTGCTTGGTACATGCTGTCTGTGGATTGGGCAGCATGTATCAGCTGTCATATTCACTTTAACATACATTTTTCACTTTGGGTTTGAGAGGGATGGACTGGGAATAAGAAAAAATCAACTACTGGCATGCAAACCCCACCCGCCTGAATACACCACAGGATGCAGCATGCAATGCACAGCAATCATTATTCTTGCCATTTTTATAAATGTATAAACCACTGTATTATTTATTATAGTGCCATTTATTCCATGGTACTGTATATGTAAAAAAAGGGGTATGCATAGGTACAATAATCATGAACAATACAAGGCACATACAGGTACAAGAGGTGAGAGAACACTGCCCGCAAGGGCTCAGTCTGCAAGGGATGGGTGAGGATACAGTAGGAGAGGGTAGGGCTTGTGCGGGGGTATAGTGGAATGAGGGTCAAAGCTTGTTGTAGGCTTGTCAGAAGAGGTGGGTCTTCAGGCTCCTCTTGAAGGTTTCCACGGTAGGCGAGTCTGATGTGTTGGGGTAGAGCGTTCCAGAGTATGGGGAATGTATGAGAAAAATCTTGTATGTGATTGTGGGAAGAAGAGATAAGAGGGGAGTAGAGAAGGAGATCTTGTGAGGATCGGACGTTGCGTGCAGGTAAGTCCCAGGTGACCTTGTCACAGATGTATGGAGGAGACAGGTTGTGGATGGCCTTATATGCAACTAGCTGTAGAGCCCGGTGATGCCCAGGCGTAATGCTCATATATTTTCGTAATGCCCATATATGGTAATATCACCCATGTATGGCTATTTATGTGTGTGTATTTATGTATCATAGCTCTACCCCCTCCCGGTAGCCACGCTTTTTCGTAGCTCAGCCCTTACACATAGCCCCTCTTCTTCATAAATCCTTCCCTCCCAGTTGCCACTTCATAGCTCTGTCCCCTACATATAGGCCCGCTAATTCATAGCTCCACCCTCCACGTAGGTCTCAGGGAAGGGCTATGTGGATGGGGCAGAGCTAGAGCGGATGTGACTATGTGGAGTAAGGTGTGGCTATGTGGAGGGGTAGGGCTTACATACTTATAGCTCCACCCCTCCACATACTCCCGGGATGCTATGTGGAGGAGTGGAGCTACTGAGTAGGTGTGGCTATGTGGAGGGGTGGAGCTACACTGAGTGGACAGGGCTATGGTACATATATACACACACATACACTCAACTTATATAGGTAGGGTTTTAAACTGGAGCCTCTGGGCAGTGGTGAGCCAGTGAAGGGAGAGAGGAGAGGCCGAGGAATAGTTGGGAGACAGGTGGATTAGTTGGTCTGTAGAGTTTAGGATAGATTGTAGGTGTGAGAGAGTGTTAGAAGGGAGGCCACAGAAAAGGAGGTTGCAGTAGTCCAGGCAGGAAAATATGAGGGCATGCACTAGTGTCTTAGCAGTTTCTTGGTTAAGAAATGTATAGATCCGGGAAATATTTTTGAGTTGGAGGTGGCAAGGGAGCACTGTCAACACAAGAAAATAAATCTAAGTTTCACATGCAAACATCAAGGAATTGCATACACATGGTTTATCAGTGGGAGAGAAGTTTTGATCTTTAGTGTGTTCTATGGTTTCACGATCATATCAGCCTCTGACTCTTGAACTTCATTCCCCCACAAAACAAAGGGGCCATTTTTAGTTGCAGCTGCTCTGATCTTGAAGTTTTCATGTCGTGTTCCTGTCAGCCTGGCACATTGTGACTCATCACATGACCCTTTGTGCACACTTTCCCTGCCAGCCCTGCTTTATTGAGAAGCTCGTTTTGTGATCACATCAGTATTTCTCCAATATAGGTGAATACAGTCCTCAGAGTAGGATGGTTCTTTGAGCAGGAGATCGTGCTCATTAACTTGTCAGGATCAAAACTGCTCATGTTCAGATGTCTTGTGGTGCAGATACGTTGTGACCTCCATAGTTTTTTGTTGCTATGTCATATATGCAGTAATATAAGTAAAGCGGCCGTCACACGCACAGATATCGCGCAAGATATCGCTTGAACGCGGCAGATTAAACATCGCGTGAGCGATGTCTGTGCGTGTGACGGCAAGATACGACGAGCGAGATCTGATCAAATCGCAAAATCGAGATCTGAGGTCCGGACCTCAGATCTAGCGATTTACGATTTAGCGATCTGCTTCATCGTGTATAACACCACGATGAGCGATCTCCCAGCCGCAGAGCCTATGCTGGGAGATGGTTACTATGGTACACGTCGGGTAACTAAGCGATGCGCGGCGCCTAGTTACCCGATGTGTACCATAGTTACCAGCGAGATCGCGGCTCCACATCGCTGGTGAGTCTGTCTGTGTGACATCTCACCAGCGATGTGAGCGATATTGTAAGCGATTGCGCGTGCACGTGATCGCTTACAATATCGCAATAGATATCTTAGCGTGTGACGGCCGCTTAAGGCTGGAAACTCATGAGCATATGAAAAATGTGACCAGTTTTAATCCAGGAGAGTAGGATGAGTGACATCTGTATGGTCTTCCGTGTGTTATGCAAGTTCTATGCGAGTGTGCAATTTTTTTTTCTCACCTACCATCCGTGTGACATCCATGTTTTGTTCATATGCAATGCATTTTTTTCTCAGCAACTATTAGGCTACTTGCACACATTGCGCATTTTTTAGCGCTTTTTTGTGCGCGCTTTTCAAAAATGCGCAGTGTGTCTGCCTCAAAGTGAATGTGAAATTCACTTTGCCGTACAGACACTTAGTAATTTTCTGCAGCGCTTTTATATAGAAAAGCGCCAGCGTAAAAAGAGTTGACATGTCAATTCGTTTCGCAGCAGCGCTGGCGCTGTTTCCATAGGGGCCGGAGCTGCTGGATCTGATGTGTGAACATAGCCTTACTGTACAATCCTCTGTGTGAAAAAACGGAGAACCAGGCACTGACCTGTTGGTGATTCATGGTACTGGTTCACCAAGGTGGCGTAATCCCCTTCTTGTGGTGCTCAGCTGGAAAGCATAACAGTTCATGAATGCAATGAGTAGGCAGAAAGCGGCACTCACAGGAGCATGTTTGCAGTTGAGTCTACTTTATTGTAGACCCATGGTGTTAAGATGCAGGGAGGAGGGTGGCAGGACAACAGTCACCGTTGTGCTCTTAGTAGCGCTTCCACGGGTCCTCGGACCCTCAAAGTAGCCTCAACTGCAAACATGCCCTTGTGAGTGCCGCTTTCTGCCTACTCACTGCATTACTGTACAATCATTTACTGGAACATTTTCAGTGTTCTGTGCAACAGAATGATAATGTATCCGTAAAAAACAGATGCCACTAGGATGGACCATGTGCTGTCCGGGTTTTTTTTTGTTTTTTTTTCAGTAAATATATTTATTGAAATTTTCAACAGTAAAAACAATAGAAAGAACCAGTACAATGTCCAGGACTTAATACAAAGATACATTATGTCCCGAAGAGATCAGCACAGGAGTAGTCCAATAAGGACACTAGCACCTAAAGGGTACATGTTTCCCATCTTAAGAATCACCTCTGGACAAGGACCTTATATAAAGAATACAGAACCTATGAAAAGACAATTGTGGAAATAAGAGAAGAGGAGAGAAAGAGAATAAAGGGGTAGGGGAGGAGGGGAGTAAGGAGGGAGGGGGGTAAGGGAGACCCAGCAATTTAAACGCCCACGAGTTGACAATCACGAATATGTACGCAGCCAAGTAAGGAACCCTGTGCTCTCCTTGAAGGACTGCCAGAGGAACCAGGTGCGTCCCTGTTCATGTGCGGCATCACCATCACCCGCCACCAGTGACTCCAGACGATGTAATCTATCCATTTCAGCTATCCATTCCACCGTGGAGGGGACCTCATTGGACCTCCAATGCCGGGGAATAACTGCTCTGGCAGCTATTAGGCAGAATCTCAGAAACCCCTTCCTGACAGAAACTATCGAACTGGGTATCAGGGACAGTAGGGCCATTTGGGGAGAGGGTTCATGACGGACCCCAGTCATCAAATGAAAGGCATCGAAAACTGAGTTCCAGAAGGGTTGCAGGGGACCGCAGGACCACCAAATATGAAGCATAGAGCCCGTGGCAGAGCCACATCTCCAGCAGGCGTCCGAGATCTCGGGGTTAATCCTGTGGAGAAGGGTGGGACACCTGTACCAGCGTGTCAGTAATTTATAATTCCTCTCCTGCGCCTGACTGGACAATGTCATCTTATGTGCAAGAGTAAAGATTTTCAAACTATCCGCCTCAGAAAAGGTGATCCCCAGGTCCCTCTCCCAAGCCTCCATAAATCCAAGCATGGTAGGGGGAAGTGAATTCAAGACCAGGCCGTAGAGCACCGAAACCACGTGAGAGTGACCCTCGGTAGGGAGCATCAGGGACTCAAATGGCGGCAGCGCCCCCATCGGCACACTGGAAAGAAAGCTTCGCAATTGCAGAAACTCTAGCCAGGACAGCGGTGTCGTAAGACCAGGGCCCCGTAACCCCCGCACGCTGGAGAGCCCCGCAAGCTTATCCTTCACCTGACTCAGTCCCACCCCATCAAGTCGTGACCAACACCGATACGTAGACCTATTCATTGCTGGGTGAAAGGCCGGATTGTCAAAAAGGGGACTCAGTCTGCTCAATCGAGAGGTCAGGCGTAATTTCACATAGGATCTATCCCAAAACTTCAAAACAATCTGTGTGAGTGGAGCAAAACTCGACACAGGTGGGCGTCCGGTCCCCCCCAGCCAAGGCAGCCAGTATAAAGAAGAGGGCGATAAAAGTTTCTCCAAGAGCACCCACTGTTTATGAGTATCACTGAACCTCCAGTCGACAATCCTAGAGAGCAAGACTGCCTGATAATAACGTTTAAAATCAGGAAGGCCTACTTCCCCTTTAGTCTTGGGTCTCACTAGTACTGAGAACCGAGTCCGCGGTTTCCTAGTACCCCAAATAAAGCTATTGATAGCCGATTGCAGGCGCCTGAAAAAGCAATCCGGAACCTGCACTGGAGCTGTCTGAAAGAGGTAGAGGAATCAGGGTAAAATATCCATCTTGATCACTCCCACCCGACCGAACCAAGATAGCTGAGGTCTGCTATACCGTTTAAGGTCCGAGATAGTTTTCTGCAGGAGCGGGACATAGTTCAGAGCATATGTTGCGCTAATGTCAGCGGGTATTAAGACTCCTAAATATTTTAAGGCATCGGTCTGCCACTTAAAAGAGAAGGACGCCTGGAGCCGAGAGACTAGATCATCAGGCAGGGAGATATTGAGCGCCTCCGTCTTGGAGTAGTTGACTCTAAAATTTGAGACCTCCCCGAACCTACAGAACTCCCTGAGGAGTACAGGGAAAGCCACAGTCGGGTTGGCAATGTATAGCAATAAATCATCCGCATACAGGGATATCTTAAACTCATGTTGGCCAATCCGCAGACCCTCAATATCAGGTGTCCTCCGTAATGCCACTGCCAGATGCTCCATCGCAAGGATATAAAGTAAGGGGGAGAGGGGGCAACCCTGACAGGTCCCATTTCTTATGTCAATGGGCGGGGAAAGGGTGCCATTCACTGTAAGACGGGCCGTAGGCCTATGATACAGAGCAAAAATCCTCTCTAACATGGTAGGTCCCACTCCCAGTTGCTTCAGGGAGGCACGTTGAAAGGTCCAGCCTAGGCGATCAAACGCCTTCTCAGCGTCAATAGATAATAAGCATGCTGGTACCTTCCCCGTGCGCATGTACGAAGTTAGAAGCAACGTCTTCACCGTGTTATCCTTGGCCTCCCTGTGTGGCACAAAGCCCACCTGATCACTATGGATGGACCCAGGGAGAATAGGGTTCAATCTACCAGCTAACACTTTCGCGAACACCTTCACATCCACATTAACGAGGGATATGGGCCTATAGCTTGCACATAATAGGGGATCTTTTCCCGGTTTAGGAATCATGGTGATTGTGGCCATCAGCATTTGGGGGGCAAAGGGGCAGCTGGCCGAGATGGAGTTAAACAGTTTGGTCATGAAGGGGACCAGGGAATTTGCATATAACTTATAGAAGGTGGCGGAGAATCCGTCAGGACCAGGGCTTTTACCATTAGCCAAAGATTTTATCGTGTCTAAAACCTCCTGTTCCGAGAGGGGACTCTCCAGGGCCTCAGACTCCTCCACCGACATAGGTGGGAGCTCAGTGTTCCGGATGTAGTCATCCACACGTGCTTGAAACTCGGAAGGGGACATATCAGACAACGGGCTGCTTAAATTGTAGAGAGAGTCATAATATGCTCTGAATGAGTACACAATCTCCTCAGGAAAATGGACCAGTTCACCCGCAGCAGACCTGATGGTAGGGATATAAGTGGTGGGGGCACGGGGGTGTAAAAACCTCGCTAGAGCTCTCCCGGGTTTATCAGAGTACTTGTACAGAAATTTATGAAAGCGGTCCCTCTGTCGTGCTAACGTCGTGTCCAACAAGGCACTCAACTCACAGCGTGCCCGGAGGAGATCAGCCAGCACCCCATCATCTCTAGTCCGTTTATGATCCAACTCCAGAGTTTGGATACGAGTCAACAAACCCACAATGTTAGTCTCCCTCTCTCTCTTCAGTCGGGCCCCCTTTTGTATGAATACTCCCCGTATAACTCCTTTCAAAGCCTCCCATTGGTATAGGATGGCCGTGGGGTCATGTTTGTCAAAATCTAGAAAGTCCAAGATTGCTGTTCGCACGGCCGCCTGACACGTTAGATCTCCAAGGAGACCAGGGTTTAAGGACCAGGTCCATTCTCTCGGAGAAAGGCTCGGCAGCCGAAGGGAGAGCAAAACTGGGGCATGGTCTGACCACAACATCGTGTCGATGTCAGACTTTGGGTCAAGAGACAGGAGCCCGTAGCTAGCCAAAAAATAATCCAATCTACTATAGGAATTATGAACTGTGGAGAAGTAGGTATAATCCCGGGTAGTGGGGTGTAGTAACCTCCATACATCTACCAACCTTGAGTCCGTCAGGGCCCGCCGTAATCTCTCCAGCTGTGAGAGGGACACCGCTGACCTGCCCGAAGAGGAATCCACAGCGCGGTCCAACACCATATTGAAGTCCCCTCCCATAATCACATAGCCTTCCGCAAAGGCCGAGAGGTCCTGTAGGTACTTTCTGCACGCTTGGACCTGGTTGATTGGGGAGATAAATGTTAGCTATGGTGAACAAATCATGGGCAATTTTAAGCTTCAAAAACACAAATCGACCATTAGAATCAGCTTTAGAGGCAACTACCTGAGCCTGTAAAGACTTGTGCAATGCAATGCTGACTCCTTTAGACTTGGAATCAGAGTTACTTCCATGGAACCACTGTGTGTAGTATTTATGGTTAAGCTTAGGGATTCTGTCTGATCGGAAATGTGTCTCCTGCCGCAGAAGTATGTCAACCCGTTTCTTATGCATACCTTATAAAACCTTCGATCGCTTTTCAGGGACATTAAACCCCCTGACATTAAGCGAGCAGAGTTGTAGGGATGCCATAGGAACTATCGGGCCTGCGGGTGGTACAATCGGGTCGGAAAGGAGTGGGAGGGTGGGAAGTGGGGAGAGATAGAAACAGAGAAAGTAAAGCACCAAGGAAAGAGAGTAGTTCAGCCGGAAGACAGGGTTCCGACCAAAAAGAAAGAGAAAAACCAAGAAGCCACTAGGCCTCAAGGGTACAGGACAATATCAGAGAAAACTCTGAGAAGTAGTGTCAGAGACACACCCTAGTGGGGAGGTGATTGAGCAGAGAGCAACCGCCAAACCCCTGCAGCAAAAAAGAAAAAATCCAAGTCTACCCAATAGGCCCATGACCCTGGTAACATAAACATTGTTAACGAACATAACAGCGGATCGTGGGCGAAGTACATTTGTCGAAATGAGCAGAGTCATAACAGTCGTCATCTCCAGAGTCATAACAAGCCCAGAAGGGGTATCATCAAAAGTCACATTTCAGGAGAAAGAGCGGCGTTAGCCAACATAGAATAACATTAGCATAGTAATGCGGTAGTGCAATAGTTGAGCACAGTACATGAGGAGTCAATTGAAGTAGGTGGACATTCATAAATGGTGCAAAATGAACCAGGCTAGGGACTCTGCTCAGGAATCCCAGATAGAATCAAATAGAAATGTCACCGCTACAAAACATGCGGCTCCAGTCCATCCATAATAAACAGACTAAAGCAAAGTCACGACCAAGCCCCCGTGGGAGCCCGGCAACATAGAGGGACAATGTAGGCGGTAAGAAAGCAAAAAGAGAAAAGGGGTGGTAGTGATCATAAGGTCTGAATTAGGTGATCACGTGTCATCAGCATGAGTAACGGAGGCACGTCTACGGCGGGAGCCCCGTTTCCTCTTTCCCAGCGACCCGGCGGGGGGTCCTCCAGTACGGCGTGGGCCCCATAGGTCAGACGCAGTAAGGCGAGGCCAGTCTCCCAATGTGACCATGAAGTTGTTGCTGACTTTGCAATTGTGAGGAAAGCGACTCCACTTTAGCTTCTAATGCAGAGACAGTGGTGGTAAGGTGGGACACGTCTTCCTTAAGGGACCCCACTTCACTCCTGCACACTGCCTCCAGACTCTGTATATAGCACTCCATGTCAGCCTTTGTAGGGAAGGCACTCAGCTGCGCTCTCGGCTCAGAGGCAGTTATACAGTCATCAGAGCCCAGGGACCTAACAGGAGCCTGTGTGGGGAGGCCATGAGATGTAGTGATGGTGGGCACAATGTCCTGGGGCACTAAGCTGGAAGAAGCCCCTCTCTCATGTCTCCCTGGTGGTAGTAGTGGGGACACACTTCAGTTTCCTGAGCCTGATAAGGGTGCAGTATAGGGGGAGACAGTTCCTCAGCCAGCTCAGCCTGTGATGTCCTCTGTCCAGGGGTGGAGGGACAGGGTACAGCTCTCACTTCTCCCTTGCTCTGTGTCTGGCTCCCTCCTGTCGGCTTCTGTGGTGAGCGGCCGGTCACTGGTGCAGCAGTCACTCGTCCTCTCTCCTGTGCCTTCTCTGCTGTGGCCCCATTCCTCTGTGCACCCGAGGTCCCAGGCAAGGAGCGTAGGTGTGTGTGCTGCTGTATGGAGGAGGAGGCACCTCCCCTCTCCACCATGGCTGAAGGAGCTGCTTTCCTTCCCACACTTCCAGGCATCGACATGTACCTGGTGATTCCTGTGCATGCGGGACCTGCTGTGAGCTCCCTGGGGGCCTGGGAGCGGTGCCCGACCTTGCCCTTCATGATCAGTGGGTGAGTGGAGCTGATGGTGGCTATATAATTGCTGCAGAGGCCTCAGGCACGCTGGAGCTCAGGAGAGATGTGTGCTCACAGCTCCATGCCCAAGCCACGCCCCGTTTTGTTGTTTTTTTTTCACAAATTGACTTGCATTAGGGAGTCTCGCATGATTATCAGATCCACTCACAGCATGTTGCAACTTATTTCTCATCCAGAATCTGGATCAGAAAAAAGCTGAACACAATCTCTAATCTGCTCTAACTCTTTTAGTAACATCGGTCCAGGTGCAGTGAGAGATTTTCTCTTATTGCACTCGTACGTCTCACACACACATGTGTCTTGAGGACTAAAGGCCCAATTACACTGTACGATATCGTGAACGATATCGCTCAAACGTCACGGGTTTGGAGTCGTTCAAACGACATTGTTAGGACGTCGTTGCGTGTAACTCCGAGATACGAATACGTTAAATTGTTGGATCGTTGATCGCAGATTTGAGAACATGTTCTCAAATCAGACGATCCACGATCAGCCAACCTGCTGCATCGTTCTGCGTGACACCGCGATAACAATGTCGTTCACGACTTTCCCCATTCACATCAGTGAACAAGTGTTGTTCGCTGGGATGTGCGAACGATATCTGCTCGCTGGATGGTTGGGGCGTAGTGCACGATATCTATACGTGTGACAGCTCACCAACGATGTCAAAACGATGTCCTAATGATTGCGCATCCCACCAAGATCGTTAATGATATCGTTTCAACATTGAAGCGTGTAACGGTAACTTAAGGATGCTCATCACACCAGAGCAGAAGCAGACGCAGACCAATTAGTCTTATTTGTATAAGAGCCTTTACAAAAGCAAAAGTCTGTTGAATCTATCATATGTTTGCAGGAGCGGGGGTTCTTCCAACTCTCCCTTGACAAGTTGTCCGGGGAGAGAAAGACCGAGCATGTTGGATTTCCAAAAGCTGACCCTTTTGTTCTCTCTGATGTAAACCGCTGATGAAGTTTGGCAGTGACTCTTTCATAAAGGACACAGGAGCTCTAGGCCAAACGTCCCTTGGTATGGGGAAGCCAGAAGAGATAGCTGTTAGTCAAACACTTCGCTGCTGGTTGTCAGATGTGTATGTGTGTCTTTAATAAATGATTTAGTTTAAAGGGAACCTGACGCATGAAGAAAAAACTGCATTAGGTTATGTTCACACAGGACGTTTTAGCTTCTTTTTTGGGGTCAGGTTTTGCCTTGGTTTTATGGTAACCTAAGGCCCCTTTCACACTGGCGTTTTTGTGAAATTGCGGCAGATCCGGCAGATTTACAGCATCTGCCGCTTAACGGCCGCACTTGCCACAAGCCCCATGCATTCTCTATGGGGCTTGTGGCAAGTGTGGCATAGCCACAGTTTCGGCACTTGCGGCCGTGAAAAAAAACTCAGTCAGCGGCGTTTTTTTCCAAGGACGCAAGTGTTGGAACCGCGGCTATGCTGCACCTGCCGCAAGCTCCATAGACAGTGCATGGGACTTGCGGCCAATCTGCCACAATTTCACAAAAATGCCAGTGTGAAAGGGGCCTAAACCTGAGGTTTTGCTGGGAAACGAAAAAAATGTGATTCTTGGATAAACTGTTAACTCCACAGGTTTTGCTGCGTTTTGAAAAGAATAAGCATGTCAGTTATTTTTGCAGTGTTCTATGGCCAAAACGCAGCAAATCTCCTGTCAAGAAATCAGGAGATACTAGAAACCCCTAAAGTTTTGCTGCATTTTTGCAAAAGCAAAAACCAATGTGTCTAGACATAGTCTAAAACTGCAGATATGGGGTTAATAGCATTTTTCACGTGACTAGTTCCCTTAAAGCAGAGGTCTCCAACTTCAGTCCTCAAGGCCCACCAACTGTCCAGGTTTTCAGAATTTCCTTACCATTTGACAGTTGGTAATTCTATCTCCTGCACAGGTGACGATTCCAACTGTGAAATGCTAAGGAAATCCTGAAAACCTGCACTGTTGGTGGGCCTTGAGGACTGAAGTTGGAGACCTCTGCCTTAAAACCATAGCTGGATTCACATCTACAGTGCTTAGTAATGTCATATGGTGTGCTCTTTGGTGAGAGTTATTCTGATCATGTGCTAAATAGAGAAAGTAGAGTAGGAATCCCTCTGTGTCTGTGCTGGAGGTGTCATAGCAGCTAGTGTCCACCAACTAGATCAGAGAGAACTGGAGCCTAAAGAGGTAAAAACTGGTGAAAAATGCAGGATATAGGTAATATAATGGCCAGAAATGGTTATTATTCCTCACATTCACACACAGGATAGCTTTTTCAGTAAGGCTGGCTTCACACCACGGCACAATCTGATCCGGGGCTGTCAGGATTTTTCCTCCCCTGCGTGACATCAGTTCTCCCCTGCGCTTTTGGGGGAAAAGTGAGCCCGTAAATAAAAATGTGGTGTGTGAATGCACCGCTTCTTTTTACGGCGCTTTTTTGCGCGGGTGCAAGTTCGGCAAAAAAGCGCAAAACAAAATGCATTGTGTGACTGTAAAGTGGAAACCACCGGTGCTTGTCTTCATAAAATTTTGTTCTTTATTGTTAAATGAAATTTATAAAATCATTCAGCGTGCTAGCTGGGCCCAGCTAGCACTCTGAATGATTTTATAAATTTCATTTAACAATAAAGAACAAAATTTTATGAAGACAAGCATCGGTGGTTTCCACTTTACATTGTTTCCTGGGCAGTTGCCAAAGCTGCCACACCAGGTGCAGGAATCCAGGAGGATATGGGCGGTGGAGCGGCCTTTTCCCTTTCCCTTTCCCAGTGAATGCATTGTGTGACTGTAGCCTTACCTTCGTAGCCTTACCTACGTTCACACATTTGAGCATTTTTGCGCTTTTTTATGCAGTTGCGCTTTTTTACGCATGTACACGGCAAAAAACACAATTGCATTCACATAGTGCTCTTTTTTTCTGCGCGCTTTTCCCGAGCCCATTTTAACATGTGGGCAATGGGAAAACCGTGCAAAAAGAATTGATGTCTGTTCTTTTTACGCACACGCTTTTGCAGTGAAGGCGTGTGCGTAATAAAAAAACACATGAAAGCGCAACCCATAGGTTTTGCTGAACTGCATTTTCATAATTGCATTTCACTGCATTTACGCGCGTGTAAAAAAGCGCCGCGTAAATGCAGGTCAAAGCTGCAAACACACAGCGTGTGAATGTAGCCTTACACAGTTTTGACATATGAGTCCTTTGCCTTTTCAGATATCCACTTATAGCTGTTCAGGGATGTTCTTTTCCCATTGAAATGTTGCAGATTTTGTGAAAGTTTTATGTGAATATTTTCAAGTGAAATCCAGAAGTGGTTTAAAATTAAAAAATGTAAAAAAAAGGTGTTTAACAGGGTGGTTTATGAAACTGAACCCTGCTTCTTGCCGAAATAAAGCAACTTTATGCCCTTGATGAGTTATCTGTGCATAGAATTGCTGGACGATGTATGTACATAGTTGCGTTCATATTTTCATTAAAGAATATTGGACTCCCATCATAATTACCCATAGCTACGGAACAAATATCAATTTTTGGATCACAAAGTAACCGCTGCAACTTGTGTGCATTTGCTGTGTGCCAGAATATATTCTACAGATTAAAACAGTTACATGAACCCTTCCTTGATTCGTACATGATGTATTACAACAGGTCGCAATCTCTTTTCTGATTATGTGCAATACACCATACACTTCTGTTTATCCCGTACCTTACGTTTTTGGACAATTGACACTTTGTGTAGCTTGTCGTAAAGCGTAATGTGCACTACTTTTCTGCCGCAACAATTGGTTGTTTTCTGATCAAATGGTTGTCTTTGCCACAGATTCAGCGCCACAACACTTTAGCCCCTTAACACATATAGTTTGCTGCAACAGGAAAGTATTAGTATAATTATTTTTTCTTTTGTCAGTTTCTGCAGGTTAATGGGGATTATTATCGCTAGGCTGTTCCTTAAAGAGGATCTGTCACCAAACCACTCATGGTGATCTAATTACAGCACTGAATGCAGCATGTCTGCAGCATGCAGGCAAGGGGTCCCCCAGCACTTGAGCAGCCCTGTACCCCAAGATAATACACTTAGAAAACTTACATGCTGCAGCCATTGAGGTGGCTAGGGGCTGCAGCCAAGGGCAGATTCACACCCATGCATGCCAAACGGCAAGTTCTGAAAAAACAAACAAAAAAACTCTGTTTAATTCTGCTGAAGAGGGAGACAATGATTGGCAGCGGTGGGCAGATTAAACATGCAGGGGGTGTGAATCTGCACTTGGCTCCTGCCCCTAGCCACCTCAATGGCTGCAGCATGCAAGTTTTCTAAGTGTATTATCTCTGGGTACAGGGCTGCTCAAGTGCTGGGGAACCCCTTGTCTGGATGCTGCAGACATGCTGCATCCAGTGCTGTAATTAAGATCACCATGCCTGGTTTGGTGACAGGTCCTCTTTAATATAAAAGTTCTGAATTATTCATATAATACTATAGTGTTCTTTTTGCACTGAATTGCTTTTCTAGCTTTTTCTCTGGTATAAATCAGTTTGACTTTTCCTTTGTAATACACTTTCTTTCTATTTTTTTTTTTTTTTTTGTAGATTTATAATGGATTACATTTCACACCCTGTGGCTCTGACCCTTGCTGCTGGGATAGCGTGTGGTGTCTGTCTAGGCTGGAGGCTGCAGGGCCGCTATGGACGAATCCGAAACCTCACAAGCAGTGCAGGAAATGACATGGGAAGTGAAGCCAGCATTATGGGAGAAAGTGGTGATTTCAAGATGGTACTAGTTGTCCGTAATGATTTAAAAATGGGAAAAGGAAAAGTGGCTGCCCAGTGCTCACATGCTGCAGTATCGGCCTACAAGCAGCTCCAAAAAAGAAATCCTGATTTACTGAAGCAATGGGAATACTGTGGACAACCAAAAGTAGTTTTAAAAGCACCTGATGAAGACGTACTAGTTGATCTTCTCTCTCATGCAAAGCAGCTGGGATTAACCGTTAGTTTGATACAGGATGCTGGTCGTACACAGATTGCCCCTGGATCCCGAACTGTCCTAGGTGTCGGACCAGGTCCTGCAAACTTAATTGATCAAGTGACCGGGCAATTAAAACTCTATTGATATGTGTATACTTTCTGTAATGAATATAGTGTCTGACAAGTTAGCGGTTTAACGATTTTTACATTAAAATCTCAATATATTTGTTGCGGAATCTGTGTCATGGACATATTTTCATTCCTGTTTACTGCCTTTTCCTTTCTAGTAGTTGTCATTTAAAGGGAACCTTTCACATGTAAAAAAAAAACAAAAAAACAGGGGGCATGGCTTGCCGATGAAGGAGCAGGCAGCACACTAAAGCAGCTCCGCCCCATATAACCCCTAAAGCCACATTTGCACCATTCTGACCACATCCAGAGCTGGATGGGTAAAGCGAAGAGGATCACAGGAGGCACCGGACCTGCGGACTCAGGCTCCCAAGGTGCCATCGACAGCTTTCTGCGCTCCAGCTTGGGTCCTCTTCCCTCTCCCGCACCTTCAAACATGGCGGCTTCCTCACAGCGCGAGGCAGCTGCTGCGGCAGAGCGAGGACACAGGTAGTGGGGGAACCGCTTTGAAAGCCACCTGGACGATTCCCTACAAGATGATGACACCAACCGACCGCCGCTTGCTCCAGAGGACACGGCAAACTCCGAGCTAAGTAATTATATTAAGAATTTGCCTACAAAGAAAGACTTGGAGCAGTTTGCATGTCGCTTAGAAAGTTATTCTAAAAAAGAAATTCAAACCTTAATGTCTGAATTCGCATCCAGGGTGGAGGAGGTGGAGAGGGCGCAGGAGAATATTTTAGCTGAGCTGCAAGCTCACAGAGAGGTCCTGGAGTCCCACTCAAACCTACTGGAAGACCTTCTGTATAATCAGGAAGACTGAGAAAACTGAAATAGGCGTAATAATATACATATTAGAGGTCTACCTGAAGCAGTGTCACCCCTGGAGCTTGGGAATACAGTAAAAGCCCTGTATAGGTAGGTGCTGGGTGAGGAGGGCAGCCTGGAGCTTGATTTAGACAGGTTGCACAGAGCTTTATCACCCAAACCTTCAGCTGAAGCAAGACCTCTGGACGTGATATGTTGTGTCCACTTTTTTTTCTATTAAGGAGTCCATCATGTCTGCTGCCAGGCAACAGGGGGTGATTTCATTCATGATCTCGACCGTCACCTTGCTGCCTGTCGAGGCGAACCCTCCAACAACGGAGGGGTCTGAGGCCCCTTCTTAGTATCTTTAAGGACACGGATATCGCCTACAGATGGCGAATCCCTATTCAGCTGATCGCAACGAAGGATAGTAAAACGGTATCTTTTTAGTAGAATTGAAGAACTCCCTGCCTTTACACGGGCCCTGGACTTGCCCATGGTTGAACTACCGGATTGGCCCAGGCATCCCGTCCTGCCTGCCCCACCATCAAGATGACAAGGTCCTCCCAGGGCAAGGAATAATAGAGGAGCCCCACCTTGATTTGTGTAGTTTTTTCCTAATTGGAAGTTGTATCTGCCCCCTGGGTGATTCCTGCCTTACACCCTTACTAATGACCACTTCCTACACTTTATTTGCCTTGCTTCAACCCCAACTGCTATTTCTTGTACTATTCCTTTTGACTAATGAAGTGAAATGGGTCCATACATCATAGGCCTGATATATATGTGTTCTTATATACATATTGGTGTTATTCATGTGAATGTGGCTGGGGGGATGAGTGAGCGGAGAGCCTCCCTTTTAGTTCCAACGCACACACCCCGGTGCTGGATAGGAATTACTATCCATGTTTTTTTGAACACTTTTGAATGCCATTTGATACGATATGGGTTCTCTCTCCTTTGTCACCCATATCCTGTTCTTTACTTTTCTTCTCTCTTCTTCCTTTCCTAATATTTTTACTGTCCTTCGATGGGCTAGGGGAATGTCATCCTGATCTTCTCTTGGGATATCTATACCCACCTCATTATGGCTAAATTGGGATGTTGTTCCTTCAATGTGAAGGGATTAAATAAACCGGAGAAAAGGCGACAAATTTTGCTTGCAGCACATAAACGCAACGTGCAAGTTTTGATGTTGCAAGAGACACACTTCAGAACCGATAAAATTCCCAGGTGTGGTTCCAGGGATTTCCCCATTTGGTCCCATAGTACAAACCCACTGTCTAAGTCCAGAGGGGTGTCTATCGCGTTCCACAGATCATGCTCCCCTGTTATCATTGATCAATTAATTGATCCCATGGGCCGATATGTATTTTTGAAAGTAGATTGGACCTCTTACATTTATATATTTGCTAATGTCTACTATCCTAACAGACACCTGGTCAGGTTCGGAACACGGATTCGGAAGCTTCTGCATGAGTTTGCAGGCTCTGTTCCAATTATACTGGGCGGCGATTTTAACTTCCCCTCAGACCCGAAACAAGATACATCTGCAGGTAAGTCATACCTTTCTGTACAATCTCTCCACCTCCTGGCGAAACATTGGGAATCTCTACACCTAGTTGATATATGTCGCATCCTACATCCAGAAGAGCGGGATTTCACCTATTCCCAGACTCTGTATGTAGTAGGATTGACCGCTTTTACATCTCCCACTCATTACTTGACATTGAGACTGTGGCGTCCATTGGTAACATTCTGTGGTCCGACCACGCTCCTATCTACTTTACCATGTCGATAGGTTTGGACATCAAAGGTGAATATACATGGAGACTGAATGAGAACTTGCTGTGAGACCCCTCTTGCCTAAGTGACCTGACTACTGCTACTCAAAACTTTACTGTAGATCATGCTTCTGACACTACTTCACCCTCCAATGAAGTGGGAAGCACTTAAGGCGGTCTTACGGGGTATACTAATTTCACATGGGACACGGAGTAAGAGATTGAGATCACAGGAAATATTAGAGCTTTTACATAGTATTGAACTCTTGAATCCCACCACAAACAGAATCCTTCCCTACAGTTTATGCCCAACTCTCAACAACGCGCCATAAACTCTTAGCTCTTAACCAAAATGACAGATCCAAAGAGAGGACTCAAATCCAGATACTATATTTTATTACACCCTGAAAGCACTACAATCCTTTATCCCGAATATATTCAGGTGATAATGGGGAAAAAGTACACAAAACTAAAGATATTTTGGAGTGCTTTCGCTCCTGTTATGCCTCCCTCTATGACATACCAGGCCACTATAGAGACATGCCGAAGCCGCAACTCACTGCCACAATACGAGCCTACATTCAGAAGAGTGGTCTTCCATCTCTTTTGGATTCCGACAGAGATGAATTATCTAGGACTTCACCTTGGCTGAAGTGGCAGATGTGGTCAAATCCCTTAAACCGGTAAGAGTCCCGGCCCAGATGGCTACTCCTCGGCTTCTATAGAACTTTATCTGACCTTATCAACCCCCGCTTTTTAGAAGTCTGCAACCATATATCCTGGGGCGTCTTTCCACCCCAGGCCCTTATGGCCCATGTAGTGGTTCTGCCGAAGCCCGGGAACGACCCGTCTAAATGAGCAGTTATCGCCCTATCTCCTAATGAATCTGGACATAAAGATCTTTGCCGGGGGGTGGCCTGGGAGCTAATGGCGCCGTTCACACTTTTCTGAGCTCCTGCCTCCGCTCCAAGATTTAGCGGCACCACAGCGGTGGTCTGCTATCCAGAGACTGAAAGATCATAGGACCTGACCTGAAAGTGTGGAGATGCCGAGGAACTCGTCACAGAAGCGAGGAGAGCCCTCTAAGGTGACAGATTTTTTTTCCAGGCAGACAAGCTGCCCGCACGCCACAGGCGCTGCTCCCCCGCACTCCGCCTCAGCTTCATCTTCGCGCTTCCCGTAGTCCCATGGAGTGCTCCAACGGGGAGAGGCAGGCCCAGTGCACAAAGCTTTAATTCTAAAAGGGGCTTATCTGTGTGCTGGGAGGATCGCTGAGGAAGCTTAGGGGAATTTGGTAGGAATGGGGAATCAGCCTTAGGTGAGATGACCCACCATGATGAGAAAAAATGGAGGATACGACAGCTGCCTAATAGTTGGGGAATATACAAAATGGAAGGGAATCTAAAATAACTTCCGCCTATAAGTGATGAACATCTTCCAGCCTTAAAGTGTTGACGCTACAGAAACATCCTCAGTGACGGACATCTAAAATACTGGTTGTTGCTGAAGCAGATCAGAGAAGTCTCTGTCTTATCCCAAAACAAGTCCCTTCATGCTCCTTCCTGACCTCCCAGTGACTGGTCTGAATCATTGACAATCCTGTTGTCTCCCAGAGTCAATAATACACCCTCCCAAAGATGTAAGGGCAAAGGAATTAATATGAACCTCGCTCATCTGTCAGAATAATACTAGTATGCTCCCAAATTTTGCAATCAACCATCTTGGTAATATCTTCATTAATTTGTCCTTATAAAAAACAATGAAATTGATAAGCAAAAACAAACATTGATCATACCACAAACCTACAAGATTGGGACCCGAAGAAAGTTGGGCACCATCGAACTAGACTTGGTTGCACAACCTTTAGAATATAACTGCGATCTAATTCCTTTTGGCTTACCCCACCATTTTGCCCCCTACTAATGCTACTGGGCCTGATTGAGACCATTGTTCTTTTGCAACGCTCCAGTCCATTTTGGGCCTCCTTCGCGAAACTGGCATTTTGCATCTACCCACAGTGTTATGGGATTCAGGTCGGACTCCCTTCTTGACACTTAGAAGTCTCCAGTGTTTCTTTTCTCTAACCTTTTCTATTTTTTGAAGTGTGTTTGGTTTTTCCTTTCGACCCATCACTCCTCCTGAGGCAGAACCTCACTTTCTACACAGGGTCCAAAGTTTACTGCTGCTTTTTAACATTGTTGGTAGTCTTCAGACTTCATAATGCATGCACACGGTCAGCTTGTTGCAGGCCCATGAAACACAGCAAAGACGCAACCCCAAAAAACAATAGGAACCGTAGCCCATGTTTGCATAAGAGGGATTTTCTTTGAATGGCCTCTTTTTTTCACTTAACTTTTATTTGATGCCTTGCAAATGAAGAGAACAGTTCTTCCAAAACATTTGGCTTTCTCAGGGGTTTTGGCAAACTCCAGCCTGGCTTTTTTTATGTCCAGGTAAGAGTGGGTTCCTGGGTTTCCATACCTTTTTCAGTGTACGATTTAGCGACAGCAATATAGTGTTGGACATTTTACTATCGTGACTGATTGGCTGATTGTTCTTGGTGTTCAGGAGAGGTATCATCTACCACTTTCGTCGATCACTACACATCTTGGCGTTGAATACCTTTGTAAGTATTTCTTTCCAGTCCACTCTAGAAGGTTAGCCACAGTGCCATGGCTTTAACTTCTTGATGCACTGCGCACGGTAGACACAGGAACATTCAGGTCTTTGGAGATGGACTTGTAGCCTTGAGATTGCTCATGCTTCCTCACAATTTGGTTTCTCAAGTCCTCAGACAGTTCTTTGGTCTTCTTTCTTTTCTCCATGCTCAATGTGGTACACACAAGGACACAGGAAAGAGGTTGAGTCGACTTTAATCCATGTCAACTGGCTGCAAGTGTGATTTAGTTATTGCCAACACCTGTTAGGTGCCACAGGTAAGGTACAGGTGCTGTTAATTACACAAATTAGAGAAGCATCACATGATTTTTCTAAGGGTGCCAATACTTTTGTCCACCCCCTTTTTTATGCTTGGTGTGGAATTATATCCAATTTGGCTTTAGGACAATTCTTTTTGTGTTTTTTTCATTGAAGACAAATTAAATGAAGATAATAATACCAAAGAATTTGTGATTGCAATCATTTTCAGGAAGAAGCTGAGTATTATCTGACAGAATGGCAGGGGTGTCAATACTTTTGGCCAACACTGTACTAGTGTCTTTCTCTATCCCTAAAACCAAAGACACGATCATGCATGCTATGCGCTAATCTCCTGATCCACCAGCGCCGTTCTCTGGTCTGAATGTCTTCCCCAATCTCTCACCCGGGACTCTGGCACGCAGGAGAGAATTTGCCCCTCACTGCAAAGTCCTAAGGGACAAAGGAATTACCTATAGCTGGGGTACTCCAGTAAGAATCAAGTTTTGATTAGATATAAGGGGGCAACCCTTATATCTAAAAGCTGTCCGACACTGGGACTTGATGCAATACTTGAATTTTCCCCATCAACGACCCACCAATCGGGCTAAGGGCTCTGTTTCACCCTCAAAATGGAAGAAGGTTGGCTGATCGCATTGAATGCCCGGCATTCTCGGAACCAGGACCTTTTAGGGTTTTTTTTGTTTTGTTTTTTTTATTCCTTTTTTGGACTTACCCCTCGCCCCCTCACATAGAGGTGGGGGTATTGGGGGCCCCTGACGGCGCCCGTCCTTCACCATCTGACTGGGCGACTCCCTGTCGGGCTGGAGCACGTGAGGCTACTTGCCTCCTTAACCGCCTCCTTATGATGAGGCAGTTTGTTGCCTCGCAATTTATTGTAATGTTTACACGCATGTTTCATGTTGTATTGTCTTTTCTCTCTCCTTTCCTATCTTCCCCCCCCCCCCCTCCTTTCTTTCCTTTCCCCTATACTCTCCTCCAGCTGCCTTCATGTAACCTTAATATTCTACTCAAGGTTAACAACGTTTTACTGCTCTGTTTTAAACTATGAAGTTTATTTAATTTAATGTGAGAGGGCTAAACTCTCCAAACGGTCGCTCTTTTGGAGAGATGCTCTTAAATTGAAACCAGACTTCCTGTGTGTCCAAGAGACCCACTTCCTTAAAGAGGATAACTACAGGTTACACCACCGCTTATACCCCAATGCATTTTTTGCAAACTGTGCAAAGAAGGTGGCTGGGGTCTGTACATTTGTCAAACATTCTGTTTCATTTAAATTGCTGAATTTGACACCTGATCCGGCAGGTACATTTATTATCTTGACATGTTCTATCTCGGGGGTTACTGTTACAATAGCCACAGCCTATGCTCCTAATGAGGGTCAACTACAGTTTCTCAGTCACTTTTTCTAGGAAGAGACGGATTTAGCATATAGCCTGAAAATTATTTGTGGGGATTTTAATCTTGTTTCTGACAATTCTCTGGATTGTTCTCCTGGGGCTCCAGGGAGGAGTAGAGAATTCGGGCCTACTTGTCGTGAATTTCATCTACACGACATCTGGCGGTACCGCCTTATGACTGAAAGGGACTACTCCTTCTCGCACAGGATGTACTCTAGGTTAGACTACGTCCTGTTGAACAATAAGTCCTTGATGGCCTGTGTCTGTGCGGAGGTGGGTTTGGTAACGTGGTCCGATCATGCCCCGGTGTCCCACCCATAAGATGGTTCTGGACACCCACCCTTTCCCCCCCCCCCAAACATTTGGAGATTAACCAACGCCTTTTGTCTGAAAAGAATGTTACGGAGGAAGTCTGGTCTCTCTTCTCTGAATTCTTCTGCCTCAATGACAATGGTCTTGTGTCGGATGAGACCCTATGGGCATCTCACAAGGTATATGTCAGAGGGATTTTCTTGCAGAAGGCCTCGCAGCTAGAGGGTGCGAGAAAGAGAGGGCAGATCTACTCCACCACCTACAGAAACTCGAGGATATTAACAAGGCGAACCCGACTCCTAGAGTTTTGTCTCTATTAATAGGCGCTAGGAACCGACTGGGGTCCTTCCTCCTCATTCGCCATGAAAGATATCTTCGCCTATCAAAAACAGTGTTTTAGGAGTCTGGGGATAAAGCGGGTGCTCTACTGGCGCGAAGGATAAAAAGAGCCAAAAGTACGATTGAAAAAATGACTGATAGCAAAGGACTTACGGTGAGGAACCCGATAGAGATTGCGTCTATTGTTGAGCACTTCTACTCTAAACTTTACAATCTTAAAGACAATGTGAATACCCCCAACCCACTTCTGAGCTGATTGGGAGGTTCCTAGGGGATCTGGGCCTTCCCACCGTTTCTAGGGCGGAGTTAAAGAAATTAAATCTTCCTTTTTCCAAGTTGGAAGTCGAATCTGCTATCAAAAATACAAAAATAAACTCCTTCCCTGGTCCTGATAGACTTCCAAATAAATATCTCCGTACCTTTTGAGAGGTGCTGGCTCCGTTCCTCTTGAGAATCTTTAACCACTGGCAAGGAGTGGGCTCAATTTCCCCCATAAATTTACAGGCCACTATAGTTACCATCCCCAAACCAGGTAAATCCCCCGAGGTTCCTGAGAACTATCGCCCCATCTCCCTCTTGAACTGCGATCTCAAGATCTTCTCCAAAATTTTAGCATGGAGGCTGATGGAGGTGGTACCAAATCTAGTTAATCCGGATCAGGTGGGGTTCGTGGCTGGCAGACAGGCGAAGGATGAGTCTAGGAGAATGATTGATTGATCTTATAAAAGTGGTGGAACTGAGGGGGGTCCCCGGTGCATTCCTGTCCCTTGATGCGGAAAAGGCATTTGACAAGGTCCACTAGGGTACCTAGAGGCGGTTTTGAGAAAGTTCGGTTTTGAGGGACCCATTCTCTCTGCAATATTGTCCCTTTATTCCCGACCCAACGCCTGGGTTCTCTCCTTTGGGTTCCTTTCGCCGAACATCTCAGGGATCCGAGTTGGATGTAAACACCACACCATTGGTTTGTATGTCGATGATGTTATTATAACCTGCACCGACATGTCACAGTCCCTCCCAGCTATCATGCTTGCCCTGAAATCGTACTCCCTAGTGTCCTTTTATAAACTTAATGCCGCAAAATCGGTAATTCTTCCCCTTAATATCCCAGATTCAGTGGTCTCGGTCCTCTGCCAGTCGCTGCCTTTTAAATGGCTACAGAAGGGGATTCTTTACCTTGGGATTACTCTATGCCCCTCGTCCCAACTAGCCAGCTTAAATTTTGGCAACTTATGCGCTAAGCTTTCCAAAGATGCTGCCTCCTACTCCTTAAAAAAATTGTCATGGATAGCCAGATTACATGCCCTAAAGATGTTACTTCTTCCGAAAATCATTCACTATTTTAGATGCGTCCCAGTTCGAGTCCCTAGGGATTTGCTACTAAAATTACAGAATATAGTGAATAGATATGTGTGGGCCAACAAAACTCCTCGAGTTGCTTGTGGTGTTATGTATCTACCCCTTCATCGTGGGGGTATGGGGTTACCTAAGATAGTAGATTATCACAGGGCTATCATATTGGAGGAGGCCAAGTCCTGGTGGCACTCTCCGATCACCTAGGGTAGTGTCAAATTGAGTCCTCCCTACTGGTTCGCTGTTCTTTGCGTGGATTGCTGGCTGCTGAGTCTTTCCAACAACTCGGTTGGACTCACCCGCTGGAGTCGGCGCAAACACTACTCTCCTATTGGAGAGAACTACCACGCTCATGGACAAGGTTTCTCCCCCCCCCCCCACCCCGTCCCCCCGGAAGATATTCCCTTATGTTACCTACAGTTGCAGATCCCATCATTACATGTAAAGATTTGGGGGAGAGCCGGGATAGCCTCATTAGGCGAGATCCTTTTGGAGGGGTAAATTCCTTCCTTTAGGAGGTTTTGTGACACTTACCCTGAATGCCACTCTACCTTCCTGCAGTTTCTCCAGGTTGGTCACCTGCTTAGACCGGGATCCTACATGGAGAACTTGTGGTCCCCAGATTCTACGTCTAAATTGCCACAATTTATTTTATCGAACCCCCAGAATACCAAGGGGTTGTCTGGTATATATAAAACATTGGTGGGTGACAGTCCTGAGTCCAAACTGGAATATATGAGGAGTTGGGAGAGGGACCTTGGCTTTTCCTCCTCCATGGGGGACTGGTGTGTTGCCTCCTCGGAGATTAGAAAGGCGACTAGGTGTGTGAACCATATTGGAAATGTAAAAAAAAAATCCACCTCCGGTGGTACCTTTCCCCTGTTCGCATTTTTCGGCAAGGGTCAATCCCCGCTATGTTGGAGGTAGTGTGGTGAAAGGGGAACTATGGCTCACATGTGGTGGTCCTGTCCTAGGATAACTCTCTATTGGTTTTTGGTGCTCAGTCTTATACCTTCAGTTACAGGAATACAGCTGGATCTGTCCCCACAACTAGCTATTTTAAATATAGGGATTGAGTGCTTTCCCCTGTCTCTTAGAGGGACGGTTTCATATATCCTAATTGCAGCTCTCTTATGTCTTGCTGCAAAGTGGAAACTACACTCTGCTCCTACGTTATTATTATTATTTATTTATATAGCGCCATTAGGTTCCATGGCGCTTTACATGAGGATAAGGGAGACAAGTACACTAAATATAGGCGATCAGGACGTACAGGTACAGGAGGGGCAGGGACCCTGTCCACGAGGGCTCACAGTCTATGAGGGGTGGGTTAGGATGCAGTAGGATGGGGGAATGTCAGGTATGGGGCGGTCGCCTGGGTCTCATGGCAGGTTGTAGGCTTGACAGAACAGGTGAGTCTTCAGGTGACACTTGAAGCTACTCAGGGTAGGAGAGTGTCTGACGTGTTCGGGCAGGGAGTTCCAGAGTAAGGCAGATGCCCCGGAGAAGTCCTGGACTCGGTTGTGCGAAGGGTGATGAGGGGGGAGCAGAGGAGGAGTTCTTGGGAGGAGCGGAGGTTGCGTGAGGGTAGGTATCGGGAGACCAGGTCGGAGATGTATGGTGGGGCCAGGTTGTGTATGGCTTTGTACGCCATGGTTAGTGTTTTGAATTGGGATCTCTTGGAGACGGGGAGCCAGTGGAGGGCTTGGCAGAGGGGGGAGACAGGGGAGTAGCGGGAGGACAGGTAGATTAGTCAGGCAGCGGAGTTGAGGATAGACTGGAGAGGTGTGAGGGAGTTAGCCGGGAGGCCATTGAGAAGGAGGTTGCAGTAGTCAAGGCGGGAGAGAAGAGCATGAATGAGTGTTTTAGCGGTGTCGTAGGTGAGGAAGGAGCGGATCCGCGAGATGTTCTTGAGCTGGAGGGATGTGGTGCTTGAAGGATAGGGAGGAGTCAAGGATTACCCCGAGGCACTTGGCTTGGGGGACTGGGGAGAGGGCGCAGTTGTTGATGCAGATGGATAGGTTGGGAGGTGGGGTGGAATTTCTTGGGGGGAAGACTATGAATTCAGTTTTGTCCATGTTGAGTTTAAGGAAGCGAGCAGAGAAGAAGGATGAGATGGTGGAAAGGCATTCTGGGATTTTGGAGAGTAGGGAGGTGATGTCAGGGCCGGCTAGGTAGATTTGGGTGTCTGCGGCATAGAGGTGGTACTGGAGGCCGTGGGACTCAATGAGTTGCCCTAGGCCGAGAGTGTATATGGAGAAAAGTAGGGGTCCCAGGACCGAACCTTGGGGGACTCCGACAGAAAGGGGGTAGAGTGAGGAGGAGGTATGGGAGTGGGAGACGCTGAAGGTCCGGTCCGCTAGGTATGAGGAGATCCACAAGAGGGCAAGGTGGGTGATGCCGAGGGATTCCAGGATCCGGAGAAGAAGGGAGTGGTCAACCGTGTCGAAGGCGGCAGACAGTTCAAGGAGGAGGAGGATGGAGTAGTGGTGTTTGTTCTTGGCAGTCAGTTGGTGACTTTGGTCAGGGCTGTTTCGGTGGAATGGAGGGGTCGGAAGCCGGACTATAGGCGGTCGAAGTGGGAGCAAGAGGAGAGGTGGGAGGACAGTTTGGAGTGGACGTGCTGTTCAAGTAGCTTAGAGGCGAATGGGAGAAGAGATATGGGGCAATAGTTAAAGACAGAGGTAGGGTCAAGTGAGGTTTTTTTTAGGATGGGCGTGATTAGGGCGTGTTTGAAGGCCGAGGGGAAGGCACCAGTGCTAAGTGAAAGGTTAAAGAGGTGGGTGAGGGCTGGGATGAAAATGGAGGTGTGGTTCGGAATGAGGTGGGATGGGAGCGGGTCTGGGCGCTGGTGTTGAGGTGTGATTTTGACAGGAGGGAGGAGAGTTGGTCTTCAGTTATGGGGGGGAAGTGGCTGATGGAGAAGAAGGGCAGTGTAGGTGGGAAGGGGAGTTGTGGGGATAGTGGACCGAAGCTGTTTCTGATCTTGTCGATCTTCTCCTTGAAGAAGGTCGCAAAATCTCCAGCAGAGAAGGGGGAGGAGCAGGCGGGCGAAGTAAGGAGTTGAAAGTTTTGAAGAGCTGTTTGGGGTTGTGGGACAGAGAGGTTATAAGGGATGAGAAGAACACTTGCTTGGCGGTAGCAAGTGCCGTCTTGAAGTCAGTGATGGATTGCTTGAACAGAGCAAAGTGCTCGGGGGTGTGGGACTTTTTCCATCTCCTCTCGGCGACCCTGGACGCCCGTCTCAGGTTTTTTTGAGGGTGGTGTGCCAGGGTTGCCTGTTAATGCGTGGAGCATGGAGAGTGAGGGGGGCGGCTAAGTTGAGAGCGTTCGTTATGGTGGTGTTGTATAGGGTGGTGGCAATGTCAATGTCGGCGGCGGAGGGTATGTCTTTGAGAGGGAGGAGTGATTCAGAGAATAGAGGAAGATCAAGATCTTTTAGGTTTCGGCGAGGGTGATCAAGTTTGCGGAGAGGGGGTAGTGCGGCAGGGAGGAGAGGGTGGAGAAGGTCAAGAGATGGTGGTCAGACAGTGTGAGTTCCGAGGTTGTGAGGTTAGAGAGGGAGCAAAGGCGGGTAAAGATGAGGTCAAGCGTGTGGCCTTGTTCGTGGGTGGGAGAGGGGGACCATTGGGAGAGTCCTAGGGAAGTGGTCAAGGAAAGCAGGTTGGAGGCGGCTGGGCAGGGAGTGTCAATGGGGATATTGAAGTCGCCCATGATGATGGAGGGGATGTCAGTGGAGAGGAAGAGAAGTAGCCAGGTGGTGAAGTGGTCAAGGAAGGAGGCTATGGGTCCGGGGGGGGCGGTAGATGATGGCTAGTTGGAGGTTGCAGGGGTAGAAGATTCGGACCGAGTGGGCTTCGAAGGAGGGGACAGTGACGGATGGGGGTGGGGGGATAGGGCTGAAGGCTCAGGAGTTGGACAGCAGTATGCCAACGCAACCGCCGTGTTTGCCGGAGGGACGGGGGGTGTGGGACAGGTTGAGGCCGCCGTAGGATAGTGTAGCAGGGGAGGCCGTGTCGGAGGGGGTGAGCCAGGTCTCGGTGAGGCCAAGAAATGACAGTTTCCTGGAGATAAAGAGATCATGGATGTCAGGGAGTTTGTTGCACACTGAGCGGGCATTCCAAAGTGCGCCGGGTAGAGCGGTAGGTGGGGCATGGGTTGGGGGAATGGGTCTGATATTGGTGGGGTTGCGAGGGCTAGTGGTGGTGAGGTTGCGAGGGTTGGCAGTGGGTCGTGGGATGAAGGTTTTTGTGGGGATGTGGCGGGGGGAACCAGGATTGGGGGAGATGTCACCGGCAAGGAGGAGGAGTAGGCAGAGGGTTAGCAGGTGGGAGCATGAGAGCCTGCGAGGCGGGCGTGCTTGTTTGGTGATTGAGGATTGAAAGTGAATGAAAAGGTTGGTGAAGTCGGTGAGGTGGTTTGGCAGGATGGAGGGTGAGAGCAGTATTTCGTTGCTGAGAGGGGGTATAAGTGGGGGTAGTAGGAAGTGGAGAAGGATGGGAGTGAGAGTGAGGAGGAGTAGTGGGAACATTGCGTACGGAGAGCAGGGAGTGAGTGTGGCAGCAGGGGTCAGAAGCAGAGTGGGGAAAGTTGTGGTAGTGGGTGACTGGTCATCAGTGGGGACCGGTCACGGGATGAGGTGATGACCGGGGATGAGATGCAAGGCGGGGGGTCGGATGGATGGGCCGGATGGGGCAGTTGGGGGATCGGTCGAGGCAGTCGGGGTTGACAGAGGCGATCGCGGGGTCGACTGATGGAGCAGCCGTGGGACAGGTGAGACATCCAGGGTTCAGTCCGGGGTGGAATGCCATCAAAGTATGAGCTACAGTCCAGTGGAGGTGTGGCTGGGGACGAGATCTAGCAGTCCGGGACAGGATGGTGGAGCCGAGGACAAGGTGATACGTTGACAGAGGTTATTAAAAAAAACAACTGGATCTTTCATCAGGAATATTACCTGGCACTGGATAAACCTACCAAGAATATTATACTAAATAAGTGCGAGATATGGGCTTTTCATCCTCAGGCTACCCCGATTCCCCCCGAGATGGAACTTTTGAGATACTTTGCCTCCTCTGATAACCTTCGATAGGGCTGCGGGTTATTATTATAGGATTTAATTTCGAATAACAACTAAGGCTAGCTTCCTTTCCCCCTAGCCCCTCCCTCTCTCTTTCTTTCTATCTTTGATCTTTAATCTAATATATAAAGCTGAATGTGTGTATGTGTGTATGTCCGGGATTGGTATCTACACCGTCGCAACTACAGCCACAAAATTTTGCACAGTCACACATCTGGACCCTGAGAGCGTCATAGGCTATGTTGTGAGGCGAAATTTTAACCCCGCGTGTTCCAATTCACCAAACAATTTTGGCCCTATCTACATAATGGAGAGAAAAATATTGTTCAAATGTTCAAATTTCCTCGAGCTCTAATATTTTGGAAGACGAATCACATATATAGACACTTCTCCCAAGACTCTACCATTCAACCTACACCTAATATAGCTACTTGGGAAAAAGAACTGGGGATATCTATATCACTAACTGACTTACAGCACAATCTTGAAATTATATACCGTTATATACCATGTGTTTCTCTCCTGGAGACTCATTACAAAATTTATACTAGATGGTATTACACCCCAGCTAGGCTTGCAAAGATCAGCGACAACAATTCGGATCTTTGTTGGAGGAATTGCACAGATGTTGGTGGTCTGACTCACATCTTCTGGGGATGTGCTGTGCTTAAGTCCTTCTGGTTTGAAGTGGAGTCGCTAATTAACTCACTAACTAGTCTACACTTAAAATTAAATCCCAACCTAGTACTACTTCTTTTGGGCTTGGAGGCATTCCCGAGGGTACATAGACCAATCATCGCACATATCCTCCTTGCTGCAAAACACACTATAGCTATGAAATGGAGAGATCCCCTTCCTCCTACTATTGACAACTTGGCCGAATCAATAGCTCGTCATAATGCTTATGAGTATGCATATGCCATGAGGAACAATTTATTGACTAAGTACAAGTCGAAATAGGATGCTTGGAACCTTCATGTAACCCCTAATGCGGATTGTGGGCCTTGACGTTGGATTAATTTTTAGAAAATAAGAGTAGAAATCCTTACCGCCATGGTTGATTATTTTGAGCTGTTCATACTACAATCGATGCCACAATACCATAATCTTCCCTTCCCTTGTTTGTCCTCCTTTTTATTCCCTTTCTTTTCTTTTAAACTTATACTTGTTATGATGGAAAAAAAAACTGTACGCATTTATTACAACACACTAGTAAGTAGACAATTTGTACAGGTCGATACCTCTCAGTTCTCAAGATTCATAGCCATTTCAACATTATCTTGCCACTCATGTGTTAGAAATAAGGCTGAATGAGTATTGTGACATACATGTATATAACATTATCTCTAAGTTTGAACTGATGTAGCTACTTTTGATGTGTCTATTATTTTGTTTTAATAAAAACATTTGAACATAATGGAGAGAAAGTGACAGTTACCAGTTAACAGTTGTGAATGAGAGGGGCTTAATGACAGCACCAAAGACTAACAGCATATACCAGCATATAGTCACTAAGGTGGGGCCCTGATATGGAATATTCACCACGCACAGGGGCATGTATACACACCACATGCACACAAAGAGTAACAGCTAAGCTGGAGCCCCAACATTGGATACTCACAACGCACCTGAACACAAACACACACACCACAAAGAGACACACACAACACAGAGACACACACCACACAGACCCCCCCCCCCCCCCCACAGGGACACACACACCCTATAGGGACACATGCACTCGCCCCAAAGGGACACATACACACCCCACAGAGACACACACACCCCCAGGAACACACAGACCCCATAGGTATGGACACGCACCACAGGGACCCCCCCCCCCCCCCAAAAGGACACACACCACAGAGACACACGCACACCACTGGGACACACACACACCCCAGGGGGACACAGACAGACACAGATGTGCACAAATCGCCTCACACAACTCGCTTCATACGTCTGGTATCTTTAATTTTCAAAAATAAACATCTGATTAAAAACAGCCAATGTATGTTGTCCCATGTGATTGTCCTTGTTTTTCTTCTCTAATAAACATATTTTTGCAAAAAAAAAAAAAACACAGACAATGTGCAACACATGTGTCATATAGGGAATTCAGGCAGATGTCAGTCACATGAGCTGTCTTATATGTGTATGTGTGAGGTAATATATAATGCCCGACCGTGGGGAGGGTTTACTGTTGGCTGGAGATTTATTAGGCTGCCTATAGCAACCAATCACAGCTCACCTTCTATTTTCCTACAGGTCATTAATATGACATATTCAAATTCTATTTTGTTACAGCTAACAGCAGTTATTGATTAACCCGGGCGTAGCCGGGTAGTACAGCTAGTATTTGTATATTTTAATGCTTAATATTGTATCTTTATGTGGCTCTGCAGCTGATTCTCCACATGCGAGAGGAGATTTGAGTATGTTGTTTTTCAATAAAAAACTTTATTGTTAAAAAAAAAAAAAAAATCTTTACCCAGTTGCTCGCGAACAGATTAAAACAATACCTTCCCTCGGTTATTGATAGTGATCAAGTGGGATTTGTCCCTGGACGGGAAGCCAGAGACAACACGATTCGTGCTATCACCCTTATTAACAAAGCCAGAGGCCAGGGAACTCCCATGTGCATCCTGTCCATTGATGCTGAGAAAGCGTTCGAAAGGGTGCATGGGACTTCCTGTTTGCCACCCTGGAACATTTGGGCCTTGATAACATTTTGCTCCAAAGGATTAAAGCCCTATATACAGCCCCGTCAGCTCGTATACGTATCAATGGATCTCTTTCTAAGTCGATTCCTATATATTATGGGTACCCGCCAGAGATGTCCACTCTCCCCTTTAATTTATGTTTTATGTATGGAATCTTTGGCAGGGGACACTTCGGCTTAATACATCCATACGGGATTGGAGACAGGTCAGAACACAAACTCGCCTTATTTGCCGACGATCTGCTCCTCTTCATTACGAACCCATTAATTTCAATTCCCAATATTCTTGAAGAATTACCGACCTTCGAACACCTGTGCAATTTCAAGGTAAATGCTTTAAGTCCGAGATGCTCAATGTTTCTCTCCCTTTACTTGGAAGCAGGATGCCCTTCACTATTTGGGAATAAGGCTGAGGCGCGATTCCAACAATCTGTTCGCCAGCAATTTTTCGCCCTTACTATCCAAGTTAGAATCTGACCTCAAGACTTGGAATAAATTAACCCTATCCTGGTGGGGCAAGATTCACTCTATTAGGATGGACCTATTACACCGTCTTTTTTGTATTTCTTTCAGGCTATCCCTATCTTCCTCCTGGCCTCTTTTTTTCTAGACTCAAAACAATGATCATACGCTTCATATGGGCGCATGGTAGACCACGGCTCTCCCTTAATCTATTATCTAGTGGCTATGAGAGGGGCGTGTCGGCCTGCCTAATCTCCCTCTATATCACGCGGCCTCGCTGTCTAAATGTCTATTAGACCTGTTCAGGTTAGAAGAGGGTCAGCAATGGGTGGAAGTGGAAAATGCACATGCCAAGACTCATCCGCTGGCTCTCATTTGGTCTTCACATGTGTTGCCAAACAGGAATTTGCCTTTTCTCACAGCTCAACTTAAAATATTCCTCAAAAAAAGGAATGGCTCTCTCCACCTGATGACCTTTCCAGGACCATTAACACCTATTTATGGTCATCCCTTTTTTCCGTTGGAGGAAAGTAGGAGTTCCTTCCTGAACATTGCCAGAACATCCTGCCCTATGCTCATAGACTATATCACGCCTTCAGGAGTTTAGGGTCTCTCTGACTTGTTCCAGTCCTCTCCAATACCACCGGGTGAGTGGCTGCTGCATGCCAGACTTCGTAGCTATGTTGATTCGCTAAATTTTGTAACCATTTCCAGACCACTAACCAAATTTGAATGAGTTTGTATGGAGAGGATACCTATACCCCATGCAGTATCGGTACTATATAAAATTTACCAATCTGAGTCCGCAGTTAACACGGTACAATCCCCTATATATAAGGGCAAATGAGAAAGGGACCTGAAGCAAACCTTTTTCTCCCATGGAGTGGGATACAATTCTCTTATTCACTTATAAATCGGCTGGTTCTGCTGCTTCCTAAGAAAAAAATTACAGACTGGTGGCGAGATGGTATAAATGCCCAGTAGATGTACACATGATCTTTCCTTCAGTTTCTGAACAGTGTTGGCGATGCCACACACATATTGGTACGTATGTACATATCTGGTGGGAGTGTCCCCTTATACGACCATTCTGGAAGGAGGTGGAGGAATTGTACAATGCGGTGGCCTCGGCTCGCTTAAAATTATCTGTGGCAGAGGCTTAATTGAACTTGCATAATATGTCCATTTCACAATATAAACGCAATTTACTGCAGTACTTCCTATCGGCAGCTAGAATGCTGAACCCTAGGTATTGGAGCAGAGTAGGCGACCATCCCAGGCAGAGTTGATTTCCGAGTTCAATCATGTGTGCAGGATGGAGGACATGATCAGCCAGAGTTCATTGGACGAGGGGAGCACAGATAGACACTGCCTCCTGTGGATGCTGTGGATCCTATATAGAGAGTCTGAGGTCCTGAAGCAGTGGTTGATGTAGGAATGCGGGACGTTCTGGGACCCGCCTGGGAGGCTATATTTGAGAATTACATTGCTGACATGCATGAGCATATGATCAATAATCCATCATAAAGTACCTTTCACTATCCATTCATTCCCTACGCCATACTTGCATTTACTTCAGGTCATTCAATGAACTTAACTATAACGAGCGAACCCATAGTTTTCTCCAACTACATTCTACATGGAAGACGCATAGCCTATCCTATGTCTTTTTCCCTTCTTTCTTTTTCTCTATTTCCCCTCTCTAGCTTCTCTTATTGTTATAGGCAACAACATTTATGTAATGTTTCTACATATGTTACAGTTAATAATTTGAATATCCTGACATTGGTAATGCTCCTCAGGAGATACCTGCCCCCTCATCAGTACCTGGTATTTTTCAACCTCTAATCAACTGGCTCAGTCTTGGGGTCCAAATTTGAATTCAATTAACCATTGAGTTTATTTTCTTCTTGCTTGTGGTTTACGACATAAGTGTATTTTCTAAATACTGTTTCACGGTGAAAGTGTTTTGACCATGTCTGTATTCTGGGATGCACATAATCTTACTAGACATGTATTTGTTTTTATCTAATATATAAAGCTGAATGTGTGTATGTGTGTATGTGTGTATATCCGGGATTGGCATCTACACCGTCGCAACTACAGCCACAAAATTTTGCACAGTCACACGTCTCGACCCCGGGAGCGTCATAGGCTATGTTGTGAGGCGAAATTTTAACTCTGCGCATTCCAGTTCACCAAACAATTTTGCCCCTATCTACATAATGGGGAAAAAGTGAATGGAAAAATATTGGAGGAAAATCGACAGCTGTCAGCTATAGAGACAAAATTTTGCACAGTCACACGTCTGGACCCCGGGAGCGTCATAGCTTATGTTGTGAGGCGAAATTTTAACCCCGCGCGTTCCAGTTCACCAAACAATTTTGCCCCTATCTACATAATGGGGAAAAAGGGAAAGGAAACGTGTGGGAGGAAAATCGACAGCTGCCAGCTACAGATACAAAAATTTGTACAGTCACACGTCTTGACCCCGGGAGCGTCATAGTCTATGTTGTGAGCCGAAATTTTAACCCTGCGCGTTCCAGTGCACCAAAAAATTTTGCCCCTATCTACATAATGGGGAAAAAGTGAATGGAAAAGAGTTGGAGCAAAATCGACAGCTGTCAGCTATAGAGATAAAATTTTGCACAGTCCCACGTCTGGACCCCAGGAGCGTCATAGGCTATGTTGTGAGGCGAAATTTTAACCCCGCGCATTCCAATTCACCAAACAATTTTGCCCCTATCTACATAATGGGGAAAAAGTGACAGTTACCAGTTGACAGTTGTGAATGAGAGGGGCTTAATGACAGCGCCAAAGACTAACAGCATATACCAGCATATAGTCACTAAGGTGGGGCCCCAACATGAGATATTCACCACGCACGGGGACATGTATACACACCACACGCACACAAAGAGTAACAGCAAGTGTATAGTCGCTGAGGTGCAGCCCCAACATTGGATACTCACCACGCACCCGAACAAACACACACACACCACAAAGAGACACACACAACACAGAGACACACACACACCCCCAAGGGGACACACACACACTCTATAGCGACACATGCACTCACCCCACAGGGACACACACACACACCACAATGAGACACACATGACATAGACACACACACACCACACAGACCCCCCCCCCCACAGGGACACACACACACATAGCCACCCTATAGGGACACATGCACTCACCCCACAGGGACACACACACCACAAAGAGACACACACAGACCCCCCCACAGGGACACACACACATACACACCCTATAGGGACACACACCACAAAGAGACACACACAACACAGATACACACACACCACACCACACAGACCACCCCACAGGGACACACACATACACACCCCAGGGACACACACACCACACAGACACAGATGTGCACAAATCACCTCACACAACTCGCCTCACATGTGTGCTATCTTTATTTTCCAAACATAAACATCTGATTAAAAACAGCCAATATGCAACACATGTGCCATATAGGGAATTAAGGCAGATGTCAGTCACATGAGCTGTCTATTATGTGTATGTGTGAGGTAACATATACTGCCCGGCCATGGGGGGGGTTACTGTTGGCTGGAGATTTATTAGACTGCCTATAGCAATCAATCACAGCTCAGCTTCTACTTTCCTACAGGTCATTAATATGACATATTCAAATTCTATTTTGTTATAGCTAACAGCAGTTATTTATTAACCCGGGCGTAGCCGGGTACTACAGCTAGTGTTTAATAAAAATTGGGAAAAAAAACAACTATTAACCTGCAGATATGAGTTTAGTGTGCAGGTTAATAGTTTCTGAAACATTCCCAGCACCTGAACAATAAAATTTGCTGCTAGGAGGAAAAGAACTTTAAGGGTATGTGTACACGGCACTTTTTTTAATGTATTTTTGCAGTGTTTTTGTCACACCTGCATGTGTATCCTTATCCCAGCAATGTCTATGAGAATTCTGAGGTGTTGTGCCCACAATGCTTATTTTTTCCTTGCAGTTTAGTTGCAGATTATGGTCAAGACAAAAGAATGAGCATGTCAATTGTAGCCTTCTTAGCCATTGACTATAGTAGAAAAAAAGCATGGAAACAATAAGCACCAAAAACGCATGCGTTTTGTGGTGAGTTTTCCTGCCAGAGGGTGGAGTTTTGCTGCAGAAAATGTCTACACTAAATACTTGGCGTTGGCACATAACTTAATCCTCTCAGCAGTGTTTGTGTTTCAGTCCCGGGGGAGGCGCCAGCACGGGTTCAGTAACCGCTCTGTTACGGAAAACGGCGACTGTACCTGTGCCCCATACTGACTGACAGACATTCAGCATTGGTACCTGCTGTATGTCACTGAGGGGGATGTGGTTACAGCTGCCACTCTCCATTCAGAGTGTGACTGAACCCGCATTGGCTCCACCCCCATGACTGAAAACAGTCTGCTGCCAGGGAAATAAAGGTCTTTACCTCCCGACAGCGAGGTTCAATGTGCAGGCGTCGGGCAGGTTTCAAACTTTACTGAACCCGTATTTGCAGGTTAATAATGTTTTTACACGTGACAGGTTCCCTTTAAAATTACTTCCTTTTACAGTTTGTGCAGATGATCGTATTTTAAGTCTGAGTGTATTCCAGCAAAACATCAGATCACACTCAGTCTGATTAGAATAATAGGACCATGTTTTTCAGAGAACATACGGTTGTGTGACCATAGCCATAGAATTACAATTTTTTTTATTGAGACCTAGAAACCAAAGTCTAATGATTGTTATGATTAAAAGAGGTTCTCTATATTCTAAATGGCCAAACAGCTGAGCAGGCAAAAAGCTTCCATACAGTCAAGTGTTGGCATCCTTGAAATTGTTCCATAAAATGAAATGAAATGGTATAGCAGGAGACCCAGGATGACCCCACTGCTGACACAGACATAACAAAACTTAGACTGCAGTTTGCCGAAATAATATGTAAGCTAAAATCCTTCTGGGAAAACGTGTTGTGGACAGATGAGACCAAAATAGAGCTTTTTGCTTTCATCACCTCATTCTACTCTTTATAGAAAATGGAATGAGGCCTACAAAGAAAAGAACCCAATACCTACAGTCAAATATGATGGAGGTTCAAAGATGTCTTGGGGTTGTCTTGCTGCCTCTGGCACTTGCTGCCTTGACTGTGTACAAAGCATAATGAAATCTGAAGATTACCAAAGGATTTTGGGTCGCAATGTAGTGCCCATTTTCAGAAAGCTGGGTTTGAGTCCTAGGTCATGGGTTTTCCAATAGGACAATGACCCCAAACATACTTCAAGAAGCATCCAGATATGGATTGAAATAGAGAGATGGAAAGTTCTAAAGTGGCCAGCAATGAGTTCGGATCTAAATCCACTTGAACACCTATGGATAGATCTTATAATTGCTGTTGAGAAAAAGAGCCTTCACAAATGAGAGACCTGGAGCAGTTAGCAAAAAACAGAATGGTCTAAAAATCCAGATGAGAGGTGTAAGAAGCTTGTTGATGGGTATAGTAAGCGATTAATTGCAGTTATTTATTACAAAAGGTGTGCAACATAATATTAAGTTGAGGGGACAACTATTTTGTCTTGCCAATTTTTTTAGTTTTCTGTGAAATTTAATCAAATTTTTTGTGTTGTTTCAATGCACACAAAGGAAATGTGTATTATTATTTATTTATAGAGCACTATTGATTCCATGATACTGTACATGAGAAAGGTTTACATACAAACAAGCTAACAGTAACAGACTAATACAGGGGGGAGAGAGGACCCTGCCTTGCAGGCTTACAGTCTACAGGGCAGTAGGGAGAGATATAGTAGGTTGGGTCTGCTCTTGTGGTGGTGGAGCGCCGGGTCCAATGGTGGTGGAGCACCAGGTCCAGTGGTGGTGAGGTGGCACTGCAGTCATTGCAAGCTGTAGGCTGTACTGAAGAGATGGGTTTTCAGGTTCCGCTTGAAGGTTCCGAGTGTAGGGGATAGTCAGACTTTTTGGGGTGCAGAATTCCAGAGGATGGGGGATTCTTGGGTGAAGTCTTGCAGGCGGTTAGATGAGGAATGTACAAGTGTGAAGGAAAGGAGGAGGTCTTGGGAGGATCAAAGATTACGAGTTGGATAATATCGGGAGATTAGTTCAGAGATATAGGAGGGGACAGATTGTGGACGGCTATGTAAGTTAATGTTAGTAGTTTGAACTGGATACGCTGGGGAATTGGTAGCCAGTGGAGGGATTTGCAGAGGGGGAAAAGTGGAGGAATGGTGAGGAGAGAGGTAGATTAGTTGGGCAGCAGAGTTAAGGACAGATTGGAGAGGTGCAAGAGTGTTAGCAGGGAGGCCACAGAGGAGGAGGTTGCAATATTCGAGACAGGAGATGATGAGGGCATGCACTAGTAGTTTAGTAGATTGAGAGTTGAGGACGGGATGGATTCTGTATCCACAGAAGCTTGCTTCCACACAGCTGTTCTCTGATGAATGATTGTAGGATGTATTCCTGCACAGATTGATCCTGCTCTGCAGAGACTGCAGCCCTACTAACTTGTCAGCCATGTTCCATGAGTTGCAGGAAGGAGCTTCTCTTCAAACATGGTGATTTTGTCTGCAGGATGCCTAATAAAGGCAAACATTAAAAAAAAAAAAAGCAGAGCTTATTCTGTGCCTTAAAGGAGAAGGCACTCTCAGTGTGTGGCACCCCAAAGGTTAATATGCCACAGTAACATCCAAGGGTTAACTCCCCACACAACACCTGACACTGCACTAGCACCTCTAGGCCAGAAGGGGGAGCTCAAGGAGTTCCCTGATATATTCTGGTCTGAGTAGGAAGTAGTTAGTTGAGAGTTGACAGTTCAGTTTAGTGCAGGGAGCACTAGGAGGAGGACCTGTAAATGGGAGCAGTGCTGAGCTCCTGATAGGGACCACTGACCACTTTCAGGCCTGAAGCCAGGGTCTGAGGAGAGGAGTACAAGACACAGAGGAACATATCTGGGAGACAGAGTTACCTCATAACTCGCCCCAGAGGAGCGCAGAAGCCAGATACCGGATCTGAATCTGTGACTGAAACACTGAAACACGCAGCACAGAAAACACAGGGATGGTGGAGGTTACATACCTACACCGTACCTCAGCGAAGCAACACGGCGGGGTCAGAAGCTCACTGAAAGACTCAAGTTGCCTAGCAAAAGGAGTACCAGTGAGGAGAAACAGGGCCAGCAGCTCAGCTAAAGCAGCTGCAGGGCCACACACAAGGAGCAGGAGTAGGAAACTGAGGACCCGGACAGGGTGGGAGCAACCTGGCCCCGGTACATACTCCGTGGACAGTACTTGCTGAACAACAACTCCAGTAAAGCTGTGGAAAACTTCAAAACCGTGAGACTGTGTGATCCTTGTGCTCAAACCCTGCGTGCCCTCACAAACTACTATCATCTCTACTACTACCCCTATCCTACAACATCCATAGCACTATCTATAGACTATTACTACCACTGCCCCGCGGAATCAAGCTCTACCCGCGGAGAGCCAATAGATCTCCAGCTGCCAAACATCATCCCCGGAGGTTCTGCAGCAGCGGTGGTCACCCTGACCACAACCCGTGGGTGGCATCACGACAAACTCCCCTGTAAATATCCCCCCATTTACTGCAGAACCCGGGACATGGTCTGGACCCAGACTGCCATGATATCCCCAGCAGTACCCCGGTCCGGTATCGAGTACCCTGTCCCAGTGGGTCCACAACTGCTCCTGCTGCTGAATATAAGCCTGCAGTATGAGTGGTGTGGATCTGAGAACCAGACTCGGAACTGGTTATAGGCTTAATCCTTCAGAAAACCAGGCCTGGGAACACCCTCCCCAGGTGGATCTGGATGTAGCTAGGCTATTCCAAATTTTTAAAAAAAAATCGTTTTTTCTTACAAAGGAGTCAGCTCACCTTAATAGACCCTGTAGTCAGAAAAGCAGTTCTCTCCTAAATGAGTGTGATATGGCAGCCACCCTAGCAATTAAAGAGGACCTGTCACCAAACCAGGCATGGTGATCTAATTACAGCACTGTCTGCAGCATGCAGACAAGGGGTCCCCCAGCACTTGAGCAGCCCTGTACCCCGAGATAATACAGTTAGAAAACTTACATGCTCCAGCCATTAAGGAGGTGGCTAGGGGCTGCAGCCAAGGGCAGATTCACACCCCCTGCATGTGTAATCTGCCCACCGCTGCCAATCATTCTCTCCCTCTTCTGCAGCATTTAAACAGTTTTTTTTTATCTCTCCCAGAAAGTTTGTTTAGTCCCGCCCCCTGAGGGGTGGAGCCAAACGGCAAGTTCTGACTGAAAAAAACAAACAAACTCTGTTTAAATGCTGCTGAAGAGGGAGAAAATGATTGGCAGCGGTGGGCAGATTACATATGCAGGGGGTGTGAATCTGCCCTTGGCTGCAGCCCCTAGCCACCTCCTTAATGGCTGGAGCATGTAAGTTTTCTAAGTGTATTATCTCGGGGTACAGGGCTGCTCAAGTGCTGGGGGACCCCTTGTCTGGATACTGCAGACATGCTGCATCCAGTGCTGTAATTAGATCACCATGCCTGGTTTGGTGACAGGTCCTCTTTAAGGTAGCCACAACATCAGTGCCAGTGGCCAGGGCCCTGAGGATATGGCTGACTCTGCAGTCCTATCACCTGGACCAACAGCTTGCACAATAAGACATAATACATTTTTAAGGGATGCCTTGCTTACTACACTGAAAGGGGGCTAACTCTCTGCTCACTAAAAATGCCTCCACATAGGCACTATGTATTAAATAATAGGCCAGTAATGATGCATTTCTGCAGCCTTCAAGTTGTTCGGTTCCCAACTATAAGATATCCTGAAGTTCTGGTGACAAATCAGGACGTGAATATGACAGTTGGAATCTACTACAAGAATTCCTACAGGAAGGGGCGCTAGAAGAGATGCCACCTCACGAAGGAAGGCTAGGAGTGTGCCTCCCTCTATCTCCAATCCCCAAGTCTGGAGAGAGATGATGTCTAGTAATAGATCTCACTTACTTGAACAGCTTCCTCTAAAATAAGGAAATAAAGAGTCGTGATCGGTCCAGTCGCTTCTGTGAAGAAGCAGCTGCTGTATAACTATAGATCTGCAAGATGCTTATCTGTATATTTCAATTCTTACCTTCCATCGCAGGTTTCCTACGAGTCGCAGTACAGCTAGGTGGTCATCTTCACCATTTTCAATTCACTGTCTACTGTTCGGGATCTCAGAGGGCCGAGTGTATTTGCCAAGACAGCAGTAGTCCTGCTAGCTGCCCTCAGACGTCAGGGCATTTACATCGTGCCTTACCAAGGCGATTGGTTACTGAGAGCCTCTTCCAAGGCTCAGTTACTGGTTCATCTACAAGAGACCCTGACTGCTGATCTCCCACGGTTCATGATCAACAAAGAGAAATCATGGCTATCACCTTCGAGAGAGAAAAAAATTTTGGATGCCTGATCAACTCCTAAGACATGACACTGACTTTGACCAGCGAGAGAATCTGAAATCTTCAAGACGGTGTATCTCATGTTTCCACCTCCTAACCCTCTCGAAGCTTCTACTTGCAAGCGACATATCCCCCAATCCGGGACCCCCCCCACCATATCCCTCCACTCACCCACAATTTACATCCATCCCCCATCACAAACTTTCGCAACCCCCACAACCTTATACCCATTCACCCAACCCCAGTCCCCCGACCTGGAGCACTCTGGAATGCCCGCTCAGTGTGCAACAAACTCTCCTACATCCACGCCCTCTTCATCACCAATAAATTCAAATTCCTCGGCTTCACCAAAACTTGCCTCACCCCCGCCGACACAGCCTCCCCTGCTGCCCTCTCCTACGGCGGACTCACGCTTTCCCACACACCACGCCCTAATAACACCTGTGGCGTTGGTGTGGGTATACTCTTGTCCGACAGCTGCTCCTTCATCCCAACTACACCGCCTACACCTCCTTTCCCTCCTTCGAACTGCACTCTGTTCGCATTTTCTCCCCCTGCAACCTCCAGCTCGCGGTCATCTACCGACCCCCGGGACCCACCGCCTCCTTCCTTGACCACTTCAACACTTGGCTTCTCCACTCCCTCTCCTCCGACATCCCCACCATCATCATGGGCGACATCAACATCCCCATCGACACCCCCGACCCGGCTACCTCCTGACTCCTATCTCTGACCACCTCCTTTGGCCTCTCCCAATGGTCCTCCTCAGCCACTTACAAAGACGGCCACACGCTTGACCTCATCTTCTCCCACCTCTGTTCCCTCACCGACCTCTCAAACTCACCCCTCTTCCATTCCGACCACAACCTGTTGACCTTCTCCTCCCTCTTTCCCCTTACCTCACCCCCCACTCCGGAAACTCAGTCACCCGCGCAGAAACCTTAAACTTATCAATTTCAACTCACCCACTCCCTCCTCCCTCTCACAGACCTCGTCTCCTCACCCGACGTTAACACTGCTGCCACCCTCTACAACTCCACACTAACTGCGGCTCTCGACCAGGCTGCTCCCCTCACACACACCAAAACCCGCATACACAGACAACCCTGGCTCACCTCTCTCACAAAAGAGCTTCGCCGAACGTCCAGGGTCGCTGAACGGAGATGGAAGAAATCCCACTCCACGGCCCATCTCACCATGTACAAGCAATCCCTCTCCAACTTCAAGGACGCACTCACCGCCGCAAAGCAAACCTATTTCTCTTCTTTAATCAACACACTGTCCCGGAACCCCAAACAACTATTCAAAACCTTCAACTCCCTTCACCGTCCCCCAGCACCTCCTCCTTCCCCCTCATCTCCGCTGACGACTTCGCCACCTTCTTCAAACACAAGATTGATAAAATTAGAGAAAGCTTTGGCCCAACGTCCCCCCAACCCACCACCATTACCGCCCAACCCTCCTCGACCAAGGAAGCTTCTCCAACGTGAGTGAAGCCCAGCTCTCCACCCTCCTGTCACGATCTCACCTCACCACCTGCGCCCTTTACCCACTCCCTACCCATCTCATCCCAAACCTCACCACTGTCCTCATCCCTGCCCTAACCCACCTCTTCAACCTATCACTCACTACTGGCGTCTTTCCCTCATCCTTCAAACACGCCTTGATCTCACCCATCCTCAAAAAACCCTCCCTCGACCCATCATCCGTCGCCAACTACCGCCCAATATCCCTTCTCCCTTTCGCTTCCAAACTACTTGAACAACACGTCCACTCTGAACTGTCCTCCTACCTATCCTCCCGCTCCCTCTTCGACCGCCTGCAATCCGGTTTCCGACCTCACCACTCCACCGAAACAGCCCTTACTAAAGTCACCAATGACCTCCTGACCGCGAAGAGAAAAAAACACTACTCTGTCCTCCTCCTCGACCTATCCGCCGCCTTCGACACAGTCGACCACTCCCTCCTACTCCAAATCCTAGAATCCCTTGGTATCACTGACCTCGCCCTCTCCTGGATCTCCTCATACCTTACGGACTGGACTTTCAGCGTCGCCCACTCCCACACCTCTTCCTCGTCCTAACCCCTTACTGTCGGCGTCCCCCAGGGATTGGTACTTGGATCGCTACTTTTCTCCATCTACACCCTCGGCCTAGGTCAACTCATCGAGCCCATGGCCTCCAGTACCATCTCTACGCCGACGACATCCCAGATCTACCTCTCCGAGCCCGACATCACCTCCCTTCTGTCTAAAATCCCCCAATGCCTGTCCGCCATCTCATCTTTCTTCTCTGCTCGCTTCCTCAAGTTGAACATGGACAAAACAGAGTTCATTGTCTTCCCCCCCAGCCGCCCTCCCCCTCTACCAGACCTGTCAATCCTAGTCAACGACTGCTCCCTCTCCCCAGTCCCCCACGCAAAGTGCCTCGGGGTCACCCTCGACTCCTCCCTCTCCTTCAAGCCCCACATCCAAGCCCTCGCCACCTCCTGCCGACTCCAACTCAAGAACATCTCACGTATCCGCCCGTTTCTTAATCATGACACTGCCAAAACTCTCATCCACGCCCTGATCATCTCCCGCCTTGACTACTGCAACCTACTGCTCACCGGTCTCCCCTGCCTCCTCCCTTGCACCCCTCCGCTCTATCCTAAACTCAGCTGCCTGTCTAATCCACCTACCTCCTTGCTACTCCCCTATCTCCTCTCTCCGCATGGCATTTCACTGGCTCCCCACCCCCAAAAATCTCGATTTAAAATCCTAACCCTGACTTACAAAGCCATCCACAACCTATCCCCCCCTTACATCTCCGACATGGTCTCCCGATACCAACCTGCACGCAACCTACGCTCCTCACAAGAACTCCTCCTCTCCTCCCCCCTCATCTCATCCTCCCACAACCGCATACAAGACTTCTCCCGCGCCTCCACTAGACTCTGAAACTCTCTCCCCCAGCACGTCAGACACTCGCCTACCCTCAAGAGCTTCAAAAAGAACCTGAAAACTCATCTATTCCAACAAGCCTACAACCTAGGATGAGACCCAGCGCCGCTCCACCACACGCTTGGCGCTTCTCCCCCCTATCGTGTCCTCCCCCACCCCTGTAGACTGTGAGCCCTTGTGGACAGGATTCTCTCCTGTCGTGTATCAGCAAGCATTGACTGTTCATATGCACTGTACCTGTCCTTGTTACCCCCTCCTCTTATGTAAAGCGCCATGGAACCAATGGCACTATATAAATAAATAATAATAATAATCTCATCAGAGTTCCTCTCGTATCAATCAGAACGGCAATGAGTGTTTTGGGGAAGCTTACTTCAACCATAGAAGCTGTTCCATGGGCCAAACATCAAGTTCGAATGCTGATAACAAACATCCTAACATCGGGTCTAATCCATCAGCCACTAATATCTATAATCTATACCTCGGGTCATCAAGCAGGACCTATGCTGGTGGCTGGTTCCAGCTCATCTGAGTTTAGGCAGGTCGCTTGCGCTACATCATACAGTCACCCTGACGGTGGGTGCTTTAGAACACGCACGGGGTGCTCATGTAGGAGGACTCTGGGTCCAGAGACCCTGGCGAAGTTAGAAGCCTGCATGTCGTCCAGTCTCAGGGTACTGAGGGCGATAGGTCTCGCTCTTCATCACTTCCAGAAGCTGCTGTTCCGGCAAGCTGTAATAGTTCGATCCAACAACCTGGAGGCAGTAGTCTGACTCCTCATCCCACCTTGTTTGTTGAGGCATTCTCTTGCTTCAGTGCCACAAGATATTTGTTTGAGCAAAAAGCAGTCCACATACCAGGGTGTTTAACACCACGGCTGATTGGCTCAGTCGCAATCAAATCCTACCAGCAGACTGAAGCTTCAACATCAAAGTATTTTATCAAATCATTGGGATTATGGAAAGACGCGCGATAGCTACCCATCATAACATGAAATGTCCCTGCTTCACCTCCCTTCAGAGTCACAATCAGCCTTGGGCCCTGGATGGTCTAGCTCTCTCATGGAAGAGATTATCAGGAAAATCTCGCTTTATGGAATGAAATGGCCGGAGATGGCTGAAGTCGAATCAACACCCAGGTTTATTACTCGTATATGAGGAGACAACTCAAGACAACATCACCTCAGAAGGGATATGGCAGAGTGTCTGACTGTTCTGGGTTTGCATCTATTTTTATAATCAATATTGAAAGATGACGTTATACAAGTTACACTGCAAAAGATACATATTACATATCTTTGGAACATAAGAGATCATTTTTCTTTCAAGTTACGGTAACTGATATTTTTGATGAGTATATTGTTTTAATAAATCACGTCTTGGAGAAAGAATTACTACCTGATCAGACATTCTGGAAAAGATACATCATCACACAAGAAAACCTTACATGCAAGCAAAATATAGTACATGCATATAATGAATTATTATTATATTATTTATTTATATAGCGCCATTATATTCCATGGTGCTTTACATGCTAAAAGGGGCAGACTAGGACAAGTAACATAGTAACAATACAAGTAACAATAAATGTGGACAATTTGGTCGTACAGATACAAGAGGGAGAAATCCTGTCCGTGAGGGCTCATAGTCTACAAGGGGCGGGTGGGGATACAGTGGGAGGGGGAAGTTCCAGTCGTGAGGCGGTGTGGTGGTCCAGATCTCATTGCAGGTGGTAGGCTTGGCGGAAGAGGTGGGTCTTCAGGCTTGTTTTGAAGGTTCCCAGGGTAGGAGAATGTCTGATGTGTTGGGGCAGTGAGTTCCAGAGTATGGGTGAAGCATGGGAGAAATCCTGTATGCGGTTGTCCGAAGAGGAGATGAGGGGGGAGTAGAGGAGGAGCTCTTGGGAGGATCGCAGGTTGCGTAAGGGTAGGTATCGGGAGACCATGACAGAGATGTATGGAGGGGAAAGGTTGTGAATGGCTTTGTATGTCATGGTTAATGTTTTAAACCGGGATCTCTGGGAAGTAGGGAGCCAGTGAAGGGCTTGGCAGAGGGAAGAGACAGGGGAGCAGCGGGGAGAGACAGATGTATTAGGCGGGCAGCGGAGTTCAGTATAGATTGGAGAGGTGTAAGGGAGGTATTGGGGAGGTCGGGTGAGCAGGAGGTTGCAGTAGTCGAGGCGGGAGATGATGAGAGCGTGAATAAGGGTGTTAGCAGTGTCAATGGTCAAGGAAAGCGGATTCCTATAGGGTACCTTCTCACGCCACAACCACGAGAGACATTTTTAGCGGCGATATTTCGTCCTGGGAAATATCGCTGTCAAATTGCTCTAAAATTGAAACCAGGCGACATTTGGTCTTATCGCCGCCAAATTCCCAAAATACATGCCGCAATAGGGAGGCAATTTGGCAGCGATAATTCCAGGACAAAATATCGCCGCCAAAAATGTCTCCCGTGGTTGTGGCTTGAGAAGGTACCCATAGATGTTTTTGAGCTGGAGGAGGCGAGGGCCTGGATGTGGGGCTTGAAGGAGAGGGAAGAGTCAAGGATAACCCCGAGGCACTTGGCGTGAGGGACTGGGGAGAGAGAGCAGTCGTTGACGACAATGGATAGGTCAGGTAGTGAGGGGGAGCATCTTGGGGGGGAAGACTATGAACTCGGTTTTGTCCATGTTCAGCATGAGGAAGCGAGCAGAGAAGAAGGATGAGATGGCGGACAGGCAGTGTGTAATTTTGGATAGAAGGGAGGCGATGTCAGGACCAGACAGGTAGATTTGGGTGTCGTCGGCGTAGAGGTGGTACCTGAGGCCATGGGACTCAATGAGTTGCCCTAGGCCGAGAGTGTAGATTGAGAACAGTAACGGTCCAAGAACCGAGCCCTGGGGGACCCGGACAGATATGGGGTAGGGCGAGGAAGATGTGTGGGAGTGGGTGGCGCTGAAGGTCCAGTAAGTACGAGGAGATCCAAGAGAGGGCAAGGTCCATGATGCCAAGAGATTCCAGGATCTGAAGTAGAAGGGAGTGGTCAACAGTGTCGAAGGCGGCGGACAGGTCGAGGAGGAGAAGGACCGAGTAGTGGCGTTTGCTTTTGGCAGTCAGTAGGTCGTTGGTGACTTTGGTCAGGGCTGTTTCAGTGGAGTGGAGGGGTCTGAAGCCAGATTGCAGGTGGTCAAAGAGGGAGCAGGAGGAGAGGTGAGAGGACAGCTCAGAGTGGACATGCTGTTCAAGTAGTTTAGAGGCGAAAGGGAGGAGAGATATAGGGCGGTAGTTGGAGACAGTTGTGGGGTCCAGGGAGGGTTTTTTGAGGATGGGTGTGATCAAGGCGTATTTGAAGGCTGAGGGGAAGGTGCCAGTGGTAAGTGATAGGTTGAAAAGATGAGTTAGGGCTGGGATGATAACGGAGGTGAGGTTGGGAATGAGGTGGGATGGGAGCGGGTCGTGGGCACTGGTGGTGAGGTGTGATTTTGACAGGAGCAAGGAGAGCTGGTCTTCAGTTATAGGGGGAAGCAGTTTATGGAAGGAGAGGGCAGTATAGGTGAAAGGGGAGGCTGTGGGGACAGTGGATCAAAGCTGTCTCTGATTCTGTCAATCTTTTCTTTAAAGGAGGAGGCAAAGTCTTCTGCAGAGATAAGGGGAGAGGGAGGGAGAGCATGCGGTTGGAGTAAGGAATTGAAGGTTTTGAAAAGTTTTGGATTGCGGGACAGGGAGGTTATTATGGATGAGAAGAAGGTTTGTTTGGCGACAGTAAGTGCAGTCTTGAAGACGATGAGGGACTGTTTGAACAGCGCAAAGTGCTCAGTGGAACGTGATTTTTTTCCATCGCCTTTCGGCGACCCTGGATGCCCGTCTCAAGTCTTTAGTGAGGGTGGTGTCCCAGGGTTGCCTGTTAGTGCGTGGAGCGTGGTTTGTGAGGGGGCGTCTAGGTCGAGGGCCTTGGTTAATGTGGTGTTGTAGAGGGTGGTGGCAGTGTCTGTGTCACGTATAGATGTTATGTTGGCGAGAGGGAGAAGGGATTCTAAGAGTGAGTGTAGATCAATGTCTCCTTGAAAAAGCGGGTAGCGAAACGGCGTAGGAGATGGAGGGTTAGGTGGTGGCTGTTCCTTTCTGCACTGCGTGCAGATACAAATTGGTATGCTCTTATGCACGTATATGTTCTAAAGTGTGCACTGCTCTCCTTAAGCGTTTGATATGGGGCTGATTGGTCCTTACTATGTTGTTACTTGTATATACCACACTATATCATTACCTGTATATACCATGTCATGATCATGCTTTTGTATAGGGACCCGTGCAATATTACTGTGGCAATGTGCAATGTGCTAAGTGCAATACCTAAATGTTACCCGTGATATTATGCTGTGCAATGTACTGCCTGTATCTTCAGCCAAACTTGCATTTTTTAATTGAGTGCAATTTTGTAAATAAATAATCATATTGTTTGAGCATAGTAAAGACTCGGTTTCTGGTTGTATAAAATGATATTTTTGATGAGTACCGTATATACTCGTGTATAAGCCGACCCGCGTATAAGCCGACCCCCCTACTTTTGCCCCCAAAACCTGGGAAAACCTATTGACTCGTGTATAAGCCGAGGGTGGACTCCAGCACAGGTATACAGCCCCCAGCAGTGTGGTATACAGGCAGGCCTCAGAGGTATATAATGCAGCAGCCCCAGAGGTATATAATGCAGCAGCCCCAGAGGTATATACCGGCAGGCCCCAGAGGTATATACAGGCAGGCCCCAGAGGTATATACAGGCAGGCCCCAGAGGTATATAATGCAGCAGCCCCAGAGGTATATAATGCAGCAGCCCCAGAGGTATATAATGCAGCAGCCCCAGAGGTATATAATGCAGCAGCCCCAGAGGTATATACAGGCAGGCCCCAGAGGTATATACAGGCAGGCCCCAGAGGTATATAATGCAGCAGCCCCAGAGGTATATAATGCAGCAGCCCCAGAGGTATATACCGGCAGGCCCCAGAGGTATATACAGGCAGGCCCCAGAGGTATATACAGGCAGGCCCCAGAGGTATATAATGCAGCAGCCCCAGAGGTATATAATGCAGCAGCCCCAGAGGTATATAATGCAGCAGCCCCAGAGGTATATAATGCAGCAGCCCCAGAGGTATATACAGGCAGGCCCCAGAGGTATATACAGGCAGGCCCCAGAGGTATATAATGCAGCAGCCCCCAGAGGTATATAATGCAGCAGCCCCCAGAGGTATATAATGCAGCAGCCCCCAGAGGTATATACAGGCAGGCCCCAGAGGTATATAATGCAGCAGCCCCCAGAGGTATATAATGCAGCAGCCCCCAGAGGTATATAATGCAGCAGCCCCCAGCAGTGTGGTATACAGGCAGGCCCCAGAGGTATATAATGCAGCAGCCCCCAGAGGTATATAATGCAGCAGCCCCCAGAGGTATATACAGGCAGGCCCCAGAGGTATATAATGAAGCAGCCCCCAGAGGTATATAATGCAGCAGCCCCCAGAGGTATATAATGCAGCAGCCCCCAGAGGTATATAATGCAGCAGCCCCCAGAGGTATATACAGGCAGGCCCCAGTGGGTTATACAGCAGGCCCCCAGTGGCACTCGCCCCCCCACACTGTGCAGAGCCCCCCCCTCCCGATGCATTATCTTACCATCCAGCCGCGTCTTCATCACCGCCGGTCCTCCCGTCCATCCTCGCGCGCTGCGTTCCCGGTCTCATGTGACCCGGCGGTTGCAGTCGGATGACGTCATCGCGCCGGGTCACGTGAGAGCCGAACACAGCGCGAGAGGATGGACGGGAGGACGGTGATGAAGACGCGGCTGGATGGTAACATAATGCATCGGGAGGGGGGGCTCTGCACAGTGTGGGGGGGCGAGTGCCATTGGGGGCCTGCTGTATATGGGGGCCTGCTGTATACCCCACTGGGGGCCTGTAAACATCTGGGGGCTGTATGCACGGCTCCCCCTGCCGCTGTGATGGGCGGGGGGAGCCGTGCATATCTAATGAGCGGCCCCATGTGACGGGCCGCTCTGTCAGGAGCCTCCCCCCGCCTCCTCCAGCCTCCCCAGCACCCGGACACAGCCCCCACACAGCACATGTACCGTATAGACCCGTGTATAAGCCGAGGGGGGGACTTTTCAGCCCAATTTTTGGGCTGAAAAACTCGGCTTATACACGAGTATATACGGTATATTGTTTTAATAAATCACGTCTTGGAGAAAGAATTACTACCTGATCAGACATTCTGGAAAAGATAAATCATCACACAAGAAAACCTTACATGCAAGCAAAATATAGTACATGCATATAATGAATAAAGCCTTATAGAAGATTCTATTATATTAAGCTATCAAACATTAATATAAGATTAAGATTTCTATAACATTGATGGTGTATGTCTTTTCCCCGGTTCCGATGATCCTTATGGTACTCTGCAATACTCGGGACAAACAGGCTGAGGCGATTGCAGTCATTCCATTCTGGCTTCGAAGAAACTGGTTTCAACTCGTGTGGCAGCTTTAGAGAGGAAGATTTTGGAAGCTTGCGATCAGATCAGATCTCCTGTCACAAGGGGACATTCACTACCTGGACTCAGCCAGGTTGCATCTGACAGCATGGAGATGGTCAGGTAGACTTTAATAATCTACAAGCTCCCAGATAATGTCATCACTGTTTGCTGCCACTCGAAGAACAGCTACATTGAGGGGTATTCCACATTATGGATCTACAACTCATGGTTCTCCTGACAACCTCATTGCAGGAGTACTGTGGCCTCCATTCTACAGTTCCTGCAAGCGGGGTTTGATAAAGGTCTGAAGCTAAACACTCTGAAGACTCAGTTTTCGGCAATCAAGGCCAACTTGGATGATACAATGTCTAGACATCCGCTGTTAGCTCGAATCTTGACGCATTAAAGAATTTGAGATGTCCTTTTCACCGGTTCCTTCCTGGGACCTCTCGCTCCTTCTTAAAGCTCTTCAAGGACCTCCACTCGAGCCTGCAGAATAGGTTTCGATCAAGCATATCTCCTGGAAGACTCTGTTTCTGGTAGTACTTACATCAGCTAGGAGAATTGGAGAAATCCGGGCATTGTCTTCCAGGAAACGATATCTCCACATTGCATCGGATCATATAACATTAAGTGTCATGCCAGGGCTCTTGCCAAAAGGAGGTTCTGCATTGAACATCATCATCCAAGAGGTTATTCTTCCAGTCAGCGGCGATTCTATTGAACAAGGTCTCGTCTTACTAGAGGTACGGAGGATGGTCCTAAGCTATCTCCAGTACACTATTACGTTCAGAAAGAATGACAACCTGTTTCATCAGTTTACAGGGCCGAATCGCGGCTGAAAAGCTAGCAAGAGCACTCTAGCTAGATGGATCCGATCGATAATCTGCGAAACCTACACATCAAATCAACTGGAACCATCGTTATCAGAACTCATTCTACTCGCACCCCATCCGCCTCATGGGTTGAAAGGACACACGTTCCACTGGATCACATCTGTAGAGCTGCAACATAGTCATCTTCATCTGCATTATAATAATATATATATTTGTTCATTTGTATAGCGCTGTTGATTCCGTGGTGCTTTACATACTTTTACAGCTTTTACATTCATAAAGCATTACTGGCTAGACAGCCCAGCCTCTGCGGGCTTGGCCTTAGGCAAAGGAGTACTTCAACAGGTGTCACAACTGATTCCTGATCCTAAGTGGGGTATTGCTTGCAAAGTCCCATACTGTGCTGCCTAGGGATGACGAGGAAAAAAAAAATCGACTTATCTGAAATTTTCATTACCTGGAGGTCGTAGGCACCACAGACTTTGCTCCCATTAAAATCTATTATTGCTGGGAAATTATACATGTTGTGTGGTGTCTTTCCCCACAGGAGGTGTCAATTGGTTAATTATTTGGTATTGCTAATTAAAATGTCTTCTGACTAGGGATTAAGGCCTTAAGTCATACTGTGCAGCCTTCGGACTCCAGGACATGACATTTTGGGTAAGTAAATTTTTGTCTATTTCCAGCTTATCCTATTTATCTTCACACCTTCTTTCCCCACTGTGCATTCAGATCTGATCTTGTGGGCAGTGATATTCATGAATCACAATCTGGAGACCTGCACCAAGCATCTAGACAGTTGCGAGCAGGGGCGGACTGGCCCAGGTGGCAGCACCCCGAAACCCCAACTCCCCCGCTCCTCGCCAGACTACACTAGCACCGAACCCCCCTCCCCCCCTGCTCCTCGCCTGACTCCATTAGCACCCCTATAATGTTCCTCGCCTAGAGCTGACATCAACTCAGTGCCTCCCTGGGCCAGGAGTGCCAGCCCGCCCCCGGTTGCGAGCCTCATATCATGGGCTTGGCAACCCCAATATTGATTTTAACAAATTCACTAATTACCTGGAGGACACATATTGCTGCCTATAAGGTTTCATAGAAGTGTAGTCTTCTATGTCTGTCACTGAGAGAGAAAAAATATCACAAATTGTAGGTACGTCTGCATCAATTACAGTGACAAGTAAAAATATTACTTTTGTAATCCTATTATTCAAGGAACACTGACCCCAGAAATACCATAACCATATTTTTAGGATTAGAACACATGTTTTTCACCACAAAAATTTAGTAGGAAAATGTGGGGTGACTCTTTTAAAACAGGGGCATTGTCTCAGGAGGCATTGTCTCAGCTGCATGGAAGCTACTGGCCATGGCAGAAGTAGGGTGCTGCTGCCGGCAGTACAGAGGCTGTCCCAGAGATGCAGGAGCCATCTCAGCGATGTTACGGGCATTACAATCCAGGAGTCATCCAGGTGGTTGTATGCAAGTAAATGTTATTGGAGCGGGTTTCAAAGAAATGGTGTCTGATGCGGTGTGCGCGTGTAACATTATTCTTCACAGCACCATTCAGCTGTCATTTACAGGAATGGTACAGGAATGGTGCAGGTATGGCTTCAGTCACCCCTAAATTTATAGTGAGCGGTGGCTGTAATCGCACGCCTGACACTGACTGACAGCCGGCTCCAAATTAAAGCTGAGCAGCTTCAGAATGATTAACCTGCAGATTAACCCTATAAATGTTAAGTATTTTTTGTACATGATGGGTTCCCTTAACCTTCAGGGCAACTATATACTTTTAATCAGCGTGCAACATTTTGCATGAACTTGAAACATTCAATTTTGTATAAATCCCAAGGAGAGCAAATGGCTAATGTCCTGCTTATAAATTTCATCTGCAGCTGATAGCCAAGGGAGCAGAGACTTAATAATGATATTTGTAAATGCTAGTGAATTAATTACACTGTAGATCATATTTTCGGACCATAAGACACTTTTTTCCCCCCAAAATTGTGGGGGAAAGTAGGGGTGTGTCTTGAATGGACCTGTGCTGGCTGTGGCGCTGTGCTGGGGGAAGCAGCAGCTCAGGAGCGGTGTCTGGAGGCTGGCGCTGGCTGCAGAGGCAGCTAGTGATTATGTGTCCCTGCTCATTATGCTCATGCAATATTTACTGCATCCCCCATCCATCACTTCAGCGCTAAAGCCAGCACTGAGAGGTGGGAGAGGAGATGGCGCATATTACATGTACCTAAAGGCCCCTTTACGCGCACAGATAATTGTGCAGAGATTGTTCACAGATCTCTGGTTACAGTGAAATCATGGACACATTGTCCATTTTGTGGCCGTGTACAAATGGAAGAATGTGTCCATGATTTCACTGCAACCAGAGATCTGCGAACAATCTTTGCACAATTATCTGTGTGTGTAAAGGGGCCTTAAAGTAAAGTATACTTACCCCCATCCAGGATATGGCCCCCCCATCACACTATTTCCCCCCCCCCCCCACTGGCGCACACACACACACACACAAAAATAATAAGCTATGTTAACTCCCCCTGTGTGGCTCCCTGCCTGCAGCATCACAGTATTCCTTCCATCCTGTCTGTGCCCAGTGTCTGATCATGTGATTGGTGCAGCAAGGTGTCGTCCTTGCTGTGCGACCCAGTCACATGATCTGATGCCGGGAAAAGAAAGGAAGACTGAAATGCTGCAGACAGGGAGCTCCAAAGGGTGAGTTAACATTGTTCATTATTTTTGTGTGTACGCCAGCAGGAGGGCATATAGTGTGACAGAGGGCCATTTCCAGCATGGGAAGGCTGTGTACCAAGATAAGGGGGGCCATATCAAGGATGGGGGGCCATATATTACTTTGAAGGGGACCAGGATGGGGACATTACCCCCATAACTGTGTCAACAGCAGACATCCCCCCATAACAGTTGATTATGACCACATTTTTTGCTTACATTTTTATTCCTTATTTTCCTCCTTTAAAATCTGGGTGCATCTTATGGTCAGGTGCATTTTATAGTCCAAAAAAACACTAAGTGAGAAACATTAATATTCTTTTGTTCTACAGACAGGGCATGGCAGGATGTCTTCTGCTTCAGTAAGGTGTCTACAGTATGTCACACATTTAGTACTTGCAGTACATTTTTCTGCTGCAAAAGTTAATGTTTTAGTAGGAAAAATGCGAAAATATGCACATTTTTGTAAGCAATCTTGATGGTTTTTTTTTCACATTCATTTGAATGGGTAAAACCACACAGAATTGTCGTGCTAAAACCAAAATCATGCTTTGGTGCTTCCACTCAGCAAGTAAGGCTTGCATTTAGACATCCATGCACATTGGTCTAATTACTGACCACAATGCACAGACTGGCCGTGGGTGTCCTGACCCAAATCCAGCAGCCCTCCAAGGTCACTTGTCTTATTTCCATAGAGGAAACTTATATCCTGAAGGGGCCAGTTTTTTTTAATAAAGTGGTCTCTCATTGGATTTGAGGAGATCCTTATTGCCCCTGATGTCTGCTACAAACAGCATTTATGTAGGTGGGTTATCAGAATATCAATACGGTTTCCATCAAGAGTCACTAACAATGGTTTAGCTTGACAATTGGCATACATCTATGCAGAAAACTGCTGAGCACTTAGGGCCGCTTTACACACAGCAACTTCTGTGACCAACTTCTGAACAGATCTCTGGTTGCAGTGAAATCATGGACACATTGTTACATTTGTACACAGCCACAAAATAGAAGAATGTGTCCATGATTTCACTGCAACCAGAGATCTGTTCAGAAGTTGGACACAGAAGTTGGTGTGTTTAAAGCGGCCCTTAAGGCCAGTTTACACACACCAACTTATCTGTCCAACTTCTGACCAACTTGCTGGTTGCAGTGAAATCATGGACACATTGTTCCATTGTACACAGTTACAAAATGGAGCAATGTGTCCATGATTTCACTGCAACCAGCAAGTTAGTTAGAAGTTGGACAGATAAGTTGGTGTGTGTAAACTGGCCCTTATTTATTCACAACACTCAATAGCACCAACAACAAGATGTGTTCTTGGTTATAGTCATAATTAATTCCATTTCAATGTGACATTAAGGCCCAGTCTCACATAATGACGCATCAGCGATCCCGATAACGATGTGCAGAGATCGTTGGTGCGTCGTTTGCACATCGCTGGTAAGATGTCAAACAGGTATTTCACCAGCGATGTGAACAACGACGCACTAGCGATCCAGAATTATACCGAGGTCATTGTGAATTTTCTCTCCATAGAGTAGCATTGAGATCGTTGGTCATTGTCCCTGTCAAACACAACGATGTAGTGTTCCCAGCGGGAGCACAACGACGCAGGAATGACCCAGAGCAGTGAGTAACGATCAACGATCCCACAGCAGGGGCCAGATCATTGGTGCGTGTCACACAGAACGACATCGTTGTTGCGTCACGAATTTCGTGATGCAACAGCGATCTCAATAGCGATCTCATTAGCAATGTCTTTATGTGTGACTTTAGACTTAAGGCCCAGTTACACACACAGATAATTGAGCAGAGATTGTTCACAGATCTTTGGTTGCAGTGAAATCATGGACACATTGTTCCATTTTGTGGCCATATACAAATGTAACAATGTGTCTATGATTTCACTGCAACAAGAGATCTGCAAACAATCTCTGCACAATTATCTGTGTGTGTGCAACTTGGCCCTTAAGGCCGTGTCACACGTGTCAATGTCGCTAGCGACATCTCCGAAAAGTGACGCATCAGCGATGTCGCTAGCAATATCGCAAGTGCGTTGTGCTGTGTGACAGCGCGACGCAACTGCGATTTATCGCTGGTCGCAGGTTGACAGGTTTATGAGGATGAACGTAAACCTGTCAATCTGCAACCAGCAATTAGGCTGTATCGCGCCGTCTGACACCGCAATAGCGATGTTGGCGGCGATCCAGCCTATACCGCAGCATTGCTGCGGATCGCTCGCTGGGTTGATCCCAGCCCAGCGAGCGATGGCTCTGCCCGCATCGTTGCAATGTCACCGGCAACATCCTGCGCACCCGCACATCGCTTCCGACATCGCAGCCTTGGTTGACACATGTGACGGGGCCTTTAGAGCTGCAAATCTCTTGCAAAGATATCGATTAAAAAAAACACCATTTCTTATTGCAAGTAAAGACTTTGTAATATACCTTTTTTTATTACTTTTGTGGTCTAAGACAGAGGTGGGGAACTTTTGGCTTCAAGGCCAACCAACAGGTCATGTTTTCAGGATTTCTTTAGTATTGCATAAGTGACAATATAATAACCTGCACTTGTGATTATTCCAACACCTATGCAATACTAAGGAAATTCTGAAAACATGACCTGTTGGCGGCCCTTGAAGCCTGAAGTTCCCTACACCTGGTCTAAGAGAATGCAGTCAGCTCCTATATTCCCTCTAGTGGTGGCTACATGTAAAAAAAATGCTCAATGAGATTCTCTTCGTTTGCTTTTTAGGCGCCCTACAAGAATTTGCTCTGCTATAGGACTTGAACAGTGCTTCCCAAATTCCAGTCCTCAAGGACCCCCCTATAGGTCATGTTTTCAATATTTCCTTAACATTGCCCAGGTGATGGAATTATTATCAAGACATTTAGCCACATTATCTTTCACTTGTGCAATACTAAGGAAATCTGGAAAACATGACCTATTGAGAACCCTGAGGGCTGGAGTTTGGGAAACACTGGATTAAAACACTAAAAATAATGGTAAGGCTTCTTCCTCCTCATGAAGTATGTCACCTGTTCATTACAGACCCTAAATATGATAATTGTGCCTATTTTAGGTCATCACATGTACATGCTTCAAAATATATCCGCAGAGTAAACTCTCAGGAGTGGTGGGTTTAATAGCCGCAGCATGTTGCTTTATGGTGGAAAAATTGGGTGAAGATTTTATATGGACTCAATCTCCTAGACGACCTCAGCGGAGACAGGAGAATATTGGTCCAAGGCTGGCAAGACATCTCCCAGCAATTGAAGCTATACTGTGATTGCAAGTATATAAAAAAAACATGAAGAAAGTCCTGGTATGGATGGTTCAACACCAAGAGCTAAATGACCAAGGAGGAAAGGTGCTAATGTGAATAGGAGCAGTGTAGAAAAGAAAAACAGGAGAGGCAACAAAAATCTCAGTGGCAACAAGAAGAAGCTGAAAAAGTTAGGAGCGGTTAAGTTTTATCTGCTTCTGCAAGCCATGCCGCGAGTGAGGAGCAGGGGGAAAGGGGGGGGAGAGGCTGCTGCGCAGGCAGAGGGAGAAGCTGTGCCTTACCATGCTGCAGTCGGTGGCGTCCATCACACAGCAAGCCGCATGTTTCAGAGTATCCAAGGCCTTATTAGTCAATATGTTTATAGTACTACATTTCATAGAAAATCACTCTTTTTTTTAAAAAAAACAAAACACCATTACACACTTGTGCACCACACAAACATCACAAAGATAGGGAAGGAATTAGCACAGTGCTGTCATGGCTCTGGAAAATCAAATTACTGAGTAATTATCATCCTTTCCCGTCCCCATGGCAGCATCGTACGTGAGAGGATGAAATAAATAAGGACTCCTGGGTTGGGACAATAGCAGAAAGAACTTTCCTCCAAAAGGCAAGACCTTAAAGACCCATATCTAACCTATAATGTTTAAAGAAAGTGCATATCTGTTCCACAGATGCATTAGCCCAGGATGTGATAATGGCTCTGGTGGAGTGAGCCCTAAAGGGTACTTCACACACTGACACTTCACAGCAATCCGACCTGACCGGGATCGCTGGAAAGTCTTTCTGGAGCCGCTTTGAGCTGTCAAACAGGCAGACTCACCAGCAACTCACCAGCAGAGACATCGCTGGTAACCATGATAAACACCGGGTAACTAAGCAGTGCGCCCTGCCTAAATACCCGGTGTTTATCATGGTTACCAATGTCCTCCCGCTTACAGGCTGCGCTAAGCGGGAGGACGCTAGTAACCATGATAAACACCGGGTATCTAGGCAGCGTTGGTCTCTCGCTGTCACACGCAGCGATGCGTGCTGACCAGCGGGAGACCAAGGACCAAAAAATGGTCCTGAACGACGTGCAGCGATCAACGACCTCACTGATCGCTGCTACGTGTCACACACTGTGACATCGCTGGAGAGGTCGCTGTTACGTCACAAAACCTGTGACGTTTCAGCGACATTGCTAGCGATGTTGCAGTGTGTGAAGTACCCCTAATACCCAGTGGGGGATTTTGCCCCGAAGAAGAATATGAAAGTGAAATACGAAGCCACCTATCAATCGTGGATTTCGAGGCCTTTTTTCCCCTATTTGTCCCCTGACAGGAGACGAAGAGGGGCTGAAGATTGTTGCCAATGTTTTTTTTTTTTTTTGTTAAATTTGTTTTTATTAAACAAAAGAATAAATTCTTGAACAATACAATCATTAATCAGCTTTCCTATTAATTACATATCGTTATTCATAATACATATCACATTCACCATTGATATAAAGTACGTAGTGATGTCGTCTACACTTGTGAATTATGTCTTCAAAACGAGACAATTACTGTAATATCAAAGAAAAATATAGAGTTTATGTACTTATTTACATATATCCTCTTCAAAATGAGGAACAAAGTATACAATTATTTTTAACAGTTTTTATTGTATTATACTTTCAGAGGTCTTCTCAGACCTTTATTTATACTTGTAGCCACCCAGGGAGATGGGGAAAGAGGATAATGGAAGAGAGAAAGGAGAGAAAGAATGTGAAAAACAGAACTCAGTGACTTGTTAATTAAAAACTAATTGATAGGGATTATAAGGACTGACATGAACCTTATAGAGGTATCCCCCTACTCAGATTAGGAGAACATCTCATTCAAATTTGTAGCGTCTTTAAATAAAAAACATTCAGATCAAGTGATGGTTAAGGCATTCAGCGTCTGTAGAAGCCCAGCCGATATCTCTTCCTTTCTATATATGGATTCCAACTCTGAATACCATTCCAGTATAGTTGGCGGGTTCTGATCCTTCCAGTGACAAGGGATCACTGCTCTTGCTGCAGAAAGGCAGAATCTTAGAATGTCTCTCTTTTGGGCCCTCACCGAACCAGGCAACACAGAGAGTGTTGCCAAGGTTTTGAAACTTCTAAGTACTGAAGTAAACATCGTCTGACATCCAGTAAAAGGTTTGTTCTCCCTGGGATTTTGGGTTTTTACAAAAAGATGGTAAGATTATCTCCTGATCCCTGTGAAATTTGGTTTTGAGTTTTGGCAAAAAAGCCAGATCAAGATTTAAGATTACTCTATCATCCAGGATGGTGGTAAATGAAGAATTGATAGACATGGCCTAGAGATCACAAACACGTAGAGTCGACGTAAGGGCCACCAGGAGGACTGTTTTAAGCGTAAAAGCCTTCACAGGTATGGAGGCAAGAGGCTCAAAGGGACCTTTAGTCAAGGCATTCAACACTAAATTTAGATCCGACGGAACTACCTTAGGTGTTTTCAGAGGTCTGGCTGTGAAAGAGGCCCTAATGAACCTATATTTCCAAGGATGGTCAGCAAATTTTTGGTCAAACAACACCGAGGGCATCGACTTGCACTTTCAGGGTACCAGTTGACAAAACCCTCTCCAACCCCGAAAATTCAAGGAACTTCTTCCAAATTTTTATATATTAATATAGTCACCTTTTTCCTGCTGGAGAGCATGGTGGTCACTAAGGCCCCCAAGAAACCCCTTGCTAAAAGGAGTCCTTTTGCAAGTTCCAGGAAGTGAGTTGGCGTTTGTGAACCTGAGAATGTAGAATTGGGCCCTGGCACAGAAAATAGGGAACATCTCTCAGAATTCATGGGTCCGTGATGAACATACGTTTGAGCCATGTGAACCATGCCTTCTTTGGCCAAAAGAGGCAATTAGAATTACTCGTGCCTTGTCCTCTGAACTTTTTTGCAGAACAATTGGGATTAATGGGAACGGGGGGCGCGCATAAGCTAGTTGAAACCACCCAGTGATGTACAAGTGTGTACACTCCCTCCAGAGCTTCTTTTGGGTTCAGGGAATAATATTTTTCTACCTGCCGGTCATAACGAGTGAAAAACAGGTCTGCATCCAACACTCCCCAAGCGGCACAGATTTTCCCAAATATTTTGCTACTTGGGGACGACTCCCCTTGATGTAATACATGACGACTCAGAAGGTCTATCACTATGTTGCCTGCTCCTTTTAGGTGTGTGCCGGACAGGGACTGCAGACTGCTTTCAGCTTGCGTGAACAGCTGTCTGGCCTCTTCCATCAATGGTCCAGATATTGTTCCTCCTTGATGGTTTACATAGGAGATGGCTGTAATGTTGTCAGAGAGGACCGCCAAGTATCTTCCAGCGACTACCTCTGCGGCGCGAATAATAGCTTTTCAGTCGTGTTTAAAGGTTTACATACTCCGGCAGATTTTTTTCTTTCTTGGCCTTTTTTCAGGGAGTTTGAATGAAAACACAAGGATTTTTGTGTACTCACCGTAAATCCTTTTCTCCTAGCTCATCATTGGGGGACACAGGACCATGGGTGTATGCTTTTCTGCCACTAAGAGGCGACACTAAGTAGAGATTAAAATTGAGCCCTCCTTCCTGCAGTATACACCCGAGCGTGGGCGTAGATATTCAGTTTAGTACTAAAGCAGTAGGAGAGCTGGTAATAAGGTAAGAATAGTGTAAAGTACAATGCTGCGCTCGTTAGGTACCCTTTGCATATAGCTGTGTGCTGTGAATGCGGATGCGTTAAAGGTTGGGTGCTGTGTCCCCCAATGATGAGCTAAGAAAAAAGGATTTTACGGTGAGTACACAAAAATCCCTGTTTCTCCTTCGCATCATTGGGGGACACAGGACCATGGGATGTCCTAAAGCAGTCCCTGGGTGGGGATTTAGCAGTGGTGGTCAGGCATCATGCGCTAGCTGCTTACAGATGCGTGACCACTGCCTATAAGATCTTCCTACCTAGGCTTGCATCAGCAGAGGCCTGGGTGTGGATGTTGTAGTGTTTGGTGAATGTGTGTAGGCTGGCCCAGGGTGCAGCTTTGCAGACCTGAGCCGCCGAAGCTTGGTGGCGAATGGCCCATGAGGCGCCTACTGACCGAGTCGAGTGTGCCTTGATTCCTTCTGGGATTGGCATTCCCCTGATGCGGTAAGCTTCCTGGATCGTGGAACAGATCCATCGTTCCAATGTGGATTTGGATGCAGCCATTCCCTTTCTAGGACCCTTGGGTATGACGAACAGCGTTTCTGTTTTGCGGAAAGGGGCTGTTCAGGAGATGTAATGTCTGAGGGCCCTTACCAGGTCCAGGGTATGGAGCTGCTTTTCGATCCGGTGTTTTGGAGTTGGGCAGAAGGACGGGAGGACGATGTCCTCATTAAGATAATATAATAATAATAATAATATTTATTCATTTATATAGCGCTATTAATTCCATAGCACTTTACATACATGAGTAATGCTGTCTCTCTTGGAGCTCACAATCTAAATATCCTATCAGTATGTCTTTACAATGTGGGAGGAAACCAGAGTGCCCGGAGGAAACCCACGCAAACACGGGGAGAACATACAAACTCCTTGCAGATGTTGTCCTTTGTGGGAATTGAACCCAGGACCTCAGGACCCCAGCGCTGCAAGGGCTACAGTGCTAATCACTTGAGCCACCGTGCTGGAATTGAGATACCACCTTGGGTAAGAAAGAGGGAGAAGGGCGTAGGACGACTTTATCCTCATAAAGATAGGGCGGCCAGCTCGGACATGCCCCTAATTGATGTAATAGAGACGAGGAAGGCGACCTTGTACGAGAGATAGGTTAGAGGAACCTCTTTCAGGGGTTCAAACAGCGTGTCTTGGAGCACATCGAGGACTAGGTTTAGGTCCTAGACCGCCACGGGCGTTCTGTAGGGGGGTCGTGTGTGGGAGACCCCTTGAATGAATGTTTTGACTTGTGATTTTGACACAATCCTGCGTTGGAGAAGAATACTTAAGGCTGAAATTTGGCCTTTGATGGAGTTCGGTGCTAGGCCCGCATCGAGGCCATTCTGGAGGACCTCCAGGATCGAGGGGATGGAGAAGAGGTGTGGGTTACGGTTGCGATCTTCGCACCACTTGAAATAGGTTTTCCAGGTGCGGTAGTAGATGCGTGAGGATGATGTTTTTCGGGGGTTGATCATGGTGGTTATGCCCTTAGGTGTAAACCCTGCCTGGGTCGGACCCAGGATTCAATCGCCATGCCATTAAAGACAGGGCTCCCGAGTTCTGGTGGTAGAAGGGGCCCTGGGACAGGAGGTCCCACCTGTTTGGGAGTGGCCAGGGTGTGTCGGTGAGTAGCTGTACGAGCTCTGCGTACCATGGCCACCATGGCCGCCATGGCCAGTCTGGGGCGATGAGGATTACTTGCGCCCTTTTTGCCTTGACCTTCCTGATCACTCGAGGGATTAGGGGGAGTGGCGGAAAGATGTACAGAAGCTGGAATTGGCGCCAGGGGAGGACAAGGGAGTCCACTCCTAGGGCCAGTGGGTCCCGGGATCTGGCCACGAAAGCCGGGACTTTCGCATTCATTCTTGATGCCATGAGGTCCACGTCGGGCATTCCCCAGCGTTGGCAGATCTGTTGGAAAACTTCTGGGTGTAGGGACCATTCTCCTGAGGCCAGTCCTTGGCGGCTTAGGAAGTCCGCTGCCCAGTTGTCCACTCCCGGGATGTGGACTGCTGATATGATTGACCGGGTTCTTTCGGTCCATTGTAGGATGTGTTCTACTTCGTGCATTGCTGACTTGCTGTTCGTGCTGCCTTGGTGATTTATATACGCTATGGCCGTGGCGTTTTCCGATTGAATGCGGATGGGGCGACCAGCTAGGAGATGATGGAAGTGTTGGAGTGCTAGACAAATTGATCGCAGCTCTAAGATGTTGATTGGGAGGCGTGACTCTTGGGGTGTCCAGCGACCATGAGCCGTGTGCTGAAGGTCGACGGCCCCCAAGTCGAGTAGGCTGGCGTCGGTGGTTACGATCAGCCACTGAAGTGGGAGGAAGGATCTTTCTTGCGAGAGAGATGATGGCTGTGTCCACCATTTGAGCGTTCTTTTGACTCTGGCGGATAGGCGGTGTTTTCGGTTGAGGCTGAAGGGGCTTTTGTCCCAGGCCGAGAGGAGGGAGAGCTGTAGGACTCGGAGATGTAGCTGGGCAAATGGGACTGCCTCCATTGCGGCCACCATTTTTCCCAGGACACTCATGCCGAAGCGGATGGACTTGGGGGAGCGGCTGAGAAGCACCTGCACGCCTTTTTGGATTGCTGTGGCCTTGTCCTGAGGGAGTATGACCAGCCCTCTTGCAGTGTCTAGGGTCATACCGAGGAAGGTGACTGTTTGGGCCGGCTTTGGGGATGATTTTTCTAGGTTTATATGCCATCCTAGGTGGGAGAGAGTGTCCGTTGTGATTCTGACGCTGTCGAGGCATGCCTGGAAGGATGGTCCTTTGATCAGCAGATCGTCTAAGTACGGTAAGACGACGACTGCTCATGCGTGCAGGATGGTCATGACGGCCGCCATGACCTTTGTGAAGACTCTGGGTGCGGTTGCCAAGCCGAAGGACAGGGCGACGAACTGGAAGGGGCGTTTTTGTACCGCCAACCGCAGGTATCTTTGGTGGGGTGGAAAGACGGGGATGTAGAGATACGCGTCTTGTATGTCGATGGTTGCTAGGAATTCTCCTTTCTCTAAGGACGCAATTACTGAGCGTAGGGATTCCATTCTGAAATGCTGAACTTTTACAAACTTGTTGAGAAGTTTGAGGTCCTGGATGGGACGCACTGACCCGTCCTTTTTTGGGACAACAAACAGGTTTGAGTAGTAGCCCTTGAACTGTTCGTCTACTGGTACCGGTTTTATGATGCCGGATTTGAGCAGTGAGTTGATGGCGTCGAGGTGTTTCCCTTTGGGGGGCGGGATAGGAAAAAAGCGATTTGGGGGCCGGGATGTGAATTCTATCTTGTAGCCGGACGACACCAGTTCTCTGACCCAATTGTCGTGTACGACATTGAGCCATGAGTGGCGGAAGAGCTGAAGGCGTCCGCCTGTTATGCTGGTGTCGGGCGGTTGTGGAGGGGAGTCATGTGTTAAGTTTTTGTGGCCTCCCGCCTTTAAAATGAGTTTGTTAAGGGCGGGTCTTCCATGTTTGGTTGGTCTTAAAGGAGTGTGGATAGCTGTTGGCCCGCGGATCGGCAGACCTGCGTTAGTGCTGGCATTAGAGCTGGACCACCTTGGTGATCCTTGGGAGGCTTGGGAGCATGTGTGAGACTGTGGGCAGCGAAAGGGCCACTTGAACCTCTGCTGGGGGAGAAACTTGCTTTTGCCCCCTATAGTTTCAGAGATGAGTTGGTCGAGTTTTTTTGCCGTATAGGCGACCTCCCTGGTACGGTAGGTTTATGAGTGACCTTTTTGAGGCTGGATCAGCATGCCAGCCCCTAAGCCACAGGGTTCGGCGCATGGAGATTGCGTTTGCTGCAGCCATTGCGGCGCAGTTGGCTGCGTCTTTGGATGCTAGCAGGAAGTAGTGGTGTGCTTTTGCCAGCAAATCGAGTTGGTCTACCGGGTTCTGGTAGCGGTCTTGCAGCGTCTGCTAAATGTCTTGGATCCAGGATTCCGCTGCTCTGGCCACCCATGCTATGGCGAACAAGGGCGAGAGAGCTGCCCCTGAGGCCTCAAAAATTGAGCGCGCTAGACTGTCAAGCTGGCAGTCAACGGGGTCTTTGATAGACGAGTTATCTCAGATGGTGAGTAGGGTTTTGTTAGCTAGACGCGACACTGGGGGATCTACGCCTGGTGATTCAGCCCATTTTTTGTGTTGGTCTGGGGCAAATGGATATTTAGCTTCAATGGCCTTGCGGCCTGCGAAGCGTTTGTTGGGCCGGTCCCAGTGTCGTTGTACTAAGCCGACGATCTCCTCAGGGTTAGAGAAGACCCGGCGATGGCGTTTAGTCTTTGAGAACAAGAGACTGCGCTCTGGCATGGTGACACACTCATCTTTGATATCCAGTGTCGTGTTAACAGCTTCGATGAGGCTGTCAACCAGTGTCTGGATGTCCGTGGTTTCACTCTCGTAGGGTGTGTCTGGGTCTGATAGTTCGCCCTCGGAGTGTGACTCGGACTGGTGGCGGGGTGAAGGGGAGCGAGACCTGTCAATTGATGACGCATTGGGAGATTGTTCCTGGGACGGCCTGGTATTAGTCCGTTTTTTAGTGGTTAGAGAGTCCGTGGGCTGCTCCCTGCTGGAGTGGGAGCGGTGACGTTTATGGGTACTGGTTGCGTGAGACTCAGACCGGGCTTGCAGCATTTGGACTATGGAGTCCATCCGTTGCGACAGTATTATACCCCATGGAGGAATGTTAGGCACGCTGGGACCTGCGTCAGAGGTAGTCTCTATGGGACTTTCAGGTTCACAGTCCTTACAAAATTGTGACGTATGCTTGCTCGGGAGCGTGGCCTGGCAGCTAGTGCATGATGCCTTGTTCCCTGTGCTGCTTTTGCTTTTGTCCTTGGACGGTTTTGGATCAGCCATTGCGTACCAGATTACTGTCAGCAATGGCACTGCGGTGTCCAAACTGGCTTGTAATAAGGGCAGGGGTGGGTAACTGCAGGAAAGAGGGTCTCCTATGGAGCTTACCCGGATCCTGTGTCCCCTGCTATGTCGTCCGTGAGGTGCTGAGGTCTTTTCCTTGAAGAGGCACCGGAACAAAAGGACTGGTATGTGTGGTCTGAGCTACAGACCGCATGTGCCTCCTGCGACACTAAGCTTAAACTGAATATCTACGCCCACGCTCAGGTGTATACTGCAGGAAGGAGGGCTCAATTTTAATCTCTACTTAGGGCCACGTCACACACACAGATATCTGGGCAGATATTGTTCACAGATCTCTGGTTGCAGTGAAATCATGGACAGATTGCTCCATTTGTACACAGCCACAAAATGGATTAATGTGTCCATAATTTCACTGCAACCAGAGATCTGTGAACAATATCTGCACAAATATCTGTGTGTGTGACCCCAGCCTTAGTGTCGCCTCCCAGTGGCAGAAAAGCATACACCTATGGTCCTATGTCCCCCAATGATGCGAAGGAGAAAGAAACTTTTTTCCCAGTCATGGTTAGTGGTTGTGTGAAGTCATTTATTGTCAAACTACTGGATTTTCTCTTGTTTAATCATAATTAGCAAAAACATTCAAATGACTCAGATCAAAAGTTCACATACCCCAGTTCTTAATACCGTGTGTATTGCCCATGACAGCTTGAAGTCTTTTGTGGTAGTTGTGGATGAGGCTCTTTATTTTCTCTAATAGTAAAGTTACCCATTTTTCTTTTTTTTTTTTTTTTTTCCCAGCTGAGCAGCACATTGGCGGGATTTTTAAAAATGCCCACCCGCTGCTCAGTGCTATTCCCCCGGGAGATCAGCGGCAAGCGAACACCACTAATCTACCGGCTGCCGGCCGCTCACTCCTATTCTGCCGGAAGATCTTCGGCGGGTGCTGCTGACCTCCCGGCGGAATAGCAATGAGGGCAGGGGCGGGTATTTTTAGATCTCCCGCCAATAATGTGCTGCTCAGCTGATTGGTCGCGCGACCAATCAGCTGAACAGCGCGGTATTGGCGGGAGATTTAAAAATGCCCGCCCGCCCCTCATTGCTATTCCGCCGGGAAATCATTGTCTATTGGCTGTCGATTATTTCCATTGTCCATGCATTGTCTGTCTATTCCCATGCATTGTCTATCACTTTCTTGCCTATTGCAATGTCTGTCCATTATCTTCTCTTTTGCCTGTGCATACATTATCTATTGGAAGAGCATTGTATCTCGATTGTCTTTCCATTGTATCTCGATTGTTCATTTCCCATAGTCTGTGCATTGTCTGTCTTTTATCCATTGTCCGTAAAATGTCTTTGCAATGACCATGCATTGTCTATCCATTGTCCATTCTGTTGATTGCACTGTCTATTCTCCAGTGCATGTCGACTGTCTGTCCACTGTGTATCTATTGGCAAAGTATTGGCCGTCGATTCTATCAATTGTCCACGCATTGTTTGCCCAATGTCTGACCATTGTCTATGCATTATCTGTCATTTGTCTGTTGACTACCATTGTCTGTTCATTGTCTCTGCATTGACTGTCCATTATCTGGGAAATGTCTTTGCACGGTCCATGTATTGTTTGCCAATTGTCCATTGTCTGTCTGTTGTCCATGCATTCTCAATTTTCTGACAATTGTATATTATCTGTCCATTGTCCATCTATTGTGCATGATCTGTCAATTGTCTGTACATTTTCTGTTGATTGTCCATTGTTTAATATTTGTCCATTGTCTACGCATGTCTGTGCTTTGTCGATTAGCTGTTATTAGGGATGAGCGAGTATGTTTGTGACTACTCGGTACTCGCACGAATATCTCGGTACTCGGGGTACTGGGCGAGTACCGAGTAATCCCGCGATACTCTTGCTATGCTCGGGGTCCACCTCCCTGCATGTTGGCGCTCTTTACAGAGCCAGCCCACATGCAGGGATTGGCTGACAGACACTGTAATGCCACAGCCATGTTGGTTGTGGCATTACAGTGATTGGCTGGCCACACAGCGTGATCAAGTCTTTATAAGACCTGACCGCACTATGCTTGTCACTGTGCTCCACAGAAAGGCAGTGTAGGGAGAGGTGCTGCTGATTCAGGGACAGATTTGTGGCCTTTCAACTAGTGTAGGTGGAGGACTAATACAGAGGACTAATACAGCTGTATACAGGGAGGCAGGGTATATAGCAAACGTCTTGTGCTAGTATACCAGCCTGCATCACATCTGGGGCTGGTGTACAGGCTGTAAATCTCCAAATCAGTCTTTTTAAGGATTAATTTACCTCTCTATAGGCAGTAAGGGGTTAGCTCCAATTAGTATACGCCAAAACACTGCATACGCATCAGCGTTTGTGTCTGACCATTCCAGCTGCCAGGATTAAACCGCTCTAATCTGTAAACTCAGTGTGCAGCTAAAAAACATCTTTTGGACGTCTTCATTTAGCTGTATACAGGCAGCACAACATTGAAAATGCGCAAGGCCGGTGGCTAGGAACAAGGAACTGGACGTGATGGTGGTGCAGGCAGAGGCCGAGGCCATGTGCAAGCTTGAATTGCGCCACGACAAACGCCCACATCATCTCGCTCGACCTTCCTGTTCCAATTTCTAGGGGACCGCAGCAGTACACCACTATTAAACCAAGACCAGTGTCAACAGGTTGTTAGTTGGATAGCGGATAATGCTTTCAGTCAGTTTGTTACCACCACAAATACCCTGTTTTCCACGCGGTCAAGTCTCAGTAGCCGTGAGACTGGACCGCACATTCCACACCCTGATCCTCCTTCCTCCCACCATGCCGAGTGCCTGGCCCCGGACATAACTGATCCCACACTTGGGACACTCTGAAGCTGTTCACTTATCCATTCTTAGATTCTGGCCTCTTGCCAGCTCCAGTTGAAGTGGGTCATGAAGAGATTGTATGTACTGATGCACAATTATTTGAGAAGCCATGGTCTCATGAAGGCAACGGTGGGAACGTGTCTCAACAAGAGGTGGACGATGATGAGACACAATTGCCAGAAAGTCAGGAGGAGGACCAGGGTGCGGAAGTGGAAAACGACGTGGTGGTTGATCCAGTAACTGACCCAACCTGGCAGGAGGACATGCAAAGCGAGGACAGCAGTGCACAGGGGGAGTTAGGGTAGCATCACAACAGGCCGGAAGAAGCAGGGTGGTGGCCGCAGGCAGAAGGCAGGCAAGCGTTCCCAGGAACAACAACACGACAGAATTTGCCAGTACAACTGTTAGGTCTTCCCGAGTCTGGCTGTTTTTTAAGTTGTCTGCACATAATTGAAAAAAGGCCATTTGCAACACCTGCCATGCAGCAGGGGTAGCAAAACTAGCAGCCTGACCACCATTAGCATGATCAGGCACATGTCAGCAAAGCACCCGACTTTGTGGGATGTACACCAGAGTCCAGGAGCAGTGTCTGCGGGTGACACCGCTGCGTCTTCCACTGTTGTGCGTGCAAGACAATCCCCTGTCCATACTGCATGCGAAGATGCCTCCTGTCCTTTACCTGTAGTTGCACAAGCAGAAATTGCACCATCAACCACGTCCTTGTCCCAGCGCAGCGTTCAGTTATCCATACACCAATCTTTGGAACGCAGGCGCAAATACGCAGCCAATGCCCCACATACCACAGTTCTAAATGCACACATTTCGTGACTGCTTGCGCTGGAAATGTTGCCTTTTAGGCTAGTGGAGACAGAAGCATTCCGCGACCTGATGGCGGCGGCTGTCCCACGTTACTCGGTCCCCAGCCGCCACTATTTTCCCAGTGTGCCGTCCCTGCATTACATAAGCACGTGTCACAAAACATCAGACGTGCCCTTAACAACGCAGTTTCAGGCAAAGTCCACCTAACCACGGACACGTGGACAAGTGCTTGTGGGAAGGGCCGGTACATCTCGCTGACGGCACACTGGGTTAATATTCTGGAAGCCGGGACCCAGTCTGAGCTTGGGACGGAACACGTCCTTCCGACACCAAGGATTGCAGGCCTTAACTCAATCAGGGTTTCACCCACAGTGTACAGCTTCGGAACGTCATGCTCCTCAGCCTCCTCCTCCTCCACTTTACCCTCCACACCATTCCCAATCTGGGAGCACTGCAGCACTGCCTCGGCTAAGCGGCAACAGGGTGTTCTGAAGTTAATATGCGTAGGTGACAAACCCCACAATGCTGAAGAGTTGTGGACAGCTCTGAAACAGCCGGCAGATCACTGGCTCACACATGTTCCATGCGTGGCCCATGTGCTCAACTTTGTGGTTCAGCGGTTTCTTAAATCCTACCCGGAGCTGTCGGATCTGCTCGTCAAAGTACGGCGCCTGTGTGCCCATTTTAGAAGTCACCTACTGCTTCTGCCGCCCTTGCCGGCTTTCAGCGGCGTTTGCAGCTTCTGGCTCACAGACTGGTGTGTGATGTCCCCACGTGTTGGAATTCCACACTGCACATGTTGGTCAGGATTTGTGAGCAGAAGAGGGCAGTTGTTGAGTACCAGCATCAACTAGGCCGTCGGTATACGGTTCAAACTCCACACATAAGACCTCAGGAGTGGACATGGATGTCCGACATATGTACCGTCCTCCAAAACTTTGAGGACTCCACCAAGCTGGTGAGAGGCGATGATGCCATCATTAGTGTCACCATCCCGCTTCTCTATCTTCTAAAACGCTCTCTGCTCAAAATCAAAGACGATGCATTGCAGGCGGAGCACGATGAGTTGGAGCAAGAAACCGTACTGGGTGATTATACACAGACCAGCCTCATCTCATCCCAACGTGCATTGGAGGACTATGACGAGGAGGATGAAGACATACAGCTACTTTCATGTGTAATTGACGGTAAAACATGAACAACCGTCATACCGTCGGTTCAGCGTCGAAGGCCAGAGGACAGGAGAGAGGAGGAAGAGGAGGATGATGAGGTTGCTGTTGCTGAGGACCCTGAAGTCTTGCCTGTTAACAGTCTGGCGCACATGGCTGACTTTATGTAACGCTGCCTGTCTCGTGACCCTCGCATTATCAACATCTTGGCGGACACTCATTACTGGTTGGTGACACTTTTAGACCCAGGCTACAAGGAGAACTTTATTTCTCTTATTCCCGAGGCGGAGAGGTCTACAAAGATGCTGCAGTACCAGAAGGCCATAGTCGCAGAATTAGTCCAAAAATTCCCTTCTGAAAACGCTAGCGGCAGAGGTCACGATTCAGTGGACAACCAAGGCGTCTGGCCGAGAGAGGCACAAGTCCAATCCAGCAAAGGTAGGGGAACACTCTCAAAGATTTGGGATAGTTTTCTCAGCACCTCCCGTAGCACAGGCCCTGAGTGCGGGGTAGTGTCACAAGGACTGCAAAGTTTGCGAAGATGCCGAGGGAGTACCTTGCTGATCGTACAAAAGTGCTCCTAGACTCCTCTGTGCCTTATAATTATTGGGTATCCAAGCTGGACACATGGCAGGAATTGGCTCTCTATGATTTGGAAGTCCTGGCCTGCCCTGCCGCTAGCGTTCTGTCAGAGCTTGTTTTTAGTGCCGCAGGTGGAATCATTACTGATAAACGCACCCGCCTGTCAACTGAAAAATGCTGACATGCTGACTCTAATCAAGATGAACAAGGGTTGGATTGGGCTTGACTTCACCACACCACCACCAAATGATAGCGTAATTAAAATTTTGTGCCGGTAAATTGCCATGCACCTCTGCACACCCACACATGGGTACACACTTCATAATTTTGGCTACTTGCTGTACTGCTCCTCCTCCTCATCCGCCACCATCATATGATCAGTGCGACCGTGGTTCATGATGCCATGAAAAAGGAGAATTTTGTGTACTCACCGTAAATTCCTTTTCTCTTAGCCTCTAATTGGGGGACACAGGACCGTGGGTGTTATGCTGCTGTCCACTAGGAGGCGACACTAAGTAGAATCTGCAAAAGAGTTAAAGTGGCTCCTCCTCTGCAGTATACACCCCTGGGGCAGACACTGCCTCAACAGTTTTGTGCTAAAGCAGTAGGAGCAAGTAACAGATTAACGATATAATAAGGCCTGTAAAAACCAGGCACCTATAGAACAAATAACAGAATATTAAAATAACCAGGCCTGTATGTAATAGCTGAGAAGTAACCTGAGAGACCAGTAACTTGAGAAGCCAGTAAGAAGGCCCGAACGGACAACAGGGTGGGTGTTGTGTCCCCCAATTAGACGCTAAGAGAAAAGGAATTTACGGTAAGTACACAAAATTCTCCTTTTCTCCTTCGCCTCATTGGGGGAACACAGGACCGTGGGACGTCCTAAAGCAGTCCCTGGGCGGGAAAAGAATACATTAGAGACTCTTATACAACCTGCACCCTACCGGTGAGCTGCTGTCACCAGGAAGACGCATCAACTAGATCTGCATCTAATAAGGAAAGAAAATGAACAGTGTGATGTTCCACAACAGTGTAAGCGTACGAACACTGTGTTGTAACACAACAATGTAAAAGCTGAACCAGGTGACAGCCTTGGCCACCTACAGCGGAGAGGCCTGGGCCCAAAGGAGGTAGAATGCCCCCAGTCGTATGAGTGCATGCGCAACCTTATACCTGACATAAACGGTAATGTCTGCAACCGCTAAACTTCCTGAATAGGAAGTCTGTTCGTGTAACCAGTTTGGCTGCGGATGTTGGCATGCGCAGTCAGCGGCCCAACGAGAGGATGAAGAACAATCCATCAGAGTTCCTTCGAAGGTCGGAAGGAACTTCTGTAAGCTGCCGTCCTAGCCTCATAGACACGTAGAGTTCAGGCGAATCTAACGTGCGCTGAGCCATGATGATACGGTGCATCAGTGTTGAACGACTGAAGAGGAGCCGCAGCGGTGTGGTCTTTGTTTAGAAGGAATGACCCTGCCCATCTTGTGAAGAAAGATGGTACAGGTCGCATCCCAACCTATCTTGGCGACCACCGAAAAAAACTGAATTAGTCCTTACCGGTAATTCCTTTTCTTGGAGCCTTCCACGACAGCATTGGAGGATGTCGTCCACGCCCTATTGGGGGACAGGAACACAGAGAGGTTAAAAGCCCCTCTCCTTCCTCAGTACTCCAGTGTTTACCAAGATCACCCTTAGCCATGGATTACCTGATACAAACCGGAATCAAACACCAACAAGGGGGGGAACTGATGCTGTCGTGGAAGGCTCCAAGAAAAGGAATTACCGGTAAGGACTAGTGATGAGCGAGTATGCTCTGTGCGACTCGGTACTCGCACGAGTATCTTGGTACTCGGGGTGCTCGGCGAGCACCGAGTACTGCCGAGATGCTCGGACCGCTCGGTAATAAATAGCGATCTGAGACACATACACTGCTCCCTTCAGTGCACACAGTGAGCTGGCACCATACAGGGAGCAGATTAATCGATAGGATCCCTCTGGAGGCCACAGCGAGGTGTTCTATGCTGCGGCGATTTGAAAAAGCCCACCCTCCCGCCCTTTTCCGGATTTACTCGTTTTATAACCGGAAGTCTGTGGGCGGAGCCTGTCGCTCATTGACTTACATTGGGCTCGGTGCTCGGCCGAGTACACGAGTATCTTGAGATGCTCGGCCAGAGCACCGAGCACCCGAGCATTTTAGTGCTCGCTCATCACTAGTAAGGACTAATTCAGATTTCTCCATTCGCCTTCCACGACAGCATTGGAGGATTACCACCGATACTCCTCAGGGTGGGACTATTGCCTGTAGGACTTTCCTACCAAAGGACAGATCCCGACTGAAGGACAGATCTAACCTATAGAGGCGAGAAAAAGTGAGGAGAGACTACCATATAGCCGCTCCGCAAATCAGCTCCGATGAAGCTCCAGCCTGCTCCACCCAGGACGTAGAAGCAGCCCGAGTTGAAGGAGCCTTCAACCTCACCGGAGGAGCAAGGACCGAAGCGACATAGGCCTCACAGATCACCTTCGTGATCCAGGAAGCGATGGTAGCCTAGGAAGTCTCCTTCCCTGTATTTTTCCCACAATGCTGAACAAAACAGGTTCTGATCTAACCTCCAGGAAGCAGTCTCTCGGAGGTAGTGGAGGACAGTCAGACGAACATCGAAGGAGTGTAACACGGCCTCAGCCGTATTAGCAGGAGATTGACCAAATGAAGGTAGAACCACAACCTAGGACCGATGGAAAGCCGACACAACTTTAGGAAGAAAAGATGAATGCAACCGAAGCGTAATGCAAACAACAGACACCACGAGGGACGGAGCCCGGACAGAGAGTGCCTGCAGTCCTCCAACTCTGGAGCAGAAGTGATGGCCACCAAAAACGCCACCTTGTGAGAGAGACGTAAGGGATGCAGCCGACAAGGGTGCAAAGGGACTTCGAGAAAACCTGTGGAGAACAATCTTCAAATCCCAGGGAGGGACAGAAGGCCGAACTGGGGATGCCACCCCCAAGCAGAAGTAAAAAAAACGCTTGAGCCATCAACGGGAAGAAAGATCCTGGGCAAAACTGCCCCAAGTGCCGACACCTGGACTTAAAGAGTACTCAGCCGAAGCCCCAAATCAAAGCCACGCTGCAAAAACCCAAGAGTTGGGCCACATTAGGATGATGCATGGCCGGGATGGAAGGAGCACACCAGGACAGGAACCGATTCCAGCCCTCCCGTAAATAGCGTGCGACACAGGCAGCCTGCCCTGCCGAAGCATGCGGATCACTGCCTGGGAGAGACCCTTTGTCCTCAGGATCCCGGTCACAACAGCCAGGCTGCCCGATAGAGCCACTGAAGGCCCGGGTGAAAGAGGACCCTGGGACAGAAGGTTGAGACAGTGGGGCAACCTAATCAGTCCCCCCAGGCCCAGGTCTCGGATGGCGTCGTACCACGCCAGTTTGGGCCACAGGGGAGCCACCAGGATAGTCGACACCCCCTCCGCCCGAATCTTTTGCAACGCCTTGGGAAGTAGCGGGATTGGAGGAAATGCATACACCAAACGGAAGGCCCAGGGATGGGCAAAGGCGTCCAGCCACCCCGTCAGGGAGAAAAAGGGCGGCACCTTTCTATTTGAGCCCAAAGCGAACAGGTCGATCGAAGGGACACCCCACCTGTCCATAAGAGAGCGAAATACATCCGGATGGAGGCACCATTCTCCTAGGTGGACCTCCGTGCGGCTCAAGAAATCTGCATGTACATTGGCCATTCCCTTCAGATGAAGTGCCGAGGAGGAGAGAAGACGGCGCCCACGAAAAGATCAGTCTTGCCAGCCCCTGCAAGAGTAAGCCTCGAGTACCGCCTTGGTGCCGCAAGAAGGAAACTGTAGTCACGTTGTCCGACAGGATCTTGACATGATGACCCCAGAGAACGTGAGCTGCGCATGAAGCGCGTCTTCCACTGTCAGAATTTCCCAGAAGTATGAAGACTGGCGACTGACCGAGCGACTCCAAATTCCCTGGAACGGTGTGCGATCCACCATCGCACCCCAACCGGAACTGCTGGCAGCAGTGGGAACGGAGGTGACAGGAGCCTGCAGCCAAGGCCACCATCGTCCGAAGGTGTCCGGGATTCATCCCTGAAAGCGAGGTGATCATCCGCCCCGGGATCCGGACACACGAGTTTAAGGAATCCTGACGTCTGAACCAGGAACTCTGTATGTGTTCCCGAAGCAGACTGGAAGGAGCCTGAGCCCATGCTACCGACTGAATGCAGGCCGACATGGCCTCTAACAGGGATATTGCTTCCCGCAAGGAGGGCGACCTCCTTGCCCGGAAGCAGGTCAGATGCACGCAGCGCAGAAGCTGATGTGCCGCAGGAAGGAACGAGGCCTGTCTGGAGGAGGCCAGCAAGACTCCTAAAAATTGACGGGTTGCCGGCACCCGTTCCGATTCCCAAAGATTGGGCACCAACCCCAGGGACTGAAGAATCTCCAACGTTTTGGAGACCAGGGTGCGCAGAACCACTGCCGAAGGAGCAACCACCAACATGTCGTCTAAATAGGAAAGCACACATATCCCCTGGGTCTGGGTGAATGCAATCACTTCCCCCATGAGTTTGGTAAACTCTGGGGGCCTACGAAAACCCAAAGGGCAGCACATTAAACCGATAATGGACAGTCCCGCCTGCCCCGGAGATCGCGAATCGCAGAAAGCGCTTGTGGGACGGGCGAATGGGGACATGATAATACGCGTTCTGGAGGTCCACCAACAACTTGGAGTAACATCCCTGGCCCTCTTCTCCAGGAGGAACCGGGGACCCCACACCCGAATCCAACAGGTCTCGCAGACCCGACAAGAGAAAATGTGTGAGAGTCCCCCTGAGGAAGCGAGGGGACTCGAAGACACGGTGGGGCTGGCTTTCGAATTCCAAGTGCAGACCCTCCCAAATGGTCGAGAGGATCCAAGGGCACAAGGAGATTGCTTGCGACTGTGGCAGAAACCGCAGGAGCTGCCCTGCAATGGGAAGGCGGCATTGTTTAGGGGCAGCTGGTGATGCCACTGCTGGGGGAGCAAGATATTACAGGTCTTGGCCCCTTTCTGGAATGCCCAGCGACCAGACTTACCCTTCCCTTTAGACTGGGAGGGCTGGCTGCGCTCAGGCGGAAAGGACTGCCTCTGAAAGGGCTTCTTTTTAGGTAGACACATTTTCCGGTCTGACACCTTTCTAAGGATGTCATCCAATGCCGGACCAAAGACAAAAGACCTTTGAAAGGGGAGGCCACACAGCTGGAGCTTAGACGTGACCTACCCATTCCACAAAGTAAGCCACACAGCCCTGTGAGCTGTGTTAGCCAACACTGCGCACCTGGCGCCAATGCGGATCGACTCAGCAGAGGCATCGGTCAGGAAGCCCGTTAGTACGTCTCAGAAGTGGAAATGAGTCCAAAGCTCCTCCCTGGGAGTACCCTGCAGGAGGAATTCTTCCAGCTGGGTGATCCACTTAAAGAGATTTGGTTAAAAGCCTCGCCCAACGGCTAGTGGCCCACAGTCGCCAGAATACGGGCCTGTCAGGGGGATAGCCTGCAGCCATCATGTGCCTTGGATGATGTACAGCTTAGGATTGAACCCACAGCCACGGCTGGGTACATGAGGCATGGTGCAGGTGATTAACTGCTACATGGTTGCTGCCAGAGCAGCCCCCCACATCTAGAGGAAATGTTCACCTTTAAAGACATAGCTGCCACCTCTCCCAGGAGTTTTTGAGGACACTCTCCATCTTACGATCGAGGGGGTCCTTCAACTTGGAGGAATCTTCAAAAGGCAACACGGACTTATATGCTACCTTGGCCACCTGGATGTCCACCTTCGGGACTTCCCAGACAATGTCATCACCCGGATGACCTCGTGGACAGGGAAGCCCAATTGCCGCTTAGCTTTTAGGCCTCTGAACATTTAGTCCTGCACAGAAGAAGGGGGTTCCACCACTTCTACTCCCATGGTACTGTGGACAGTGTCCACCAATTCATCCATGGACTCCGTGGAAAAATAGCAGTGTCCAGATTCTCGTGTCTGGACAGAGGCAACAGAGGCAATATACTCGCCGTCCTCTGATGGTGAGCTCTGGCCAGCCTCCATGAGATCCACAGAGTCACAATCCTGGAGCTTCCTCTCTTTCGGAGGGGAAGGCCTGGAAGCTGCAGCAAAAACCGGCAGTGCCAAGATAGAAGCCTGCACCTCTTCCCTAATGGATTGGAGCTCCTCAAGCAGGGATGGGGAGTCCATCCTGACAACACTGTCAGTCATGGCCAACACCTTTTTGTAGGAAGAGGGAAGTTCGTGCCGCAGCCTTATTTCCTGGACGGGATTTTGCTCCCTTTCACAGGTGGCCCTTGTCTCCCTATAGAAAAAAAGGGAAGAGAAGGGGGTCCCAGTGGGAGTGCAGGCCCTAAATAACTCTACTCCTTGTGACCACCCCAGAAACACTTACATGAGCTGGGGGAACGCTGGGCTCTGCAGAAGCAGAGGTGGAAGCCTATCACCCTCCATGTTTCAGGGATCAGCCTTACCTGGGTGCAGCTTCCAGCGGGTACTTGTCCAGAAGTACCGTGCCCCCAACAAGGAACACCTGTTCCCTCCCTCCTCCTGGTCACCGGCCGCGGGCAGTAGCGCGCGATAGGCCTGCTGGGTTCCCTGGAGCCGCGCCCAGTCTGTACAGGAGCCACCGACCGAAACAGGAAGTGCCCCGCCCAAAACAGGAAGTGACAACCAGGAACCTCTGATGCATGCCCCAGGGACCGGAGCTGGAGGAGGGAGACGCTGGAGAGCTGAACAGGCCTCTGGCGCTGCAATACACGGCCTGCTTTGCCCCGTAGGACGCAGGAAGGCCGGATGGTCCCATCATGGGAGCCCCGAGAAGGAGGAGGAGGCCGCCCCCGACGTCCATCCCTGGCCCGGCTGTAAGTACACCCCAATGCTGCCTCTGCCGGCCTGACAGCACTGGAACCTCTCCATGCCCCAAGGGGGACAGGAAGACACTGGAGTACTGAGGAAGGGGAGGGGCTTTAACCCCTCTGTGTTCCTGTCCCCCAATAGGGCGTGGACAACATCCTCCAATGCTGTCGTGGAAGGCGAATGGAGAAAAGGCGGTTCGAGAAGAGCGCTCGGGTCAGAGATTCAACGGATAGAGGTAAATTTCTTTTTTTCTTTTTTTTTAAAAACACCACCTCTGGTAACAGAGGTGAAAGAAAAATGTCTGTGAGGGTCTGAAGGAAAAGATCCTGCAGCACATAGTAGACCTGAATGAAGCCCCATGTTACCAGCAGTTGTTGTAAGGAAGGAGGGGACAAAGCGTGAAAATGTCCCGGATGGAAGGTGCTAACCTGAGCCTACAGCCACGCAATGGAAGCGAAACCTGAGAAGGTAGCATGGGGATGCGCCCTCTGAGGAAATCGAGAGAGAGAGAGGGAAAGAATCGATGTGAACGGAAACAGGTGTTTACCCCTGAGTCAAGATTGTAGCACCTGTTCGCGAAAGGAGAACTAGGTATTAGAGCTACCAGTTGACCAGTTGTCAGGGCCACACTATGAATATTAGAGTTTCCGAATATTGTGAGAAAGGACCCTGGAAAGAGGGCCTGTACGGTCTGGAGGAAGCCAGGGAAAACCAGTGGTGAGAGAAAATAGGCCGGCATACTAAGTGCGCCTGGACCAAACCGGGGTCCTCTGAAGGACTATAACGCCATTGGACCTGAACCTTGCCAATGTCATTTGGATGATTGCAAGGCCGTGAGATTAAATCCTCCCTCAGACTAAGAAAGAGAGGCAGAGGGGTATCTGCTCTCATAAATTGTGAATTGTAAGCTATAGCCCAAACACAGGTACTTGCTGTGTATTAACAACGGAGCTGAATACGAAGAAAACCGGAGTGATCTGACTAGCTGTATACTGACTGGGTCCTAATTTGGAAATTACATGTGTGGTGCGGTTTACACCTGTGAGGCACCAATGATGAGATACAAATCCCTAGGAGAATAATAGACAGGAACGACCCGAGGGTCGTCCGCTGCCCCGAGCCGTGTGATGACAGGACGCCACTATCCTTCATATAGGTGTGGGTCAGTACGGCTGTGAGAGGAAGGACAGGTGCGGTCACCAGTGAAGGAGAAACGGTTGAAAACCTGTGTCAGACTGAATAACCTGACTGGAAAAAGGAATCTGTCCCGGAACTTGAGGAGAATCGTGTGCAGAGTCCAGAGGAATGGTTGGTCAAGAGGTAACCAAACGTATGCCCTAACTTCTCGGAGAGAGAGGTGATGGACTGAAGAGGGTCTGCGTCTGTGACGATGGCATGTGGATCGGAACTGGAGAAAATTTCTCGGTATGGAATAACTAGGTTGGATGAGTTAGGGAGTTCACTGTAGTGTGAACACCGCTGCACAGTCCTAAAGGAAGGAGTCTTGATGAGTGTATCCTTGTTGAGCAACCAGGTTAAATGAGCTGGGAGGTCCACTGTAGTGTGCAAACGCATCTGCGCAGCCTCCAAGTGAAAGAGCCTTGATAAGGAGACCCTCTAGGTAAGGGAGGACAACTTGTCCTCGTGATTGAGAAATGGATATAATCGCCGGTATCACACGGAGCCCCCGAAGGGCTAGGTAGAGAGAGAAAAAACTATGGAGCACCCGGGAATATGTAGACAAGTGTGTCGACATTCATGAGGGCCAGGAACCTTTGTACTTCCATGGATGAAAAGAAGTTCAGGGAGGTCACATGACGTTTCCCTGTTTGGGAACTACAAGAGGACCTGATGACGATCAGTGAAGATATACATCCGCTTCAGCTGCGACCTCAATGCCCTGAGGAAACGGATGGGTGCCTGAGGATTACTAAGGAAAGGCGTTGTTGCAACTCTATCCAGTTGTGGGAGCTGAGGAAGATGATTATCTGAAGTTGCTTGTAAAACGGTCCCATATTGGAAACGGTACTGTGCACGTGCTGCAACCCAATGTCCTGAAGAGACGAATGGGGAGACTAAGGAGTGCCAAATAGTGGTGCCATCCATTGCAAACCAGACACCCAGCTGTGGGAGCTGGAGAGGATGAATATTCAAATCCGCGTGATGAGGAGTCTCATATTGAAGACGGCAATATAAATGTGCTACAACCCAAGTGCCCTGAGGAAGGCTAATGGGGAGACTGAGGGCTACTAAATCATAGCGCCATGTACTGCAAACCCAGCTCCTACAGTGGGAACTGGGGAGGATGATTGTCTGGATCCGCTTACCAAGCTGTTCTGTATTGAAGAGGAACCAGGGGGGACTATTGTCCGGATTTGCGAGCCAAGCAGTCCTGTATTGGAGATCGGAGCACGTAGGAACTGTCGCTATAAATGATGTTTCTCAAATCAGGAGGGGGTACGTGGAGGTAAAACCCCGCATTGCCGCCTTTGGTTTTGGGAGATCGGTACACACACAGGTACCGTCACCCTCCATCTTCCCTGGGGAGTACTGAAAACAGTCTCTGTCGTTTCTCATGTGGCTGCTCCATCGGTTGTCATCTGAATTGTATGCTTACCTGACGGTCTGATGCGTCCTCGCGAAGACTCTATCCTGGAGAGGAGGGAAAGTATCAGATGATTGTCTGAATCAGCTTGCAAAACAGTTCTTAGTTGAGGATCAGAACGCTGAGAAACCGTCGTCATAATGATGTCCCTCGGAGCAGGAGGGGGTACGTGGAGGTAACACCCCGCATTCCCGCCTGTTGTTGGTTTTGGGAAATCGGTATGCATGGGCACGTCGCCCTTTATCTCTCATGGGTGGTGAAGGTGGACTCCAGTCGGCACTGGGAGGATATTCGGTGTGAATGGGACATGTATATCTGAAGGACCGCCTGTATTGCGCGATGAATTGTTAAACATTTGTGCGGCCGTTTTCTTTCTGTGAAGGAGTCCGTGAGACATGGGACTGCACAAGGAGGATCAGGTACAAATAGTGTTTGTTAACGGCCTGAGTAGGGTAACAACCCCCGCCAAATGTGCGACACGTCCAGCAGGGCGAGCGTGGAAAATCAGGGCCCTAGTCTAGAGGGTAGATTTGACAGGCAATGTCTAATCCAGTAGACTTTTCCTGCGTCCTTTGTCTTAATATGCAAATAGAGTCTGTGGAGTCTCAAACACAGGACTAGCCAGATATCCCACCAGGGAAGGACCCAGCCAAAGGGTGGCTCCTGCGGAGAACACCCTAACCACCATGTTAAGTGGCCCTTTAGTCAATATCCAGCCTTTTTTACAAGCTTAGAGATATGACAAGGGAATACCAAGGCCAGGTATCCATCCACAGACAGCTGTCTTAACATTGCATTCCACTGCAGGCAACGATAGTAGAGACGCCTGAGGAGGTGTGCTGTCTGTTCCGTGGTTTCCCACTTTGTGATTTGGACCGGTGTGAGTCGTGCGTTGGGCGACCCTGTAGGACCAGAGGCCTTGTCCCTGTACGGTGATGTAGAATGGACCCAACCTGCCCAGTAGGGGGGAAAAATGGTAATCTTGTACTGGTAGGAGTACGATTCTGGCAGTAAGGCTAGAACCTGCCCGGGGCAGAAAAAATCTACATAATAATGAATATCCTGCATTGCCTCTACTTTGTGAAGTACAGGGGAAGGAAGGGGATGAGCCTAAATGTGAAGGCTTGATATCCCTATATACATGTGGCCCTTGGAGGAGGTCTCAGAGCACCCAGCTTAGAATCGCCAGCCTGGCACTGTCCTTGGGGCCATTAGGGGCTACTGGTGTTGAGCCACAGCTGCCCCCTAAGCTATATCTGCCGCTATGACAGGCTACTATAGACATGGCAAGCAGGGCTGTGCAAGCGGAAGAGCACTTACCCTGCTCGCCACAAGATGTGCCCCACCGGGGTCCGGGTATGCAGCAGCGCCAGCTCGCCACAAGCTGTTGCCCTTCCAGGGTCCGGTATGCAGCGGCGCCCATAATGTATTTCAGGGCGGAAGTGGTGACCGCTGACATGGAGGGAAGGGGCGGGCCAGATGAGAGGGCTCGCTGGGAACTCACACGATGCGCAAGAAGCGCAAAGAGAAGGCTGTTCCGCCCCCCTTTGACGCAGCCTGGGCGGGCTCTGCCTGTTTCGCGTCATGTAAGGGGCGGAGGGAGGTGGGGACTATCGTGGCTAGGCCGAAGCCGGGGCCTGGATTAGAATGCGGCCCCGGAAAAGAGGGGGGACGGGCGCGGAGGTCCCGCCGGACCCAGACAAAAGTAATGGCCAGATTGCTGCTGCGCCGCGGGGGGTGTCCCCGGGCGCAGAGAACTGTCAGTGTCCGGATCCTGTCAGTATAGAGACCGGAGGCATGCAGCCGCTGGATGGCAATGTGGAGGTGGAAGGGAGGGAAATCAGAGTACCTGTCGTTGACTCCTCTACCTGGAGTCCCTGTAAGGGGAGAATGGGGAGGGCAAGTGTCCGTCTTGCGTGTAGGAGTGACCGGCCTGCATACTTGCATAATGGTATCCTGGAGACGGAGAATAGACCTCCGTCCCTCAACCCAGGGCTCAGCTGCAAGGCCAGGGGAGGGTAGGATTCTGTCTGAACCTCGGTCCGGGTTCTAAGATGAAGCTGGGGGAAAAAAAATTAGGCTTCTTAAACTCAGAGCCCATGTGGGCAGCTGAGAACAACTCTTCTTTTTCTTCAGAGTTGTAGAAAAAAGGAGAAAAAGAAAAAAACTCTAAAAAAAAATTTAAATCTAAAAAAGGAAAACAATAAAAGAAGTCCTGCCTCCTGAGCGACACTAAGCAAAACGTGAGGCAGTGTCTGCCCCAGGGGTGTATACTGCAGAGGAGGAGCCACTTTAACTCTTTTGCAGATTCTACTTAGTGTCGCCTCCTAGTGGACAGCAGCATAACACCCACGGTCCTGTGTCCCCCAATGAGGCGAAGGAGAAACATAATTTATTTACATCATATTTATGATTATGATGACCACAACCGCTCAAAAGTTAGGCAGTAGTTTCATGTATACCCTCAGGGGTAAATGTTTTAGTCCATGTTTACAGAATGGGCATTACAAGTACAGGAGACCAGCTCCTTTGTAATGGGAACAATATTTAGAGGCTCTCCTCCAGGTTTCTTTCCAGGGGCATTGGGGTGCCTCCCAATTTTTGGCTGCCCTGCCAAAGGGCAATACTACAAAAGACCCACTTCCTTAAAATGGGCACATTATTTAAAGAGGCCTTCATGTACATCTCTTCCCAGGGGCATGGGAGTGCCACACAATCATTATTATTATTTTTTTTAATCTTTCATGTAATCCAAAAAATAACATACACCAACTCTGTCTCACAAGTGGGTATGAGCCCTTAATATTTTCTCCAGGAAAATCCATTTTGGTTTCCTTTTGTAACGTTTTCTTGACAGTCCGTAAAAGTGGCATAATACTCTGACACCATTGTTCACAGCAGTGACCTTGGAGTCTGAAATGCTTACAGGGGGTTTTCCCCATGCTGTTCCAATGTCATTTGAGCACTGTTCTGATACTTTTGTGACATTATTAGGGTTTATCCATGCTGCCGGGAGTCATGCCAGAAAAATACTCGGGTCTCCCATAGGATAAGATTGGGCTCAGTGCTCGGGCCGAGTACACAAATATCTTGGGATGCGCGGCCCGAGCATCGAGCATTTTAGTACTCGCTCATCTCTAGCTGTTATCAATTTTCTAGCCATTGTCCACTTGATTGTCTGTACGTTGTCCATTGTCTGTCAATTATTTCCATTGTTCATGTATTGTCTGCCCACTGGGCGTCTATTCCCATGCATTGTCTGTCCATTATCTGCCCAGTCCTTTGTCCTGTTTATTGCCTTTGCATACATTATCTATTGGAAGTGCATTGTCATTTGTCTTTCAATTGTCCATTTCCCATTGTCTGACGCTTGTCAATGTATTGTCTGTCTATTCTGTCAATTATCCATAGATTGTTTGTCCAATGTCTGTCCAGTTGTTGTCCATTTTCTATTAATCGTCCATCTGGCAAGTGTACGCCAATTATCTACTTTCTGTAGAATATCTAGTTTGTTCATTATCTATTGTAGGTCTACTGACTGGCGATGGTCTATCCATTTTCCGTTGTCTGTCCATTGATGGTCTGTAATTTGTCTTTGCAATGTTCATGCATTATCTTTCAACTGTTCATTTTATGTCTATTTTGTCCATTATCTCTTCTTTGTCAATGCATTTTCTGCCCATTGTCTATTATCCATGCAATGTCAATGTCTTTGCAATGTCCATGCACTGTTTGTCCTTTACCCATTGTCTGCAGTGTTTTTTATATGTCAGTTCTGTCCATTATGTCTTTGCAATGTCCATGCACTTTCTGTCCAATGTACCGTATCTGTGTATTGTCTATTATCCATGCAATGTCTGTCCATGCTTTGTCTCTGCATTGCCCATTGTATGTCCATTGCCATCTGTTTGTCTACTGACTGTTGATGGCCAGTCCATTGTCAGAATTGTCTGTGCATTCTCTCTCGATTGTCTGAATTGTCTTTGCAATGTCCATGCATTCCCCTTAAGGCCCCGTCACACACATCAATATCACCAGTGATCTGATCGCTGACGACATTGACGGCTGATCGCTGATGAGCTGTCACACAGGCAGACGCACCAGCAATCACTGGACCAGCGATATCGTGGAAATGATTTAAATATCGTTTCCACAATGTCTTGCTCCCGCTGCCATGCTGCGGTAAGTGGGAGCAGGCTGGTATCCATGGTAAACTACGGGTAACTAGGCAGCGCGCGCTGCCTGGATACCCAATGTATGCCTTGGTTACCAGCCTTCTCTGTTCACCTGCTGGTAGCCAAGGTACACAGTGGGTAACTAGGGTCCCAAGTTACCCGCTGTGTACCTTGGATACCAGCCCGTGAGCAGAGAAGGCTGGTAGCCAAGGTATACATCGGGTATCTAGGCAGCGCGCGCGCTGCCTAGTTACCCGCAGTTTGCCATGGATACCAGCACTTGCTGAGAGGCGCTGGGAGCTGGCTGATTGCACGTCTCCCGGTGTCACACGCAGCGATGCTGCGTGTCCACCAGGCGACTATCACCAGGTTTTCTGTCCTGACTGAAATCCTGGCGACCATCAACTAGCGATTTATCGCTGGATGATATACCATGTCACACACGTCAATATCGCTGCAACGTCACGTGCAGCAGCGATGTTGACGCCTGTGACGGCACCTTTAAGAGAATTCATACTGCAATAGTCAAATATCTTATACTGCATTATATTGTAAAAATCAGATGAGGATCAAGTTGAGGCCTTTAGCCGTCACATGTAACCAATATGAGCCAGCTGCGCTCACACAAGCTGTAATGTCATTTAAATACAGCTGTTTACATGACAGATGTCAGCTATTTAATATAGCCAGAAGCAGCAACCGCATAAAGGGGTACCTTTCCACTTACTACCCATCCAAGTGTACACAAACAGTCATGTTCATTTGCCAAAACGATTAAATTCCAGAAAGCCAGCTGACCAAAAAAAAAAAAAAAAAAGAAAAGAGTGAAACTATCATGTGTGGATGTAAATGGGTGAAATCCAGAAGACGCTGGAGTAGGTTGCCTCCAATGTGTTATTTAGGCCTGAGGTTTCAGCCACCAAGCCTTTTGGAGGTGTCACAAGGCACAACAGCCAGAATGCAAGCAGATTCCACACTGAAATCCTGATCCTCCCAGTTATGTGCTCCATCCTGTCTCTCACCTTGTAGTAATGTCCCATCTTGCTCCCTTATTGTGGTAATGTTCTCATCCTTGTCCCATTGCAGTAATGTCCTCATCCTGGTTCCCTTCTTGCAGTAAAAAAATCACTCACCTTCCTCCGCTGTTCGGCTCCTCACGTCTTCTGTCATTTCCCATGCTGAGAATGGTCACAACACCAGCGCCGCAGCATTACATCAAGGTTATGCAATGGTGCTGGGTTTAATGACACTCCCCGACTCTCCTAGGCCGTAGGCCTGCGGCCTATGAGAATGGGTGTCGGAGCGAGGAGAAATTACTCCTCTATTCCAACACAACTTTGAACTGCCAGCACGATCGCGCCAGAGGTGACACTACCACACACCCTCTCTGCCACGCGTGCCATAGGTCCACTAACACTGTTCTATAGAATGTAGTTTATTTCTCAAAGAACTTTGCCACTGGGTGTTTATGACAAATACCAACTATCCTGAATATTGCTTATCTACGGGCTCCCATATTTATATTTTCATCTTTAATTTATTTCATGCTAAACAACCTATTACTTTGTTAGCTCTTGCTATGCTGCAGTGCCTCCCTCACTATATTTTATCATTGTTCGTTATTTACTGTAATAACATTTAGCTATTTTTAAACACATGAATACTTGACAAAGCAGGGTGCTCCCATGTGCGGGCGTCGTGAGAGATAGTGGTCATCTGAATGATAATTTGGCTTAATTATCCATTCTCCATGGGAGGCATAAGTGTGAAACCAATGTAAGGCTCAATAGACCATGTGAAAACTACAGGATTCAACTTTTATATTGTATCCCCACCCATCCCTTGTAGATCGTGAGCCCTCGCGGACAGGATCCTCTCCCTTCTTGTATCTGTTCGACTGAATTGTCCACTTTTATTGTACTTGTGTCCTAGTCTTCACCTTTTGCATGTAAAGCGCCATGGAATATAATGGTGCTATATAAATAAATAATTATATAAAAGTTCAAAAATTCCATTCTATTTTTAAGGGTCTTAAATCATTGGCAGAACCAGATTTTGGAGTACAGATACAGTGCAAGGATAAATAATGACAAATCAAAACTCATATTGTATAATATGTCCACAGTTCAGTATTTTTATTTCATTTATTTTTTTTTTTTCTTTTAAATCTGTCATCTCAAATTGCACAAACAAAACCGAACAGCATTTCATAGTTGTTGTTGCTTAAAGTCTCTCCTCTGTACACTCATAACAGTGACCTAAGAACACCACAATATCCAACATACACAAACCTCGGAGCAGGAGAAGGGTACACAGACTGGAATTATGGTGCCTTCTTTGTTCCTGAATGAAATGGTCCCACAAAAAAAGCACAGGATACAGCACGACATAGGGCCATCTGTTCATCATGGAGTGAGCTACACACTAGCATTATCTATATGCGCAACTGAATATTCCCTTACGCCATGGATGGTTTTTTCCTCTTTTACGCAGAGTTGTCTTGTATGTTGCTAAAATTAACAGAGTCACACAACAAAAGTGGTATAGAATATGTAGATTAGTGTTCTTTGTCATCGGCAGTCTTGCATGTGGAAATAGAAACATTTTCTTTTTTTTTTTTTCTTCAGAATATACAAGTAGATTTATATGCATTTAGATAAGACAGTACATAAGCTGCTTACATACATCAATTCTGAGAGTCAATATTAACTTTTCTAACACTAAGAGTGCAAATCAGATTCTTCACAACAGACTGTTAGCATTGTTAACCCCTTGGCTACCAGACAGTGTCTCTACAACTTTATTTTTTGTTTTTAGGTAAATGTATTGCAGGTCCTGTAAGGGGTTGAGAGTTGTATGAACCTCTCTAACTGCTGAAGCTGCTGCACCACATGGAGCCCCAACTACTGAAAGTGTTACAAGAAACTCTCAAAAACAAAAAGGGGGAAAACCCACAAACAAACCACAAAGCCAAGATAAAAAAAAAAGCCTGCTTAAAAGGAAAGCAACTAACATACAAGATTGTAATTTTGTAGATTATGGAATGTGAAGAAAAATAATTAAGGGAAGTGTGATCCAAATACACTGTAAAAAATAAATTGTCCTTCATGAAAAAGGATTAAAGAATTTGATGCCAATTTGTGCAGCTTTTCCCTGCTAGGGGACAGTCGGCGGAAGAGGGACGGTGGAGTTTCAGTAAGAAAATAGCCCAGGTTCAGAGAATCCAACCCTTTTTCTTTTACATGCTATATCCAAATCCTGGCTGGGGCTGCCCATAGGCAGGTGCAGTATAACCATAGCCAAACGCAGCTTGTGGGGGTACTGCAACACTGGGTCCTGCTGTCAGCATCAACTGGGGCTGACCTAAAACACAAAATAGAAGAGTTACATCATTAATCACCAAACACACCCAACAACTTAGCAGCAATAATGTACGTCTCATTCTGCTGGTGATTCTGGGGTACTTAGATTTAAGGTACCATTACACGCTTCAATGTTGAAACTAGATCACTAACGATCTCGGGGGCGCGGAGTCGTTAGGAGATTGTTTAGAGATCGTTGGCGAGATGTCACACGCCTAGATATCATGCACGATGTACCAACGATCCAGCGAGCAGCCATCGTTCACACAACCCAGCGATCGATACTTGTTCACTGTTGTGAATAGGCGAAGTCGTTAATGACATAGTTATCGCAGTGTCACACACACAACGATGCAGCAGGTCCATGCTCCCCACCAATCACAAAACATGAGGATGTCACACCTGTCCATTCTTCCCACCAATCACAAAACATGAGGATGTCACACCTGTCCATGCTCCCCACCATCAAAAAAGATGAGGATGTCACACCTGTACATGCTCCCCACCAATCACAAACATGAGATGTCACACCTGTCATCCCCTGACAATCACAAAAGATGAGGATGTCACACCTGTCCATGCTCCCCACCAATCACAAAACATGAGGATGTCACACCTGTCCATGCTCCCACCAATCACAAAACATGAGGATGTCACACCTGTCCATGCTCCCCACCAATCACAAAACATGAGGATGTCACACCTGTCCATGCTCCCCACCAATCACAAAACATGAGGATGTCACACCTGTCCATGCTCCCACCAATCACAAAACATGAGGATGTCACACTGTCCATGTTCCCACCAATCGCAAATGGTGGGGATGTCACACATGTCCATGCTGCCCACCTATCGCATAAGGTGAAGAAGTCACACCCATCCATGCTCCCCACACCAATCACAGAAGGTGTCACACCTGTCCATGCTCCCCCTTCCCAATTATCTTTGTGCTGGACAAGTTTCTTCTCTGCCAATGGTCTCCAGGTGGATCTTAACTATATTGTGTGAAAAATATACCTGGCTACAATTGTACAGCCAGGAACAGATTCATGTACCAAAGGGTTAGACAGAACGAATCATTAGACCAGTTCCCTTTAAAAAGGCATTTAACACAAGAACATGATAAACAATAGGCAGTTTTCTAATGACTGTTTTCCTTTAAAGCAGGGATCTCAAACGCCAGTCCTCGAAGGCCACCAACAGATCAGGATTTCCTTGGTATTGCACAGGTGATAACTGAATCACTGACACAGGTCACAATTACAACCCCTGTGCAATGAAATCCTCAAAACCTGCACTGTTTGCAGCCCTTGAGGACTGGCCTTTAAGATCCCTGCTTTAAAAGAAAGCAGTCATCAGAAAATTGTTTATTGTTAAATGTCTTTTTAAAACGGAATTGGTCAAATGATTCGTTCTGCCTAAACCTTGGGCAGCATGTTGCACTGTTGGTGGTCCTTGAGGCCTGGCATTAAGATTCCTGCTTTAATGAGTATAAGGCTGATCATTCACGATATACCAGTTACATCACAACAAATTTCCCACACACAAGAGCTCAACTTGAGCGTTACAGCGAGAAAAGAGGAGAAAGCTGCTGCAGGCCTCCTTTGGCAGCGGCTCATCTTTCTTTAAAATAAAAGGTTGAGGTAATGCAATTCAAAACTACAAAATTCCGCTCTTCTCAAACATCTGTCAGGAAAGAGTCAGGACACCGGTCTCGCAGACATAGGCAGGTTCAAGTGACTTATCTAATATGTACTACTTTATGTGTCTCAAAGGCTGACAATTAGAGCTCTAGTAAAGTACTCAACTGCGCTTTATGGCTTCCCGCTAAATGGAACCCAAATGAGTACGTACAATCCAGTGCCTGTGTTATGAGAAAAACGGTGGTCTATGTTGTATTTGGCATGTAGTGAGGGAGCTCATGAGTATAGTTAAATCAGGAATTACCATAAACAATAGGCTGTGTTTCTGTAGCTTGTTCCTCCTCTTTTCTAAGGGATTCAGAGGCATCCAGTTTGTCAACCTTTAAAAGAGTATAAAAAATCATGTTAACCAATGACACCATAAAATATATAACCGAAGAACCTATAATAATAAAGAATAATATATCTAAAAAGTGGAAAAGCCTTAATATTTAATAAAAAAAAAAATTTGTATATGCACACACACAAAATTTAGGTGTTATTCCACCCACAAAATTGAGCCACATCAGACAATAAAAAAAAAAAAATCTGGATTCAGTTATAAGCAGTCACTCTAAAGGCACATCAGAGAAACAGGAATTATTGTGTTAGCAGCTCTATATAGAATGACTAGTGTAGGTGGCCAGCAGATATGACCAGGAGTGATATTCTGGGCTATCAACTGTTAAAAGAAGCAATGGCATTGTGGTCTAAGTTGTAACTTCCAAAATGTCTTCACACCTTTATATCAAAGCCATTATTCATGAATACCATTTTTAAGGAGATCTGCTCTACGTCTCATGATAGCAATATGAATGCATGATATGAGGTTACAAGAATGAACATCCTAAAATTCAAGCAATGCTTAAATCTGCATGCAGGTCATTCACATTAGTTCCAGTCTCAAAGTCTAACACTAAATATTAGGGTATAGAAAAAAGGGTTAAAATAAATGTGAAATGTATATAAAGTATAAAAATGTCCCCTGACCTCTGTTTATAGCCAACATTCTTCATTCTGTCTGATCATCCCTCACATGTCCTCCTCTGTGATCCACATTATGAAGCTAAATCGGCAACTGCTGCAGAGTGCCCAGATACATTTTAAGGGTTAACATACAGGGCCTCCGTTTGTGAAGTCTGTGAAGATGAGGCACGCTGGGATCTCGAATATATCTTCCTAGACGCCTGACATTCTAGTGTCAGAACAGGAATACTGAAGACTTCTTAACATAACAGCCTGGAAGACACCACCTAAACAATTTGTGCACGTGGTCCTGCTCTTTATGCAGGCAAAGCACGGCTACACATGCAATGATGTACAGTGTTACGGTGTTAATCATGCCATTTAACCACCATGGCCAAACTAAGGGAAGGCAAACAAAATCCGCTCCGACACGGCCGAGACACTCTACTTCTACACCTGGAACACAAGTAGACAGTCACGCAGACAATGCAAGCCGAGGTGTGAATATTTTCACATGCTCCTAGGACTGAACACACATTACCTGCTTATGGAAGGGTTGTACATGTCACATTATGGAAATGAAGCTTTCAATACCCTCATATCGATAACCTTAATGCAAGCCCCACTTGTTCCCTCCCAAAAAAAAAAAAACCCACAAAAAACATATACATGGGAATAAAATACAGTTGCGACTACCGACATTGGCTTTCATAGTTTAGTTTTATACGTTTATCCTCAGCGCATTTCAAAACTGAGTTTCTTCAGGATTTGACCTGGGCTTCCATACAAAAGCATTTACAATAACCATCTTTATAGAATACAGTGCGGAAATCTTCTGTAGCCCACCATGACTTCTAGGTGATGGCAGAACGGCAGTGCATGTTGCAAGCTAACTGGGTGCAGAACACCCACATAAAACTGGCAGGAAGACATTAAAAAAAAAAAAAAAAAAAAAGGATTGCAACCATTTATGCTTACAGGGATGCCACTGCTATGACTACTCTGCCCTCACACCGTGTGTCATCCATGTAAAGACCAGCTCAGTATAGACAGAACTGCTATGAAAGGCTTTTCCACAGAAGCAGCACATTGCAAAAGTTAAAAAGAACTCCTCTAGAAACATGCATTTAACGCCATTTGCGTGTCAAGTGTAAAATGTGTGCATGAAAAGAAACCGCAACAGAACTGAAGCAAGGAGTGGATTCAGAAAATGGAGGTTGCCATACAGGCTCCTGACAAACGCAGCCAACAGCAATGCTTGCGCTATCATTTGAACGTGGCGATGCACTGGCCAAGGCTGTAATACTCATGCTGCTTTCCAATAATGCAACACCACTGCAGTTCAATTACCTGGTTTGTTTTCACACAAACACACACTCACACTAGATTTCTTTAGATCAGGCACAGAAGGATATTCCCCTTCTAGAATTCCATAGCCCAGTGTATTGCTCCTATGGTGTCTGACCAGATGCCAACAAAACGATACGGCCATGTTCCCACGTAGCGTAAATGCGGCATATTTTTGTGCAGAAAATCTGCTACATTTAACAGCTCAAGCAAACCAGATGTGATTTCATAAAAGTCAAGATGCGGCAAAACTAGTCTACTTTGAATTGTTTTCCTTATAGGCTTTCATGAGGAGTTAGACAAATTGCATATAAATACACAATTGAATTTTTAACTGTGATATCCCAGTATTTCTGGCCTAAAAACGAGTAAATAAAAACACTGTTTCAAATCTGCACCCGAATGCATTAAAAAAAAAAAAAGGCAACAAGTCCAAGGACACCGCAATGCAATCAGAGCAGACTGCTATTGCGTGTTTCAGTGCAAAAACCTGCAGAAAAAACACAACGTTTGCGCACATGGGAAAATGGCCTAAAAGTGTTATAAGGATTTTTAAGCTACAATTTGATCAACTAGAAACTCAAACATACTCCTGCACTTGCACCGCAAATGGTTTCACCCAATAAACCTAAGGAGAGAATGATCAACGTCTTAAAGTTTATTTTTTTTTAAAAAATGGGAAACCTTTATCTAAAATATTACAATCAAATATTAAAGTCAAGCACTGATAATCCTTGGGCAATGGACCATGACACCATAAGATCTGGACACAAGAGGATTCACTTCTCTGGCCTTAGTTTTGGCTACTACAGAAAATCTGAATTAAACTAATATTAATTCCTGAAAAGTGGATCACAGTTTAGGTTTAATAAATTAAGACATAATGGATAAATCTGAAGGATGTACATATAAACTATGTTTAATTAAAAAAATTCTCTAATTAATGCAAATTATATGTATAGAGGGGGAAAAAAAAAAATAAACACATAATATTGAGTCCCAGACAAAATAGTCAGAAAAATCTTCTATAACACTGTACGTTAAATATATGAAATTAACTTGATAAAAAGCTATTACATCAAAAGTCCACTCCTACAGTCTTACATGAGTTGTGGGGTTCCTAGGCTAAGGAGTGAACATCTACTGGTGGGACGCATCTCATCCTTCAGATTTGTCACCAGGTTTACATTAGTAACTGTGAACCTCACATCTTCCTGAGATTAGCTGATTAGTAGCAAAACACTAGAAACAACCTAATACTATTTTAGTCTTGGTATTTGTAAGGCCAGCAGAGGCTTTAGTGTTTTTTTTGGGGGGAAGGAGGGAGGAAGAAAAAAAAAAAAAAAAAGGAGGACAGCAGCAAAAGTAGTAATTATAGTAGTAAAAGAAAGTAGGTGGTGTGGGGAAACGCATGCAGATTCTTTAGACTTAGTCTTCCAGGTTTAAAGACGGAAAACAAGAATCAACTTTCACCTTTTCCTTTATTGCATCAACCTGCAAAGGAATTCAGAGGGTGCAGCTTAGAAAATCAAATTTCACATTGAGCATAACAAAAGGAAGAATAAGCAAAGGAATAAAATAAAACTGCAGCTGTTAGAGAGAATAAACAAAATAAAAGGAAAGGTAATAAGGAGAGGTAACAGGCATGGATTTCACTGTGTCTGATGCATAAATCCAAATCAATATAGCAGCAGTATACAGTTAGAGGTGGCATGGTGCATTAGAGACCAAAGAGGTGCGTAGGTACATTCCCTGTTAATAAAGGAAATCATTCTCAGACATTCAGAGTAATGTATGGCAGCTGGTAACCAGATACTTTACCATTCGCAGACTGGGAAAACATTAAAGGTGTATTGCAGAACTGGATGCATATTCAGGAGTGTAGAAGCATAAATTGAGGTGACCACAGTATATACATGGCCATCTTTTCACAGATATCCATGTACTCAACATATCTATGCACTGGAAGGAGGATGCTGCAGACAGCTCTGCTTTGGAATTGAACCTCAAAAACATTTTCTACCTGACAAATACCAAATAACAACCCTACGGCGAGGTTGCATGGGAAATAATTGCCAGATTGAGGAGTCATTAACTATAGCAGTGATTAACAGGCAGCCTTAACTACTCCAAAATTCACATCAACCGCTAAAGATATATATTAAGCCTGATGGATTAAAATGTTTTCACCAAAACTGGACTAAAAAAATTAGTTGCAAACATGTGGCAACTTTTGGTGTTTTCACACCACTTTCTGCCAGCTCTGCAAAAATGGGTAGACCTGGGGTGGGGAAGTCCATGGGCTATGTTAGCATGTTAAGTCTTCAAAAGTGGCACCATATTTTTTGCCAGAAATGTTGCTTCAATCAAGGACTGCATGCCACTGAAAGGTTTGTGCTGTATTAATTAAAGACCATGTGCTGAGCTAAAAATTAATTGGGCGCATCTTGTCCAGACACCGCTCAAAAGGTCATACGAAAAAGCAGTCTTAATGGACTGGGACCATTGAGTTTTTTCTAAGTTGCTTTAAAAAGGAAAAAAAATGGCAGCACTTGATGCCAGTATTCTCATTAGGAACAGTGAACAGTCTATACAGCACCCTCCTGGTATATCCATGTATTACTCGTGGACAGGGTCCCTGCCCCTCCTGTACCTGTACGTCCTGATCACCTAGATTTAGTGTACCTGCTCTTGTCTCCCTCATCCTCATGTAAAGCGCCATGGAACCTAATGGCGCTATATAAATAAATAATAATATAATAATATATACTGCTCCAGCTGGCCTAGATTCATTTATATTAATGTGGACATAAATACAAGCTAGATAAACAAAAATAGTATCACAAGACTAAAACTACATTTCTAAATGGGTGTTCTCCCAGAGGATAAATGACAAACTGGGTAGCTCAACTGCCGAGACCTTCACTGACCTCAAGAACATAGGGAACCAAAGCCAAATGTGTGAATGTGGTGGTAGGGACCACGTGCATCCTCCACTCTCGTAGATGAAGCAATGGTCACACACTCAGCACTGGTTCATTTGCACTGAGGACTTTGTGATATCCCATAATTAATGGGGCCTAAGCAGTTGGGGGTCTGTGTCTCCCCCAAAAATGCTAATTAATGCCCCCTCACTTTGCATACTTAAGGGTACATCACACTTGGCGATGCACCAGCGATCCCGACAGCGATAAGACCTGGTAGGGATCGCTGGTGCGTCGCTATGTGGTCGCTGGTGAGATGTCAAACAGTCAGATCTCACCAACGATGCAACAACGATCCGGAATGATACGGAGGTCGTTGGGACCCAGTTTCTCAGACCTGTAGTATTGAGGTCATTGGTCATTGTCCCTGTCACACACCGATGTATGCTGCCCAGCGGGACCCCAGCGATCAAAAAATGGTCCAGGCGACTCACACGACCAGAGAGTACACAGCAGGGGCCTGGTGGCTGCTAAGTGTCAAACATAGCGAGATCGCTGGCGAGGTCTCTGTTGCGTCACCAAACTTATGACTTAGCAGCAATCTCGTTTAGTGTGACAGGGGCTTATCACTTCACCTTGTGAGATCTTGATTGACAAAGCTCTGCACAAACGCTGCAGCTCAGTGTCAGTGTACTCTCATCACTGGCTCTTTTTTGCAGTATAGAGTCTGTCACACGCACATCTGTGCAAAACACGGACATGTCAGACAGGCTGTTTTGAGGTGGGGGGTGGGGGCATGTATCACATGGTGTGACATACATGTGCTGTCTGTGGGACATCCAGACAGCACACAGAAAACCTGTCATTGTATACTCACTTGTCTCTGGGCGCTGCCTGTTCCCTCTCACTTCCGGGGCAGCTGCAGGTCTCAGTGCAGTGAATATTCATGAGACTAATAAGCGGCCACAGGCAGGAGAGTTAAAAAAGAGAATTTTGTTTACGTACCGTAAATTCTTTTTTCTTGAATCATCAATGGGAGACCCAGACAATGGGGTTTAGGGCACTGCCCTCCGGAGGCCACACTAGGTACTACAAGAACTGTAGACACCGCCCCCTCCGCTTATAAACCCCTACCGCAGGGAACATCCTCAGTTTGGTCCATAAGCTGCGAGGAGACAACAGAAAAACCACACCCGAAACCTCGGGAAGACACCGTGAACAGACGGTTCAACAACCCGGATAAACTGCCCCAACAGGGGACAGATCAACCGTAACATACAACGGAACACTGGGTGGGTGCTGGGTCTCCCATTGATGATTCAAGAAAAAAGAATTTACGGTACGTAAACAAAATTCTCTTTTTTCTGATCATCATAATGGGAGACCCAGACAATGGGGATGTCCTAAAGCAATACCCCAGGGCGGGAAAAAGTTCCTCAAAAGACGTTTGCATACGCGGTCCCCGTCAAAGGTGGGCAACCGCCGCCTGGAGGACCCGCCTGCCCAAACTTGCATCCGCAGAGGCATGGGCATGCACCATATAGTGCTTAGAGAAGGTGTGCAGGCTAGACCAAGTGGCCGCCTGACACACCTGCAGAGCAGAGGCGCGATGTCGCAAGGCCCAGGAGGCACCGACAGCTCTTGTCGAGTGTGCCTTCAAGCCTACCGGAAGAGGCAAACCAGAAGACCGGTAAGCCTCTTGAATGGGTGCCTTGATCCATCTGGCCAAGGTTGATTTTGACGCCGCTGACCCCTTACAGCGACCTGCCGTCAGTACGAACAAGGAGTCCGAACTCCGGAAGGAGGCAGTTCTGGACACATAAATGCGTACAGCCCGTACGAGGTCCAGAGTGTGGAGGTCGCGCTCAATCTGATGAACAGGAGCGGGACAAAATGATGGGAGCACAATCTCCTGGTTCAAATGAAAAGTGGAAACCACTTTTGGTAGGAATTCCGCCCGCGGGCGCAACACCACCTTGTCTTGGTGAACCACCAGAAAGGGTGACTTGCACGATAGTGCCGCCAGTTCAGAGACCCGTCTCAGGGACGTAATAGCCACCAGAAAGGCCACTTTCTGTGACAAATAAGAAAGAGAGACCTCTCTCAATGGCTCAAAAGGTGGTTTCTGCAAAACCGCCAAGACCATGTTGAGATCCCAAGGGTCCAGAGGTCGCCTATACGGCGGAACCACTCGAGACACCCCTTGGAGAAATTGACGAACCTTTGGGAGGAGCGCCAAGCGCCTGTCGAACAATACAGACAGTGCTGATACCTGACCCTTCAGAGAACTGAGGGAAAGGCCCAACTCCAAACCTGACTGCAAAAAAGCCAATAGGGTCGGGATCGACAAAGGCCAAGGTACATGTCCCCCAGAGGAGCACCAGGCGAAAAAGACTTTCCACGTCCTGTGGTAAATCTTCCGCGACGTGGGCCTTCTAGCTCTGTTCATGGTGGAAACCACCGCAGGAGAGAAACCCCTGGATGTTAAGAGCCAGGCCTCAAGAGCCATGCAGTCAATCTGAGGGCCCTGGAATTGGGGCGGAAGAAGGGGCCCTGCGCGAGAAGATCTGCGCGGTCTGGAAGAGCCCACCGGTGTCCGCCGGACAGTTGCCACAGATCCGGATACCAGGACCTCCTCGGCCAATCCGGAGCCACTAGAATGGCTGCGTGACATTCTGTTTTGATTTTCCACAGGACCTTGGGCATCAGTGCCAGGGGCGGGAAAACATATGGCAGATGAAAATCTGACCAACTCAGGACTAGAGCATCTGCCCCCAGAGACTGAGGGTCCCACGATCTCGCCATGTATTGTGGCACCTGATGATTCAGCCGGGAGGCCATCAGATCCACATCCGGGGTCCCCCATCTGATGCAGATGTCCCGGAAGACGTCCGGATGGAGAGACCATTCTCCGGCGTCCATCCCCTGTTGGCTCAGGTAATCTGCCTCCCAATTCTCGACACCTGGGATGTAGACTGCGGAAATCAAGCAGCTGTTGGCTTCCACCCATGATAGAATGCGGTGGACTTCCGCTAGAGCCTGTGCACTCTTGGTTCCTCCTTGGTGATTTATATAGGCGACAGTCGTCGCATTGTCGGACTGAACCCGAATCGGTTGTCCGGATAGGAACCACCGAAAAGCCAGGAGTGCCAGATAGACTGCCCTGAGCTCCAGCACGTTGATCTGCAACGTTGTCTCTGAACGTGTCCAGAGACCTTGAGCTCTGTGGTGTAAGAACACCGCGCCCCAGCCCTTCAGGCTGGCGTCGGTGGTCACCACTAACCACGATGGCTTCAGGAAGGATCGTCCCTTCGACAAGTGACTCGGCTGAAGCCACCACTGCAGAGCATCCCTGGTCGGCTGGGAGAGGACCACCAGCTGATTCAGAGAGGACGTCCTCTTGTCCCACCTCTGGAGGATTTCCAGTTGCAGAGGACGGAGGCGAAACTGTGCGAAGGGCACCGCCTCTATTGCTGCCACCATGCGTCCCACCAGCTTCATCAATACCCGTAGGGATGAATGAGGTGATCTGAGGAGATCGTGTACTCCTGACTGAATGGCCAGTTGTTTGGCTCGTGGTAGGGACACTAGAGCAGAGTCCGTGTGGAAGTTCATGCCCAGATACGTCAGTGACTGGGTTGGAACCAGGGTGGACTTCTGGATGTTGAGAAGCCACCCGAACTGCTCCAGAGACTGCATGGTCGCCTGCAGGCTCCGCTGACACAGGTGTTCCGATGGCGCTCTGACCAGCAGGTCGTCTAAATAAGGAATGACGGCGTGTCCCTGCGCATGCAGTAAGGCCATCATCGATGCCATCACTTTCGTGAACACCCGGGGAGCCGAGGCCAACCCGAAGGGCAGCGCCACGAATTGGAAGAGCTCTTCCCCCACTGCGAATCTCAACCATCGTTGATGAGACGGTGCAATGGGCACGTGAAGGTAAGCGTCGCGGATGTCTATGGACGCTAGGAAGTCGCCCTGCGACACAGCCGCGATCACGGAGCGCAGGGATTCCATGCGGAACTTCCGAACCAACACATGACGGTTGAACAACTTGAGGTCCAGAACCGGGCAGAAGGAGCCGTCCTTCTTCGGGACGATAAAGAGGTTGGAGTAAAAACCCTTGAACCTCTCCCCAGTGGGTACTGGGACCACCACTCCGTCTCTGCGGAGTCCCTCCACCACCAGATAAAAAGCCTGAGCCTTTTCTGGAGATGGAACAGACCGATGGAATCGGTGTGTGTGGGTTGTGATGACAGCTCTATCCTGTATCCTCTGGAGACTACGTCTCGAACCCACTGATCTTGGATGTGGAGTCGCCATTTGTCTTGAAATTGAGACAGGCGACCCCCAACCTGTGGGGAGGCAGGAAGAGGGAGCGAGTCATGCGGAAGTGGGTTTGGGAGCGGCAGCTGTTGTACCTGCCGACTTCTTCTGGCGACTCTTGGGACGCCACTGCTGAGAAGTTTTGGCCCCACGGTCCGCGCGAGCGGAAGACGCTGACGGCTGTGAGCTGGAACGAAAGGACCACTGTTTAGGGTTCCTCTTCACAGTATACCTAGGCTTAGGTCTGTTCTGTGGAATCTTGGACTCCGTAGAGTCTTTGATCAACTTGTCCAGCTCTGCACCAAACAGCCTGTCACCAGAGAAGGGAAGATTCTGCAGAATCTTCTTTGACGTGGCATCTGAGTCCCATAGACGTAGCCACAACAATCTGCGGATCGCTATCGCATCGGCCGAAGCCACAGCTGAGCGAGTGGCAGTCTCCAGGGACGCCGTCCTGGCATAATCTGCCTAGGCTTTTGCTCTCTCTGTAAGTGCCAGGACTTCAGAGTTGAAACCTGCCAGGCCAGCAATACCATCCAGACAGGATGTGATCGCCTGCAGAGTCCAGACCGCAGCAAAACTCGGGGCAAATGACGACCCCACAGCCTCATAAGACGACTTGGCGAGTTGTTCGACCTGTCTGTCTGTCGCATCCTTCAGTGAGGAGCTATCAGAGGCAGAGAAAAGGGAGCGTGCAGCAATCCTGGTCATGGAAGCGTCCACTTTCGGGGACTGTGACCACTCCTGAAGCACCTCCTGAGGAAAGGGAAAGCGGTTGTCCTTGGATTTGCGGACATAACGCCGTCCAGGGTGTACCCTGGGAGCTCTAACCACCCTTTCAAAGTTAGTATGGTCCAAAAAGGAACCACATGGTCTAGCCTCAGGTTGTAACCACTGATAGACCTCCTTCGGGTGCACGGCTGTCTCCTGAGGGGGTAACCCGAGGCGTAAAGTCTCGTTGATGGAGGACACCAGATCCTCCACCCCTTCAGCTGGTTCAGACACCGACCCGAGGGTTGAACCCCCATCATCCTCGTCACCGTCAGAGTGACGCTCCTCCTCAGAGAGGACCTGGAGCTCGGGTGAATCATCACGGCGAGCCCGCTTAAGGGGTCTCACGGTGGAAGATGGAGACACCCGGGGGTAGCTGGAAGGAGTAACTGGAGCATCCAGTCTCCTTGTTAGTGCCTCCAGGGATTGCGACATGGAGGACAATTGGGACAACAGAGAAGCATTAATCTCGCTTTGTTTTTCCCATGGCCCTGGGATCACCTGAACCTCAGGGTATAGCACCGGAGCTGCTGACTCAGCAGTGACAGTCCGGGCGTCTGGACGTCCGCAATTATTGCAGGACCCCTCCACCAGTGTCCCTGTGCATGTAGCGCAGACAGGGGTGGTACTGGCCGCCTTAGCAGCGCCTTTCTTCCCTGAGGACATACCCACGGTAGGGGGATATCAAACAGGAGAAAATTCACCGGAAACCGGTGGCTTACCGACCGCTGCACAGCGGTGGTGAAGGGAGCGGTGTGTGTGTGGCCTCCGCGAGGAAAGAAGACCTGGTCTCCCCTGGAGTGCAGCAGAGCAGTCTCCAACGATCCCAGCAGGAAAGTGAGGGGAAAAGATGGCCGCCGCTGTAGAAGCAGAGGGCGGGGCCGAAACACGCGGGAAGCACACACACACGCCCATCCAGGTCACATGGGCCGCTCCACATCTCTCCCGGCCGCCATTACAATAATGTAAGCGCCGGGGCCCGCAGCGCGGGAGGTATAAACATAAATACCCAGGCTCACAGACAAAGTCTGAAGCCCACAGCCGCAGCCCCTGTGACACACAGGGCGGTCAGCCAGGGTGACCCCAGCACAGGGTCACCGCCAGAACCGCGGACCCGAAGGCAACGCGCGGTCTGAGTGTCATGAACACACTAGTGCCAGACACTGCCCCCAGGCACACCGGAGACACCGAAGTATCTCAGTGCCGGTCCGGTCTGTAAGCACCATATCATGGGAGGCCTCGGACGGGGGTTCAGCACCAGTCCGGTCTCTAAGCACCATTTAGGGAGGCCTCGGACTGGGCTGGCTCTAGTCCGGTCTGTAAGCACCATTTAGGGAGGCCTCGGACAGAGCTGACTCCAGTCCGGTCTGTAAGCACCATTTAGGGAGGCCTCGGACGGAGCGGAGCTGTGCAAGGCTCCTATCTCCCACTTCCCAGAGCCCCCAGGGGGGATGGGAAGGAGCACGGCAGCGTACCGGGAGACACAGTGTGCCCAGGCACTAGGCCCTCCGGTACCTCGACCTGCGTGTTCCCCGAAGGTTAACAGGGAGACTGCCGGAGGTCCCTGACTGGGACCTTCTTTTACCTTGTCTTCATACGCCATCACGAAAGCTGTGAGAATGCAATGAAGTGCAAGCAAAGCGTGTGGTACCTCCGAGCACACTAAGTTTAAAACTGAGGATGTTCCCTGCGGTAGGGGTTTATAAGCGGAGGGGGCGGTGTCTACAGTTCTTGTAGTACCTAGTGTGGCCTCCGGAGGGCAGTGCCCTAAACCCCATTGTCTGGGTCTCCCATTATGATGATCAGAAAAATATTTTTAAGCTTAAAACTTTGGATCTGGTCCGTGCACACGGATGACATCCATGTGCAAGACGCTTTTGGCCAAAAGAGGTCCATACTGCCGGCCAAAATCAGACATATGTCCGTGATGTCCACAGAACGGTGGGGGGGGGACATGATTATGTCACAAAGCTTCTCATTGATGCAGGGAATAGCATGATCCCACCGATGCATGTTAATCACACTGTCAGAAATTGACAGCTAAACTTCACTAGTTCACAGGCATGGGCGATCCACCCGAGCCAGTTAGTTGGGCGATCCACCCGAGCCAGTTAGCTATTCATGTCGGCTGATCAGATCAGTTAGCATGTGCAGGGAAGGATACAGGATCAGCATATGAGTCCTTATCACTCTAGGGGATAAAACCACTGGTATATATCAAAGACATTGGTCGCAAAGGGTTAAGTGGAACAGATCTGCAGAAAATTACTCCAGATTAATATTCATAAAGCAGCAATGACTGAGTATCACGCTGAATCTGTAAGGACTGTAAAATGGAAATCTTTTTTACTTGTTAACCATTTCCGCAGTTCTCAGACTAAACCTTTACTGTCTGTACAATACTAAGGAGATTTTTGTTGGTCACAATTGTACCGAGATGCTGCATAAGGCCGTGGATACACTGAGTGAGATGCATGCGAGATACTCGCAAACGTCTCACATGGCACAGATACTGGTTCTCTGGACAGGAACATGTCAGCTGCATGCAAGACTCATGCGAGCACCTCGGTCAGTGTGTCTTTGGCCTTATAATCCAAATCTCACAAACCTTGATTCTAAAGGTATTTCCCAAAGACATATACAGCTGTGTATTAGTAAATTTTTAGAATAGTCCTCAATTCCCCTATTACAGCAGGAGTAGTTTGTATGGAATGGCTTTAGTTGTCTGCTTTAGGTGTAAATTAATCAGACTAATGTACCATAGCTTAAACTTCCAAAAATATATTTGTAAACAAAACATTGCAAAAAAGTGATTAACTAGATGCTCTAGGAGGACAAAAATCAAGCTCCAGATACAAAGGGAGCAGATCCACCTTATGAACACACTCTTACAGGTGTACAAGTTTTCTTTCTTTAGAAAATGTGCTGAATAAGACGATGCGCTTCTGTTTCATTACTATGTTTTTTATATATAATGTAGCATTTCACTTTGTTTTAACACTGAGCACTATCTATTCTTACCTTGCTTAAGTATTCCCTCATGACCTGAATGAAGTAGGGCATGGCAAAGTCCATAATATTGTGCCTCCATGCAGTTTCCAGAACCACATCTGGCCGCAACAGGTCATAACATGTGAAGAGGCAAGCTGCAAAGCACTCCTTCTTCCCTTCCAATAAAAACCATTGCAAAAGTTCCTCTGCCAGTTCTGTGTCTTTGGATTCAGAAGCATACTGCATAGCATCCTGGGAGAAATGGTAGACGACATGTTTAGCATTACCGACACGAAGACACGTAATTTTGACTTAAAAAAAAAATTAAATCAAAGCATATGACCATCCAGTTACTTTAGAAACTATGACGTAATTGTTGCCTTGTGTTCCCCATGGACTAGTTGCCAACAAGGAAGTTACTTAAGCAAACTATTTTAATATTTTGAGTACATTTTGATATGAGATGAATATGAGTCACTTAAGGTCTAAAATGGGGGATAAATGAAGTTAATTCTTCATATACCTTATAGAGCCGGTCTTTCTTGCAGAGCTCTACACTCTGCTTCCAGCGGTTGTTACCCTTGAATAGGTATGCAGCAATCCTTCTAAATTCAATAAGCTCATGCTTCTCTAAACGTTGAGCGAGGGATATGTTGTCAAAGTTGTCATATGCATCTATAGATGTACGAAGTGCCTAGAGAATATGAGAGAAAGAAACAAAGTAATTTAACAAATCGAATGCTACATAACTGAAGTAACATTAAATGGACTTTCAGGTCATTTTTCAGTATGATACAAACATTACCATTGAATAGGGCCTGGGCAGACCTTTTAAAAACATGTAAAATCATTATTGTACCATTTGTAATTTCCTTGCTATAAGAATTTTCACACCCTGCAGGCAGCTGGTGCATTAGTCTCCTCTCCATTACTTTCACAGCCAAATAGTACAGCTGTATAAGGGTTAATTATCCACGCCTACCAAAGCTGATGTTCTGTCCTTCCCCTCTGTGATGGGGGAGGTGTTTTGTCCTGCACTGTCAGTAAGAGATTTCTATCATATGAACATAGGTTTTCCTGCAGACATTGAATATGTGCATCTGCTGAGCAAATGATCAAATGTTCTTATAATCACATAGAAATATCTCAGACTGCACACACTACACACATGCCTCAGATACACACAATGACATAACGAGGTCAGGGCTGCAGTTAGGATCACACACTTTTCCCCCCTCTTTCTGCTCTTGCTGCAGACTCTGCAATGAGTGCAATGAGTGACACACCATACAGATCAGAGGAGAGGACAGAACAGTAATGATGCATGAATATTCATACCTTGAGTAGTGGGCAGCTTACACATGGATTTTGTACATGATAGATTCCCTTTAAAGCGATATGTGCCATAGAATAATTACCTGGTAGTCCTCTTCGGTTATGAAAAGGTTGTTAAGAGCCTCATTGACAGATTTATTGTTATGATTCTGCACAGAGCGGAGGTATGGTTTTACAAGAGGGAGCTGCTTCACCTTGAACAAAAAAAAAAGTTAATTTAAAAAAGTACTATGCATTATGGAAACAATGTTATGTGTATATATAAACATATACACACACACCAATGATCTACAACATATATACATACACACACAAATAATTAGCCCAGCCAGGACAACAAAGAATACTGTGAGTTACCTTGCTGAAGTAGTTGACAGCGCGTGTGTGGTCCAATCTTGGAGATAATACCATCAGGAGATCATTCAGTAATAGTGGTTTGAATTCCAAATAGAACTGTATTGCTCTGTAATACAATTCTACATTGGCCACCTTAATAAAATTAAAAATATATCAGTTAATAAGGTACTCTGGCCTCAGTCCTGCTCAGTCACCTACATCATACACACTTAAGTATTACCTTGGTGATAATATCTTTGAATTGTCCTTCCTTCCATGCATCAGTCGGATGGCTCATCATTGTGATAATGGCATTATCATACTCTTCATATTTATCATAAAGGAACACTAACTCTGCCCAAAGGTGAGCTTGCTCGGCTGCTCTGAGTACCTGTATTAAAGAGAGAAAAAAAACATGAAAACATTGTAAGTCGTAAGCCATACACACTTTGCTTTAATCTACATGAGCATGATGGCTGTGATTTACCTTTGGAATGTTGACTCTAGACCAGAAAAGCTCCAAGTGCTCCCTCATTTTTTGGGGCTTGAATTTAGAATACAGAATGGCAAGCTCAGTGAACATGCCCATGTGCGCCCTCTCCAGCCCCAAAGCGGCTTCAAGCATGGTGATAAGCTCTTCAAAATAACCACGATCCTAAAAGTAGAAAAAGAAACAGTGTTCACACACAATAACAAAGTTAAGACACTTTCCTTCACTACCAGTAAATCCAGATCCAAGTTTCAATAAATAAGACTACAAACCAAACAGAAAAGATAAAAATAATAATGTCTGTCTTTAGCTACCTGATAATAGTTAATTAACTCCTCCAGTTCATCAGCATGTACCACAATGTGAAGGCCGCACATTTGGGCGAGGCGGAATTCCTTACCATCCACACAAGCAAAGCAGACCTGGAAAAGAAAATATTAGATAGATATGGTCCAAACTAAAAAAAAAAACAAAACCCAGGGTAAGTAAAAGAGGATTGTGTCACCTCCTTCCATGTGCGAGTGCTGTTTGCCTTTCGTGCTCCATCCACAGCAGCTTGATATTCTCCAAGATGAACCAATGTGGATGCCAAACGGCCAAAATTTGAGACATTATTGTAGAGAAGCTTAGCAGCATCATACATTTTCTCATCATAGCATCGATCACCAACCTAATTGGTAAGAATTAAAAATGAGTGGCTAATAGTCATGGCTTTAATGGAGGGCTTTTACCCATCCAAATAATTCAACACCTTAAATAGGATCATACTGTACAATGATAACATCTTACATTAGGCATAGTGAACCTTACTTGTTGAATATGAGCATTGTTTGGTCCATTAATAAATTCTTCAAGTTCTGTGAGACGGTTCGTTTTAGCAAGAGCAAAAATTAGTTCTGTTTCTACGTAGGATTCCCTCGCCTTCTTGCGGGCCATCTGCAGGTATTTAACAAGTTCTTCCCAATTCCCTAAGGAAAATGTCATAAAAAAAGGGTCAGGAACTTCTGCAACACAATTTTTTTAATAGGAGAAAAATGCATACAATTTTTACTGTAATTCTACCACTGTACAGCACAATAATCCCCTAGCTTGCGCTACCACAGTGACTAAATTAAGTCAATTAATTAGATTTATCATTTATTGTGTACACTGGGGAAAGGGGAACTATTCAAATGGAACCAGTCACCAGGAAAAAAATCAGCAGGGAAATTGCATTACAATGCTGCCCAGCTGGCTTACTGAGTGCAGTTACCAGTTTGTGTTTGTTCATAATGTTGGGGACGCTTTTCCACTGACTTATATTTTCTTTATATACTTTTATATTTTATATTTTTACTAATGCTCTAGGTGAGAAACAATAAGTTTTTCCCTTAACCTGGTATCCAATAGCTATATCTCTCCCTCTCTCATTCCCTTTTTCTCTTCTCTCTCTCTCTTCTCTCTCTCTATGTCTCTCTCTTTCTTCTCCTCCCTCTCATCCATGAACCAAAGCTATGTGTAAACAAAGTGTCTTTCAGAAGAGAAGATACAGTGTGCGGAGGTGCCCAGGAAACTAAGGAGCTGATTGGTCACTACTGTGCCAGGTTGTACCATGGGAAGCTAGAGATATCCTGCATACCAGAGGCCAAGAGAAGACATCATGACGTGATGAAGGATGGACTCAGCACAGAAGACAAAGGACTAATTATTACTAACAGGGATTGATATATTAGCCTAACCCCACCTAACCCCCATCTAATCCCTTGTCCTGGCCATTTCACGCCTAGTCTCTAGAGTATAAAATGCTGTGTACCCGGAAATAAAGTTGTTGTTGCTGGGACCATTGCTTAATAAAGCAACGAACATATTATAAGTTTGAACCAGATTCTCCGTCTGATTTACTCTTATCTGTTACCATATGTTCATAGTCTAATTTGGAGTGACTGGTGAAGGAGTGTACTGTCGCAACGACCCCGACAATAAAATGAGGAGATTTTTTTTTCTTTTAATAAAAAAACAGATTGTGTACTCACAGTAAAATATTTTTTTCTCTTAGCCATCACTGGGGGACACAGGACCATGGGTGTATGCTGGTTATCCATAGGAGGCTGACACTAAGTAAATGTGAAAGCAATAAGCTCCTCCTCTGCAGTATACACTCCCTGGCTGGGCCAGGTCACACCGGTTTTAGTGAACTAGTCCACTGTAAGAGGTCACCCAGCCGAAGGAGTTCTGAAAGGAACGGAACGTGGTCTGTGGCAGTCTGACGAAGGCTTTCCTTGGCTTAAGTTGGGGAAGAGAGGCGCTCTTCCCGCCTGTGGCGTCAGAAATTAGTTTTTCCAGGCGCTCGGCAAATAGATGATCAGGAAGATAAGGGAGGCCTGTCAGTGACTTTTTTTGAAGCGGAGTCCGCCCGCCACTGCCGGAGCCAGAGGGCCCTACGAATGGGTATTGGAGGCAGCAAAAGATGCGCAGGTGGCGGAGTCCAAGGAGGCAGGGATCAGTTAAACCCGGGTCAGCGGTGATCTGGGCAGTTATGTCGGTAAAATTATGAGACCGCTGAGACTCCTGCAAGGAAGTGTTTAGGGTTTCGGCCCAGACCACGATAGCCTTGGCAACCCACACGGAGGCCAAAGATGGAGAGGGGGAAGATCCTGTTGCCTCAAAAGGCAAAGCGTGCAAGCTGCTCCACCTGTCTGTCGGATCTTTAATGGAGGATCCCTCAGGTAATGATAGCAATGTTTTTGCAGCAAGGCAGAGACACAGGAGGATCGACCGATGGTGAATCTGCCCAGCCCTTGGGGATAGCTAGGGCGAAGGGGTACCGCGACTCCATGGGCCTTGCGGTTACCAAAGCACATGTCAGGTTTCTCTCTTTGTTTAGTTAGGATTGCCTGAAACTCCGCATGGTCAGTGAAGACCTTTTGTGGCTTCTTTGCTCTTTTAAGAGAGACTGCGTGGTCAGGCATTGTGAACGGGTTGTCGTCCACGTTTAAGATGTGGTTGACCGCTGCTATGAGTGAATCAATAGCCGCTTGATCATCAGAGGGATCTATATCCAGAGAATTGTCCTTGTATCGGCAACATTTCCCATCCTCTGGTTCGTCAGATGCAGTAGAGCATGGTCCCTAGTCCCTCGATGGGGATCCATGAGGGCCGAGAGAGGAAATAGGAGACACGTTTCTGTGTGACTGTTTCCTGACCACTGCTGCAGACATGGTACGTGTCCTGCCACATTAAGAAGGGCCCTCCATGCAGGGGTCGTCTGCCTGCGTCCCATCCGGGAGGTCAGTGTGGTGGAGGGGGGGGGGGGGGGGACGGCATTGTCTAGCTTGTACCAAGTTTTGGGACAGCTTTTCCATGGAGTGTGACAGAAAAAAGTGCCCAATCTGGTGCAATTGGGGCTCTGGACTGCTGGCAGCGGTGGGTTCCTGGGAGGTTTCAGTGGTACATGATTGACAGTAAGAAGTAGTATGTTTACGTGGAAGCTCAGAGTAGCAGGTGGTGCAGGAGGAGTAATAGACCGTATGGGCTTTTGATTTCTTTGGAGCCTTTGAGGAATGCATGGTGTGATATACAAAGGGCTGATGGGGGGTGCAGTGAAGAGAGAGGGACAATGATGGGGCTGCTAAAAAGGGAGACCGGATGTGAGCAGCCTGTAAAAAGGATGTATCTCACCCAGAGTCTGCAGCCAATGGTCCGGTGTGCCTGGACAGCAGTTGGAGCAGACCGCTGAGGGGAGCTGCAGCCGAGGTCCTTGGAATGGCAGGTGTGAAGATGTTCTCCCTCTTTGTATGTTTTGCTGTGCTGGTTGGCACAGCAAAACCTGCGCTGAAAACACGCGCTCCAGAGGGGGTGTGGTCAGGGCGAGGGGTTATGGTCACCACTCAGGGTGAGGGGCTAAGCGGGGACTGCGAAAATACAAGAATCCGGGCTAAAAATAGCGGGAACACCGGACATAGTAGGTGCCCGGTGCCGGCGGCATAGGGGAGGCAGAACTATGGATGCCGAGGGGGGACAGTGGAAGTCCCCCCTCCTTTTTGTTTGCAGTATGGATGTGAGAGGGAGGAAAAGGGAACCTGAACAGGAGCCCTCAGTCAGGGCCTTAGTATGGATGAGCCCCAAAGGGGCAATAGAATAGAGCGGTCTCCCCTGTGAGGTGTCTCAACCCAGGCTACCATGTGGAAGGCTGGGGAGCCCAGTGGCGTGCTGCGTCCTGCCTGCTGAATCCTGTCTGAGAGCAGAGGGTGCTGGCACCGGCTGAAGTCCTCCCTCTTTGTCGTGAGCTGCTGCTGCAGGAGGCAGGGTGTAGTTCTCAACCAGAAGCCCTAGTAAGGGGCTGAGGAGAGCCAAAATAGTCCACGGCACTGGAATGATTGGGGTCTGCGCCAGGTGCGGAAGGGAGCACGGGGAGACGGCAATCCGCGTGCCCGTCCCTTGTACGATGTGGGAAATATTTGCCCATATGAAGATTGAGGCGCAGCTCAAAAAAAGAGAATTTTGTTTACGTACCGTAAATTCTTTTTTCTTTAGTCATCAATGGGAGACCCAGACAATGGGGTTTAGGGCTCTGCCCTCCGGAGGTCACACTAGGTACTACAAGTTTGTAGACACCGCCTCCTCCGCTTATAAACCCCCACCGTAGGAGACATCCTCAGTTTAGTCCATAAGCTGCGAGGAGAAATTAAACCACACCCGAAACATCGGGAAGAATGCCGTGCACAGACGGTTCAACAACCCGGCAAACACTGTCTCAACAGAGAACAGAACAAGTGCAAAATATGCAACGGAACAACTGGGTGGGTGCTGGGTCTCCCATTGATGACTAAAGAAAAAAGAATTTACGGTACGTAAACAAAATTCTCTTTTTTCTGGTCGTCATAATGGGAGACCCAGACAATGGGGATGTCCTAAAGCAATACCCCAGGGCGGGAAGAGTTCCTCAACAAGACGGATAACACATGGTTCCCTCTAAAGGTGGGCAACCGCCGCCTGGAGAACCCGCCTGCCCAAACTCGCATCCGCAGAGGCATGGGCATGCACCATATAGTGCTTAGAGAAAGTGTGCAGGCTGGACCAAGTGGCCGCCTGACACACCTGTAGAGCAGAAGCTCGATGTCGCAAGGCCCAGGAGGCACCTACAGCTCTCGTAGAGTGTGCCTTCAAACCCACCGGGAGAGGCAAACCAGAAGACCGGTATGCCTCCTGAATGGGAGCCTTGATCCATCTGGCCAAGGTCGACTTCGAAGCCGCGGCCCCTTTACAGCGACCCATCGTGAGGACAAATAAAGAATCCGAACTCCTAAAGGAGGCGGTCCTGGACACATAAATGCGTACAGCTCTCACGAGATCCAGAGTATGGAGGTCGCGCTCAACCTGATGAACGGGAGCGGGGCAAAATGATGGGAGAACAATCTCTGGTTTAGGTGAAACGTTGAAACCACCTTCGGCAGAAATTCAGGCCGTGGGCGCAACACCACCTTGTCTTGGTGAACCACCAGAAAAGGAGACTTGCACGAAAGTGCAGCCAATTCTGAGACCCGTCTCAGAGACGTAATCGCCACAAGAAAGACCACCTTCTGGGACAGACGAGAGAGAGAGACTTCTCTCAGTGGCTCAAAACGGCGGTTTCTGCAGTGTCGCCAGGACCATGTTGAGGTCCCAAGGATCCAGAGGTCGTCTATAGGGCGGAACCACCCGAGACACCCCCTGCAGAAATTGACGTACCTTCGGGAGGAGCGCCAAGCGCCTGTCAAACAGCACTGAAAGTGCTGATACTTGACCTTTCAGAGAGCCAAGGGATAATCCCAACTCCAACCCGACTGTAGGAAGGCCAACAATGTCGGGATAGACAAAGGCCACGGTGAGCGGCCACCAGAGGCACACCAGGTAAAAAAGATTTTCCACGTTCTGTGGTATATCTTCCTGGAAAACAGGTTTCCTCGCCCGATTCATAGTGGCAACCACTGTAGGGGAGAAACCTCTGGATGTTAGCAGCCAGGCCTCAAGAGCCATGCAGTCAATCTGAGGGCCCTGGAATTGAGATGGAAGAACGGGCCTTGCGCGAGTAGATCTGCGCGTTCTGGAAGAGCCCACCGGTGTCCGCCTGACAGTTGCCACAGGTCCGGGTACCAGGACCTCCTGGGCCAATCTGGAGCCACTAGAATGGCCACTCTGCATTCTGTCCTGATCTTCCACAGGACCCTGGGAATCAGAGCCAGAGGCGGAAACACATATGGCCGCTGAAAGCTGGACCAGCTCAGGATCAGGGCATCCGCCCCCAGAGACTGGGGATCCCAAGATCTCGCCATGTATTGGGGCACCTGATGATTCAGCCGTGAGGCCATCAGATCCACGTCCGGAGTGCCCCATCTGCTGCAGATGTCCCGGAAGACGTCTGGATGTAGGGACCACTCTCCGGCGTCCATCCCCTGTCGGCTCAGATAGTCGGCCTCCCAGTTCTCGACCCCTGGGATGTGAACTGCGGAGATCAGGCAGCCGTTTTCCTCCACCCAGAGTAGAATGCGGTGGACTTCGGCGAGGGCCTGAGCACTTCTGGTCCCTCCCTGATGATTTATGTAGGCGACGGCCGTCGCATTGTCGGACTGTACCCGAATGGGTTGTCCTGACAGGAATTTCTGAAACGCCAGTAGCGCCAGAAAAAACCGCCTTGATCTCCAGCACGTTGATCTGCAACGCCGACTCCGACTGAGTCCAGAGGCCTTGAGCCCTGTGGTGCAAGAACACCGCACCCCAGCCCTTCAGACTGGCGTCTGTGGTCACCACTAACCATGACGGTTTTAGGAAGGACCGGCCCCGTGACAGGTGATGTGGCTGGAGCCACCACTGTAGAGAGTCCCTGGTTGGTTGTGACAGCGTCACCAGCCGATTCAGAGAGATTGTCCTCTTGTCCCATCTGCGAAGAATCTCCAGCTGGAGAGGACGGAGGCGAAACTGTGCGAACGGCACCGCCTCTATCGCCGCTACCATGCGACCCACCAGTCTCATCAATACCCGTAGGGATGACTGTGGCGACAGGAGGACATTCTGCACTCCTGATTGGATCGCAAGCTGCTTGGCTTGAGGTAGGGACACCAGGGCCGAGTCCGTGTGGAAGTCCATGCCCAGATATGTCAATGACTGGGTCGGAACCAGGGTCGACTTTTGAATGTTGATAAGCCACCCGAACCGTTCCAGAGACTTCATGGTCACCTCCAGGCTCACCCGACAAAGGTCTTCCGATGGCGCCCTGACCAACAGGTCGTCCAAATAGGGTATGACGGCGTGTCCCTGCGCATGCAGGAGAGCCATCATGGAGGCCATCACCTTTGTGAACACCCGTGGTGCCGAGGCTAGCCCGAATGGCAGTGCCACAAATTGGAAGTGCTCTTCCCCCACTGCGAATCTCAACCAGCGCTGATGAGCTGGTGCAATGGGAACGTGAAGGTAAGCGTCCCTGATATCGATGGACGCTAGGAAGTCTCCCTGTGACACAGCCGCGATCACTGAGCGCAGGGATTCCATGCGGAACTTCCGAACCAACACGTGACGGTTGAACAACTTGAGGTCCAAAACCGGGCGAAAGGAGCCGTCCTTCTTTGGGACAATAAAGAGGTTGGAGTAAAAACCCCTGAACCTCTCTTCCGTGGGCACAGGGACCACCACTCCGTCTCTGCGGAGCCCTCCAACACCAGGTGAAAAGCCTGAGCCTTTTCTGGAGATGGAACCGACCGATGGAATCGGGATATCGGTTTTGACGTAAGCTCTATCCTGTACCCTCGCGAGATCACGTCTCGAACCCACTGATCTTGAATGTGAAGAAGCCACTTGTCCTGAAAGCAAGACAGGCGGCCCCCCACCTGTGGGGAGGCAGGATGAGAGAGCGAGTCATGTCGAGGCGGGCTTGGGGGTGGCAGCCGCTGCCCCCGCCGGCTTCTTCTGACGACTCTTGGAACGCCACTGAGTAGCAGGCTTGCCCCCTCGGTCTGAGCGAGTGGACGTCGTTGATGACTGTGAACCGGAGCGAAAGGACCACTGCTTAGGGTTCCTTTTCACGGTGTACCGTGGCTTAGGCTTATTCTGCGGGATCTTAGACTCAGCAGAATCCTTTATCAATTTGTCCAGTTCGGTGCCAAAAAGCCTGTCACCAGCGAACGGAAGATTTTGTAAAATCTTCTTAGATGTGGCATCTGAGTCCCAAAGACGCAGCCACAACAGCCTGCGGATCGCAATTGCATTGGCCGAGGCCACAGCAGAGCGAGTGGCAGTTTCCAAAGATGCCGTCCTGGCATAGTCCGCATAGGCCCTTGCTCTCTCAGTGAGCGCCAGGACCTCTGGACTGGACCTAGCTAGATCAGTGATACCATCCAAACAGATAGTGATCGCTTGTAGGGTCCAGACTGCGGCAAAATTAGGGGCAAACGAAGACCCCACAGCCTCATAGGAAGACTTGGCGAGTTGCTCGACCTGTCTATCAGTAGCATCCTTCAATGAGGAGCTATCAGAGGCAGAAAACAAGGAGCGCGCAGCAATCCTAGTCATGGAAGCATCCACCTTGGGAGACTGCGACCATTCCTGGAGCGCCTCCTGGGGAAAGGGAAAGCGATTGTCCTTAGTTTTACGGACATAACGCCGCCCAGGATGCAACCTGGGAGCTTTAATCACCCTTCCGAAATTAGTGTGGTCCATGAAGGAGCCACTTGGTCTAGCCTCTGGCCGCAGCCATTGATAGACCTCCTTGGGGTGTACAGTCACCTCCTCAGGAGGAGTGACAAGACGCAATGTCTCATTGATGGAGGACACCAGATCCTCCACCCCATCTGGAGGTTCAGACATAGACCCGAGAGTAGAACCCCCATCATCTTCCTCACCATCAGAGGAACGCTCCTCCTCAGAGAGAGTCTGGAGCTCAGGAGAAGCCTCACGAGCTCGCTTAGGGGTCTTACAGCAGAAGTAAGAGACACCCGGGGGTAACTAGGAGGAGTAGCTGGGTTCTCCAGTCTCCTATGCAGCGCCTCCAGGGTTTGCGACATGGAGGACATCTGGGACAGCAGAGATTCATTGATCTTATTCTGCGTTTCCCATGGCCCTGGGATCACCTGAACCTCAGGGTATAATCCCGGATTTGCAGACTCAGTAGTAGCAGACCGGGCCTCTGGGCGTCCGCAGTTATTGCAGGACCCCTCCACCAGTGTCCCGTTGCATGTAATACAGGCAATGGAGACCACCGCCGCCTTAGCAGCATGCTTCCCAACTGAGGACATCTCCACAGTGAGGGGAATATAAGCCAAAGTTCACAAACAAACCGGGAATCCCGGTGGCTTACCGACCGCAGTAAAGCGGTAGGAGGAAGCGGTGTGTGTGTGTGTGACCTCCGCGAGTTCCGGTCTCCCTTGCAAGTGCAGACACGCGCTGCCGTCAGATCCCAGCCGGGAAGTGAGGGAGAAGATGGCCGCCGACAGTGAAGATGTGGGCGGAGCCTGGAACACGCGGGAAGAACACACAACACGCCCAGCGGTGATGTCACCACAAGGGCTGCCTCCTCCTCCTCCAGGCTGCCTCAGCAATGGAGGTGCCGGAGCCCGCAGCGCGGGAAAAGAGTGTGAATATCACCACACACACACTCAGACTGCATGTACACACAAAACACCCGCAGTCTACAGCCTCAGCCCCTGTGAGACACAGGGCGGTCAGCCAGGGAGACCCCAGCACAGGGTCACCGCCAGAACCGCGGACCCGAGGGTAACCGCGCGGTCTGAGTGTCATGACACCACAGTGACAGACACTACCCCCAGGCACACAGGAGACACACCAGGTGCCTCAGTGCCGGTCCGGTCTGTAAGCACCTTTAGGGAGGCCTCGGACGGGGGTACAGCACCAGTCCGGAGTGTAAGCACCATTTAGGGAGGCCTCGGACTGGGCTGGCTCCGTCCGGTCTGTAAGCACCATTTAGGGAGGCCTCGGACGGAGCGGAGCTGTGCAAGGCTCCAGGCTCCCCCTTACCAGAGCCTCCATGGAGGGATGGAAAGGAAAGAGCGCGACAGCGTACCGGGAGAACACTGAAGTGTCCAGGCTAAAAGCCCTCCGGTACCTCCACCAGCGTGTTCCGCAGAGGGTGAGCGGGGAGGCTGTCGGGGGTCCCGAGCGGGACCATTTTACCTTGTCTTCATACGCCATCACGTAAGCTGTGAGAATGCAGTGAAGTGCAAGCAAAGCGTGATCCTCCGAGCACACTAAGTTTAAAACTGAGGATGTCTCCTACGGTGGGGGTTTATAAGCGGAGGAGGCGGTGTCTACAAACTTGTAGTACCTAGTGTGACCTCCGGAGGGCAGAGCCCTAAACCCCATTGTCTGGGTCTCCCATTATGACGACCAGAAAATCCGATGTCGCAGGAAGGGGTACGGGGAGGCGTCACTCCGCGTTCCCGCCTGTTGATGGTTTTGGGAAAGCGGCCCCCGAAGGAATGCTGTCGCCCGTCTAATATGAGGAGAATTCTAGAAATGCCTCCTACAGACACCAAGCTAAAACTGGTGTGGCCTGGCCCAGCCAGAGGGTGTATATTGCAGAGGAGGAGCTTATTGTTTTCACATTTACTTAGTGTCAGCTTCCTATTGATAAGCAGCATACACCCATGGTCCTGTGTCCCCCAATGAGGCGATAGAGAAATATAGCTAACCTAGTTCTTTCAGCCACTTCAGATGTACAGGGAGCGGCTACAGTCAAACCAGCACTTTGATAGATTGTGGACCAGCATATTTATGCTAAACAATCTGTCAAAGTGCTAGGGTGTGCCTACTCCTGCCAGTCACAATATAGTGAGTGGGGCGGTGAGCATTGACTGCTCCCTGTACACCCGTCATGGCTGAAAGTTGGCAAGCTCCTGGAAAGAAATAGGTTAATTTTCTGCAGGCAGCTGAAATTGCTATTCAACTGCAAATTAACCCTATATCTTAAGGTAATTAGCATTTTCAGAGCTCATGGGTTCCCTTTAATGGCTTTATACACATTTTTTTGTACTTGCAAATTATTTAAAAGTTATCAAAATGAAACAAGTAGGGGCAGGGGCTTTTACATATCAACAAAGTCACTGATTTGTAGCAGAAGGCGCTAGAGTTCGTCCACTTGCTCACTGTAGTGAAAATTTGCATATTTCCCAGAGGAGCATTGCGGCTATAAGACTAGGCTATAATTCCTCTCCATAAGATAGATAGCTAGTTTCTCAAACCCCGTCTCAGCCTCTCATACAGCCACATCAGAACTCCCGCACACAGCACTGATGAGGGGCAGTTACCCCGAAACGCAGCATCTGCAGTTTGGGGTTCTGATCTGGCACAAATCCTAAGTCATATTAAAAGGCTTGTTAAAGAGTCGATTATGACTGAGGATTGCTACCTAAAGGTGGGGCTAGAGTTCGTCCACTTCCTCACTGAAGTGACAATTTGCATATTTCCCAGAGGAGCATTGCGGCTATAAGTCTCCTTATCAGCAGGCAGATTCCTCTCCATGAGGAAAATAGCTAGTCCCCCAGACCTCGTGTTCGCCTCTCACACAGCCAGCTCAGAATTCCCACACACTGCACTGATGAGGGGCAGTCACCCCGAAACGCAGCGTCTGAAGTTCTGATCTGGCACAAATCCTTGGTCATATTAAAATGCTTGTTAAAGAGTCGACTGACTGAGGATTGCTACCTAAAGGTGGCGCTAGAGTTCATCCCCTTCCTCACTTAAGTGACAATTTGATTTATAGCAGACATCTGGCGATTTTGGTAGCCGAGCTAGTCCTTCTCCTCTGCAACAGCTAAATACAAAAACTGAAGGCAGCTGACTTGCCTATTATCTGCTGTTGGCCAGCTCCCTTCATAAGCTGTGATGTTTACGTGTCGGCACAGGAAACACCCAGTTTCGAGCCAAAGGATCCAAGAGGGTAACTCACAAATGGGACAAGACAAATGACATAACTTATTCCTAATCACATTAATGTTTATTTTAGCTGTATAGCCCCATTAAAAGAAGCTATCTGGAACTTTTGTTTTTTTCATTCCCTAGCAGGCTGACAAATGTTGGTTGCCATCACCAGCCTGTCCTGCGCTGCGATGATTTCTTCTGTGTCAGAGTGGTCACAATCTGCTCATGTTGGCGATTCTCCTGCTTCAGCTCTGTTGATTGAGTGCCACTGCTGACCAGCTGTCCATCATGCTGATGGACAGCTGGCTCCCTGCTGAGCTAAACTGAGCTGGTTGTCAATCAGCGTTACACCAATGGTGATGCGTTGCCAAAAGAACCGAGTGAAAAGAAAAGAGCTGTCTGTCAACACGAGGGCAAAGAAAGCAGGAGAATCACCACCTGAGCCCCGAGGAATTGTTGCACAGCAGAAGAGGAAGGTAGTTAGCAACTACCTTGCCGGTAAGTCCTTTGAACCATAAGATAAAAAAATCCTAGAAAACCTCTGTAAGCAGGTGTCACAAGTCAAATGTATATTAATTAGCATTAAACGAAAACATACCACTAGCATTAGCAGCCTGTACAACCTCCATGTAAGAAGAAGGATCATCCGCTTTAATGTAGGAGTCAATGGCTTCTTTAACCATTCCTTTCTGAAGCTGAGCCTTTGCCAGTTGGCTCCAAACAGCTGGCTCATTGCAGCGCTCAGCAAATTCATAAGCACGGTCCAAATTTCCAATGTGCTCAATCAAAACCTAAAACATAAGAAATGGTCATTAAAAACTCAACACATGCGAGACTATGGCACGAAGACAGGTTGAGAGGCATTTTCTAACCTGTATGGCAGAAGTGTTCACATCAAACTTTCTGAAAATGGCAAAGGCTTCCTCGTAGAGCTCATTGCTGATGGCAATGTTCGCAATATCCGGAGCATCATAATTATCCAGCCGATTTATATATTCCATAACCCTGGTACGGTCAGCTTTAATAGCAGTTAAGATCAGCAAGTTCTGTAGATTTCTGAAAGGGAAAGTAAATAAAAAAAAACAAAAACAAACATCACTGGGGTTGCATATTTCCAGCCCAATTTTTCAGGCTACCAACTATCACAAAAATGATTTGAGTATGGCGTTAGCAGGACAAAGGGGTTGTTCGGTCTAAAATGATAATTCTGCAGTCACTCTGTGTGCCTGCAGAATTATCAATCCTCCCTGCACATGCAGTGCATGCTGCAAGTTTTGTTTATTTCTAAGCCAGGAACAAACAGCAATTGTGCGATATGCATGTTCCCGGACAGAACCAGACTAGTGGGGGCAGCCTCGCTCCATACAAGTGTATGGGCTGGGTGTGTCCAACTAGGAGGCATGAGGCCAAGCCCACTAGTCAGGCCCTGGCTCGGAACATGCATACCGCACAATCGCTGTTTGTTCCGGGCTTAGAAACAGGCAAATCCTTGCAATGCTCAATGCGGGCGCTGGAGGATTAATATTTCTGCAGTGACACAGAGTGACTGCAGAATTATCATTTTAGACTGAACAACCCCCCTTTAACCATTTCCTTCTGATCAATATATTGTTGCACAGGTGTAGAGGAGATTCAAATCTTCACATTTATACTACTCCAATAAAACTTTTATAAATAAAAGCTATGCCCCTAGACAAAAACAGGTTACTAAATTCTCTTAATACACAGAACGTGAAGAATAAATAATCACTGCAATAGGATTTAAACATCTCCCACAGATTTCTATAGCTTGTATTCATGTTTCTAGAATAACAGACTGCAAACAAACTGGGGTGAACATTCAGTCATTCCATTCATCTCTACTACTATAAGCCAACCTACCACATGCAATGTCAGCAAAAAATAGGGGACTGCAGAATTACACTTAACAGAATGTGCGTTCGTCTGTTACTCAAGAGATGCTTTGCTGAATAGGATTTGTGGTTCTGCAACATAAAATCACAATGTCCTGCTGTCACAAAGACAAGTAATGGTGGTAAATAGGGCTGTGCCAACCCAGCAGGTTTGAGAAATCAAAATATTATGTGGTTATATGGGGGAGCGCTGGGCCACACAGACAAGGGGATTCCTTTAGGATTAACAAACCTCTTTATTAAGGCACTACCACAACGCATTTCAACAACTGTCTGTTGTCTTCCTCAGATGGATTTACTACCTGAAGATGATAACAGACCATTGTTGAAACACGTTGTGGTAGTGCCTTAATAAAGAGTTTGTTAATCCTAAAGGAATCCCCTTGTCTGTGTGCTCCCCTATATAACCACATAATAGATTTCTCATGCAATTCACCCTTTCTGGGTATTGTGGTTTGGAGCTGCAGGTGCCACTGACGTTCTACTCTGAAGCTGCCCGGATGTGCAGGACCTGTGGTGACGTAGTTCCTGTGACGCGCGGGTCACATGATCGGAGATCAACGTGACCAGCTGAGGACTGAAAGAGAGCGGCAGCGGTGCCTTTGCAAACGCTGGGAGCCCTTGAGACGTGCATCACTGAGGTTGTGCAGAGGTGCACAACCTCATCAGGCGAGAGGCGATTTCCCCCCCACTAGACCACCAGGTTCTGCACACAGGGAGCGCTTCCCTTTTCTTTTAACCCAGCAGGTTTGGATATCTGCTGTTGGATCTATACCACTTCTGGGATTCAAGGTGACCCCATTTCTGCAATGTAGCAGTATGACACGGTTTAGGTCCATTACCGGTAGATCTGTAGCCCTAACTTTTTTCTTTAAAACACCTGAAAAAATATTATTAATTAATACCTGATTGTGGAAGTGTAAATAGCCTCCAAATTAATTGTATATATATTGCTAGGGAAAAATGTTATGGAAGACCTTGTTCCACCTAAACAACATGACTTCTGTTGCATCTAAACCACAAACGGTTGCGTAGCCACTACCTTAATATTGTTGCCACTGCACAGACAATCTTGGTAGCTCAAAATGTCTACAGTATCCTGATCAAGTATGCTTTCCAAACATACCTGTGTTCACTGAATACTGAATTATCCAAAACAATTTTCTCCAATAGCTCAATGAGCTCATTAGGAAGGTCCGCAGTCATGAAAGCTTTTACAGTAACAGACACTTCCTCTGGATCTTGAGTTTCTGACAATGCAGTTTGCACAACCTGGAAGGTAAAAACAATGCTTTACTTACATGACAAAATACACAAAGGTGGAAAATGCTTATGGTCTCACCACCTGACATTAGCAAATCATGGCACGTACCTGATCAATAAGAGGTCTTCTGTATGGATTACTTTCCAGCAATACACTGGCCCACAGTTCAGGATCTTTACGGCGTACCAAATATCTTGAAAGGCTTTTGAAAAGTGAATTTTCATTGCAAACCTGAAGGGAAAAAAATGCTAAGAGGCTACAAACACTAAAGAAAGTCCTCACCAAAAACCTGTAAACTGAATATCTCCAGGACAAAACTGATTTAAGTGTGTGTACAGTTTAAAAGTACATACATTGATCAGCTCCAAGTCACACTGTCCTCTCTCGTATGCCACACATGCCAGATGGGGATCTCTCTTTTCACAATATTTTCCAACAACGCGACTGTCATAATATGGATTTTCACGAAGGAATCGCTCCGGGTTGTTATTACTGTCAATGTAAATCTTTGCCAATGCATTGTGTGTGGCTGGCTCCTCACAGCCCTCATGGATCCTAGACTCCAACCATGGCAGAAGCAACTTCAACCTATAAAGAAAAAGAAAATATCATAGTTTAGGAGATACAATAGTGGAAGCAGTCCAAAAAATTTCACTACAAGGCTAAGTGCTCACTGGACATTTGTGTGGTTTTCTTTGCTGCGTTTCAGCTGTAAAAACTCATCACCCACAGCTTTATCATTAACCTCTTTACAACCTATGACGCATATATGCACCATAGCTCACCTCCCTCCCATTGATGTGAGATCACACGCTGAGCTCGCATCCTCCCTCCACCATCTCAACTGATCTCATCAGCTGAGAGGTGTATCTAACAGCGCCAATCAGATCTGCAATCTCCAAAGGTTTGCAAGGGGGGCCAGAGACACTGGGAGAAGCGATACTGAGCAGAGAAGGGGAGGTGGGGGCAGAAGACTCACAAGAGGAGGAGGAGGACAGATCTGAATCTGGGTGTGCCTAATGTAATGAGTGCACAAAGCAGCCGGGTAACCAGTGTGGATGGGGCTTCAGAGTTACATGCAAATGCAGAGCCCACTTTAAAAGATGTTTGCCAAGCAGTCATCTTTTGCAAGACTGCCCTGACTGCCCTAACCAAGTAGATGGCATTAAGGAGGAAATGGCAGGCATTAAAGAGGCCATGCATAAAGCAGACGTCAGGACAGGGGTAGTGGAGGAGAGTGTGAGCGTTGCTATAGACCAGTGCAGTAGAATGCACGAAGTGCAAAACAAGCAAGCACAAAAAATTTCTGAGATTGCTGCAAAAACTGATTACTTAGAGAATCACTCCAGAAGGAAAATCTCCGAATAGTGGGGGTGCCCGAGAAAGTGGAGGGGAGTGACCCTACGCTATATATTTAAAACTGGTTCCTGTCCAATTTTGGAGAGGAGAACCGGACATATTTTCTTGCGGTGGAAAGGGCACATCGTGTCCCAATGAGACCCCCACCTCCAGGAGATGGCCCTCGCACTATTTTAGCGAAAATCCTTAATTATTTGATAGAGATATATTAAGGAAAGCCAGAACGGTGAAAGAACTATCTATTGACGGAAGGGACATGCCTTCTACCTGATTACTCGACCGAGGTGCAAACACTCTGGATGCGTTATAGTGAAATGAAGAGGAAACTCAGGACCTTAGTTATCTCATATACATGTTGTATCCGGCGAAACAGAGTGATAGCTCTGGATAAAGTTTTCTCTTCTCAGACACCTGACGATGCCACGAAATGGCTGGAGCTTAATAACAAGAAATTGAGGGCTGAGAGAGATAAAAAAGGAGGAGTGAGTTCAGAAAGTTTCATATTGACATTCCAGTGTTTGTGATGCGGACTGAAGTGGAGACCGGTGTTGTCTAGGAAGAACTATCCTGATTGTCGACATGATGTGCCTAACCCTTTCTTCCTCCTCCTTCCTATCCCCCCCACCAAAGTGTGTATGTCCCCTTATTAGTGAACAGATGCAGCCCAAACGCAATACGTTTGTTTTTTTACACAGTTGCTTTTTGTAGCTGACGAACCTAGCACAAACAAAAAAAAAAAAAAAAAAAAAAAAAAAGCTGCACAAAGATTCAGTGGGCACATAGCCTTAAGGTGCAATGATACACAGGAATTTCAAGCACATACCGGTTCCTTTTTTCAACTTCAGCAACAAGCTCATCAGTGGAGAACTGACCCCTCACTACAAGGATGAGGTTCTTTATCACATCCTCAGAGCAATCCACATCAAGCAAGCCACCGATAACCACAGGCAATCGGCTAGGGTTAACCTTACCAGAAAATAAAGAAAATTCAGTGTTAAAACCAAAAGTAAAATATAAGCATTACTAAGATGTCTCCCAAATGTTATTTATAAAAAAAAAAGAAAAAAAAAAAAAGCTAGAAAATCTACACCCACGTTCTATACCATTCATACAGCATGGGGTTAATCTGTCCCCTACAGCTTATACTTTTATGGATAGCCTTACAATGGTTCAAAATTGGTGATAGGAGGAATTAAATGTATGGATGCTGCTGAAGCAGTGGCAGTATCTATAATCATCACCTACAATATATGGCAGAGAGCTAGCTCTAATTATACCTGAAGAATAGCCAATCACTAGGCTAGATATATTCCAGCATGCACAGTACAAAATGCATACAATGGTCATTACAACATTCTTAAGAAACAGGTGCCTTACCTTTTGTACATAGATCTCAATATACTTCTGCAGATTATTTCTGTACAGATACAGAACAAGATCATGGACAAAGTCAAAGCGGTCACATACAATTATGAGTGGCAGCTGGTCTGTAAGTTTAGCTTCCTGCAAGGATGCATAAAACAGGACATGTAAAAACATACCAATCTGCATTACCACTAACTAGCCTACAATTAGGAACTATTTTTTAGCACAACACTAATATGTTAAATAACAGATATGTAACACTGGATTTGCAAGTTTTTCTCTGCAAAATATAAATAAAATGACATTGATGTATGCCATAAAAAATTGCTGCCAATATCGATTTAAAGAAAAGCGCTGTGGACAGTTTTCACTGCCATATTGGATCTCTGCAATAGTCACAGCACCCTAGGATTAGAAACCTTAAAATGTCCCCTTTCCCCACATAATCCTACATACACAATTACACAAAATAAGTACAGTGGGGAGACCCGAATAAGATTTACCTTGTACATGTCCTGCTCATTCCACAGACAATAGGAAAAGCACAAAAAATAAACTTCCATCAGGAAAAGCTTACAATACATTAAAATGAGTCTATATGGGGTACTAGGTCTAAAAGTGTTTGACAGTTCAAGCATTTACAAATTAGAAGAAATACTACTATACATAAGGCTATTCTAATAGGCATCAGTATAAAAAAAAAAATAACAAATTAAAAAGGGGACTGAAGTGTCAGTTTGTAACCTGGCTACCAAACATTGATCTGAACACTTAAAGGAAGAGCCTTGTGTCCTCATAATATGTCTGTTTTAGTAAAAGCTGTATTCTGCAAAATATTAGCGTTCAGGAACAGCTATTCTTGGAACTCTGTTGTGCCATTGCCATTATGCCGCCTGGAAAGTACAAAGGGAATGACAACTGGGTGTGTCCATTCGGACACTGGTACCACTGAATGGATTGTCAGGTGATAAAGAGCCCCATCCAAAACTGGTAACACACAGTTGTCAACTAATTCAGAATTTTGGAATAGGAATAGCAGAAAAACAAAAGAAAAAGAGAACTTTTACGGGAGTAAACAATTTTTTCTCTGACGTTCATTGGGGACACAGGACCATGGGTGTATGCTGCCGACACTAGGAGACAACACTAGGCAAATAAAAAGTTTTAGCTCCTCCTCAGCAGTGTACACCCTGAACCTGATAGGAACCAAACCAGTTTAGTGTACAAAGTGTACAAATAGTGGGAGAGCTGATAACTACCACAGAGAAAAAAAAAAAAAACCTGAAGGAATCACAGACTTCGTACACCAGTGTGGGTGCTGTGTCCCCAATGAATGGATACGAGGAAAGGAAGGGATAGGAGTTTGTCGTGCGCTGCCTCTCCAAAAATGCAACGGATCCAAGGTATTATCCCAGTATCCTTTATTTCATCTCTACGTATTTCGTGAGGGACCCTCACTTCCTTAGGAGACACAGGAATTCCTGTGTCTCCTGAGGAAGTGAGGGTCACTCACGAAACGCGTAGAGAGGAAATAAAGGATACTGGGATAATACCTTGGATCCGTTGCATTTTTGGAGAGGCAGCGCACGACAAACTGCTATCCCTTCCTTTCCTCGTATCTGATCTATTAGGAGGTGCAGCAGCCGTTTATACGCTATAAGGTGTTGTGACTTGACACAACAGTCAAAGGTGAGCATAACACACCTAAAGATCCCGTTGTAACACTGATAAGACCCTATTTGCGCTATTTCTTCCCCTAGTGTGCATTTTAAAGGTGTCCCCAATAAAGACTTAGAGAAAGAAATTCTACAGTGTGTACACAAAAATTTATCTCTTTAGTTTCATTGGGGACAAAGGACTGTGGGACATCCAAAAACATTCCCACCCAGGGACTAACCAAACTTGCACAAACAATACTAAGCAGGAGAGGGGGATAAAGAACGACCTTACCCTGGTCAAATACCAAGACGGGAAAGCGGAAAGACAGAGCCGCCAGCTCTGAGACGTGCTGAATGGATGCGAGTGCCACCAAGAAGACAAACTTCCAGGAGAGGCGTATTAAGGAGATATCGTGCAATGGCTCGAACGGAGGGCCTTGCAGAACTCTCAACACCTTCTATGAGGGCTGGGCTCTAGTGGATGACCGCAAGGTGGCAATAGGTGTGCCGCATCATGAAGGTACTCATCTGTGGCTGGGATGCCAGGTTCTTCTGAAAGAAAACGGAAAGGGCAGAGACCTGCCCTTTGATGGTAGTGAGAGCAAGGCCAAAGACAAGGCCACACTGGAAAAATGAAAAAAACACACGGGGGGTGGGGACCTGATATGGTCCCACCAAACAAGAAAAACTTTCTGAAATAATCTTCTACAGTGTCTTGCCAAATAGACGAAGCCCGGAAAAGGAAGACCCGTAAGAGACTTCTTGAAAGCGGAGTGGGCGTTCCAAGCTTTGAGCCACAAAATTCTGAGAATCGCAATGGCATTTGAGGATGCGAAGGTGGCACAGTTTGCTGCATCCAGAGATGCTGAAACCAGTACTTCACAGCCTGAGAAATCTGATCTGCCAAATTGGCTAGCTCAGGGAAGGAGGACTCAGAATGAAGGCTCTGGTAGAGAGACTTGACCCACACAAATGAGGGCTTTAGCAACCCATACGGCAGCTAAGGAGGGACACAAGGAAGTGGTGGGCAATTCAAAGAAGGACCAAGCGAGAGTATCTATGTGACGATCAGTTGGATCCTTTCATGAGGCCCCATCAAGAAATGAAAGCACCATGTTGGTTGCTAAGTGGGAGACTGGGGGTCTACCATAGGGGACTCTGTTCACTCCCGAATTAGATCTGTGGAGAATGAATAAAAGAGGTCCAACCGTTTGTGACCAGAAAAGCACCTTTCTGGGTGCTGATGCTGTCTAGACAGAATGCAGCTAAAGTCAGGTTTGATAAGCAAAGGTTCTGGGCAGGCGCATAGACTTATTAAAGGAGACAGCCTTGCGAACAGATGAGGGAGGAGAAGCCTCATCTACAAAAAATCTGATATCTGTCATTAATCAGACTTTATCAGTGGTCTGCTGAATCTTAGCCGAGAGGTCGTTCTTAAGGTACCGTTACATGCTTCAATGTTGAAACGATATCACTAACAATCTCAGGGGCGCGCAGTCATTAGGACATAGTTGGTGAGATGTCACACTCTTAGATATCGTGCAGGTATCATTCGCACAACCCAGCAAATGATACTTGTTCACTGATGTGAATGGGTGAAGTCGTGAACGATATAATTATCGCAGTGTCACATACTACGATGAAGCAGGTTGGCAGATTCTGGATTGTCTGATTTGAGAACATGTTCTCAAATCTGCGAACAACGATCTAACGAGTTATTGTAGTCATATCGCGGTGTTACACGCAACGACGTCCTAACGATGTTGTTTGAACAACTCCACACCTGTGTTGTTTCAGTGATATCGCTCACGATCTCGCACCGTGTAACTGGGCCTTTCGTGTCGAATTGAAAGTCGAGTCCAAACCATGGTCATCAGTTGAAGAGGCCGATCCAGAGTCAGAATTGGATCCCAGGGATAGTGATACCTGGGAAGACCCTGAGGATGACCTAGAGTGGACTCGTTTCGTAACTCTGGCAGATGTCTTGGTAGAAGTCCTGCCCCGAGAGGGGAGATTTGTGGTCTTTTCTCCCTGAGAGCTAGATGCTCTCCTGGAATGAGGGAAGTAACTGCAAGACTTGAGACCAGAGTCTAAAGGTCCAGTTACATGGCACAACAGTTAACCACATCGCTAATCCGTCACGGGTTTGGAGGCGTACCAGTGACGTCGTTGCGACCTCGTTGCGTGCGACTGGCAAGTTGTAACAATAAATCGTTGGGTCTGGAGTTGACAGGTTTACCAACATGTTGGAAAACCTGACGATCTCAACCCAGCAACTTGCTGCATCATTCTGTGTGACACTGTGATAACTGTCGTGGACGACTTTGCCCATTAACAGCAATGAACAGTGATCGTTCACAGGGTTTGCGAACGATACCTGCTCACAACATCATTGGCGAGTTGTTCATGATATCTAGACGTGGGACATCTGACCAACGATGTTGAAATGATGTTTAAAAACGACCATCCCCCCCTCCCCCGTGAGATCGTTGACGACCGTTTCAACGGCTGCCGTGTAACTGGGCCTTCAGACACTCTAGTAAGGTACACTACCGAGCTAGAGAGACAGCCCATTCTGGGGAAAGGGTTGCTCTCTGTTTCATAGGGGATGTGAATACCTGGGAAGCCCCATCTTAGAGGTCTCACAATTAAGACACACAGCAGATGCCTGGCCTGTGGACAGCTTCTTGCTGCAGACTGCACAGGTCTAGTATTATAGAAGGGGTTGGGAGCCGTGATAACCTGGGTTTGGGCATGGTTACTGTGGCCTGGAGTGATAAAGGGCAGAGCCTACCAGGTTCTGTGGTCCCTCTGCAGTGGAGAAAGCGTTGTTTGGAAAAAGAAGTTGTCTGCGGTTCCTGTGCCGTGGGGTTGCTGCTGGGCGTGCTGCCTGAGAGACTGGGCAAAATGGTGCCAATCAGTGCAGGGAGCAGGCCCGGGATGAGGAAAGGGTACGCATGAGATTTTGCAAGGTGCGTCGAAAGGAGCACAAATGCAGATATAGGTGTGATTAGAGCTCTTGTGAGCGAAATGAGGGGCTAAGGCTAGGCCACAGCCTAGGGATTGATTATTAAGAGTACCCGAACTTTGGCCTTGGTCCCGCAGATCGCGCCGGTCGAGCCGTGGGCCGGAGATGGAGCTGGGGTCTCTCCCTGGCATCAGATTAAGTTCTTGGTGTCCTGAAGACAAGGAGAGATCCTATGCAGATGCAGCACTCTTTAAGGTAGCATTTGGAACCACGTAGTCTGTCTACCTGGCGAGGAGGGAAGGGGCACACTGGGGGACCAGTGCCTTACTCCCTGACCAAAGTTGGGTGGGGGAGCAATGGTGTGGAACACTGTTGCTCTAGATATGAATCCCAGATGGGGGAACAGATTTGAAACATCCTGCAGATCTATTCACTACAGCTGCTACAAAATAAAATTAAATTATTCTCAATTATTCTTCAACATAAGAATTATAAAACCACATTTCTCAGTATATTTAATGACATATTAGCTAAAAGAACAATCCAAATCACAATTACCTTAAGAAAGTTTTTCACACGCTCTGGATCATAACAGTTACTCTCCCTGCAAATTCTTTCAACTTCCTTTATCTGGCCGGTTTTGCAAGCTGCCTGAATATACTTAAAGTGAACATCTGGATCTTGGCTGAAGTTAACAATAGAGCCCAAGAAATAAAACAGTCCTAAAAGAACAAGATTGATAAAGTAGATTTATTTTACTTGCTTATATAGGGTAATTTATTCCACAGCCTCTATAGACCTCACCATCACAGTCCCCATTGGGGCTCACAATGTAAATTACTTATCCCCTCCCTGTGCAGGGGAGAAGCAAATGAGTACACGGATAGTACAGCATGTGATCGCAGCTAATTAAGCAGAACTGTGATTCCATGCTGTAATGTCTGTACACTCTTCTGCTGCCTCCTCTGCCCAAGAGATGTGGTATGATTAGACCATGTCCCTGTACTGTCAGACACATCCATTACACAGTATATAGCAGGGACACATTTATAAGAGCTCAGAAATGTATATATTTTTAAACACATCTAATTGTGGAAATTTATACTTTAAAGACTTATTGATTACAATGTACAGTGCGGGAAATCCTCCGCACCTTAAACGGAACCTGTCACCCAGTTTGGGCATTTTAACCTGTGCCCACCAGCATTAACATAATGTAAATGGGGTTCTTGTAACCCCACTGTGCCCAGACGTCGCCCTCATTCCTGAAAAAAGGTGATTTGTGTGTACTCACTATAAAATCTCTTTCGCCTAGCCTCTAATTCAGGGACACAGGACTATGGGTGTTATGCTGCTGTCCACTAGGAGGCGACACTATGCATAATCTGAAAAAGATTAACAGTGGCTCCTCCTCTGCAGTATATACCCCTGACCGACCACAGCCTTAACCAGTTTTGTGCTAAAGCAGTAGGAGGAACAGAACATAACCATGCCTATATAAAGGCAACTATGCACACGCTCAAGAACAATATGAGAACGCAGTATAAAAACAGCCAGAGACGAACAACAGGGCGGGAGCTGTGTTCCCCAATTAGAGGTTAAGAGAAACATTTTACGGTGAGTACACAAAAATCTCCTTTTCTCTTTCGCCTCATTGGGGGACACAAGACCATGGGACGTCCCAAAGCAGTCCCTGGGTGAGAAGCAATGGAACGAATATTGTGCATACAGGCCCCTACAGTTGGGGTACTGCCGCCTGCAGGACACATCTATTCAGGCCCACATCTGCTGAGGACTGGGTATGAACCCTGTAGTGTTTGGTAAATGTGTGTAGGCTAGACCAGGTGGCCACCTTACACACTTGTTGTGCCGAGGCCTGGTGCCTAACGGCCCAGGAGGTCTCTACCGTCATAATACCGGCCGGAAGAGGTGAATTTTTAAGCCTGTAGGCCTCCTGTATGGTGGATTTGATCCACCTAGCGAGGGTAGCTTTGGAAGCTGGCATACCCTTGCGGCTGTCTTCCAGAAGAAGGAAGAGAGAATCAGACTTCCGGAAGGGCACAGACCTAGACACAGATGCGCAATGCCCTGACAAGGTCCAACGTATGCAGAGCCTTCTCCACCCTATGAACCGGAGGTTGGACAAAGGGATGGCAAAGAGATTTCCTCATTGAGATGGAAGGTAGACACAACCTTCGGGAGGAAGGATGGGACCGTACGGAGAACCACCTTGTCCTGGTGAAAAGCTAGGGCTGTCTGCAGGAGAGTGCCTTCAGTTCTGACACTCTGCGTAGCGGGGTGATTGCCACCAGAAAGGCCACCTTCCGGGATAGAAGGCAGAGTGGGATTTCCCTAAGGGGCTCAAAAGGTGGTTCCTGCAATGCTGTCCGCACCAGGTTGAGATCCCACGTCTCCAATGGTCGTTTGTAAGGGGGAACCAACCGGAAGACCACCTGAAGAAACATCTTCATTTGCGGGTTATTATCAATGCGTCTTTGAAAAAGAACTTAGAAAGCGGATACCAGGCTCTTAAGAGAGCCCATGGACAGTCTGGCCTCCAGACCCAATTGGAGAAAATCGAGTACCCTGGGCAGGGAATAGGGCAATGGAGTCTGGCCACGAGATTCGCACCAGGTAAAGAAGGCCTTCCAGGTACAATAGTAAATCTTGGCAGAGGCTGGTTTCCTCGCCCTGATCATGGTTCCAATGACATCCGGCAAAAACCCTGCCTGGGCTAAAACCCAGGTCTCAAGGGCCACGCCGACAAATTGAGGGCCCCTGAATTTTGGTGGTAGAACGGGCCCTGTGATAGAAGATCTGGACAGTTTGGGAGACGCCAGGGGGCGTCTGCTGTGAGCTGTACGATGTCGGCGTACCATGGACGTCTTGGCCAGTCTGGGGCAATTAGGATGGCTGGAACTCCCACTTGCTTGATTTTTCTCACCACTCTGGGAATTAGAGGGAAAGGCGGAAAGATGTACAGGAGCTGGAACTGGGTCCAGTCCTGGACCAGGGCATCCGCTCCCAGCGACCACGGATCGTGTGTTCTGGCCATGAAGTTGGGAACCTTGGCATTGAGGTGCGATGCCATTAGGTCCACGTCTGGAGTCGCCCAGCGATGGCAGATTTCTTGAAAAACTTCGGGATGTAGGGACCACTCTCCTGAGTCCATTCCTCGTCGACTGAGGAAGTCTGCTTCCCAGTTGTCTACTCCTAGAATGTGGACCGCAGATAGAACAGAGCTTGTGTCTTCCGCCCAGTGGAGAATGTGTGCTACTTCTCACATTGCCTGGGCACTGCGGGTCCCTCCTTGGTGATTTACATATGCCACAACCATGGCATTGTCCGACTGTACTCTGATGTGAGAGGTTGCCAGTAAGTGATGGAAGGCTTTCAACGACAGGAGGATGGCATGAATCTCCAAGATGCTGATGGGCATGGTCGCTTCTACTGGGGACCATTTGCCCTGTGCTCTGTGTTGCAGGTGCACCGCCCCCCGACCTGTCAGACTCGCGTCGGTGGTTAGAACCTTCCAATGACCCGTGAGAAAAGATTTCCCTTTTAGGAGTGAGGTCAGTCTGAGCCACCAATGCAGGGACCTCCTGGTTGTCGATGTCAACTGGAACTTCCTGTCGAGGGAAAAAGGAATCTTGTCCCAGGCCTTGAGGAAGGCCAGTTGGAGAGGCCTGAGGTGATGCTGGTCAAATGGAACCGCTTCCATTGCTGTCACCATCCTGCCGAGGACTCTCATGGCGAACCGGAGAGATCGAGGGGGCGCCCTGAAGAGGGTGCGAACTCCCAGACGGAGAGCAAGCGCCTTGTCCTTGGGAAGGAGCACTAGACCCCTGGAGGTGTTGAAGTGCATCCCCAGGAAAGTTAGGGACTGACTCGGAATTGTTGATGACTTTTGTAGATTGACTAACCAGCCCAGGCGACTCAGTGTGTCCACCGTGATTGAGACACTGAGTTCGCAGTCCCTGAAGGTGGAAGCTTTGATGAGGAGATCGTCCAGGTATGGAACGACTACTATGCCTCTGGAGTATAGGACGTTCATTGAGGCCGCCATGACCTTGGTAAACACTCTAGGAGCCGTGCCGAATCCAAACGGGAGGGCCACGAACTGGTAGTGGTCCTGGTCGATTGCAAACCTGAGGAATCGCTGATGGGCAGGTGCAATTGGTATATGCAGGTTCGCATATTGTATGTCTATGGAGGCGAGAAACTCTCCCTCCTCCATGGACGCTATGATGGATCGGAGGGACTCCATGTAGAATGGACGTACCCGTACATATTTGTTTAGCAGTTTAAGGTCCAGTATGGGCCTTACACTGCCTCCTTTTTGGGGACTACGAATAGATTGGCGTAGAACCCGTGGAAGCGCTCAGCTGAGGGGACCGACACGATGACTCCTGCTTGAAGAAGTGAGGTGACTGCTTGAAAGAAGGCTGGTGGTTTTGGGGGAACTGAGGGAAATAACCGGCTTAGTGGGTTGGAAGTAAACTCCATCTTGTATCCAGAAGATACTAGTTCCCTGACCCACCTATCTTCTGTAATAGGCAACCAGACTTGACGAAAGTGTAGAAGTCGGACGCCTACGGGTGGGGTGTCTTCCGGAAACAGCGAGTCATGACGAGGAGAACCTCTGGGATTTGGCTCCCTTAGGTTTTGACTGGCTTGATTGTGACTGGCAGGACTTGTCTGATTTATTGTGTCGACCGCGAGCTGTCCCTACGTGGGGAACTGCTGCGAGTTTGTGCCGGTCGCAAGACAGACCAGCCTGATGAGTTCCGAAAGGATCGGAATAGAGTTTGATTACGCCTCTTGTAAGTGCATTTGGGTTTCAGTTGGGGGACAGAGGTACTCTTGCCCCCTGTGGCGTTAGAAATCATTGTGTGTAGCTTCTCACCGAAAAGTCGACCACTGAGGTACAGCAGGTGTGAGAGACTTTTTAGAAACTGCGTCCGCATTCCATTCCCACAGCCAGAGTACACGCTGGATTATGATGGCGTTTGATGATATCCCCGCTACACAGTTTGCGGAGTCTAGAGCGGCATGAAGCATATAGTCTGCTACAACTGAAATTTGAACAGCTTGGTCCGACAGCTCAGGGTCAGATGAGCGGAGGCCAGCCTGTAAGTTTTTGACCCAAGCCAGAATGGCCTTGGCAGCCCAGACTGAAGCGAATGCGGGGGTGCCAGGGAGGACTCTGCGGCCTCGAAAATTGATTGAGCCACGCGTTCCACCTAACGGTCCGCTGTGTCCCTGAGAGATGAGCTATCTGGCAGAGAAAGGAGTGACTGTTCTGCTAGCCTAGAGACTGGGGGATCCACTTCCGGTGGATCTGTCCACTCCTGGGTCACGTCCTGTAGGAAAGGGTAACGCGTCTCCAGATATTTGCGATTGGCAAATTTTTCCTCATGTTGTGAGCGATGCTTTTTAAGGATCGCCTTAAACTCTGGGTGATTGGGGAAGAATTTAGACAGCCTCTGAACCTCTTGAAAAGAGATCTTGTATTCTGGAGCATCCGGGGGTGGATCAGAAATGTCCAACACCCGATTGACGGAAGAGATTCAACTCAACTCAACCTCAACTAGCGCTGCAGTGCTAGGGTGGTTTGGGTCAAGAGACCTCTCTGCATCCTGATCTGAGTCGGAATCACAGAGGCCTTTAGAATCCTGTGTATCATTATGACGTCCCCTGTTAGGAGAGCTGGGATGGTAGCCCTCTCTGGCCGTGGACAGCCGCGGGGACCTACAACTGTGATGTCTGTCCCTGGCAGGGGACATCCTTTATGTCCCGGAGCTACAGTGTCTCTCCCTGGAATGGGGTGAGCGCGAATTATGTGATGACGCTGATAAATGTGACCCATGGGTCCGCTTGCGTCCTGTTCTAGACGTGGATGTGCCCAGGTCATCACGTCCCTGGTCCGAGCTCTCACTTTGTTGAGCAGCGGCCACGGATGAGGTGTGACTCTGCAGAGCCTGAAGCAATGTGGAGGCAAGCTTATCTATGGACTGCGAAGTGGATTGGGATATCTGAGGGGCCCAGTCCAGCGTGGCATTAGGGTTACTGGGATTAGTTGGGGCTTCTTGGGGCTCTGGCCCATTAGTCTGGATACAGTCCTGGCAGTGCGGGTACATACTGCCACTGGGCAGGGAGTTCCTGCAGGCTGTGCAGAATGCATAGTAAGGGTCCTGAACCCTGGTTCTCTTGGACTTTGAGCCCGGCATAGTGCACTGGGTGTCTATGCAGAGGAGCTAGATTTAAATGGAGTCACAGCCGAGGTATGGGGTCTCAGCTGTGATCTTACCACACCAGGTGCGCCCCTCTAATGTCCAGCGTCGAAGTCCAGTGTCCTGTGTCCCCCGGAGACTGGATGGCCTGATCCTGGGGCTGCCGACTGGGAGCTGCAGTCTGTGTGGCTGCAGCAGTAATGGCCGCCGGGGATGTGAGGGAGGGGGTGGAGAGCTGAAAAGGGCGCCAGGCTGAGCAAAATCGCGCCCTTTCAGCTGCGATCCGCCCCCTCTGACTCTGTGCAGTGTCATTTTAGTCATCCGGGGGGCGGAGAAAAGGCGGCAGCTTTGGTGTAGGCCAAAGCCGCGGCCTAAATTAGAAGGCTGATGCCCAAAACGGCTCCAGGTCAGCGCGGAGGACCAGGTAGGGACTGGATTTGATCCGGATCCCTCCAGATCCCAAGGCAGGGTGGCGGTGGGGCTATAAGCCGGGCCCTTGGTGGGTCTCATTGGGCACCGGTACTGTAGGTGCTGCCGCTAGTATAGAGGCACAGGAGCCTGTGCCTCTGTATGGTGCCATGCCTGCCTGAGCACTGCCCCTGGTTCCATCAGGAACCTGCAGCTAAGCTGTGGCTCCTGGATGATGCAGCAGTGTGCTGTTGTATATCAGCATCCATTGGGGTGCTGCTGCGTGCTGCCTCTGTCGGCCCTACCTGAGGTGTCTCAACCTAATGCCCCCAGAAGGGGTGATTAGGGAGGGGTGCTGATGTCACCATCAGCGGGCTTCTACATTGACTCAACCTCAACCCAGAAACCAGAGGAATTGGGGAGGGAGGGAGTCGTCTCGACCTCAAGCCAGAACCCAGAGATGCTGAGGAAGGAGCGGCATGGGGGGTGGAGATACTTCAACCCGGCACCCCCGTAATGGGGAGTCGAGGAAGGAGCCATGCTGGGAGTCTCGTAAGAGACCCACTTTGCTTCTTCTGAGGTCCGGTTTTGCAAAAAAAAAAAAAAAACCCCGAAAAATTTAAGAAGAAAAAAAAAAAAAAAATGTAGGTGTGCCTCCCATGCGACACTAAGAAAAAGCTGGTTAAGGCTGTGGCTGCTGGCCAGGGGTGTATACTGCAGAGGAGGAGCCACTGTTAATCTTTTTCAGATTATCATAGTGTCACCTCCTAGTGGACAGCAGCATAACACCCATGATCCTGTGTCCCCCCAATGAGGCGAAAGAGAAATCAATTTTTATTCTTTGTCGCTCTGCATCCTATTAGGTCCGGGAGGTATGCTCTCTGGTCCTGGTGGATTAGGTCCTCGCCGTCCCTTGCCAGCAAAACCTGCTTTGCAATTTGAAAATTACTGCCCGTCATGTGGACTGCATGCTGAGTGACAGGTGCAGTCGCGACTGCGCAGTGGAGTGGGTGTCCATGCTCCATTGAAGTGCGGAAGTCTCTCGAGACTTCACAAATCTTGCGAGAACTCGGCACCATCTTCAATGGAAGAGCACAGCGACCCACTCCACTGTGCAGGCGCGACTGCGCCTGTCATTCAGCGCGCCATCCACAGGAGGGGCGGCAATTTTCAAATTTCAAGGCGGGATTTGCTCGCAAGGGGCGGCAAGGACCTAATCCACCAGGACCAGAAACCATACCTCCCAGACCTAATAGGATGCAGGGCGACAATAATAAAAGTTAATTTCTCAGGTATGATGGGGACGCCTGGGCACATAGAGGAATTACAAGAACCCATTTACATTATGCTAATGCTGGTAGGCCACAGTTTAAAATGTCCAAAGGAGGCGACAGGTTCCCTTTAATAGGTACCCCAGGTTTGGACAGAAGAAAATGGGAAAAACTTTCTATTAATTAAAGCTTCCCTGGCAGTGTAAAAGGGAGGAGTCATTAGCAGTAATTTTAATGTACAAAGTTAGAATATGTATAACCTAAAACATGGATCTCATGGATCCAGCTGGATTAGAGCATCAAACATTATAACCTATAGAGTAGGCACCACACTCCATTTTATAAAGGAAAAGTGCCAAACTAATCCATTTGCATATATTTTATTGTATCAAAATGGGATCATACAATATTATCAAAAAATTACACACAGTGAAAGAGAGGAAAAACAGGAGTAGGAGCATTAAAACCAAAGTATCATGTAGGGGGTAAGGGGTACTCTGCACAGGAGTCACATTATGGTATATATAAGGTTAACAATAAGTTTGAGCTACAAAGCCACTATTGTGGACTAGAGTCATCCAAAAGTTAATGAATTAACTACACTGCCAGGAGGCAAAATTCATCAGACATCAAGTATTATTAACTGCAGCATTTAAGCATAAAGATGTCTGCCCCACCAGGTCCGCTAAAAAACAGACCTGAGCTGCACTGGTGATCAGCCAGACAAGTCCACTATATATAATGCTTTGTTCTATTGACCATCATGAAAACATACACAAGAGTAACTACACTCCATACCTTGTGACATAATGGCTCCACAGATGCAGAAACCCCAGCCTCGACACGTGTTTCTCCGTCAGGCTTCGTCAGGAGGCCTCCTGACGAAGCCTGACGGAGAAACACGTGTCGAGGCTGGGTTTCTGCATCTGTGGAGCCATTATGTCACAAGGTATGGAGTGTAGTTACTCTTGTGTATGTTTTCATGATGGTCAATAGAACAAAGCATTATATATAGTGGACTTGTCTGGCTGATCACCAGTGCAGCTCAGGTCTGTTTTTTAGCGGACCTGGTGGGGCAGACATCTTTATGCTTAAATGCTGCAGTTTATTATTATTATTATTATTATTATTTATTTATATAGCGCCATTGGGTTCCATGGCGCTTTACATGAGGATGAGGGAGACAAGAACAAGTACACTAAATCTAGGCGATCAGGACGTACAGGTACAGGAGGGGCAGGGACCCTGTCCACGAGGGCTCACAGTCTATGAGGGGTGGGTAAGGATACAGTAGGATGGGGGAATGTCATGTATGGGGCGTTCGCCTGGGTCTCATGGCAGGTTGTAGGCTTGACGGAACAGGTGAGTCTTCAGGTGACACTTGAAGTTACTCAGGGTAGGAGAGTGTCTGACGTGTTCGGGTAGGGAGTTCCAGAGTAAGGCAGATGCCCGGGAGAAGTCCTGGACTCGGTTGTGTGAAGAGGTGATGAGGGGGGAGCAGAGGAGGAGTTCTTGGGAGGAGCGGAGGTTGCGTGAGGGTAGGTATCGGGAGACCAGGTCGGAGATGTATGGTGGGGCCAGGTTGTGTATGGCTTTGTAGGTCATGGTTAGTGTTTTGAATTGGGATCTCTTGGAGACGGGGAGCCAGTGAAGGGCTTGGCAGAGGGGGGAGACAGGGGAGTAGCGGGAGGACATATAGATGAGTCGGGCAGCGGAGTTGAGGATAGACTGGAGAGGTGTGAGGGAGTTAGCCGGGAGGCCATTGAGAAGGAGGTTGCAGTAGTCAAGGCGGGAGATGATAAGAGCATGGATGAGTGTTTTAGCGGTGTCGTGGGTGAGGAAGGAGCGGATCCGTGAGATGTTCTTGAGCTGGAGCCGGAGGGATGTGATGAGGGCCTCGATGTGGGGTTTGAAGGATAGGGAGGAGTCAAGGATTACCCCGAGGCACTTGGCTTGGGGGACTGGGGAGAGGGCGCAGTCGTTGATGCAGATGGATAGGTTGGGAGGTGGGGTGGAATTTCTTGGGGGGAAGACTATGAATTCAGTTTTGTCCATGTTGAGTTTAAGGAAGCGAGCAGAGAAGAAGGATGAGATGGCGGAAAGGCATTGAGGGATTTTCGAGAGTAGGGAGGTGATGTCAGGGCCGGACAGGTAGATTTGGGTGTCATCGGCGTAGAGGTGGTACTGGAGGCCATGGGACTCGATGAGTTGCCCTAGGCCGAGAGTGTAAATGGAGAAAAGTAGGGGTCCCAGGACGGAACCTTGGGGGACTCCGACAGAAAGGGGGTAGGGTGAGGAGGAGGTGTGGGAGTGGGAGACGCTGAAGGTCCGATCTGCTAGGTATGAGGAGATCCAGGAGAGGGCAAGGTGGGTGATGCCAAGGGATTCCAGGATCCGGAGAAGAAGGGAGTGGTCAACCGTGTCGAAGGCGGCAGACAGGTCAAGGAGTAGCAGGATGGAGTAGTGGTGTTTGTTCTTGGCGGTCAGTAGGTCGTTGGTGACTTTGGTCAGGGCTGTTTCGGTGGAATGGAGGGGTCGAAAGCCGGACTGTAGGCGGTCGAAGTGGGAGCACGAGGAGAGGTGAGAGGACAGTTCGGAGTGGACGTGTTGTTCAAGTAGCTTAGAGGCGAATGGGAGAAGAGATATGGGGCGATAGTTAGAGACAGAGGTAGGGTCAAGTGAGGGTTTTTTTAGGATGGGCGTGATTAGGGCGTGTTTGAAGGCCGAGGGGAAGGTACCAGTGCGAAGTGAAAGGTTAAAGAGGTGGGTGAGGGCTGGGATGAAAATGGAGGTGTGGTTGGGAATGAGGTGGGATGGGAGTGGGTCGTGGGCGCTGGTGGTGAGGTGTGATTTTGACAGGAGGGAGGAAAGTTGGTCTTCAGTTATGGGGGGGAAGTGGCTGATGGAGGAGGAGGGCAGTGTAGGTGGGAAGGGGAGGTGTGGGGATAGTGGACCGAAGCTGCTTCTGATCTTGTCGATCTTCTCCTTGAAGAAGGTCGCAAAGTCTTCAGCAGAGATGAGGGGAGAAGGGGGAGGAGCAGGTGGGCGAAGTAAGGAGTTGAAAGTTTTGAAGAGCTGTTTGGGGTTGCGGGACAGAGAGGTTATAAGGGATGAGAAGAACACTTGCTTGGCTGTAGCGAGTGCCGTCTTGAAGTCAGTGATGGATTGCTTGAACAGAGCAAAGTGCTCGGGGGTGTGAGACTTTTTCCATCTCCTCTCGGCGACTCTGGACGCCCGTCTCAGGTTTTTAGTGAGGGTGGTGTGCCAGGGTTGCCTGTTAATGCGTGGAGCATGGAGAGTGAGGGGGGCGGCTAGGTCGAGAGCGTTCATTATGGTGGTGTTGTATAGGGTGGTGGCAATGTCAATGTCGTCAGCGCAGAGTAGGTCGGTGAGAGGGAGGAGTGATTCAGAGAATAAAGGAAGATCAAGATCTTTTAGGTTTCGGCGAGGGTGATCAAGTTTGCGGAGAGGGGGTAGTGTGGCAGGGGAGGAGAGGGCGGAGAAGGTCAAGAGATGGTGGTCGGACAGTGTGAGTACTGAGGTTGTGAGGTTAGAGAGGGAGCAAAGGCGGGTAAAGATGAGGTCAAGCGTGTGGCCTTGTTCGTGGGTGGGAGAGGAGGACCATTGGGAGAGCCCTAGGGAAGTGGTCAAGGAAAGAAGGTTGGAGGCGGCTGGGCGGGGAGTGTCAATGGGGATATTGAAGTCGCCCATGATGATGGAGGGGATGTCAGTGGAGAGGAAGTGAAGTAGCCAGGTGGTGAAGTGGTCAAGGAAGGAGGCGGTGGGTCCGGGGGGGCGGTAGATGATGGCTATTTGGAGGTTGCAGGGGGAGAAGATTCGGACTGAGTGGGCTTCGAAGGAGGGGACAGTGACGGATGGGGGCTGGGGGATGGGGCTGAAGGTGCAGGAGTTGGACAGCAGTATGCCGACTCCACCGCCGTGCTTGCCAGAGGGACGGGGGGTGTGGGACAGGCTGAGGCCGCCGTAGGATAGTGCGGCAGGGGAGGCCGTGTCGGAGGGGGTGAGCCAGGTCTCGGTGAGGCCAAGGAATGACAGTTTCCTGGAGATAAAGAGATCATGGATGTCGGGGAGTTTGTTGCACACTGAGCGGGCATTCCAGAGTGCGCCGGGTAGAGCGGTAGGTGGGGCCTGGGTTGGGGGAATGGGTCTGATGTTGGTGGGGTTGCGAGAGCTAGTGGTCATGAGGTTGCGAGGGTTGGTGGTGGGTCGCGGGATGAAGGTTGTTGTGGGGATGTTGCGGGGGGGGCCAGGATTGGGGGAGATGTCACCGGCAAGGAGGAGGAGTAGGCCGAGGGTTAGCAGGTGGGAGCATGAGAGCTTGCGAGGCGGGCGTGCTTGTTTGGTGATTGAGGATTGAAAGTGAATGAAAAGGTCGGTAAAGTGGGTGAGGTGGTTCGGCAGGATGGAGGGTGAGAGCAGTATTTTGTTGCTGGGAGGGGGGATAAGTGGGGGTAGTAGGAAGTGGAGAAGGATGGGAGTGAGAGTGAGGAGTAGCGGGAACATTGCATACGGAGAACAGGGAGTGAGTGTGGCAGCAGGGGTCAGTCCGGGGTGGGATGCCACCAAGGTATGAGCTATAGTCCAGGGGAGATGTGGATGGGGATGAGATCTAGCAGTCCTGGACAGGATGGTGGAGCCGAGGACAAGGTGGTGCAGCCAGTATGGGGAGAAATAGTAGTCAAGAGGAGGTCAGATGGCTGGGGAGGGAGGGTGGACTGATGACTAGTTCCTTACTTGTGGAAGGGATTGCAGGAGTTAATATGAAGTGAAGTAGTAAGGGTGGTAGAGATTAGAAGGGAAACATTGTGGGGGATTTATATTTCTTTACCTGCCAGTCTTTTCCAGTCCATTTCTAGTCTATTTCTAAGTATTGTACTTAGAAAATGTACTTTGAAAGATGTAGTTTGGAAGATGCATAGATCAGACTAAGTCTGGATCAGACTTATGCATCATCATATATCTGTAGCTGAATAGGATTCAGGTGTTGATTGCTGCCTGGGTGTGGATGGAGTGACTGGATGATGGGGGTTAATAAGTGCAGTTAATAATACTTGATGTCTGATGAATTTTGCCTCCTGGCAGTGTAGTTAATTCATTAACTTTTGGATGACTCTAGTCCACAATAGTGGCTTTGTAGCTCAAACTTATTGTTAACCTTATATATACCATAATGTGACTCCTGTGCAGAGTACCCCTTACCCCTACATGATACTTTGGTTTTAATGCTCCTACTCCTGTTTTTCCTCTCTTTCACTGTGTGTAATTTTTTGATAATATTGTATGATCCCATTTTGATACAATAAAATATATGCAAATGGATTAGTTTGGCACTTTTCCTTTATAAAATGGAGTGTGGTGCCTACTCTATAGGTTATAAAGTTAGAATATGAAAGCAATAAATCTATTGTTCGTATCTTTCTGCAGATTAGACACACGCAGCTCTGCTGTATGCCCATAGACATATGGCTGTTGCATGCACATGTAGACACATACAGCTCTGCTACATGAACACTACATGGTCAGCTCTACTACATGCATACTACACACAAACAGCTCTGCTACATGCACACACAGCTTTACTATATGCACAATATATGCCCATACAGACACCCAGTTCTACTACATGAACACAACATGCACATATAGACACAAACAGCTCTGCTATACACACGTTCTTGATTGGTGCAGAGCAGGAAAGAGGAGCAACTCGGAGCTACACCAGGGCTGCAGAACTCTGAGCAGCTGCAGGTTCTTCCAGGACCTTTATTTCAGTCAAGTGATTTGCCTACATTCAGCTCCAGGTAAGCTTATTTTTCTGCTCTGTACCTATCACATTAGTGCGGAAAGGAAGAGTAGCTGCCTGTGAGTGGGCCTCCTCTTTACTTTCGCTCACGAACAGTGAGTGGACCCACTCATCTGTCCATGGCCCCGGCACTTACCCAGGTGCTGATGCCGGCCCTGCCGACACACACCTCTTGATCTAGCATGTTATTTGTTTTGTTTTGTTGCTACAGAGTTGGTCATTTCACTTCAGATGGATCAAGGCAATACTCTAATTGATCTCTGGAATGGCAAATCATTATATGTATTTTTGTTCATGTAGCACAAGTTATATGCTGGTTAGGGCAATGATAGGGTTGCAGTAACCTAATTTATAGAATCCACTGACAATTTGTTAGAAATGAACATTGAAAGTCAAAGGTTCAAGAGTCATCTACACATTCATTAAGAGCAGAATATCTTTATACTTTCACTTTACTTTCATTTGTAGAACAGATTTAAATTTTTTGTGAATCAAATTTCATTACGCACCTTCAAAACTCTTGAATGATTCAAAAAGCTCAATCAGAGACTGAGTAGAAAGCTGCTCATGATATTTGGAGGCTACTTGCACGCATATCTGCAGGTTTTGCCGAATGTTTGCAGAAAGCATTGCACGCAGGCATTCAAGGGAGTCTTCAACGGACAGAGAGCCAAAATAATTAACAAGCCACTGGAAAGGACAGGGAGAAAAGGGTGTCAATTGTTAGTTTTTTCCAACTCTACATTAGACAAAAAGAAAGTGACAACGTGTACAGATGTATGACCCCACCATAAAGGGGACACCATCTGTGGCAGAATGTAGCCATCTACGGACTTACAAGATTTCTTTGCCGGGAAACTCCGTTCTGGAGATGTTGGATACCGCAAACTGTTTGTACCTTAAACCGCTAACTTGAAAGCCCTTAATTAATGTAACCAAAAAGCGTGCCCCCCTTCTCCACCCACCCCCAACCTTTACGAATACTGATGCTTAAAAAAAAAAAAAAAAAAAAAAAAAAAATGTGGAAGTTTGAACTGTGGGGGAGGAGAGAATCACCAAACTGCAGAATTTTAATTTGCCATATGATTAGATGCAGGTCTTACCTCTGGATTGAGAAGATGAGTGTGGACAACTGCTCTCTTGATGTCATAGAGATCTGTGAAGTGCTCTAGAGCTCTTTGCAGCAAACCAGCTTTCTCACAAAGCTGGGCAATGTGAGCCCGATCATAGTGTGTAAACATCTGGTTACCCAAAATTGCATCTGCGACCTACATGGGAACAAATTAGTATTAAAACCCCATGCCAGTAATTTGCAATTCATTCCATAAAATGTAAAAAAATATGGCAGACTACCTGAGGAGCATGCATTAGGTTCATCTCAAGCAAGCGTGTTTGTAGTGGACCCTCGCTAGGACGGTTGTTCTTCAGAGCATCCAGTAGAAAAGCAGTGCACTGCTGGATAAGGTTGTATTCCATAAACACGTCCACAATCTGAGAAGAAAATACAGGTTGATAAAGCAGCATAGAAGGCCTGATTCTAAAACACATTGTTTTATTAACATCACTGTCTTTTGAAACAAGTAACTTATGATGAGGTTTTACTGTGGGGGAGAGTAGGGGGGGTAGTAAAATTTATCCCCTTCACCACCAGGCAATTTTCTGTTTTTCCCTCCCTTTTTTTTCAGCAAGATAGACATATGAGGGCTTATTTTTTGGGACGATTTGTATTTTTGAATGACATTTGACTATACTGGAAAATGGGGGGAAAATTCCAACTACAGCGAATTTGCAAAAAAAAAAAAAAAAAGTGCAATTACACTTTTTTTTTTTAATTCAATATGTTCACTTCATGGTAAAAATGGATGTGTTGATATAATGCCTCGGGTCGGCATGAGTTCATAGATCCCAAACATGTATACTTTTACTTTATCTGGTGAAAAAAATTGAGAAGAATTTAAAAAAGAATTGCACTTTTAGCGCCATTTTCTACAACAGGATCTAGAACTGTGTGATTGCTTTGTATCCTCAGCTGGCGATTCTAACGCTACCATTTTTGGGTAGATACGCTGTTTGATCGCCTGTTATTGCATTTTTTGCAATTGCTTGTGTTATGCAGAAAGCTGTTTCACTATCCTTCTGCACAGTGCTAATAATCACTTTTTTCTGCTGATGTCACTTGGACACTGTTGGCAGGAAGTTGATTCATGACAGCATCCAGGGTCATCAGCTGACCCGCTGCGGTGGTTTAGAACATGCTGTCAATGATTGATAGAGCAATCCAAAGGGTTACTAGTGCTGATCGTATTGCTGATCTGATCAGTGCCGTTAGCTACACGTCAGCTGATCAAATCAGCTGATGTGTGGCGGGTGAGGTGAGCTCAGCGCGTGAGCTCACATCAAAGTGAGAGGAACATGGCCAAGGATGTTCATATACACCCTTGGTGGTGAAGAGAATTAAATATTAAAAAAAAAACAAAAAAAAAAACTGTTAAACTCCTTTACCTGTGTGATATCAGCAAGTGGCTCCTCATCCTGGACCAACATTTGAGCAAATTGCTGGCCTTGATCTGGGTTAATTCTCATGACATTTCTCAGCAGGAAAATCCAGTCAGGGGTGTAGCCAACCTGTAGCATGTAAGCAGTGTAAATTCATAAAATATACTCTACTAGTTCAATGTAAACTAAAGGAGGAACAAACAGCAACTATCATACCTTCTTAGCATACAGGACAATCTTCTGAACTTGCCCAGTTTCTGCGAAACACTGAATAACCTTGTTAGGAACATTAGCCCTCAGGTAAACACTCAAGGCCAATGTAGGGTCCACAGACTTCACAAGATCCCCCAGCTCCTCTGAACACTCCAGCTGATGAGAATAGAAGTACTCATTAACAAAGCTCCACCAAATGTCTTCAGAAAGCAAATCTTATAGAATAGTAAAAGGCTAATGCACATGAGCAGCAGGACAATGGCTCAGTCATAACACACTTAGACTTACCTTGTCCTCCTTGAGCCACTTCTCGAGAAGTTGCTTGCGGCCCTGCTGCAGGACAGGTCTACATAATTCCAGAGACTCATATTTATTCAGCTGACCCTGATCCAAGAGAATGCCGAAATACTGAAGCAGTGGTGAGGTCTGACCAGGCTGTGCGGGAACACTTTGAAAGCGTCTTATTGTTTCTGGTGTTCGAAGAATACCCTGGAGTAAAAAGATAACTTGTCAAATACGAAACAAGTAAAATAACCAAGAACGCGTTTTACCGCTTCAATCTGCATTAAGCCATACAATGTTAAAATCATTACACAGCCATTGCTAAAATAAAGGCCTAGCCCATCTGCACAATATATATACCGTATATACTCGTGTATAAGCCGACCCGTGTATAAGCCGACCCCCCTACTTTTGCCCCCAAAAACTGGGAAAACTTATTGACTCGCGTATAAGCCGAGGGTGGACTCCAGCACAGGTATACAACCCCCAGCAGTGAGGTATACAGCAGCCTCCCCAGTGGTAGTATACAGCAGCAGCCCCAGTGGTAGTATACAGCAGCCCCAGAGGTATATACAGACCCATATGCAGCCCCAGAGGTATATGCAGCCCCAGAGGTATATGCAGCCCCATATGCAGCCCCAGAGGTATATGCAGCCCCAGAGGTATATGCAGCCCCATATGCGGCCCCAGAGGTATATGCAGCCCCATATGCGGCCCCAGAGGTATATGCAGCCCCATATGCGGCCCCAGAGGTATATGCAGCCCCATATGCAGCCCCATATGCAGCCCCAGAGGTATATGCAGCCCCATATGCAGCCCCAGAGGTATATGCAGCCCCAGAGGTATATGCAGCCCCATATGCGGCCCCAGAGGTATATGCAGCCCCATATGCGGCCCCAGAGGTATATGCAGCCCCATATGCAGCCCCATATGCAGCCCCAGAGGTATATGCAGCCCCATATGCAGCCCCAGAGGTATATGCAGCCCCAGAGGTATATGCAGCCCCAGAGGTATATGCAGCCCCAGAGGTATATGCAGCCCCAGAGGTATATGCAGCCCCAGAGGTATATGCAGCCCCATATACAGCCCCAGAGGTATATGCAGCCCCATATGCAGCCCCAGAGGTATATGCAGCCCCAGAGGTATATGCAGCCCCAGAGGTATATGCAGCCCCAGAGGTATATGCAGCCCCAGAGGTATATGCAGCCCCAGAGGTATATGCAGCCCCAGAGGTATATGCAGCCCCAGAGGTATATGCAGCCCCAGAGGTATATACAGCAGCAGCAGCCCCAGCCCCAGGGCTGTATACGGCCGCAGCCCCAGGGCTGTATACAGCCGCAGCCCCAGGGCTGTATACAGCCGCAGCCCCAGGGCTGTATACAGCCGCAGCCCCAGGGCTGTATACAGCCGCAGCCCCAGGGCTGTATACAGCCGCAGCCCCAGGGCTGTATACAGCCGCAGCCCCAGGGCTGTATACAGCCGCAGCCCCAGGGCTGTATACAGCCGCAGCCCCAGGGCTGTATACAGCCGCAGCCCCAGGGCTGTATACAGCCGCAGCCCCAGGGCTGTATACAGCCGCAGCCCCAGGGCTGTATACAGCCGCAGCCCCAGGGCTGTATACAGCCGCAGCCCCAGGGCTGTATACAGCCGCAGCCCCAGGGCTGTATACAGCCGCAGCCCCAGGGCTGTATACAGCCGCAGCCCCAGGGCTGTATACAGCCGCAGCCCCAGGGCTGTATACAGCCGCAGCCCCAGGGCTGTATACAGCCGCAGCCCCAGGGCTGTATACAGCCGCAGCCCCAGGGCTGTATACAGCCGCAGCCCCAGGGCTGTATACAGCCGCAGCCCCAGGGCTGTATACAGCCGCAGCCCCAGGGCTGTATACAGCCGCAGCCCCAGGGCTGTATACAGCCGCAGCCCCGGAGTTATACAGGCCCCCCATCAAGTACAGGCTGGCGCGCAAGGGGGGGGGGGGGCCCTGGAACTTGATGGGGGGGCCTGTATACCTCCGGGGCTGCTGCGGTATTTTTTTTTTTTTTTTTTCATATACCGTATATACTCGCGTATAAGCCGAGGGGGGACTTTTCAGCCCAAATTTTGGGCTGAAAAACTCGGCTTATACGCGAGTATATACGGTATATTGAGCAGCATGGCACGTTAACCTATGCAAGGTCACCATGGATGTCATTTGCACACAATTCATGGCAATAGTAGCAAGTGCATGACTATCCAAATCTGAATGAATGTCAAAGATGGTCCATTATGTCATCTTACTTAAACTACAGGCTTTGGGGAAAATGTAACCTGCATTGAGGCGTTGGGGTATACAATTCTAGGACGGTGTCACTATGATCTCCCTATTGGCAATATGTGAAATACACAGGTCAACTAATTCAAAGTCCTGGTGTCTTTGGAGTAATGCATGATAGAACTAAGCTCAAGGGGCCATGGTAAAGAAGCAGATTTAAAAAAAAAAAAAAAAAAAAAAAAAACAACAGAAGGGCTGCTAACCTTTGGTGCATTTGCAGCCACCTTTGCTGCCTCTGAGTAATTCCCTTGAGCAAAGAGAGCATTAAATTTGCGAGCAAATAGTTCCTCTGCTCCAGCAAGATTGTTACGAACAGCCATGCGCAGGGCTAGATCAGGGTTCTGCAGGACATTTGTGATGTATGGTATAATATTCTCTTCTTCTACACAGACAGAAAGAACCTGAGGGGAAGAAACAAAGCAAAAACTTTGGAAGTCTTTAGTTTCTTAGTAGTTCATACCCAGAAGATCACAATATTTAACACATTCAAACACAAAATTGATCTAATTACTGAGGTTTACACAAGATACAACAACAGTATGTGTAAATGTCATCTAAGGCCATGTGCACACGTTGAGCATTTAGTGAGTTTTTTACCTTAGTAATTGTAACCAAAACCGGAAGTGGAGCAATCAGAGGAAAAGTATAATAGAAGCACATCACCACTTCTGGATTTATTTCCCTGCTCCAAGTTTTGTCTACAAAAACTGAAGTAAAAAACCTCACCAAAAAACTCAACACGTGCATATTTGAAAGGGCATTGACTCAAGATTGTTTGGTCCAGCTGTCGTAATTAATCACGAGTATACATAAATGCAAACATATAACCTACATTTTCCACTTATAATGGGTCTCTTATAAGCTACACATTAAAGGCCGTTTGACAACTTCTCTCAGCTCCAGCTCTTCTGAGTGTGTGTGGGGTCGACCACTTATCAAATACAAGACAAGCACCTATAAATATATCCCAACTTACCTGGCCCTTTCTGTTTACTCCGATAATTCCAGCAGTGGCTTCATGTGGTGCAGTGACAAATATGGTCTCTCCACTAATCCTGTTCATGTAAATGCAGGTGCCAGTTTCAAGGTCATAGAGGTGAATGTAGCCATACTTCGTAATTAAAAAGACAACATCATGTTTCCCACTGATCTATAAGGAAAGTAAGAGTTGTAGTATTATACAAATGTGATAACAGAGCAATGACAACTATTTTGTTTTGTTATAAATAATGCAACATATTTTTCACACTTGGGTTTTGACAATTAATGCACATTATCGTACACGAGTCTAACAGCAGGGGAACCTGCTGCTATCAATGGGTTTGTCTGCCTATCATCAGACTACAACAAACACAAACCTGCATAGCCACAGGAAAGTCATTCTGGGCTTCTGGAGGAAAGAAAACATCCACTGCTTTCTTGGGGAAAGGCTGGTTTCCAGTGGGTGGAGTTCCAACTTCAATGATATGCAACTGGAAGGTAAAACACAGGAATATGACAATATATGGACAGTGCTTAACAAGTTCATAATATATTAAATATACATACACACACACACACGCACTTGGAGCTATGATCATCAGATCATTTGTGCTGTACAGAGCAGTGTACCAGCCCTGATCTCAACTGTGAATTCCGGTGCCCAGCCAGCATTCACAGGAAGATGGCCACAGATACAGGGGTCATAAACTGAACCCAGCTGTCATGACAACCCATTGACACCCCATGGGGCTGCAGATGGGATTAGAGGATGATGCGCTTCTCATCGGCGCATCTCAGTTCCCGCTGCCAGAGATTGGCAGCAGGATTTAGCTAGTTAACAGGAGTATTAGAGGCGCCTGTAAGAGTATGTGCCCACAGGACGTTTTTGCTGCGGTTTCTGCATGCAGTTTACCCTTGGTTTTATGGTAATTTATGCTATGCTGTTCCTATGGTTTGGATTCCCAGCAAAACCAATTTGTTCCACAGAAATGCTGTGCCCACACATTGGTTTTGTAAGTGTCAAGAACTGTCAACTCCCTCCGGTTTTGCAGCGGATGGGAGAGAATTGACATGTTCTATTTTCCTGCGTTTTTGCTGCATTCAATGGCAAAACTCAGTAAAAACGCAGCATCAAAAACTCAGTAAAAACAATAAAAACGCAGGACCTGAACACAGCAAATCTCTTGGCAAGAAGTCTAGGATCCTTGAAAGCAATATAGGTTTTGCTGGATTCAGGACTGCTTAAAAAAACGTTCTGTGGGCACATACCCTTAGAGACACTAGTTGGCTGATCAGATCAGCTGACATGTGCATGGATTCAACCCACATCATGGCAGGGAGCACAATCCATTTACGCATAGGTACAACATAGGTTGTGAAGGGGTTAAAAACATTAAATTGGTCTGTTGTGCAGAGATATGGGAATAGCCCAAGGCCAAGTTCATACAGGGCATTTGTGCTCCATTTTTCATTGATCCGTTTTTGGTGCATTTTCTGCAGCCAAAATGGATCCTCTTTTTGCAAAAAGCTTTACAAACAATCATTAGTTTGTACTGCTTTTTGGATCGGTTTTCAGGAGACACAGACACACGTTTCATACACATATCCCCTCTGCGATCCCATGGTGATCTCTGGTGAGGTCTTCCTCACAGTGCTTCCAGGACCTGAGCCCCATGTGAGTGAGTCACATGGGCAGGTCCTGCAAACATTGCACAGAACACCTACAGGTCCTGCCGATGCCCGGGAGGAAGACTTCACTGTGGATCACCGTGAGATCATGGGGAGGGTAAGTAATTTGAGGTTAGTGGTGCAGAAAGCTCACCAGAAAAGCGGAGTAATAACGGACACGCTCATTATATTCTGGATGCACTTGCTGCACCACTAACGCAGCAGTCAAAAACCGCAGTGTCTGAACAGCAAGTTGAAAATCACACTCACTTTGCTGGCAGATGTTTTGAATGTTCCACTTTTGATGCAGTGAAAAAAAAAAAAAAAAATGCAGCACCAAAAACTAATCAGAAACGTCCAGTGTGAACTTAGCCTAATTCTGCAGCTTTCAAGCCTTTTTTTAATAAGCATACATCTCAGGAGATCATGCTACAGAGAAGGACTGGAGCCTGGCTCTACCATATGCCAGCAAATGGAATTCTGCAGCTTGCTATTTTGATACAGAGGGGCTACAGAAGCCAAACTGGTTGAAACTTTTTTTTTTTTTTTTTTTTTTAACAAAAACGATTTTCATGCAATAAAAAAAAAAAATAAATAATAATGTGATTAAATAAATAGATGTCTAGTTCAATGTAAAACTGCAGCAAAGTTGACACAGATGATAAACTAATCAATCTGAAATGCCAAAGTATCGAACAGTGCTGTGATTGAATAAACTTTACCTTCCCTCCAGCCTGGCCTCTAACTGCGAAGCAGAACAATGTTGACTCTTCGGCATTCCCTTCCATCTTAAACTGAGCAAAGCTAGCAGCATGGCCTTCAATGGGCTGCGACACTTTCCTGTCCACAGAGTACAGCTGCATTGCTCCAACTACCCGGTTTTGCTACATAAAATAATTCAAAATAGGTCAGTCTATTAAGGAAAGGCATGAAAATGATAAAACAATATCAAAGCTGAAGAGATTTACAGTATTACATGGGGTTTGAAAGTAATCAAAACTAGATTTTAAAATGTGAAGAAACAGTTATAACAATGAGAGATTTGCTACAAAAACGTAATCCATGGAATTGCAGACAGATTTTCCGGGTACCGTTATACGAAGCAATATTGCTAGCAATTTCACTGGCAATTTGCTGGTTGCAGTGAAATCATGGACACATTGTTCTATTTTGTTGCTGTGTACAAATGTAACAATGTGTCCATGATTTCACTGCAACCAGCAAATTGCCAGTTAAATTGCGAGCAATATTGCCGCCTGTAATGGTACTCTCACAGTAAAACTTGAAGATAAATAGTGTGCACTACTGGGGCATATAAGGGTATGTGCACATCTTAATTATCTGCAGCAGAAATATCTGTCAAAATGGGCACTGCTTCAAATCTGCAGGAAAAAATAACCAGTTTTCACATCTGCAGTATGTCAATAATTACTTTTTGTCGTGTTTTTCAACCAAATATAAATAGAAAAAAAAAAAAACCACATCAAAAATGCACTTATTTTATGCAGCGTTTTTCCTGCTAAGCAATGTGTTTTTGGTGCGGGAATTTGCTGCAGATACTTAAAGTGAACCTGATAGCCAAAACAAGCTGCTTGATTCAGGACAGCTGAGACAAGCTGCTCAAGCATGTATCAGGTTCCGGCTGCATGATCCCAGCACAGTATGTTAGGGTACCGTCACACTTGGCGACGCACCAGCGATCCAGACAGCGATACGACCTGGTAGGGATCGCTGGTGCGTCACTACTTGATCGCTGGTGAGATGTCAAACAGTCAGATCTCACCAGTGACGCAGCATCAATATGGCGGTCGTTGGGACCCTGTCACACTCGGGCGTAGTATTGAGAACGTTGATTGTTGTCCCTGTCAAACACAGCGATGCGTGCTGCCCAGTGTGAGCGCAACGACCTAAAAATGGTCCAGAACGATTTCATAGCAGGGGCCTGATCGCTGCTACGTGTTAAGACGTAGCGAGATTGCTGTTGAGGTCGCTGTTGCGTCACAAAACTTGTGACTCAGCAGCGATCTCGCTTAGTGTGACAGGAGGCTTTAGACTGAAACACTTCTGGATTTAAAAGAAAGACAGTTTAAACGACCCTGGAGACAAAGCCGCACAGGAGACTAGTCAGTTGATCCCCAGTGGGTTTCTCCATTCTAACATGTATTGTGAGAGATAGATCACTCCAAGGTAGTGGGCAGAGAGGGGCTGCAGTGGACCCACTTGTCCAATTAATCTCCAGCATTTCAGTCAAAAATATCTGACTGGGATCATACAGTGGCCTTATATATGCGGCTCTATCCACAGGCAGGATGTATCAGCTGTCATTTTCCCTTTAGCATGTTCACATAGCCCCTTCGGTCAGAGCTACACTTTTATACAGAGTGAAAGATTTGATATTTGACTGGATGTCTCCGAACAAAATAGGGCTAGAGCCTGTGCTATTCCATACAGTAGAAGAGACTATATCAATGGTTGCCTACTGTCAGATGAATGGCAATATGTTTGATATGTACAGTGTTTTTCTACATACAACAAAGGCGCTAATACACAGCCTTAAGCCACATGCACATGTTGAGTATTTGGTGAGTTTTTTACCTCAATATTTGTAAGATAATATCAGGAGTGGAACAATCAGAGGCAAAGTAGAATAGAAATGCAGTCACCATTTCTTAATGTTTTACTATTCCTGGTTTTGGCTTGCAAATACGGAGGTAAAACTCTCACCAAATACTGAATGTGGGAAGGTGGTCTTAGGGTGCCTTCACATTTGCGTATGGGAAAGCAGCGTATGCTGCGTTCCCATACGCAGTCAAACGCATGCGCACTGCGGTTCCTATGTTTAACATAGGAACGCATAGTGCCTGCGTTTGCTGCGTTCGGGTGCGGATGCGGACGATATCTGCTCCTTCCGGTGTCCAGCATCCGCGCCCGGGACGCAGCATGTTGCATTTTTTGTGCGCTCGGGGAGCTTGGAAAATCGGCAAGCGTCCCCAAGCGCACAAAAAATGCATTGTCTTCAATGGGTCCGCAGTGTTCAGCGCTTGACAGCGCTGGAGAACGCTGCGGACCCATTGAAAAATCTCCCGGTGGCCGCCGGTGATGTCACAGGAGCTCACCGACGGCCACCGGGAGATCAGCTGAGCCACTGCTGTCCTCCTCCTCCCCGCCAGTAAGCACCAGGACCTGTCGGCGGGGAGTACAGCTGATGTGACAGCTGTTTGAATCTTCCCGCGCCGACATCTCCTCTCGGTGTCGGCGCGGGAAGATTCAAACAGCTGTCACATCAGCTGGTTTAACCCCGCTGACACGTCCCGGAGCTTACCGGCGGCGGGGAGGAGGAGATCTGCGGCGCTGAACTCCTCCTCCGGCCGCCCCCGGACAGCGCCGATTGGCTGCCGGGCTCCCTAGTGATGTATCCGCTGCGGACACATCATAAAGACACTGCTTTTGACAGCGTTTGTGTCTGCATGCCATCAGCATGCAGACACAAACGCCAGTGTGAAGCCACCCTTAGTCTTACAGTGGGTTTTCTATATGCCACATATCCAATTAGCTTGTGATATGGAATGACTAGCGAATGCCGAATGTATATATAAAATCTTAAATCTTTATTTCTCCATTAAAAATCAGATAGGTCGGGGGTACATCTCATATGCGTTTCTGGCATAAATGCGTATGAGATTTAAAAATCAGATAGGTCGGGGGTACATCTCATATGCGTTTCTGGCATAAATGCATATGAGATGTAACCCCGACCTGATTTTTAATGGAGAAATAAAGATTTTATATATACACATTCGGGATTCACCAGTGATTTTTTTTAATCCTCAAAGCCTTAAAAGTCAAGGTGGATGGCTCGAGTCCCATATATGGCTGGACGGCTTAATCTATGATAAGGACACGGTGAGGCGAATACTATTTTCTTTATTACCTATGGAATGATTAGCTCTGAAGTGTTGATGTTTCTACACCCACAAAGCTGAATCAGGGGATGAGTCATGGTAATAGACAGGCTTTTGAAAAGGATTGTAGTCACGTCATGCATTGTGGAGATCGGGAAACAAGCCTTTCTTCAGCTTGGAGCTTTACAGTACAATACACTGCAAGTCAGAAAATCAGGAAAACTACTGCTACTATATGTCTTAATAGGATTATAGAGCAGCCTCTGATCATGACGAGTAAGACAATCAGCGGCTATTGCTCTTGGGTTAGGCATGTGTTATACAGAAAAGAATTTCTCTTCTGCTGCAAGGAAAGTGAGTAATGGCAGCATCTGCCCACAGCAAGATCCACTGTTTAATGGGGATTCAATTGCACACACATCTTGAATGGAGAAAAATCGCTCATGTTCTATTTCCATTCCATTTCACTTCCAATCGGACTGCTGGAAATCGAGTACAGGCTGCCCCATAGACAATGAATGGGTTAGAGACCAAGCAGGCACAGCTGTGCTCCATTCAGATGGGTGCAAGCCCCCCTTTGAGGCATTGGAAACCCTTTAAACTTGGAATTGCTAGGAATTCCATCAGTCAGAGCTCCAGCAACTCAGGAAGTTATCCACTATCCTTAGCATAAGGGATAAATGGCTACTACCCAAACAAAACCATGTTAAGTATCTACACAAACCAGAAGCTCTTGTGTAGATTACCTGGGCAGATATTCCAGTTAGTAGCAGCCACTTCTGTTTAGCATCTGTTCGGTAGTTAATGATCTGGCATCCTGCCAGGCTGGAGTGTCGATCAAACATCTTTACTGGCTGCGATTCCCCCTCCATGCTCCAATGATATACAGCATTATCAGTTACTAGAGCAACAGTGTTCAGCGAGATCCACTTCCAGAAGGTGACATCATCTGTCATGGTGTGAGCCTTCATTTTACTTTTCATTTCAATGTTAAAGATCTGGAGGGTTTTCCCAGCTGAAAACAAAAACAAGTACAGATTATTTTCCATGAAGTCATCACCCCCCCCCCCTTCCCCGCAACCACATCAGATGTAATAATTTATGCCAGATTTCATCATGCAGAAATAACATGGTTGTAGTTCATGATGCATTATGTTTAACAAAAATGCTACAAAAGGATCTAAATGTAAAAAACAAGATCAACGGGATAATTGTAAAAGGAAACACCTCTACAGGAAGGCATTAATACTGTGCATTGGAGAAAACATTTGAAAATTGGTTTAACAGAGGAGTTAACCAATTTGATTAAAAAAGTATGGAAACACAGCTTTCTTTACCATGCTAGCAAACCAAGCATGGAACATCCCCCAGAAGCCCCAAGCATTAACCCAGTCTGCAAATCATTTACACTGCTTTAATTAAGAATTTCCAGAAGCAATATACTGCCATCTACTGTAAAACCATTATAATCTCAGCCTTCAGATAGCTTAAAGGGGTTGTCCAGTTTTACTGTGACTAAATATGCTGCTTATGCATACAGCCAAAAAGGGAAACCCAGGAGTGTAAGGGTATGTGTCCACAGGACGTTTTTACAGAAGTCCTGAAGGCAGCAAACCTGTACTGGTCTGAAGGATCCTAGAGTTTTTGCAGCTGCGTTTTTTCCATTGACTGCAGCAAACGCAGGAAAATAGAGCAAGTCAATTCTTTCCCATCCGCAGCAAAACCGGAGGGACTTGGCAGTTCTTGACACTTACAAAACCAATGTGTGGGCACAGAGTTTCTGTTAAACACATTGGTTTTGTTGGGAATCACAACCGCAGGAACATATTAGCATAAATTACCATAAAACCAATGGTAAACAGCATGCAGAAACCGCAGCAAAAACGTCCTGTGGGCACATACCCTAAAAGAAGGGGGGGAGAAGTTTTCTTTTTACCCCAGAATATACACCAGTCTCATCTACTGGCAGTATCTAGTATGACAGCACAGCTAGATTACTTTACATGGGGGCAGAGCTGAAATACCAGACAGACCAAAGCGGTGACATTTCTGGGAATTACATTAAAAAAGAATCCTAGACAACCCCTTTATGACCATGAGCACTAGTTCTCATCTTCACTCCCATTTTGATTTTTCTTCATTTTTGCTTGTTGCCACTTAAAAAGGAACCTGTCAGCTCGTTTATGTCCTCAAGCTATCACTTTGTCCCTGCATCTTCATAGTTCTTTTCTAACCATCCCTGTCTGAGCTAATACTGTAGTGTCAAAGTGCAAAAAATGCATATTATACACTTACATTTTCATTTGTAAATTAGGCAGACTGGTCTGAAGGAGGATTCCTATGGTATCCATCCCTGCCTTCGTTCCATGGTTGTTACGCCCCTGTGGGCGTGATAACTCAGTTTACCAGCACTGTCCCCTTCTTTGTAGATTCTCAAATGTATGGGCTGCTTCCAGATATGATGCGCCTTTTTCTGGTCCTGCGCATTGTGGGCGAGTATTGAGTGTACTTCTCCGGCTCCAGATCATGCGCACTGCACATTCTGAAGCTGGTGAGTTCACCCAATACTCTCCCACAATGCACAGGACCAGAAATAGGCGCATCATATCTGGAAGCAGCCCATACATTTTAGAATCTGTCAAGAAGGACAGCACTAGTAAATCAGGTTATCATGCCTACAGGTGCATGGTGACCACAGAAGGAAGTTAGGGATGGCTACCACAGGAGTGCCCCTTCAGACCAGTCTGAAGCTCATTAACATAAGAAAATGTAAGCGTATAAATGCATTTTTTCCAATTTAACACTACAGTATTAGCTTAGGCTGGTTTCACATTGCGACTTTGTTAAATCCGATGCTGTCCGATGAAAATCGGACAGCATCTGATCCGAATTAGCCCCCATGTTTTCCAATGGGGCTCGGATCGGATTTGCACTTAATGGTATCCGATTTGCCTCCGACCCGATTCTGTCTGATTTTTTTCAGGAGCCAAAATCGTAGACTGCTGTGATTTTGGTATCCGATTCAAAATCAGATCGCATCAGATCAGATGCAATCTGATTAAAATATGGGAGTCTATGGGGATCGGATAGAAATTCAGATCCGATTTTCTGTATTGAGCATGCTCAATATCCTAGACCACTCCCAAAACCTCCCATAGCCATCCCCCAGCCATTTAAATCAGATCCGATAAAAAAAAAAAAAAATCGGATCAAATTTCATCCGATTTTCATCGGACAGCATCGGATTTAACAAAATTGCAATGTTAAACCAGCCTTAGGCCCCTTTCACATCAGCGGTAACCGCTGATCGCGGCAGTTGCGGTGAAAAAAACTGCAACTGCCGCGATTACCGCATAACAGCCACACCTGCAGTTCACTTGCGGCAAGCTTCATGCAATGTCTATGGGGCTTGCAGCAGGTGCGGCAAGTGCGGTACAGTTGCGGTTTCAACACTTGCGGCTGATGCAGCCGCGAAAAAACTGCGGTGGCATCTGCCGCAAGTGCCAAAACTACACTTGCCGCAAGCCCCATAGGCCCCTTTCACATCAGCGTTTATTTGTTTTTTCACCGCATCTGCCGCGATTACCGCATACCGGCTGCACTTGCGGCACGGTTGCGGCACAGTTGCGGCAAGCCCCATACAATGTATAGGCGGGCTTGCGGCAGGTGCGGCAAGTGCAGTTTTGGCACTTGCGGCAGGTGCGGCCGCGAAAAAACATACATTGTATGGGGCTTGCTGCAACTGTGCCGCAAGTGCAGCCGGTATGCGGTAATCGCGGCAGATGCGTTTTTTTCACCGCATCTGCCGCGATTTCAAAAAACGCTGATGTGAAAGGGGCCTTAGACAAGGATGGTAGAATAGTACTATGAATGGTAGAATAGTACTATGAAGCTGCAGGGACAGATATCGATAGCTTGGGGGCATGAACGAGCTGAAAGGTTCCCTTTAATGGAAATATTCTCATTTACATCCAGAGGTTGGAAACTTCATCAGATCCTGCTTACACAGCTGTGGGGATAGTTATATTGCATCAGGGAGCTCATCTTAAAGTCCAGAACAAAAAGTTGTGAACGTCCATATGGACAAAGCTTTAAGTCCTACTATGGGCTATGTTCACGTGCTGCAGCCATATAGTGGTAGTTTGAGAGATTTTGCAATTCCACCATAAAATGGTATTTTTTCATGCAGCCATGGCATAGACCAGGTCAGAACTAGAAATGGTAGTCCTGAACAAGTATATTTGCTAAGTGTGCTCTCCATGGGCTCAATGGACAAACACATCAACCAATAATTTAAATGTACACTTCAACATGGTCTAATCAGTTTTACAGACTAGATTAAGGCTTGTCAATAAGTTTCTCCTACACTCATTGAGCACATGGCCTTGTGAATGTAGTATTATTGTGGACAATACACATGCTCGTAGGCAGTCACAAATCTTTACATGTTCTGGTTCTGGACTCCAAGCTGAAATGCCAAATGCATTGTAATAAGCTCCTTCAGGCTGTTTCAAGATTCTGAATGTATTACCTTCACTCATTGGCAGCAAGCAAAGATTTTGTAGAAAAAGAATTCAGGGAAAAAAAACTGCTCAATGACAAGAAAAGTCACAGGAGCCACATAGCCAAAGAATATTGTGTGGCCAATGCCAACCTTTCCCAAATACATAAATCTGGTGGTGGGAGTGCTCTAGATGACTTCTAAAGACTACAATCAATTTTGTGACCCCCTGTATAGGGATATATACATAATTTACAACCCATTTAAATCTGATTTGGAACTACTGAACACTAATATTCAGAAACCAGAGAAGTATCCTTTTGCTTTCTATACATAAAACTATGTTCCCATCACTTTCATTAGGCAAATGTTGACAACAACAAGCAAGGAAATGATTGAAAATGCAAATAATTTAGCTAAAGTGATAAATACAATGGGATGCGGATAAGCCTATTTCTAGAATAGTGGCACATGAAGGCAGCTATGTCTTATTGATTTGGAAATAACTTTTCATCGGTACGTGGGAGAAGGGGCTGGGGAGGGCAGAGATTTAACAGTGACCCGCTGTTCATATCGGTTATATTAGGAGATAAGGAGATGGGACTACATCAGCTGAAATAATTCCTAACAGGTGAACAGAATATCCTAAATACCCTTTTAAGCCTAAATATTATGTCACATCAGCAGTGGTTGATCCATAACCTTTCATGTCAACAATGCCTAAAAGATCCATCAACCACAGCATGAAAGTTGTTTAATCGGAGTCCGTCTGCACAGAATGACTGTTCAGACCAAGTACAAACACTCTGTACATCATGGTGGGGTCAAACATATACATAAACCTTCCCTTCCACCCCTTCTACTTGTTTTTTCTCCATCTCCACCCTTAAACTTTATAAAGTTAAAGCTGTGAAAGAAGAAGGAAATACAAGTAAAGGGAAAACAAGCAGGAGGCGCAGTGCAGTTAAACGTTAGGTCACGCAATGATCATGAGGTCCTGTGCTTGGTTTGAACAGTCATTCTGTTCTGATCATTAATTTTGTGCATTTTCATTTCATATACACTTGGTGTATTATTTTTCACCAGTGTAAGATGTTTTTTAGGGTACAGGTATGTGCAGTTTCTACTGCCACAAACTTTGCTGGACACTAATCAATAGTCCACAAGGCATGCAACTTAGTCGATAGTGTAAAACTATGTTCAGACGAGCGTGTATTGCATGCTGAAAATTTTAGCGTGTAATCTGTATCCTCTTGACAGGTGTGCGTTACTTTGTTGACGCATATTCAGTGTGTTTTTACGCGTGTATTTTCCATTCCCCATGGCAAATATGGACAAAATACAGACCACATATGCACAGTGTGAACAAATATGAATATTTGATGCATATTTTAAAGATTACAAAGGGGTCTATGGAAAATACGCGCATGAAACAATTGACATGACGCTTATTTTTCTGCATCCTTATGCATTGTCTGAACAGCAGTGTCAAAATTTCATAGAATTTATTGGCTAACTATACTCAATGTGTTTTGGATGCATATTATGCACATAAAATACGCACTTGTCTGAATGAAGCCTAATGAGAATGTGGGGGATGTCAGGAGAATAGAAAAATCCAGCTACTGGACTTAAAACTGTTCATTTTTTTTTTTTTTTTTTTTTGCTGGCCACCAAAAGATTGCTAGCACTGCTCGCTCACAAAACACAGGAATGCTTAGCAGAACTGAGCATCCCGTGTATGAAGGAGTCGGAAGAGATTCTGCAGACAGCTCAATTGTATACTGGATGTAAAGGGGCTTTCCACAACTTGGACAGGCTCTTCTGATGCCACTTGTTTCCCCATTAAAATAAAAGTCTGTACCCGCCGTCCATGCTGGCGCCATTCCAGCTGCTGTTTAATCATGGTATGGGGTTCATGTGACATTGTGACACCACGGGAGCCACGCATGCAATGACTGCCAACTTCTCTTGTCACACCTTTGGACCAAATGAGCAAACAGGAAGCGAGAGGCAGCCGCAGTGTCAGTCCCTGTTGATTAACTCATTTGATCCGATGGCAGGGTGACAGAAGCCAGCAGTGATTGGACGTCACAAGGTCACGTAAGCCCCCCCTGAACCACAATTACCCAATTATGTGCTGGAATGGGAGGAGAGTACAGGGGGTCTTTTATTTTAACTGGGGAAAACAAGTTGAATCATAAAGGGTTGTGCTAGTAGGGAACAACCCTTTTAAGTGGGCACTGGTTTCCTTTTAAGTGTTTAAACTTTATGGCCTCAGTTCCTCAAGACTCAAGGACTGGAGTAAGATTTGTGGCTTAAGGAACAATACAGCTCATGAATTTGGTAAACGCAAAGCGAAATCAGTGAGACACCACAAGTCACAATGATTTAGCGCAGCGGCACCTATATTTTGTGACTCTTTACAGCTTTTTAAGCCAGAATTTTGGTGTAAAAGCGGTGATGAATCCAGGGCCTTTGTGCACATCTGTGAGCAGCTTTAGCCAAGACCATTATCTGTCACAGCAAAGAGGAGTGACAAAACCTTGCTCTTTAAAGAAATGTAGTAATGACATGCCTAAATATAGAAATTCACACATTATTTCCTAAAACTGGAAAGCAGCAGCCACCTCTTATAGGAGAAATTAAAAGCCAATCACAATTTATAGCCCAGAAAGCAAGGGGAAGTGCTAATAAATGCTGCGCTAATCACTCTGAATCTCTCCCAGCTCCATACCCAGAATAGCACAACCCTAGCCAGATTTCATTAGGATTACTGAGCAAGCATACATTGTTAGTACTGTACATCTAGGTCTACGTGGTGATACTTACCCTGCGACTGGGCATTCTCCCCTGTGCCTGCTTTAAAACAGAATTAAAAAAATTGCAATCACTATAAAAAGAGCCATCTATACAAGGCTACTTAATTGTACATTCATTACATGAAAGAAGTTTACTGATGGTTTAGTAGAGGTACACTGGTTGAAAACCCCTATCTGCTTGCAGCCAGTCAAGAGTATTCATAGTATAGTTCACTGTACTGTCCGATACAGGGCAACTCTGTACTTATACATCTTAAGATAGTCGCCAAAACATTCGATCTTTTTACAGTGGGGGAAAAAAAATGCTGCCATACACCACAGCTTATAAAAAGAAAGAGAAAAAGGATTGGGCAATTCAATTCAATTCAATTTCGACTGGATGCGTCTCCACTTTACTTTGTTTTGAATGAGATATGCAAGCCTTCCACACACATTAGAGCAGGGATCTCCAGCTCCAGGCCTCGAGGACCGCCAACAGGTCATGATTTCAGGATTTTCTTAGTATTGGAATCATCACCAGTGCATGTGATTCAATTATCACCTGTGCAATGCGGCATGGTGGCTCAGTGGTTAGCACTGCAGACTTGCAGCGCTAAGTCCTGGGTTCAATTCCCACCAAGGACAACATCTGCAAGGAGCTTGTATGTTTGTGTGGGTATCCTCCGGGCACTTCGGTTTCTTCCCACATTTCAAAGACATACTGATAAGATGTTTAGTTTGAGCCCCAATGGGGACAGGGTTGCAAATGTATGTAAGGCACAATGGAATTAATAGCGCTATATAAATGAATAAATTATTATTACTACTAAGGAAATCCTGAAAACCTGACCTATTTGCGTCCCTTGAGGGAGATCCCGGCATTAGACGGTTGGTGGGTCTGGCTGACTAATACAGTGTGCATGGGGACTCAAATAGAAAACTTAGTAGGCCAGAAACTACATGGGAGAAATGTTGAAGTTAGTCATTTTCATTTGTTTACAGAGAAACTGGAATTGACAACAGGGAATATGGGTCCATACTGGAGGTCAAAGCCAATGGAGGTCTACCAATAATGTGACCACCGCAAGAAAACGCTCCAGGATCTTATTTACAAAAGCTGTTAGGGTATGTGCTTACAGGACGATTTTTAAGCAGTCCTGAACACAGCAAAATAGGTCCTGGTTTCAAGGATCCTCGAGTCCTTGCCAGGAGATTTGCTGCGTTCAAGTCCTGAGTTTTATCGCATTTTTTGTGCGTTTTTACTGCGTTTTTCCATTGACTGCAGCAAAAATGCAGGAAAAGAGAACATGTCAATTCTTTTCCATCCGCAGCAAAACCAGAGGTATTTGACAGTTCTTGACACTTACAAAACCAATGTGTGCACAGCGTTTCTGCGAAACACATTGGTTTTGCTGGGAATCAAAACCACAGGAACAAATTAGCATAATTACCATAAAACAAATGGTAAACTGCATGCAGAAACCGCAGCAAAAACGTCCTGTGGGCACATACCCTTAGGTATCCTGCTTAGACTTGTACTGGTGCATATTATTATTTATTTATTTATATATTGCCATCAGGTTCCATGGCGCTTTACATGAGGATGAGGGAGACAAGAACAAGTACACTAAATCTAGGCGATCAGGACGTACAGGTACAGGAGGGGCAGGGACCCTGTCCACGAGGGCTCACAGTCTAAGAGGATGGGAACAACTGTCAGTATGGAGAGAGGGGAAGAGACTGGCAATAACACGCTTAGGCCATGTGCACCCAATGAGTATTTGGGTTTATTTCAGTATTTGTAAGAAAACCAGGAGTGGAGCAATTAGAGGAAAAGTAGAATAGAAACACGTCACCACTTCTTGATTTATCACCCACTCAGTCTTTGTATTACAAGACCGAGGGAAAAATCTCAAATATTCAATGTGTGACCATGGCCTTAAATGGGAATCAGTCAATAAGAACAACCTTCCCAAACCGCATATATGGGCATGCAGGTATTTAAGATGTAAATTCATTAACAATTGTATACATCTTCGATTTGTTGCTGCATGCCTGAGTAAAAAAAAAAATGCATTAAAACAGGTTGGCCACAATTATATTCATCAATGGCCTATTCTAAGGCTAGGCCGTCAACATTTGATCGGTGGAGTTGTGACACCTAGTACCCCTGCTAGTCAGATGTTACTGGCTTTGGCAGGAGCCACAAGACGTTACTGGAACACATCAGCTCCAGCGTTTGTACTGGGTGATTTATAGTACCTGGCCGCAGCTTCTATGGTTTCAACAGAGCTGTTGTGTTCCAGCAGCATCCAAAAACTTTGATAACACATCAATAAAAAAACTGTAGTGGCTTACCTTTTAAGTGATCAGGGTGTGCCACCAATTAAGGAAAAACAGCCTCCCAAGATAGGATCCCCACTCACCACAAGCCTCTTTGATCAATCAAGCTATTCACATTTCCATGTCTGGCTATTGATGTTACACAGACAGTGAACTGTCAAGGCAGAGGCTTGTAAAAACCACGTTACACGGCACGACAACGACATCGCTGATACATCACGGGTTTGGAGGTGTACCAGCGGCCTCGTTATGACCTCGTTGCGTGTGACTGGCAAGTTGGAACGATACATCATTGGATCGCAGGTTTGAGAACATGTTATCTAACCACACGATCAACCAACCTGGTATATCTTTTATATATCCAGGATAAACATGAATAATATTTGCAAGATTTTAGGGCTCTCCCACACATTACATTAAACATACTGACTTAGGTTATGGAGAGTTTTTTCCCAATGATTTAGAGCACAAGTTTAACTGCTTTTTCATAAAGACCCTTACCCCTTAGTGTCCTCTGTAATCCAGATCCCTATCTAACCTATCTTTTATATGTCTGAGCACTTTGTATCTTAGCTAAGTATAATGTTTAACGGGTTAGTGTTATAGGTCAGTGAATGTGTTAGCAGGTAACATGGTATTTAACCCTCTGTACGCTGTATACATTAGAAGCTGTAGTATATTGACCCTATTTAAACTAGGACGGCACAATGGTTATTGTTGGAAACTGCTACCATGAATAGGTCATGTAGTTGGAGACAAGAAGACCCTTACCCCTTAGTGTCCTCTGTAATCCAGATCCCTATCTAACCTATCTTTTATATGTCTGAGCACTTTGTATCTGCAATTTTATCTTTTTGATGAATTAATAAAAGCATCTTTATGAAAAAGCAGTTAAACTTGTGCTCTAAATCATTGGGAAAAAACTCTCCATAACCTAAGTCAGTATGTTTAATGCAACCTGGTATATCGTTGTGTGTGACACAGCGATACCTATGTTGTGGACGACTTCGCCCATTCACAGCAATGAGCAGGTATAGTTCGCTGGGTTGGTCGAACGATACCTGCTCACTACATCGTTGGCGAGTTGTCCACGATATCTAGACGTGCGGCATCTCACCAACGATGTCAAAACGATGTCAGGAACAACTGTGCGCCCACAAGATCATTGCCAACATCGTTCCAACATCGTGCGTGTAACGGTACTTTTAAGTGCACCATCACACCGAGCACTTAATCCCTTATTTTCATTTAAATGCTAATCACACTGAAATTACGCAACAATAAAAATAAAGGTGCTGATTAATTTACATTTTGAAGACCTGCATGTCCATAAATGTAGTTTTGAGGGATTGATTTTAGTGACTCTTTAAAGGTTGGCCCTTGGAAGGAGGAGGGAGCGTTATCATTTTTGAAGAAGACTGTGTATGCAATTTGCATAAGCCATTATTGGCCCAGAGCAACAGAGGTCAGAGCTCAAACATGCTAAAACAAAGCATGGAAGGTTAGCTGCATAGGAAATATTTATTGATTTCACATGTTAATTGTTTATCTGTTACTGTGAACCAATCAGAGTCCAATAGAGAAGGCTAGTCTGTCCTAATTACAGTGGAACATGAACAGTTTTTACTTCATAACAATTCAAGTAAGAAGCATGTTCAACTTTACACAAGGCAAGTGACCTCTAGTAATTACAGTGAATCTACTACAATACTAAAACCACAAGAAAACTAATACAGCATTTAAAGAACTACTGGAATCCTAAGGAAAAATGCCAGTCTACATCACAGAAGTCTTATGACTCTACACTCCTTGATAGGCTAAAAAAGGGAAACCAGTTATGTCAACCATGATGTTCTTTTGGTAGAAGTGATTGCTGAGAAGTCTTATTGGCAAAACATGTAGAAGGAGAACTTCTTTGTTCCCAGACTCACATTTCAGCACCAGCAAGTCCAGTGACTTGTCTCCAATGTCCACCACACAGTTAGTGACAGTATCAGTATACACCCTTATAAAGTCCACCAGACTTACTAGAATTAGGAGGAAGAGCTTCCTCAGACAGGAATATAAAAGTATGCTAATACAGTGGCATTATGGGGGGGGGGGGTAAATAAATAAAAACGGAGATCCTCATAGCCTCTGCTCAGTACAGCAGCAGGACAGGCCCGTTATAAACAATCAGTACATCTCCTTTATATCAGAGTACAATGGTGGTGCCTGCTGAAGGTATGGTCTCAACTGGGAAGTGAATTTTTCCAGTTCTTATACCGCTACATATCCCTAAGAGCAGTAGAGCAGGTGGTTGACTATTGTTATTGCGATGGAGAACTCAAGGAACTTTAGTCCTGGAGAATGTAATGGACCACTCAGGTTTACTCCCATTTGCTGATATAGTAAAAAGAGATTCACTTCCTAACACCCTATTTTAACAATTCCTTCAACTGTGCCACTTCCTGAGCTCCATCGCCATTTTTTCCTTACCATGTCCTTCACTTCACTGTCTATTGTTCTGTGTGCCTTTGCCATACACCTTTACTGCCCCATCCCCCCTCATTCACATAAGCCCCACTCTCATTCCCTCTACTTTATTGAGCTCCCATACTCTCTTCAACGTACTGAATAATCTCAGACCATATTGCAGGGCATTACATCAGAAACAGTCACAATAAGTATCTGCCTTTTCTCTTTTTACTGCTGCTTCTGTTAGGTGATCTCTCTCCAAATCCTGGTCCACCCTCCACCAACTTCAACCCCTCTCCCACCTCACATACAAACCCCACTAACATTATTAACATTCCTTGCACACCTTCATCTCCCTCTTAATTGTGCTCTCTAGAATCCATGGTCTATATGCAACAAACTTCCCTTCATCCACAGCTCCTTTCTTACTAACTCTTAATTTCCTGGCCCTCACATCCAGGATTCAGACACTGTTTCACCTGCTGGTATTTCGCATGGCGGCTTACAATTCCTTCATTCCCCGAGACCTGGCAACAGACATGGTGGGGGAGTTGGCTTACTCCTGTCCTCCAGCCCCATCCCTCTCACTCCCCTCTATTGAGGTCCACACAATTAGACTCTTCCATCCCCTACCCCTCAGAGTAGCAGTGGTATACCGCTCCCCCAGGGTCACCCACCCAGTTCCTCGACAATTTCTCCACACGGCTGCCGCATTTCATGTCCTCAGAATTACAAACTCTTATTGTGGGAGACTTTAACATCCCTATAAACAGCCCCCATCTCCTCATCTGCATCCCAGCTCCTATCTCTAACCACCTCTCTTGGCCTCTCACAGCTCTCAACCACTGAGACACACAAAGATGGAAACACCCTTGACCTGATCTTTGTCCGACTCTGCTCAACCTCCTCCTTAGATAATTCACCTCTTCCTCTCTCTGATCACAACATTCTCTCCTTCACACTCACAAACCCTCACCCACCCCAACACAGTCCAACCTATCGCACATTCAGAAATCTACAGGCCATTAACACTCATACATTCACAGACTCTCTACACTCATCACTGTCCCCAATCTCCTCATTCTTCTGTCCCAACCTGGCAGTAAACCACTTAAATGACTCTCTTAGAAGCACCCTTGACCAAGTAGCGCCCTTCACCCCTGAACCTCCAAACAGAGTTAAACAGCCCTGGCTCACATCACAAACTCGATTCCTCCAGCGATGCTCTAGTAGTGCTGAACATCTATGGAAGAAAAGCCGCACTCCAGAACACTTCATTCACTATAAATTCATGCTGAGAACTTACAACTCTGTCCTTCACCTCGCCAAACAATCTTACTTCACCACCCTGATCTCCTCATTATCCAACGACCCAAATAAACTGACACCTTTCATTCTCTCCTCAGTCCTAAAGTGCAGGCCCCTATCACTTACCGCTGTGCTAATGACCTGGCTTCTTACTTCACAGAGAAAATAGAAAACATCCGTCAGGAAATCAACTCCCAACCTCAAAATTGCTGTTACCCTCCCATCTCTCCCCACTTTTAACCCAGTCACAGAAGAAGTCTCCAGGCTCCTCTCTTCCTCTTATCCCACCACATGCACTGCTGATCTCATCCCCTCACACCTACTCCAGTCTCTCTCTCCGGTGGTCAGCCCTCACCTAGCCAAAATCTTCAATCCCTCCCTCTCTTCTGGCATCTTCCCCGCCTCCTTCAAACACTCAATCATTACTCAATTATTAAAGAAAACTTCTCTAGACCTATCATGCACAAATAACTACAGAACAATTTCCAATCTCCCCTTTATCTTTAAACTCCTGGAGCGCCTGGTCTACTCTCACCTCAACCTTTACCTCTCCACTCACTCTCTTCTAGACACATTACAGTCTGGTTTCCACCCCCTACATTTTACAGAAACTGCTTTCACCAAAGTGACCAACGACCTGATAGCAAAATGTAATTGTGACTACTCTCTACTTATCCTTCTTGATTTCTCTGCAGCCTTCGACACAGTTGACCACCATCTCCTACTCTCCATGCTGCACTCCATCGGCATCAAGGACACAGCTCTCTCTTGGTTCTCTTCCTATCTTTCTGACCACTCTTTCAGTGCACCATTTGCTGGCTCCACTTCCTCCCCTCTCCCTCTTACTATTGGGGTCCCTCGGGTTCAGTCCTTGGACCTCTTCTCTCTCTCTCTCTACACAGCCTTAATTGGACAGACCATCAGCAGGTTTGGCTTTCAGTACCATCTTTATGCTGATGACACACAACTATACACTTCTTCCCATTACCTTACTCCCGGCTCTAATAAAGAACACCAATGACTGTCTAACCGCAGTTTCCAATACCATGTCCGCTATCTGAAACTTAACCTCTCCAAAACTGAACTCCTTTTGCTCCCGCCCTCCACTAACCTCCCTAAATATAACATAACATAACATATCTCTCTCACCACAATAACGCCTAGTCAGCAAGCTTGCTGTCTGGGTGTTATGTTTGACTCAGATCTTTCCTTCACCCCATATATACAATCTCTTGCCCGCTCTTGCCGTTTGCACCTGAAGAACATCTCCAGAATTTGCCCCTTTCTCACCTTAGAAAGCACAAAAACCCTCACTGTGGCCCTGATTCACTCCCGCCTTGACTATTGTAATGCTCTTCTAATTGGCCTTCCCTGCAGCAGCCAGGATCACCTATCTAGCTAACAGATACTTGGACGCCTCTGCTCTATGCCAATCACTGGCTGCCTATACACTATAAGATCCAATTCAAACTGCTTGTTCTCACCCACAAAGCTCTTCACAGTGCAGCACCCCCCTACATCTCCTCCCTCATCTCTGTCTATCACGCTACCTGTTCTCTTCGCTCTGGAAGTGACCTTAGACTCACTTCTGCACTAATCCGAACCTCCCACTCCCGGCTCCAACACTTCTCCTGAGCAGCACCAATTCTCTGGAATGCTCTACCACAAGAAATTAGGTGTATCCACAACTAAGGCTGGTTTCACACTGCAGTTTTTTCAATGATCAGGTTTGTGTGCCAAAACAAGGAGAGGAACTTGCAGAGAAAAAACTATAATTAAAAGATAGACACCTGTCTTGAGTTTTGGAGACACTCCTGGTTTTGACACACAAACTGGATGGAACCTGATTAGCTGCAGTGTGAAACCAGCCTTACATAGTTTCAGGCAAGCTCTAAAAACACATCTTTTTAGGGCGGCCTATCACGATTCCTAGTCAAGAGTCATCTAGACATAGCCTATCCGCTCCACCAGTCAAGTGGATCACAAATAATGTTTAGTGGCCACTTATGCTGCTCCTTTCTGATCCCCATCTCCTTAAGTTGACTATACCATCACTGTAAATAAGCACCTGCACCTCATTGTTAGATTGTAAGCTCTTATGAGCAGGGCTGTCATTATTTTGCTCTAATTATTGTATTATGCTTTGTATTGTATTGTTTTTTTTGTATTGTATCTTATTTTTGATAACTGCTTATTATGATTGTTAAATATGATCTTCTGTATTGTAAAGTGCTGAGGAATATGTTGGCGCTATGTAAATAAAGATTATTCTCTCTGTTGAGGAGTTCACCAATGATGATTCGCTGCATAAATTTTTTTAAATCTGAATATGCTAAATGGCATGGCTATAATCTATAAAGCTCGTTAACCTCGAGGGGTAATTCAAAAGTTCCATTCATGAGAAAGTGGGAAACACACCTTTCCTTTTCAGCCTCGTTAGAGGAGTGACACTCTGCAACTAGACGTACATTGCTCTTCTCCTCTTGTATTAACCATCTAGAGCAGGCAAAGAATCTTCAACTTGACTGGTACCTCACTCCTGAGGGGATGTCAAGGTTCAGAAAGACTGGGTCCCCCCTGTCGCCCTTGTGCTGGATGGGCTGTCTGTAAAAGGGGCACAGCGAGACATCTGTGGTGGGACTGTCCCAAAATACAGGACTTCTGAATCCTTAGACAAATCATAGGTATACCTTTATAATTGGAAGGTCCTTTGGCTCTGTTGGGTATTGGTCTAGCAGTGTTTCCAAAACTCCAGTCCTCACGGCCCCCAACAGGTCATGTTTTCAGGATCTCCTCATCATTGAACAGGTATGGGAATCTTTACTAAGGCATCACTTGTGGCCTGGAGTTTGGGAAACACTGGACTCTAGAGGAATTTCCTCCCACTCTTAGGTCGATTATTACCAACACCTTAATTGCTGCCCGTCAATGCATTGCAAAGCATTGGAACTCCTCTTCAACCCCAACACAAGAAAAACTGACTGCCCGCATTAACCAACATTTCCAACATGAACTGATTTTGTCCCATGATCTGCCCCGGAAAACTAAGGTACTTAATTGGTGGGACCGCTGGGTCGATTTGCAGTTTAAAGTAATCTCAACTCCTTTCTGAGGGGTTATCTGGTGACATGATCCCCATCACTGTCGTTCAACAGTCATACTCGGTACGAAGATACATCCCTGTCTCTCCTTTGGTCTATTGATTCATATAATTTTACTGGTCAATGATTTCCTGTAACCCCCCTCCCTTCCTTTGTTTGCCTCCTTTCCCCTATCATTGTTATGCTGATGTTCTTCCTCTTGTTTGTCTCCTAGACACCTTTCAGTGAGGTTTCTTCACTATAAGGGTACCTTTACACATCGCAACATTGCATGCAATTTCACTTGCAACTTACTGGTTGCAGTGAAATCATGGACACATTGTTCTATTTTGTGGCCGTGTACAAATGGAACAATGTGTCCATGATTTCACTGCAACCAGTAAGTTGCAAGTGAAACTGCATGCAATGTTGCGATGTGTAAAGGTACCCCAAGTCTAGTATATCCCTCGCCCTTTGTTGAACAGCTATCCACAGTTGTTTAACAACCCCACATTCCCAGATACAGTGCACCAGGTCTGCCTTTGGGGCAATGAGTCAGTCTGTCTGGTCGATCGTGTCTGGGTGGTAGGTTGAATCCCAGTATGGCCCTATGGAGAAGACTAAAATGTGTATCTCTCCCACCTCTCATCCACTACGTTGTCGCGCAATTGTTTCCACCCTGCCAGGATTTTATCCCCATCTCCGGGTCACAAAGCAGTCTATCCCATCCCTCAAATAACTTCTGCTTCCCTCTCGGAAGTAGATGGTCGCTCAGAACCTGATATATTGTCGATATGTTAGTTATCGATAAGTCCAGTGCCAACAATGAGTCCAAGTCATTCCTGACATTCTGTGCCATCATTATGTGGTTCCATCAAAAAAAACAAAAAAAACATTTTATTACACCAGTTAAATTTCTAATACAAGTGATGGCAATTTTAATTTTCATGTCTCCTTAGGGGACCTACACCTATCGTCTGATCAATTATACTACAGGGTGGGCCATTTATATGGATGCACCTGAATAAAATGGGAATGGTTGGTGATATCAACTTCCTGTTTGTGACACATTAGTATATGGGAGGGGGAAAACTTTTCCAGATAGGTGGTGACCATGGTGGCCATTTTTGATCCAACTTTTTTTCAATAGGAAGAGGGTCATGCGATACATCAAACCCTATTGAGAATTTCATAAGAAAAACAATGGTGTGCTTGCTTTTAATTTAACTATTGTTTCCTGAGTTATTAATAAGTTTATGACCACTTATAAAATGTGTTCAAAGTGCTGCCCATTATGTTGGATTGTCAATGCAACCCTCTTCTCCCACTCTTGACACACTGATAGCAACACTGCAGAAGAAATAGTAGCACAGGCTTCCAGTATCCGTTGTTTCAGATGCTGCACATCTCATATCTTCACAGATTAGACAATTGCCTTCAGATGACTGATGAGGCAAACTTTTTTGTGAATGGTGAAGTTAAACAAAACCACCGCTATTGGTCTAACACTAACCCACAGTGGATAGATCCCACCAAGACTGTTGGAACACAAAAATTGATGGTATGGTGTGATATATGGCGTACAAAGATAGTGGGGCCATTCTTCATTAATGGAATTCTCAATGCCACTGAATATCTGAATCATGTAGTAATTTCAGATATCCAGTGGCATTGAGGTTTCCATTGATGAAGATAGGCCAAAAACAAAGTTGGATCCAAAATGGCCACCATGGTCACCACCCATCTGGAAAAGTTTTCCCCTCCCATATACTAATGTGCCACAAACAGGAAGTTGATATCACCAACCATTCCCATTTTATTTAGGTGCATCCATATAAATGGCCCACGCTGTATATACCACAGTACTGCTGCGTATGACAGAAATCTTGGCCTCTTGTGGAGCTCAGTCTATAACCGAGATTCACATAAAGATCTAGGTGAACTAGGTGACAGCAATAGGCTGTTTTAGTAATATCAGTACCCTGCAGGGTCCAGTGTGTGCTGGCGCAGGCAATAAGAAAAGGATAGCAGAGTTTACATGGTTAACAGCTGCAGTCTGAATGCTGCTCCAGTCATGGCTCTTAAAGACAGATCTTGGCTCTGTAATGGTGGGTTTACACGTCCCAACGTCGGTCCGATATTGTATCCACGACGCGGGAGCGCGCTTTTTCTGGGCAGAATTCCAACATCACATAGGAGATGTTACACAGCGCGATATCGGCATACAACGTCTCTATGTCGTCTACGCCCCTCTTGTACGGCCGACCCAGGATCGACTATTTAACATGGAGAGGATAGGGGACGTTGTACTGCACATCGTAGTTGGGCGTTTACACAGCACGATCCGGCTCCAACCTCCATCCAATATCGGCCCGTTGAATAGCACGCTCATTCGATCCCCGATATCGGTTTCACATGGTTCGTACATCGTATTGGTAATTTATACCATACAACGCACGAACCCATATCAGGTCCAACGCACGAACCACGTGACTTTTGGTCGGAGTTGGACGCCGATATCGGAACGTGTAAACACACCATCATACAACTAGTACTTGAGGAATCTCAGCCCGAGCCCACGTAACACCTGTGGAACCCTCACCAGGACGTTCATTTATGTCTTAATGCAAAAAGGAGTTAAAGGGGGAGTCCAGGCTTGGGGTGCAAGTCTGCAGTCACTATATTGTGCTGGGTGCGGTCACGATTCTCCAATGACGGGCAGTCACGTGACTGCAAGTATGTGATTTGCATAGTTATGGCCACATTGATGATAGATGTACCCGGCCTTCCTCAATTCCTTGTGCTGTGCGAGGCCACACATCCTGTCTGCACGTGACCCCATGCATGCAAAATAGCATACTTGTAGTTACAATCGCCTGCTTCTGGCGCTAAACATCTTGACACTGGGGCACTGATTATTTGCAAATTTGCAGCCAGAATGTCTGCAGACTCATACTCCAAGTAAAGACAACCCTTTTAAAGAGGATCTTTCACTGGATTTTCTACATTAAACCAAGTACCTTCTCCAGTTACCGCTGTTCCACTAATTCTATGACAGTCTTTCCTTTGAGCCCCCCCGGTCTAAAGTTATGCTCCCCAGTTTGAAAGAGCGTCTAGCATGGAAATTTTCACCTCTATGTAATTGTTACCCAGATATCACTATACTGCATGTGGAGGAGCAACCTCAGCTCCTGACTAGAGGTGTGTTTTGGAGTCTGGGTGTAAACATCACTACTAGTCATTTACACCCAGTCTCCACGAAGCATGCTCACATCGCCCTGCCCCAAGTCTCAACATGCCCCCCCCCCTCTCCCCAGTCTCCAATATGACCACTCACCCACATTCACCTATGTAAACTATGAAATGCACTGAGTGGTCATCTTCTGTATGGAACACTGTGCCAAATCCGCAGCTGTTTGAAGATGACCGCTGAGTGGACTGTGCTGCGGGTGTGCGAGCTCACCGTCTCTGTACCCACGCTGTCTCAGAGTCTGATGAGATCCTCACTGCACAGCCGTCCCCCCTGTGAAGCAGAATGAGCTGCTCTGTGCAGTGATTTAGAGCAGCTCATTCTCCTTCACAGGGGGGACGGCTGTGCAGTGAGGATCTCACCAGACTTGGAGACAGCAGGGGCACAGAGAAGGATGTAAGCTCAGCAGCACACAGTGCACTCAGTGGTCATCTCCCTCACACAGCTGCGGATTCGGCAGTGTTCCATACAGAAGGAGATTACTGCTCAATGAGATTCAGAGTTTACACAGGTGAATGGGGGAGGGGGGGTTTGAGGTTCAGGGATTTAGGCATGCTGAGACTTGAGGGAAGGGAGGGCTTGTTGGTGCCTGGGTGTAAACAAGTAGTCATGTTTACACCCAGGCTCTAAAACAAGCACACCTCTGGTCGAAGGTTCCCCATATGCAGGATAGTGATGTCTAGATAACAATGCACACATATTAATTGTGCAAAATAAAAAGCCCTGACAACCCCTTTAAGTGGTAAGATTCCTGCAGGCATTTGAAAACAAGTTAAGCACATGTGGCTCAATCTCATTTACAGTACTATAGATAGCATTTCAAAAGTGTCAGCCTTGTCTTTGCCAAGGAATAGTACTGAATTTTTCTCACAACAATAAAATCTGTTGTCTGAACATACCCTTAATCCAGTCTTTAAAATCTATCCCTGGCTAATTGTATACACAAGTGAAAAGAAGCAGAACACTTCCAATAAATATTTGGAGTGGTGGTGACAGTCCAGCACTTTTATTTATAAAAACATATATATTAATACATTTCAACATTGGTGGTATGTGTAGGCTTAAAAAAAAAAAAAAAAAAAAAAAATTAATTGTTTTAGTATTTTTTTCTTTTAGTTGGATGTTTCTAATATTTCATAAGTTTGACATACATCAGGATAATGTAAAAACTCCATATTTTTAGTGTTGGCTACTCATTTTTGAAGACTTCTGCAATTCGCCCTGTATTGCTCAGTATCAGGTTCTAGGCCAAGTTCTGAGTGATGGCAACGCCTAGGGTTTTGTTTGTACACCTTTTTGAGAATTGACCACAGGGGGATTGATATCTGGAGAGCGTCCTGGCCAAGCGACCAAAATTTCAAGGTTGCTACCATTGAGATACCTCATTATTACTTTTGCCTTGTGACAAAGGTGCTCAATCTTGCTTGAAAAAGCACAGATCAGCACCATATTGCTTCTTGATAGTTGGGAGAACTTGCTCTTGGAACTTTGTTCATGGCAGACTTTTTAGACAAAATTGTAAGAGTGAGCCCGCTTCCTTGTTAAAAAAAAAAAAAAAAAAAGAGAAACATCTCACATGAATGGCCTCAGGATGCTTTACTGTTGGCATGACACAGGACTCGTAGTTAGCGCTCACTATTTATTGTCTGGACAATCATTCTTCCAGATGTCCCAAACAGTGTGAAGGAGAAATTAAAATTTCCTCCAATCCTCTTCAGTCTAATCCCTGTACTTCCTGCAGAATATCAGTTTTCCCTCATTTTACTTGGAGAAGTAGCTTCTTTGCTGACCTCCTTGACATCAGACCAGCATCCAAAGTCTGTGAATCTACACTCATTGTGAGGCAAACACTTGCCTGCTGTCATTCCAGAGCAAGCTCTGCACTAATGTTAAACCAATCTAATTGCCACATCCTTTTTAGGAGAGGTCCTGGACGTTTGGGGGCGTTCTGAAGACGCCTTCACTGTAACAACCTCTTTTGATGCTGCAATAAATTGTTAATTTCTGGACATCCTTACAAACAAAGTCCTTGAAAGCAAAGCAATGATGTCCCATCTTTCCTTGGAGATAACCACGTTTAACAGACGACTAAAATTATTTCAAGTACCAGTCACCTTTGAAAAGGAACCAGACTGCCCTTATAAAAACTCATTTAGAATGACAAAGTGATGTCAGATGACCATTCCAGTGATGTCATTTTCTTAGCAGAAATTGTAAATGGGGACAGATGTAAGGCCGCTTTAACATCAGCGTTTTTGCTTAATCGCGGAAGATCTGGCAGATTTACCGCATCTGCCGCATAACGGCCGACTTGCGGCAAGCCCTCATTCAGTCTCTATGGTATTTGCGGCAAGTGTGGTTTTTGCGATAATCCAGCACTTGCGGCAAGTAAAAAAACAAATGCAGCTAACCTCGCAAAACCGCACTTGTAGCACCTGCCGCAAGTCCCATAGAGAATGAATAGGGGCTTGCCACAAGTTGGCCGTTACACGGCAGATGCAGTAAATCTGCTGGCTCTGCCGCCATTCACCAAAATCGCTGATGTGAAAGATCCCTAAGCAGGTATAATTTAACCATCATGACATGTCAAGAAAACGTGCTGAGGACAAACAAACTTTTCACTGCAAGGAATGACTGCATTTTTTGCAACTTATCTATAGATAATACAAATTGACACTACAAAAACTAAAAGAAAATTGTCTTAAAACATTTGGCCAAGACTGTACAATGTCCATGCTCATTGGTGGTGAATGTGCTTTAATTATGATTTACTCAGACTCATTCTTCCTACTAGTCCAACTAAATTGCCAGGATCTACAGTAGAGCACACTAGCCCTTTCTGGAAATGATAAACCACTTGTATTATATTTGTGTAGTATGCTACAAGACTAGGATAACAGTAGGGCTAAAAGAGACGATTGTAAAAGGTTCCTCATTAACAGGTTTTGCTAATCTGTCATCCATTAATAACCTCACACTGTTCACTAATGTTGCTTTTGTATTAACATTTCCCACAATATAAAGTTCATTTTGCTTAATAGATCTTGGAATAAAAAATAATCTCCACAATGGATGTAATTTATAAAAACAAAAAAAAAAAAAAAAAAAAAAAAAACTCGTCTCTGTGCAGAGATAGCTGGGGCAAGTATATATAAGACTATGTACTGTGTAATGGACATGTGACTGTACCGGAACATGATCTGATCATACACAATCATAACACAGCTCCTGAGAAGGGGAGGAAATAAGAAGTATACAAATATTACAGCACAGGATCAAAATGATTTTTTTAAAGGTAGAAACACTGCTTAAAAACAGGGAGGGAAATGCTTTGCCTTCCAAAATGAATTAGCTATAATCCCAGTGCTGTATTGTCTGTATGCTTTTTTTGCCACCTCCCAGGAGATGTAGTATGATCAGACAACCATTACACAGTATATAGAAGGGACACGAATACAACCCCTGGAAAAAAATTATGGAATCACCTAGCTCGGAGGATGTCCATTCAGTTGTTTAATTTTGTAGAAAAAAAGCAGATCACAGACATTGCACAAAACTAAAGTCATTTCAAATGGCAACTCTCTGCCTTGAAGAAACACTCAAAGAAATCAAGATAAAAAATGTGGTAGTCAGTAAGGGCAATTTTTTTCAGACCAAGCAGAGGGAAAAAATAATGGAATCATGACGTACAAACACACAAGAGAACACCCAATACATCACTAGTATTTTGTTGCATCACCTCTGGCTTTTATAACAGCTTGCAGTCTCTGAGGCATGGACTTAATGAGTGAAACAGTACTCATCAATCTGGATCCAACTTTCTCTGATTGCTGTTGCCAGATCAGCTTTGCAGGTTGGAGCCTTGTCATGGACTATTTTTTTCAACTTCCACCAAAGATTTTCAATTGGATTGAGATCCGGACTATTTGCAAGCCATGACATTGACCTTATGTGTCTTCTTTGAAGGAATGCTTTCACAGTTTTTGCTCTACGGCAGGATGCATTATCATCTTGATAAATGATATCATCATCCCCAAACATCCTTTCAATTGATGGGATAAGAAAACTGTCCAAAACATCAATGTAAACTTGGGCATTTATTGAAGATCTAATGACAGTCATCTCCCCAGTGCCTTTACCTGACATTCAGCCCCATATCATCAATGACTGTGGAAATTTGCATGTTCTCTTCATGCAGTCATCTTTATAAATCTCATTGGAACGACACCAAACAAAAGTTCCAGCATCATCACTTTGCCCAAGGCAGATTTTTGATTCATCACTGAATATGACTTTCATCCAGTCATCCACAGTCTATGATTGCTTTTCCTTAGCCCATTGTAACCTTGTTTTTTTCTGTTTAGGTGTTAATGATAGCTTTTGTTTAGCTTTTCTGTATGTAAATCCCATTTCCTTTAGGCAGTTTCTTACAGTTTGGTCACAGAGACTCCAGTTTCTTTCCTCATTTGTTTTGTTGTGCATTTCCTGTTTTGGAGACAGATTGCTTTAAGTTTCCGGTCTTGATACTTTGATCTCTTCCTTGGTCTACCAGTATGTTTGCCTTTAGCAACCTTCCCATGTTGTTTGTATTTGGTCCAGATTTTAGACACAGCTGACTGAACAACCAACATCTTTTACAACATTGAGTGGCTTTTTATCCTCTTAAGAGTTTGATAATCCTCTCCTTTGTTTCAATTGACATCTCTTGTGTTGGAGCCATGATTCATGTCAGTCCACTTGGTGCAACAGCTCTCTAAGGCTGGCTTCACACTGCAGTTTTTCACTGATCAGTGTCCATCAGTGTTTGGGTGCCAAAACCAGGAGTGTCTCAAAACTCAGAACAGGTGTCAATCTTTCAATTATAGTTTTTTTCTGCAAGTTCCTCTCCTGGTTTTGGCACCCAAACACTGATGGACACTGATCAGTGAAAAACTGCAGTGTGAAGCCAGCCTAAGGTGCGATCACTCCTTTTTAGATGCAGACTAATGAGCAGATCTAATTTGGTGCAGGTGTTACGTTTTGGGAATGAAAATTTACAGGGCGATTCCATAACTTTTTCCACATAATTGAGTGATTCCATATTTTTTTTTACCTCTGCTTGATCTGAAAAAAAGGTACCCTTACTGACTACCACATTTTTTATCTTGATTTCTTTTAGCGTTTCTTAAAGCCATAAAGTTGCCATTTGAAAGGACTAGTTTTGTGCCATGTCTGTGATCTGCTTTTTTTCTACAACATTAAACAACTGAATGGACATCTTCCGAGTCAGGTGATTCCATAATTTTTGCCAGGGGTTGTAGAAGATTTAAAAAACAAAAAGCGTTCCAGTGCTGAGATAATTACTTTCAATTGTAAAAATGTTATTCCAAGATCAATTGATTAAAATTAATGGAAAAAAATAGTAAATTCAGAATGAGGAACATTAAAATTTTTAAGATTCCTGCTAAAGGAAGACTTGGGATATTTAATAGAGGTTTTCACTGCTAGTTTAACCCCTTTACATATGACCCAACTCTTCATAATAATAATTTTCCTAATATAATTGTATGTTTGTGTGGCTGCTTTATTAATCTGTTGTGATGCTGCAAGGCCATTTCCAATCTGGGAATTGGAATTGGAGAAACGTAGCTGGGTACGTCACTAATGGGGCTGCCTCTGAGTGACAGCAGTCTGGGCACACATGTCCAGATGAGACTTCACTCCTCTCTGCCTCCATCCTGCCAACGATTAGAGGTGCCATCCTTTCAGCAGACAAGTGCTGTGGTGTGCTGCTTGTTATTAGAAAGTATATCACACTGCTTGACAGCAGATAGCACAGAACACTAAAGCTTCAGTAGAGCAAGTCTGTACCACACATGACTAAGCTCAGATCAGGCTTCAACCTAGTCTCCCTCAACTGTACTGAAGCTTTGATGTGCCATGCCTCCTGCTGTCAAACCTTGTCATATGATTTCAAAGAACAAGCTGCACATCACAGTACATGTCAGCTGAAGGTACAGCACTTCTAATCATTGGCAGGATGGAGGCAGAGGGGAGTGAATTCTGATTTGGACATGTGACTGCTGTCACTCACAGTGACGTACCCTGCTCAGTTTGTCCCTTCCGGTCTCTGGACTGGAAGTAACCTTGCTGCATCACAACAGAGTAATAAAGCAGCCACACAGACACAGGCTTACAAAAGCAGGGCATTTATATTAGGAAAAAAATAATTCAAGAGTTAATATGAGGAATGGGTTAAATTAGCAGTGAAAACCATTTAAGTAATAAATGGTGAGGTAGCAAAATACAAGCGAAGTGAAAAACGACGCACCAGCGATCTCTGCACATAGTTATCGTTGGTGCGTAGTTATGTGTGACTGGGCCTTTAGTCAAGATAGTAGTGATGTGAGCTTTACTAGTGTTTTGCATTGATGTCTTTATCAGGTACTTCACCTAAATCCACAAAAAAAAAAAAAGTTTGAGATGTCCCCCTGAGCCACTGCATAAGAAAAGGCAAACAGTCCAAAGTATGAAACTTTGGGCTCAGCTTGCCCTTTTTCAGGTGGCTATATTCACCTAAATGTAGCTGTACTTCAGTTCCTCCACAGTGCGCAAGGCAGGGTATCCACACTAAGAAACGACTGAATGGATTGCAGTGGTTAAATCCCCTTCAATCTCAGAATGGGTGAAGGCCTTAGTGGTCAGACACCAAAGAGGATAAAGTATGGCTTATCCTAAGGGTATGTGCTCAAGGTCCGGAGGAGCTGCGTGTTGGACTCCTCCGGACCTGAGTGAAGCCGCGGCTGGCCGCAGGGAGACTGCAGCCGCCCTGTACTCACCGTGTGCGGCGGGTGCGGGGCGGCTTCTCCCTGCTGTCACCCAATGGCAGCTGCTTCAGATTCCGCAGCATGAAATCAACATGCTGCGGAGTAGCGGACTGCCGGCAACCCGCACCGCAGTTCCAAACACGCTGCGGTCAGGTTAAGCATAGTGAGGATGGGATTTCTTACAATCCCATCCACTATTCTTATACTGTACTACGCAGCGTTTTGGACGCAGCAGCAAGACGCTGCGTCCAAAATGCTGCATATACTGATCGTGTGCACGCACCCTAATATGCAATTTTTTATTAGATAGGAAGACACCATTATACATAAAGGGCCAGATTCATAAAGATTGGCATGGTTTATGCTGGCCTTCCTGAGTATAAATGTCTGCTGGAGTCAGACGCTCCCAATTCAGGAGAGTGAAAGGAGTGGCATGCACCTGTGTGCACCTTGCCACAAACTCCAGTCCCCACTGAAGATCTGTGGCATAACGAACACCACCGCTTGTTTGAACTTGACAAGCAGCGGACAACACGGGCCCATCTCAGCTCTGACCACTTTTTTGTAGCTAGGCAAAAATTGTAAGAGAACGGCAAAAGTCACAATTTTAGAGCAACGTTAAGTTAAATCAAAATTACACAACTTTTCAAAAGCTATTTCAGCCCTAATACTGGTGAAAAGCTTTGATGAATTGTGTCCAAAAGGTTTTGAAGTAGCAATGTCCAACTATGAAATCAATAACTAGATAGGATTAAATCCATGGCCCTAAAGAAGCCCCTCGAGCAATCAGACTTCGGACGCAAATTATAGATGGGAAAGTGATAATACAATATCTGAAGCTAATCACGTCTTACCATTCAGGGCATCTTATGTTAGCGGGAAAAACCCTATGGTAATAAATTCTAGTTATTCTAAACACTATCAAAATGGCCATAAAGGGAAATCACAGATTTAGTCTCACCACTAGATTTTTTATGAAAACTTTAAAAACTGAATTGCCTTAAGGGATTATTCAATTCAATTAAAGGATGAGGAGGGTGAACAGGAGGAATAATTGGGGCTCTATCCAAAACATTATGTGAAGCATATGAAGGGAGTATATAAAGCACACTAAGGGAAACACTACGAAATAGACATTGTAGAAGTCACCGTCCAATGGATAAAAAGCTTACAATTGTTTCTGAGTGGTTCATTTTAATATGTACTAAATGCTAATATTTTTCTACATTTTTTAAATTTGTAATATATAAATGTATTTTATATGACTGGCAAAATAAAACACACCTGAACTTCAGACTTAAATTAAAGCTGTATAATACTAGCAAGAGGAGCCTTGTTTTTTATTATAATGGGAATCAATTGGTTTCTGTTCAAGGTGTCATTGTTTTAAAAGAGAAAGCAGCAAGCTGCACTTTTCTTTCACAATGAAGATTGTCAGAACTTGAGACAGAACCTCCAAGGTTAAGTGTAACCCTAGCTCAGGACCCCAGTTTATTGTGATATGCAGGTGGACTGCATTACTGCTGTTCTCTATTATTGCAGAAACAGAGGCCAAAGCTTTTTATATTCACAGGATGAGGACTTATACAATGTAATAGGAGATAACTCACCATCTGCATACACACAAGAAGCATTAAAATGTAACAAAAAAGCAATGCAAAATTAAATCTTCATAAAACAAAAAAACAACATGATTTCATATAACATTTTTCTTCTTTTTGATTAAAAAGTGCTTTGCATGAACAGATATAATGGCACATTCACAAGGGGTGGTGATGGTACAAGCGAGAGCCAGACATACACAACATTAGAAGTGTCTTACACTCTCTCACCTGCACCATCACAGCCATGAGTGAATAAGCAGAAGGGTACAGGTAAAGATATGTCTACATAAAGAATGCATTAGAGAACTTTTGACAATGCCCTTAAAACAGTATTGGTTGTTGTGCAGTCCTAACCTTATGGCTTACATTTCCATTCAGTGTTCAGAGAGGCACCAATGTCAATAAATTATGTCAATAATGGTTGGCAGTGCTGCTAATGTTTTCATAAAGATGTTAAAATGTTTAATAAAAAAAGGTTGAGTTTTGTGGTTTTTTTGTATACCGAGTGAGTGGAGGGCACTGCAGTAATAATACTTCCTAGATGCCTTCAGAAGACTTACCATTAGGTTCTGTTTACATGAGCATGTGATTTCTGCCATAAATGGAAGAGACAACAAAATACCAGATCTAAAGAATGACTCCTCATGGAGTTTATTAGGTCATAGTGTCCTTCACTGGCTTGGAAAAGACTAGTCTTGTTAAAAAACTTTATTCTGTGATGGCATCACCAACAAAAATGTGAAAATAGCCATGATAGGCAAACTAGTTAAGTTGATCACAAAACTGCTCTGAGTAGCTCAGCGCACATACAGCTGTCACTGCAGTTTATAGGATGCGAGCACAGACGTGTATGTGCAGGAGATTCTTTACTATGTGCACACAGATCTTATACTTAAGGACGCCTCCAGACATGCGAGTGCTGCTATGCGTTTCTACTGGTATGTCCATATGAGTATTAGCATTAATACAGATTTGGGAAGATTTTATCAGATTTTTTAAAGATTTTATCAGATTTTTTTAAAGCACCACTAGCATTTTGGTTTTATTTCAGCACGGCAATGGTGCTTTAAAGCTAAGCCCCCTACCCCTATCTTATACTCCCTTTCCAACACCTTTCCCTTATACTCACCTTTCCAGCATTCTCAACAGAAGCCTATGAGAGCCAGAACCAGACCAGAATTAGACTCTCAGACTTATATGGAGATGTGACCGCTGGACTGCTCAGTCACAAATCCCCAGAGACTGACCAGAGCACTGCTGGAAATGGATGTAAAAGCTGGAGAGTGAGCATGAGACAGAGGACTTACATTTAAAGCACTACTCCAACACGGAAATAGAAAAAAAAAAAATACAGAGTGGTGCCTTAAAGTATTTATTTGGTTCAGAAATTTTTTTTTTTTTTTTTTAAATACCTTTGAAGAACAGTCACATCCATGTATTATACAGCTGTATAAAAGTGATTGTCCACTATGGATAACCCCTGTCATACAATATAACATACAACTTGAAGTGAACTACAAAAAATACTAAAACGAATATTTTTTTTTGCAAAGTCGCTTTAAACTAAAAGCGAACCATCTAATGCTAAAAGGTGCGTTCACACACCTTTATTTGCTGCGTATTTTTACGCGATTGCTGTTGCAGTTTTTGTAGCCAAAACCAGGAGTGGAACAATCAGAGGAAAAGTCTAAAGGCCCCGTTACATGGCATGACACTGGAACGCTGTCGGCAACGATCTCGTGGGCGCACAGTTGTTTCAGATATAATTTTGACATAGTTTGTGAGATGCCGCACGTCTAGATATCGTGGACGACTCACCAACGATGTTGTGAGCAGGTATTGTTCGCACAACCCAGCAAACTATACCTGCTCATTGCTGTGAATGGGCGAAGTCGTAAACTACATAGTTATCGCGGTGTCAAGCAACGATAACTGATCGTTGATCGTGTGGTTAGAGAACATGTTCTCAAACCTGTGATCAGCGATCCAACAATTTATTGTTACAACTTGGCAAAGTCACACACAGGAAATCGTAATGATGTCGCAGGAACGACTCCAAACCTGTGACGTATCAGCGATGTCATTAACGATGTCGTGCCGTGTAACGGGGCCTTAATAGAAACAAGTGCTCCACTTCTGTATTTAATCACCCACTGCTTGTTTTAATCCGCCACTCCTGGTTTTGGCTACAAAAACTGCAAGAGCACTCGTGTAAAAGTACACAGCAAATACGCAATGTGTGAATGCACCCTAAGAATATGGCTACAATTACCTTCCAAACTGCATAGACTAGTGTGGAAATGACATTCGCTCTAAATACCCAAGTTGTTGCTGCTGGCAGTTATCGGTCTGTTATATGGAGTCTGGAGCAAGAAAAGCTAAGATATTTAAAAGCAAACCTGTTGTGTCCTTTATTGTTATTAAACCACCCCCAATGTTATTTAGATCATGCAGTGTTCATTAGTAACTTTTTTTTTCCAAAATCGTTGTATTCATCCCAAAAAAGCATTTTAGATACTTAAGATAGGTTCATTAGCTAGCTAGTCAAACAGTTATCTGGCCAATTATCAGATACGTCAATGAACTTGTAGCAATGCCGAATGCGCTCCATAAAGGACTTGTTTCACGACCATATGACCGTAATGCGCAGAGATAAGCCAGCTAAGGCTGGTTTCACACTGCAGTTTTTTCCCTGATCAGGTCCGATCAGGTTTGTGTGCCAAAACCAGGAGAGGAACCAGGAGAGGAACTTGTAGAGAAAAAGTATAATTGAAAGATTGATACGTGCTCTGAGTTTTGAAACTCCTGGTTTTGGCACACAAACTTGATCTAACCTGATCAGGGAAAAAACTGCAGTGTGAAACCAGTCAAAGGGTATGTGCACACTTTGGCGGGTGCACAGCGGGTTAGGGTCGGCGGCGGCTGGGCGGACCCGCCAGGAAGCTCTGCAGCCGTCCACCGGCTTCCTGGCGGGTATGTGCGGCGGGTGACGGGCGGGTGCCGGGCGGGTGCACAGCGGGTTAGCGGCGGCGGTTATGGAGCGGCTGGAAGCAGCACATGATTCTGCTTGCAGCCGCTGCAGAACCGGCCGGTTTATAGAACATGCACATTCGTTGCTAACCCACTGGGAACCCAGCGGGTTAGCAACAGATGAGCATGTGTAAACCGCCGGTGTGTGCACAGCGGGTGTTGGTTTCAATAGGTTTTAATGTTAATCCAAAAGCCGGTTTGGATTAACATAAATTTACATAAAACTTATGGAAACCGACTGGCGGTTTACACAGCTAAACCGACCCTAACCCGGCATATGTGCACATACCCTAAGGCCTCTTTCACATCAGCATTTTTTGCTGATTCGCAGCAGATCCGGCAGCTGTACCGCATCTGCCATGTAACGGCCGATTTGTGGCAAGCCCCCATTCATTCGCTACGGGAATTGCGGCAGGTGCGGTTTTTGCTGCGATCTGGAAAATCCAGCACTTGCAGAAAGTGAAAAAAAAAAAAAAAAAAAAAAAAGAAAACGCAGCTAACCACGGTTTTTTGACTTGCTGCAAGTGCCGGACTGCGGCAAAACCTGCACTTGCCGCAAGTTCCATAGAGGCTGAACGGGGGCTTGCCACAAGTCGGCCGTTACATGGCAGATGCAGTAAATCTGCCGCGAATCAGCGAACACCGCTGATAAATCATTAAGATCTATGTAGACTCAGCTGCATCTATTATAGTCACATGGTTGTGACATCACATCTCCTTTCAGCATTTTCTGAATTTTGACATTGCTACAAGTTCAGTTAACCAAACTGTTAACCAGCCGGATGACTGTTTGGTCAGTTAGTTAATTAAAATATAAAGGCAGGGCTGTGGAGTCAGTAATCCAAACCTCCAACTCAGACTGCTCAATTTCCCTGACTCTCTCATACATGGCTTATGTTTAAGTGATAAATTTACTGTAGTACAGTGGCAACATTAGGTTTTTAATCATTGTTCTAAAATAATTCAGAAGAATAATCAGCACATAAAATTGGTTACGGTACTTCAATGCAGTAAGTATAGATTTCTTTTAAGAGTGTTTCATGCTGAGTCCATCATCATAGATGCCAACTCTGACTCCACAGCCCTTTATGTAGGCATCCAAAATGTTTTTTGGGGATGAATACAACAATAAAAAAAAAAAAAATTAAAAAAAAAAATTAATTGTATTCATCCCCAAAAAGCATCTTGGATACCTACAAAGGGGTGGTTTAATAAGAAAATGACATGTCCTCAGTAAGTGTGGGGGGGAGGGGGGGGGGGCACATGACCACTTCTTTATGAAGACCAAGTTAAAATGCATGCATTGTGAGAGTTATGTGGGGAGAGATATGCCTAATCTCTCGGTCTATACCTCCAAATTGTAGTTAAAAAAAAAAAAACAAAAAAAAAAAACAGTTTAATATTAACTGGACAGATTTCTTTCAGAAATATGGTGAGCCACTTGAATCTAATCTACAATTTATAAGGTCTCTCTCTAAAATATAACAAGTTTACAACATTCTTTAAAATCGGGTACTCCCCATGGCTAAGTAATAATTAGTGGTGGTTGATCTTTGGAACCCTGGCTGAAAAATGTCAGCTGTCCCTTTCACTGCATTCTGTGGACTCCACATACTGTGCAGGAATCTGCCTCGCAGCTCAACTGAAGGGCATAGGGCAGTACTGTTGATCATAGCACAGCAAGAGGACAAGGAAACTGTGGTGCAGTAAAAATAATAACTATGGCTGCTTCAATTTTTTTTATTTTTTTTTTTATTAAGAAGGTAACCCTTTCACTCTTTTTACAAATGCCATAAGATTATCTTAAGAAAGCATCCGATTTTATTAAGAGCCCTGAACTATTATCTATTGGACATTAGTGCTACATTTCATACAGATGTCAAAGAAAAATCAAAATGCGACAAATACCTTTCAACGCTATGACTTTGCTGGCTGGATTCATGATTGCATTATCAGCAGATATTGGCCGTCGAATAGGATTGTTGGGGTCGTTCAGATCAATGATAACTACTTGGGCTTGCTCTCCAACTTTTTCTCTGATGCAGATGAACTTGTCAGACTCCATTGTAAGTGTACTAAAGCCAATATTAGCTGGGTTAATGCCCAGATTTTGGAGCTAAAGTAGAAATGGGAAAAATAAATAAATAAATAAATAAAAGAAAAAAAGTCAGGATTGGTAATGATGTAACATACTATCACAACTTGAAAGACAGAATATATATTTAATTAATTAACAAATTTACATATATAAAACCTTTAAAAGAAACTACTGAAGGTACAATAGATAAACAATTAATATACTAAACAGACAACACAAAGAGCAAACATAACAGAACTACTATAGACCATCATATGTATAATGGGCTTACACAGTTAGAGATGGACAGACCAGGACTTTGAAAGTTCTGTGTTCAGGCCAAACACAGTCTTTACCCCAAAAAAAAAACAAATCAGTGTTTGAGTTTGGGTGCTTTATGTACGAAAATTACGAGTGTGAGCATTGCTGTGCTCCGGTATGCTTGGTGCTCCACCCAGTGCGAGCTGCTTAGTGTTTGATCGGCTCAAACTAGTATTGGAAGTAGTGTGCACCAAAAACGAAAATGACAAAACCCCCATCCCCCGAAAGTCTGGCTGGACCCGCAGAACCTGAACTTCCAAGGGTCCTCTCAGCTCTACTCACAATGTCTGGCATATATTTTGATGGGCTGTCAGAGGGAGCTCCCTGCCCCTGTCTAACCACCTATATGCTGAAATCATTATCAAAGTGCCAAGTAGTAATGCTGAGGAAAGGCTGACCATACACAAGATTGTCAGATGACAGCCATCTCTCCTGAACAAAGCTTTCATGTTCTCTAAATGGTGAAAGAGCAAAAAAAAAAAGGCAGCCAGACACATATGGCAAGAGCCTATATCCTGGAAAAAAAAAAAAAGGTTGCGAGACTGGACTCAAAAACTTTAAAGGGCGCTCACAGGCTCTGCCTACTTCTGCCACGGAAGGTTAACAGGACCAATGATGGCACATCTACTGAGGACTGCTGGGTCACGTGCATGATCGGCTATTACCTGTAGACTGGATGTCACTGGTTATGTCCACCTTCCCATGATGTGGAAGTGGGCAGAATCCAAATATCCCTTGTATGTGAGTTATTTGTATCAACTCCCAGTGTCTACTGGGCTTTAAAATATTTCTGATGGTGACATCTCCGTAATCCACACGGCTTCCTCTGCACATTTTGGGTATGCACAAGAAACACCCTCAACATAAACTAGCACAATGAAATTTATGGATATTAAGGTTGTTTATTTTTACTGTATAGTACATAGAGTAGCATCCAGGAAACGCATACCACACGGGAGCCCATTGGCGACATATGGCCACTGTATGCTTATCAGTGTCCAAACTCAAGAGATCTAGAAACCTCTGATTTGTTCTGCAAACAGTATGAATGCACTGCTAGTAGCAGGTCATAACCAAAACTTGTAAAAAGGGCCATATGACGGAGGTTGGGTAACAAGGGGAGGGGGAGGGTAGGGGGCAGCTGTTACTTTTGTTATTGTTTATTGACTTTACACAAGTGTTGTATGTGCTATGCTACTATATGCAAAAAAATCTAATAAAAATTATTTACAAAAAAAAAAAAAAAAGGCCATAGCCCGCTCAGTATTACAGCTAATAAGGAAAGTACAGAAATATGTGGCACAGAACATAGAATAACACTGGCCTCTTGGTACAAGAAGTTATCATAGAGAATAGCACGTTCCTAAACTCAATATGTAGATATTTTGGATAACAATTGTGAGACAGTGCGGGGGATCATATGCGAGGGGCGCTATGTCTCCCCCAGAATGCGCACTGTCACGTATTGAGCCCGGTATAGGGTGTGAGAGAAAGGGACGGTCCGCTCCCTCCGCTCCGGGTCTTGCAAGGTCCCGGAAGTAGACACGGAGTTAAAAGCCTGGGCAGGAGGCAGGGCGGGGTTCCCTGGACAGAGAATTGTGCCTTAGCTGCAGGAGCAGCAGAGATATACACAGGAGAGGTCTAGAGTTCCAGAGGACCGTGTGCTAGACTAACACGGCCTAGCCCAGGAGGGCTGGGAGCTCGGCGTGACCTATAACGGAGGCCTTTGGCCTGAAGGATCCGGGGTACGTTATATGAACTGTGTCTTGTGTACCCGGCTGCGACCCGGATTCCGGCTGACTGTGCCATCGCTGTGTATACCAGCAATAAACACCGGGTCCTGTTTGAACCACTACCGGGCTCTACGTGTTTCCTGACTTGCAATCCAGGCGCTGCCCCACATATGGTGGAGAATGCGGACAAGCAGGCCGGCCTGGTGAAAGTGACTGTTTCATGAGGCCAATGAGCGGCGCCTAAAGTGAGAGGAGCAGCCGTCAGAATAGCCGCCAGTCTTGCGGGGTGCCCGGCCCTGCATGTCCCTACTTAAGCCGGCCACGCTACAGTTCAGGCCTGCCGCTGATATGGAGGAAATCCTAAGGCAGCTGGTACTTACCCAGCAGCGGCAGCAGGAACAGCAGCAGCGACATGAAGAGCAGCAGCTCCGACAGCAGGAGCAGCACCAGCGACAGCAGGAGCAGCAGCAGTTGCTACAACAGGAGCAGTTACGACAACAGCAGGAACAGCAGCAGCGACAGCAGGAGCAGCAGCTCCGACAGCAGGAGCAGCACCAGCGACAGCAGGAGCAGCAGCAGTTGCTACAACAGGAGCAGTTTCTACAACAGCAGAAAACGAATGAACTGCTCCTGCAGCAAATTGCGGCCTTACGAGACCCGCCAACAGCGCCTCCCCCGGAGCGGCGTGAGGCCCGGGACCGGGTCCGATCGGCCCTGCGGAAGCTGAGTCCAGAGGACGACGTAGAAGCCTTCCTCACCGTCTACGAGCGCACCGCAGAACGAGAAGGCCTCCCTTCCGCTCAGTGGGCTGAAGTGGTGGCGCCATTCCTGATGGGCGATGCCCAAAAGGCCTACACGGACCTCAGTTGGGAGGAAGCACAGGACTACGCCAGACTCAAAGGTGAGATCCTTGCTAGACTGGGGGTCAATACTTATGTCCGAGCCCAACGGGTGCATTCCTGGTCCTACGTGGAGTCCAAGCCGGCTCGCTCCCAGGCGTATGACTTGTTGCAGTTGGTGAAACGGTGGCTCCAGCCTGAGAGCTTAACTCCGGGACAGATGGTGGAAAGGGTGGTGGTCGACCGGCTGGTACGGACTTTGCCGGTTGCGATACAGCGTTGGGTGGGGCAAGGGGACCCGGGTACCTTGGACCAGGTGGTTAGCTTGCTAGAGCGATATACAGCCACCCAGGAGTTCATACGGGACTCTGCCCCACTGCGGCAGTTACGCCGGCCTCCGGAGCCGGCTAAAGGGGTACGTCCATTCCCAGGGGACTCTCCTAAAAACGTACCCGCTGAGAGGACACCCCAGGACGGGGCCGACAGGAGACCGGGCTCCCCAAGAAGGAGGTTCCGGCCCAGCACTGTCCCTACCACGTGGTGCTGGCGGTGCAATGGACACAGAGCGGAAGCTCTCTTGGACTCTGGCAGTTTGGTGACGCTGGTTTGGGCGTCCTTAATCCCCGGGTTGCAACTCACTGGGGAATTGATCGGGGTCCGGTGTATACACGGGGACCTACGCGAGTATCCAACCACGGAGGTGACTCTATCCACTTCATGTGGAGAGGTGACCCACGTGGTTGGAGTGGTAAACTCTCTACCCTACGGGACTGTGCTGGGAAGAGACTTACCATTGTTTTGGTCCTTATGGGGAAGGAGGAGTAACCCCTCCCTGATGCCCGGGAATCAGGGTGCTGAACCCGACGACCCTGAGACCGGGACACCTGCCGTAGGGGTCGCCAACATAGGGCTAGAGTGTCACCCCGATAGGTTCCCGGTAGACGTATTGGCAGGAGAGGTCGAGGAGACCCCACCGCTTCCAGAGTTGGAAGTATCCCGGGGAGCGTTTGGGACAGCCCAGCTACAGGACCCCACACTGACCAGGGCCCGAGAAAGGGTAACAGAAGTAAACGGGGTAGCTCAGCAGCCAGGGGCTGAGAATGTATTTCCACGCATGGTGATTAACCGGGAGTTACTTTATAGGGTGGACAAAGTCAGGGATGAGGTCGTGGACCAACTGGTAGTGCCGCAGCCACACCGCCGGGCAGTCCTAGAGATGGCCCACTCCCACCTGCTAGGGGGCCACCTTGGGGCTAAAAAAACGCAAGAACGCATCTTGCGGAGGTTCTTCTGGCCGGGCGTGTATGCGGACGTCCAGAGGTACTGCGACTCCTGCCCGGAATGTCAGCTGACCACACCCATTGCCACTTTCCGTAGTCCATTGGTACCTCTACCCGTTATAGAGGAACCTTTTGAACGGATCGCAATGGATTTGGTGGGGCCTATAGTGAAGTCAGCCCGAGGCCACCAACATATACTCGTGGTTGTCGACTACGCCACCCGGTACCCGGAGGCGATTCCGTTACGCCGCACCTCGGCGAAGATGATTGCCCGGGAGCTGTTTGCTATGTTCTGTCGCCTAGGACTACCTAAGGAAATCCTCACAGATCAGGGGACTCCTTTTATGTCCAAAGTGACCCGGGAACTGTGTAAACTGCTCAACATAAAACAGCTACGCACCTCGGTGTATCATCCCCAGACCGACGGATTAGTGGAGCGGTTTAATAAAACCCTGAAGTCCATGCTAAAAAAAGTGGTAGCAAAGGACGGAAAGGATTGGGACATGTTATTGCCCTATCTAATGTTCGCCATTCGGGAGGTACCGCAGTCGTCTACGGGGTTTTCCCCCTTTGAGCTGTTGTACGGCCGACATCCTAGAGGGCTCTTGGATGTTGCCAAAGAGACGTGGGAACAGGAACCCACACCCTATAGGAGTGTGATTGACCACGTGGCGAAAATGCAGGACCGGATCACGGCGGTCCGGCCTATTGTAAAAGAGCACCTAATGGATGCCCAAGGAGCGCAAAGCCGCAGGTATAATACACGGGCCACCGTTAGGACCTTTGAGGTGGGGGACCGGGTATTGGTCTTAGTGCCCACAACGGAAAGCAAATTATTGGCCAAATGGCAAGGGCCCTATGAAATCCGGGAAAAAGTAGGGGAGGTCAATTACAAGGTATACCAGCCCGGGAAAATGAAACCCGTGCAGCTATACCACGTAAATTTGCTTAAAGCATGGAAAGACCGAGAGTGCCTGCTTATGGAAGCGTCCGATGCACCCGGTGACCCTTCCCCTTCGGCCACCAGGGATACCGAAGGGGTAAAAATAAGTGACACCCTCACTAAGGCCCAACGACGGGAGGCTCGAAAGTTGGTACAGCAGAATCCCGATGTGTTCTCTGACCTGCCCGGGCGCACTTCGGTCATTCAACATGACATTGTCACTGAGCCCCGGGTTAAAGTGCGAGTGAAACCGTACCGGGTACCCGAGGCCAGACGGCAAGCCATCACGGCCGAAGTTAAACACATGCTTAAGTTAGGCGTGATAGAAGAATCCCGGAGTGAGTGGGCTAGTCCCATTGTGCTCATTCCAAAGCCGGACGGATCGTTGCGGTTCTGCAACGATTTCCGGAAGCTGAACGAAGTGTCTAAGTTTGATTTATATCCCATGCCCCGGGTGGACGAGTTGATTGAAAGACTGGGGCAAGCCCAGTACTTCACAACGCTCGATCTGACAAAAGGATACTGGCAGGTGCCGCTAACAGAGTCGGCCAGGGAAAAAAACCGCCTTTGTTACTCCGGAAGGTCTCTATCACTACGTCGTGTTGCCTTTTGGGTTGCATGGAGCCCCGGCCACATTTCAGCGGCTCATGGACATAGTGTTAGAACCTCATCGGAAGTACGCGTCCGCCTACCTAGATGACATCATCATCTTTAGTCCGGATTGGCACACCCACTTATCCCAGGTTCAGGCCGTGGTGGATTCGCTCAGGGCCGCAGGCCTGACGGCGAATCCAAAAAAATGTGCCATGGGGCTCGAGGAGGCCCGGTACCTGGGGTATGTGATTGGGCGAGGGGTTATCAAACCCCAAATAAACAAAATCGAGGCCATTCAAAATTGGCCCCGACCGGTGTCTACCAAACAGGTGAGGGCGTTCCTCGGCATTGTTGGGTACTACCGACGCTTCATACCCAATTTTGCTGGGCGAACGGCGGCCCTGTCCGACCTGTTAAAAGGGAAGAAGGCTGCTTTGGTGCGTTGGAATCCCCAAGCAGAGGCGGCCTTTCAATCCATGAAGTCGGCCTTGTGCGGACAGCCCGTCCTCCTCAGTCCTGACTTCACAAAGGCCTTCGTTGTACAAACAGACGCCTCGGAGGTGGGGCTGGGGGCTGTGCTGTCGCAAGAAGTGGACGGAATCGAGCATCCGGTCACTTACTTGAGCCGGAAATTGTCCCCGGCGGAAAAGAATTATAGCGTAGTGGAGAAGGAGTGCTTGGCCGTTAAATGGGCCTTGGAGTCCCTACGTTATTATTTGCTCGGGCGACAGTTCCGGTTAGTTACGGATCACGCTCCTTTGGTCTGGATGCGAAATGCCAAGGAACGGAACGCTTGGGTCACCCGGTGGTTCCGTTTTACGGTGGAGCATCGGGCTGGCAAGTTGCAGGGTAATGCGGATGCCCTGTCCCGGGCACCCTGTTTGATGGCTGGGGTTCAACCCCACAAGTTTGAACCGAGGGGGGGGGGTGTGTGAGACAGTGCGGGGGATCATATGCGAGGGGCGCTATGTCTCCCCCAGAATGCGCACTGTCACGTATTGAGCCCGGTATAGGGTGTGAGAGAAAGGGACGGTCCGCTCCCTCCGCTCCGGGTCTTGCAAGGTCCCGGAAGTAGACACGGAGTTAAAAGCCTGGGCAGGAGGCAGGGCGGGGTTCCCTGGACAGAGAATTGTGCCTTAGCTGCAGGAGCAGCAGAGATATACACAGGAGAGGTCTAGAGTTCCAGAGGACCGTGTGCTAGACTAACACGGCCTAGCCCAGGAGGGCTGGGAGCTCGGCGTGACCTATAACGGAGGCCTTTGGCCTGAAGGATCCGGGGTACGTTATATGAACTGTGTCTTGTGTACCCGGCTGCGACCCGGATTCCGGCTGACTGTGCCATCGCTGTGTATACCAGCAATAAACACCGGGTCCTGTTTGAACCACTACCGCGCTCTACGTGTTTCCTGACTTGCAATCCAGGCGCTGCCCCACACAATATACAATTCTCTACACGTGTGGGATTCATGTTCTAGAATAGGCAGCAGATGGCATTCTTACTGGATGCCAGGCTTATACGCCACTGTATCCAATCATCTTAGTCAAGACAGATTTACCTTAAATAATCACAAGAAAGTTTAACCATCTGTTAACTGTGAGAATATGCAAAGGAGACACATCCTGAACCTGGTGCCACGTGTGCTAGCTCCTTACAGGAGCCATTTCCTTATGTATTCAACACTAGGAAAAATAAATATTAAAGGTCTTCTTCCACAACTACTCAGGACAGATAGTGACCAGACCTCCTTCTGTAGACTCACACAGGAGCTGCAGGAGCGCATCATAAGCTGCTTTAGAGAAGGAGAAAAAAAAAAATATTTCTAACTTCAGGAATGAATAAAATGAAAATGTGCTGACAAGGGTTCTTCAACTATTTTCCTAAAGTTGTCAGCAGACTGAGGCAGTGTAAGGAAGGACACAGATCTGCTGAGCAGGCCGCATTCTTCTACTTTAACAACAGGATGTTAACCATTGTTCTCAACGGATTTCCCAATGTGTTTCACAAAACTAAACTCTGAAATGCGTCTGCAACTCAACATCCCCAAGCAGAAATAATGAGAGTCTCCAGAGTCAGAATAAATCTAATGCCAATGACATACAGTACAGACCAAAAGTTTGGACACACCTTCTCATTCAAAGAGTTTTCTGTATTTTCATGACTATGAAAATTGTAGACTCACACTGAAGGCATCAAAACTATGAATTAACACATATGGAATTATATACTTAACAAAAAAGTGTGAAACAACTGATAATATGTATCAAGAGAATGTCAAGAGTGTGCAAAGCATTAATCAAAGCAATAGGTGGCTACTTTGAAGAACCTAGAATATAAGACATATTTTCAGCTGTTTCACACTTTTTTGTTAAGTATATACAGTAATTCCACATGTGTTAATTTATAGTTTTGATGCCTTCAGTGCGAACCTGCAACTTTCATAGTCATGAAAATACAGATAAATCTCTGAATGTGAACAGTTGTGGCTGAAAGTATTGACACCCCTGCAATTGTCAGATAATACTCAGTTTCTTCCTGAAAATGATTGGAATCACACATTCTTTCGTATTATTATCTTCATTTAATTTGTCTTCAATGAAAAAACACAAAAGAGAATGAAGCAAAACATTGATCATTTCACACAAAACTCCAAAAATGGGCCAGACAAAAGTATTGGCACCCTCAGCCTAACACTTGGTTGCACAACCTTTAGCCAAAATAACTGCGATCAACGGCTTCCGGTAACCATCAATGAGTTTCTTACAATGCTCTGCTGGAATTTTAGACCATTCTTCTTTGGCAAACTGCTCCAGGTCCCTGATATTTGAAGGGTGCCTTCTCCAAACTGCCATTTTTAGATCTCTCCACAGGTGTTCTATGGGATTCAGGTCTGGACTCATTGCTGGCCACCTTAGAAGTCTCCAGTGCTTTCTCACAAACCATTTTCTAGTGCTTTTTGAAGTGTGTTTTGGGTCATTGTCCTGCTGGAAGACCCATGACCTCTGAGGGAGACCCAGCTTTCTCACACTGGGACCTACATTATGCTGCAAAATTTGTTGGCAGTCTTCAGACTTCATAATGCCATGCACACGGTCAAGCAGTCCAGTGCCAGAGGCAGCAAAGCAACCCCAAAACATCAGGGAACCTCCGCTATGTTTGACTGTAGGGACCGTGTTCTTTTCTTTGAATGCCTATTTTTCTCCTGTAAACTCTATGTTGATGCCTTTGCCCAAAAAGCTCTACTTTTGTCTCATCTGACCAGATAAAATTCTTCCAAAACGTTGCAGGCTTTCTCAGGTACGTTTTAGCAAACTCCAGCCTGGCTTTTTTATGTCTCGGGGTAAGAAGTGGGGTCTTCCTGGGTCTCCTACCATACAGTCCCTTTTCATTCAGACGCCGACGGATAGTACAGGTTGGCACTGCTGTACCCTCGGACTGCAGGGCAGCCTGAACTTGTTTGGATGTTAGTCGAGGTTATTTATCCACCAACCGCACAATCTTGCGTTGAAATCTCTCATCAATTTTTCTTTTCCGTCCACATCTAGGGAGGTTAGCCACAGTGCCATGGGCTTTAAACTTGTTGATGACACTGCGCACGGTAGACGCAGGAACATTCAGGTCTTTGGAGATGGACTTGTAGCCTTGAGATTGCTCATGCTTCCTCACAATTTGGTTTCTCAAGTCCTCAGACAGTTCTTTGGTCTTCTTTCTTTTCTCCATGCTCAATGTGGTACACACAAGAACACAGGACACAGGTTGAGTCAACTTTAATCCATATCAACTGGCTGCAAGTGTGATTTAGTTATTGCCAACACCTGTTAGGTGCCACAGGTAAGTTACAGGTGCTGTTAATTACACAAATTAGAGAAGCATCACATGATTTTTCTAACAGTGCCAATACTTTTGTCCACCCCCTTTTTTATGTTTGGTGTGGAATTAGATCCAATTTGGCTTTAGGACAATTATTTTTGTGTTTTTTCATTGAAGACTATTTATATGAAGATAATAATACCAAAGAATTTGTGATTGCAATCATTTTCAGGAAGAAACGGAGTATTATCTGACAGAATAGCAGGGGTGTCAATACTTCAATGGAATTCACTTGAGGAAGCCAAGGCATTGATGTGTAGGGAAAATAGTAATGCTGTACGAGATCCAAAAGTAATGATAATCAGTTATTTCTATTGCACACAGAAATTAAAATGTTTTCTTCTCTTTTAGGTACCCACTAGTCCAGGAATAAAAAAAAAAAAATCACTTAAATAGGCCACGATTCCCGGGAGCTACATTCATTTGAATATGAACTGCCGAGGAGTGAACATCAAAATATAAAAAAAACGAGCTCAGAGCTGTCAAATACCTCTGCTTGAAAAAAATGTCTACCAAAGACATACACAGCGACTTGGTGGAAACATTGGGGGACTCTTCTCCTCCATATTCCACAGTTGCACGCTGGGCCAAGGAATTTAAGCTGGGAAGAACATCGACGGAAGATGAACATCGTGAAGGACACCCATCCACGTCGCTCAATGAAGAAAACGTGAAAAAAGTTGAAGAAGTTGTATTGGCAGATCAAAGAGTGACTATCAGGCATGTAGCTGAGGTCACAGGGATCTCATGGCAGTATTCAAAGAATCCTTGCAAAAGAATTGCATATGAGACAGGTCCCCGCGCGTTGGGTGCCAAAAATGTTAACCGACGAGCAAAAGAAGAAACGAGTTGATATTTCAATAGCAGATCTGGAAACGTTCCAAGCAGACAAGGATAATTTTTTGTCAGTTTTTTTGACCATGGACGAGACCTGGATCCACCACTTTGATCCCGAAACTAAACAACAATCGATGACATGGAAACGAGCCGACGAACCGATGCCAAAGAAATTCAAAGTGTCAAGCTCAGCAGGGAAGGTTATGGCGTCCATTTTTTGGGACGCTGAAGGAATTATTATGGGGGACTAATTGGAGAAGGGAGCCACTACTACGGGCTCCTACTACGCAGAACAAATAATAAGATTGCGGGAGGCTATCAAGGAGAAAAAGCGCGGCAAACTGTGGGCTGGAGTGCTGTTTCACCAAGATAACGCGCCGGCTCACAAAGCTGCAGTTGACATGGCTACCATTCAAGAAGCGGGCCTTGAACTGGTGGAACACCCCCCCTTTTTGCCAGATATAGCCCCCAGTGACTTCTTTCTCTTTCCTCAGCTCAAGGAACACCTCCGGGGCAAGAAATGTAACAATAGCGACGTGATAACCGCTGTTGGGGATTTTTTTTTGAGGGTCAAGATCAAGAATTTTTTTCGAAGGGAATTCTAAGTTTAGAAAAGAGATGGACTAAATGTATAGACTTGTTAGGAGACTATGTAGAAAAATAAAAACATTTTTTGACTATATTCATTGTGTTTATTATCATTACTTTTGGATCACCCCTCGTATGGTTCACAGAGTGAGCACTATATTCTTCCCAGTAGAAAATCCACATACTTTATCTGCATGTACTATAACTATTTGTAAACCCCGGGATTTACCTGTGTGGAGGGGGCTCAGGAGCAGACGTGGCTGCATTACATAGCTGGCAAATATCAGCGACAAGAGCCAAGCTCCAGTCGTTTCTGTACACTATTCAGATGCTGCTGTTAATCTCCGATAGCATTCTCTAAGGGTGCCGTCACACGCATCAATTTAGTAAACAATATTGTTAGCGATCACATGCACGCGCGATCGCTAACAATATTGTTCACATTGTTGGTAAGCTATCACACAGGCAGACTCACCAATGATGTGGACCAGCAAGATCGCTAGTAACCATGATACACTTCGGGTTACTAGGCGCCGCGCGGCGCTTAGTAACCCGATGTGTACCATGGATACAAGCTCCCAGCATAGGCTGCAAGGCGCTGGGAGCTCATTCATCGTTGCTCTGCCGATGCTGCGTGTCCACCGGCCGACCAACGACAGATTTGTGAACATGTTCACAAATCTGCAATCAAGCGATTTTTCAAAGAAAAATTGTTTGATTACACGTAGCGACACACAAACGATAGCGCTTAAGCGATCAAAAAAGCAGATCGCTTAAACGATATCGTGCAGGAAACTGACCCGTGTGGCTTGGCCCTAAATGGAGCCTTTCCCCATGCACTTTTGCCAGCTCTCATTGGCCCCCAAAGTGACATTATTGTGGGGCACAGATTATTTACCCTGGCAGCTGGGGTTCAATATAATAATAATCTTTATATAGCAGCAACATATTCCGCAGCGCTTCACAATTCAGAGGGTCATGTTCAAATAATCATAAGGAACAGTTATCAGAAAATACAATACACATTACAAAGCATGATACAATAATTAACGCAAAATAATGACAGCCCTGCTCATAAGAGCTTACAATCTAACAATGAGGTGGGGTGACAAAAAGTACAGATGCTTATTTACAATGATAGTATAGTCAACTTGAGGAGATGGGGAACAGATAGGAGCAGTATAAGTAGCCACCAACCATTATTTGTGATGCATGACTGGTGTAGCGGATAGGCTATGTCTAAGTGACTTTGACTAGGGTTCATGATAGGCCGCCCTAAAAAGAGGTGTTTTTAGGGATCGCCTAAAACTATGTAAGTTGTGGATAAACCTACTTTCTTGGGGTAGAGCATTTCAAAGAACTGGTGCAGCTCGGGAGAAGTCTTGGAGCCGGGAGTGGAAGATTCAGATTAATGCAGAAGTGAGTCTAAAGTCACGTCCAAAGCAAAGAGAATGGGTGGGGTGATAGACAGAGATGAAGGTAGAAAGGTAGGGAAGTGCTGCACTGTGAAGAGCTTTGTGGGTGAGGACAAGCAGCTTGAATAGGACCCTATAGTGTATAGGCAGCCAGTGCAATGACTGCTATAGAGCAGAAGCGTCCGAGTAACGGTTAGCTAGACAGATGATCCCGGCTGCTGCATTAAGGATGGACTGGAGAGGGGAGAGTCTAGAGCAGGGGAGGCCAATTAAAATAGAATTACAATAGTCAAGGCAGGAGTGAATCAGGGCCACAGTGAGGGTTTTTGTGGTTTCCAAGGTGAGAAAGGGGCAAATTCTAGAGATGTTCTGGTATTGAAGCATATAAGCAATCAGATGATCACAGGTTGAAAGTCCTCTAATGGGACTAAAAAAAAAAAATAAAGAAATATAAAAAAAAAATTAAAATCCAAAATACCTCCCTTTTCCCCCCATTAAATGTAAGGAAAGAAAATATTTGGCATAGCCACATTCTAAATACTCAAGTCTAGCAAAAATGAAAATGTAAACAGGTTTTCCAGCACACAGGAAGCCCCTTCTTAACCACGATGGTTCTCCCCAGTAAAATAACACTCCCCCTCCAGTGTTGGCCCTGGCTTTCATAGGAATCGCATGACATTGTCCCTGTGGCCACTCAGCGTGGGCTTCACTCTCCTATCCTTCGGATGGAATAGACAGCAAAACAAAGTGAATCACTTCCTACATGTTTGATTTGTATAATTCGGTAAGGGTGAAACCCAGGCCGATTGGCCACAGGGATTGTGACAATGTCACACAATGCCTGGGAGAGCCAGGGCAGACACCCGAGGGGAGTAGAAGTACTATTTAACTAGGTAGAAACATGAGGGTTGAGAAGGGTGTTGTTCGAGTAGTGGACAATCCCTTAAACCCAAATGGAAAATGCCATGAAGAGAAAAAAAATAAAAGCATCAAAACTCAATTTTGGTGTCATCACAATTCCCTAAAAAAAAAATGCACAGGAAGGCTGGCTAATACATGACGCCATTGCAATTGTGTAGTGTGAATGGACAGCTCTTTAAATGTGGCGCCCTATGCAGGGACAGCCAATGGTTACACAGTAGCCCCCACCAATCATCGCTGATGGGGCACGGTATCCAGCACACTGTGGCACGCCTCTGGGAAATCAATAGGCGACGCAGATTCCATGCAGATACCCCGTTTACACGCCAATACCAGGGCAATTCACCTTCTGGGTTGCCTCTGATTTTAGAACAATGCTCTGAAAATGCAACCGGGATCAACTTCGAAAATCACCATCAAGTTCCCCATTTACACGGCGCAATTTCGTAGCAACTTCAAAGCAACCGTGATGAAAATCCCGATTGCGTCGCAGTTGCGGCGTGTACAGGTACCTTACCTGGATTGCTCAACGTAAAGGTATTGACTGGTTTAGGAGGCAAGAAACAGGGATCATATTGTGGATTATTACTGCAAAATTCTAAACCAATATTCATATCTTACAAGAAATTCTGTTCCTTCTCTATTGGGCCAAATATCATTTAAGGCCAACATATTTACTTCCGACTTTGACCTTTACAAACAGTTCTTTACTTGTGTCATTACTTCTACTTTTAGTAGTTCTCATCACTCGGTGGACACGTCAATATTATTTATCTATGTGCACTAGCTGGATTTCCTTAGGGACTACAATGACCTTGTTTCAAGCCGAGTATCTATATGCGTTCAGTCATTTTAAGGGGGTGGAGGAAACTGATGCGTAATGAAAGATCTGGGTTTTTACAGAAAGCGTATTTCACAAGACGACTAAATTAATAATCTCTTTCTTTGGAAATGTATATGGTGCAATGTGCGACTGGTTTCTGCTCCCTCAGCACAACAGCTGGGTCATACTTCAATGTTAAAGGGATGAATAAATGAAATTAAAGGACTCTCTGGAAACCACTAATAGAGCTGTCAGAAAGGGCACATTCATAAGAATATGAGTATGTACACACAGACACCAGTGATGTCTTATTGTCCTGGCATACGACTTACATGACTACTTCAGTAAATCACAGGTGCATAACAGTGTAAATGTTACAGGGCAGCAGGAATTTTAAGCCATTCGCTAAGACCCGTACATTTTTAGCTTTCCGATTTCTACACATATTTGTAGTTGAAACCATCTTGTTTTTATCACAATCTGTCCTGCATAAATATTATTTTCAGCTCTTGTAAATAGCTCTGCAAATGCAATCAGTTTAGCCCTAGCCTAAGGGTAGTCAACTCCCAAGCATGTCAAGTACACAAAAATAGGGTTATTTGGGTAGAATTTTTTTTTTAAGAAAAATACTTAATATAATTATTAGGTATACCTCTTTAATATTCATTTACCCAGTAGATCAGCAATAGCTCCAATCCGTTGCCCGCCATCTGAGACCCACACTGGCTGACCGGGCGGGGCGGAACAACCCAATCAGCTGATGTGTCACAAGACAGCATCAGCTGAGCAGTGTAAACTGCCCGGTTTTGGCTGGCGGGCAGTTTACACCACTCAGCTGATGCTGTCATGTGACAACTGATCGGGTTGTCCCACCCTGCCCAGTCAGCTGATTAAGATCCTACAGCCATCGGAGGTGGATGCCTCGCATCACAGGACACTCCGTGGAGAGGCGAGCATATTTTTTAATACCTTGCTTACTTTAATTTCACTTTAGCAGTGTATGTAGATACACTGCTAAAGTGAAATTACACGGGAACAGAGCAGTTGTAGAGTACCGAGCATGCTCCGTACACTAAAACCGAATCTGGGAAACAATCCTGCTTTTTTTGCATCCGCACTCCATAGGCAGCAAGGTTGTTTGCCGCGGACCGCGTCAGATCCAAATCTGTTTGGATCTGTCAAAAAATGAAAAAAAAAAAAAAATGGTAAAAAAAAAAAAAAAAAAAAATCGGACACAATCGGATCTGTGATAATTTCGACACAATCGGATGGCCATAAGGGTCCCTTTACACGCCACCACTGAAAGGTAGCAACTGCCGGCCACTGGGGATAATTGTGCCTGTTGCCATGAAATTGCTACGAAATGGCGGCGTGTAAATAGGGCAGTTCCTCCCGATGTCCCGCAGTTGCTTCGAATGCCTGTTGCTGAGCCGTGCTCAAAAACCCAAGGCAACACAAAGGCACAATTGCTATGGTAGTGGCGTCTAAACGGGGCACAGGCATGGTATTTGCGTCGCCTAGTGAACTCCCAGGGGCGTGCCACAGCGTCATGGATACCACGCCCCATCAGCGATCATTGGTGGGGGCTACTGTGTAACCATTGGCTGTCCCTTCACAGGGCGCCATATTTGAAGAGCTATCCATTCACAGTCCACAACTGCAATGGCGTCATGTATTAGCCAGCTTTCCTGCGCAAGCTGGCCAATCATGACGCTATTGCGTTGTCAACGCTTTTGCATCACGGAAAACACCTCTGTCACGCCTATGTACTTACGGCGCGAAATATGTACGCCCATATTCCTTTGTGGTAGCGGCGTGTGAAGTAGCGAAGGTATTCAACAGGAAGTAAGCAGCAGGATCTGTCGGAACTTCCGGGGAACAAAGATACCTTTAGTTGACAATGCAATGGCGGCGTGTATATGCGGCATCAGCGATCGGTATCCACCGTTAAAAACGTGCACGTGCAGTGGATACCTGTTGCAAGGCACAGTGGCGGCGTGTTAAGGTACGTTAAGGGACCAATCTGTGCCCATAGGGATACATGGGGGCCAAATCGGATCCGTGGCTATCTGTTTTACAACAGATAGCCACAGATCCCCAATAAATGTGATGTGAAGGGGGCCTAATAATTTTTTTTCACCAAACCAGTGGATGTGATTCCTTTTGGAGACTTGACTGCCGCTTTAAAGCCAGTCTTTAATGATGTGTAATGAGCTTGGAACTCATTGGAAATTAGAGAACCTGTTCGGGGTAGGTGTTCGGGTATTCATGTATCAAAGTACTCCAGTGAGCCACTTGCAGGGTTTCATTGGCTCACGCTGGGGTTAAAAGCAGAGTTATCGGCGGAAGTGGTTGTAAAATAAAAAAAATGACAAATGACTGGCTATCTGTGGGCGGAGCACCAAACTGCCCAATCAGTGACTTCCAATGAAGTTCGGGTCAAGTTTAACTTTAAAAAAGTCTGGCTGCACCACCAGAATGTCCACAGGTCCGCTCATCTCCACACATCATGCTCCACTGTAATAAATGCGGCAAATGCGGTCTTGCCACGATCCGGCACTTGCGGCCGTGAAAAAAAACGCGGTCATCAGCGTTTTTCTCGCGACCGCAAGTGCTGGATCTGCCGCATCCGGCAGAACAGCACTTGCCGCACCAGACCACAAGCCCCATAGACAATGCATGGGGCTTGCCGGATCGGAGTCACAAGTGCGGCCGTTAGGCGGCAGACGTGGTAAATCTGCCGAATCCGCCACACATCAGCGAAAAACGCTGATTTGAAAGGAGCCCAAGACAGTTCTTGAATGCAAATTCGAGTGCTACCCATTCTTTCCATGTCTGGATTTGCGAATCACAGACATTGCCCCATTTTTATTTGCAGACTGACTACAAGGAAAAAAAAATAGATATGTCTATATGAAAAGACCCAAAGAATATGGCTATGTTGAGTATTTAGCTGCTGAAATGTCGGCATCAAATCTGTGTCTCCTGGCAGAAAAACAATGCTAAGTTTTTTATGCATTTTCGGTGTGCGCTTTTTTCATGCATTCTGGGGTGGAAATATGCTTCAAAAAAATTAAAGTATTGACATGATGCAGATTTATTTCTGCATCAAATCAGCAAGAGAAAAATATAAACGGCAAGTGGAAATGAGCTCAATATAAACATGATCTAAACTGACGTGTGGTAGCAACGTGGTACTGTATATACAGGTTACGGAAAGACTGGGATAGATTTGTATGACAATAATTCTCTACCCATACTAGCATTTTCACAGGTTTAAAAAAAATAAATCAATAAAAATCGAGGCTATGGCACCAAGTGGGTGAGCTGGTTCTTCCAGACTAGCCTTATTTATGTCTATTCCTACTAATGAAACTGGCAATCAATACCATAGGTCATTTGAACACATCATTAAAAATGCATCCATTCCATCAGTACTAAAGGAATTGTAAGTATCTGTTTCCTAGTCCTGCTGTAGTGTAATAATTAAACCTCTAAATTCTAATTTTGTACTTTAGTTATACGTTACTCGATCAACAAAGAAAAAAAAAAAATAAAAAAAAATAAAGTCATCTGACAATTCAAAGGCCTACCGTGTTTCCCCGATAGTAAGGCCCCCCCGATTGTAAGGCCGCCTAGGGGTAAAGGGGGGGCCGGCTAATGTAAGGCCTCCCCCGATTATAAGGCCTTACAACCGGGGGGGCCAATGTAAGGCCCCTAGCGGAGGGTGGGGGGGGGGGAGCGGGAGCGGGTCGCACGTCACGTGCGCCCGCTCATTACATATGCACTGCATCCCCCTGTCAATCAGCGACAGGGGGAGCAGTGCATTATACTGTATATATGGGCCCCCTATTGCTGGCACACTACTCCCCTGTTCTGAGGCCCCCACCGCTGCTGCTGCTGCAGAGATCTTACCCTCCAGGGTCTTCTTGCAGCAGCCAGCGCGTCCGTCCTCTGTCCTCGGCTGTCTTCCGGATCATGTGACCGGCCGGTCGCAGTCGCGATGACGTCATGCGCTGCGACGGGTCACATGATCCGGAAGACAGCCGAGGACAGAGGACGGACGCGCTGGCTGCTGCAAGAAGACCCTGGAGGGTAAGATCTCTGCAGCAGCAGCAGCGGTGGGGGCCTCAGAACAGGGGGGTAGTGTGCCAGCAATAGGGGGCCCATATATACAGTATAATGCACTGCTCCCCCTGTCGCTGATTGACAGGGGGATGCAGTGCATATGTAATGAGCGGGCGCACGTGACGTGCGACCCGCTCCCTCAGTGTCCCAGCAGTAGGGGGCCTGTAGGCCACACTGCTGGGGCACCCAATGTAAGGCCCCCCCCGAAAGTAAGACCGGGGGCCACTTTTGGCCCCCAAAAAAATGTAAGACAGGGTCTTACTTTCGGGGAAACACGGTAGTAAGTACTCATTTATACAGCTAAGCCCTGAAAAAGGCTAGCTACATCATGAGCTGTAAGGGTTTGTAGAGGAAAAAAATGCCACCATGATGTTTGGAAAGTCACGCTGATTTGGGACCTATTATCCTCAGTGATGCTGGGGAGTGCCAAGGGTAGGCCCACACATAAGCATTTACAACTTGTCTAAACGATAGGTCATAAATGGTTGATGCAAAACCTGACTATGGTATAAAAAAAAAAGAAAAAAAAAAAAAAGCTTTACAAATGCTTTACGATAAAGATCCTGAGATAGGAAAATGAAGTCACAACAAAAATGCTGGAGATTTTCCATGTGGATTTTGTGCAATATAGAGGAATACTAGTGGAATATAAAGGAAGGCGATTGGATGAGATGTTAAACCCTATTCACATGCTGTAGAAATTTTCACCTGGAGCATGAACCTGTCAATTTGAGAATGGCAGGGGTTGAAGCAAGTGTCGGCATAGTTAAGTTGTTTTCCACGAAAGGGTACATGCCAATCCTGCGACATCAGCACTACGTCTCCCGAGGCTCGCGTAACATTGTTCGAGTCCTACAACCAGCAACCACTTCACTCTCACTTCCTTTGGACGTATGTGTCAGATCAGAAGTGATCAGTTCTTTCAGATTACAGTTTAGTCCAAAGGAAGTGACAGTGAAGCGGCTGCTGATTGGAGACCAGAAGCACACATCGCTGGAATGGCAGCCGCAAGACAAGTGAAGGAGATTATAGCAGTTATTGCTTAACATGAAGGAATTATAGCGATTAAGAGGGGGCTCTCCAAGCAATGGACTCCCCTTTTAAAGGGAGTCTGTCAGCAGGTTTATGTCATTTAATCTGAAGGCAAGAGGTAAGAGGTAAAGCCAGAGACCCTGATTGTAGGAATATGACACTTATTAGGCTGAATGCCGTTTCAATACAATGTGTCTTATATCAACAGATTAATCGGACTAGCTGCCCTTGTGCTTTTTGGACCACCCATGCCTCCAGCACTTATGAGCAACTTCCTGTTAATAGACAATGTACACAGAAAGATGTGATGTGGGCAAGGTTAACTCTCCGAGCACTACTACATCTAAGGCCGGCTTCACACCAGGGTTTTGCTGATCCAGGGCCGTCTGGTGTGACCCGGACAGGACCCCCCCTTCCCAGATTTCCATAGGAATACTATGGGGCCGGATGGCAACTATTTGCCATCCGGTCTCCATCTGTCCTGGAGGATACGGGGGAATTCAGGTTTTTTTCTCCCGGACACAAAATCGCAGCTTGCTGTGATTTTCTGTCCAGGGCAAAAATCTGAACAAATCTGATCCTCCCGGATTCGGCGTGATCCAGTGCCCCTCAACATAGGAGTCTATGGGGTGCCGGATCCAACAGAGAATCTGTCCGGTTCCCAGCTGCTGAAGTTTAGCGGTGAGTGCTGCTGAACTTCTGCAGCTGGAGAGCTCATTTCAGAACGGCGGATAGCTCCCCGCTATTTGCGATTCTGAGAATTCAGTATTTGGACAGCGGCAGCAGCCACTCTAATGATTCCAGCTGCAAACAGGATCGAAGGGCATATTAACCCTCAGGTTCTATATGTCCAGAGCTGTCAGGCTGTGCCCGGAGCTCCTTGCAAAACACCGGACTCAGCTCAAAACCGTGGTGTGAAGCTGGCCTAAGAACTCTGAGCTATATATACCCTCACCAACACATTGATATATTTCTATATACACTGTGCATAGGTAGAAAGTTGCTGAATATGGAGGACTATATGGCAGCAGATTTACTAGTCTTCTTGTGATTATCACCTGACGACAAAACGACGATTTTATCAAAATTACAGCAAGCAGCCCACTAAACGACATCAATGAAATCAGGGTTTATGTCCCTACAAAATGCTGGTCTCTTAGATTAGGTGGTGGAAACCAGGTAAACATCCTTTAAGGTTGAAGTCAGTGTAAACATTGGTAACAGTGAGATAGATGCCATAACCACGCAGTGAATGTACGGTTCAGATAACCAAGTATGCATTATACATACCATTGAGTTTTTCTTTTAGGGAAGGTGCACTTATTTCAGTAAAGCTAGAGAGAATACAGTACTTTCTCCAAACCACTAAATCCTATTTATTACCACAATAACCCACATCTAGCACACACCATGCACTAGTGACTAGTTGAAGTGTGATGACAGCAAGTACTATGTCACATTTCTAGAATCCTATTCACACCAGATCATTGCCCTGCGTTTAGTGTGGGCCTGGGTAAGCTCCAGACATATAAGCAAGTGATTAAAAAAAAATAAAAATAGTCCATTTAGCCTTCACCTGGCTGTGTGCACTATTGCTTAAAAAGTAATTTGTCTAATTTTCATGCAAAGTAAACTTTGCAGGTTACTTTAAGGGGATGTGTCTTCATTCCTTAATTTAAAAAAAAAAATAAATAAAAAAAAAGTGTGCGAGTGGCTTCCAAACCCCCTGCTGTTCCCCAGTCTGCCTGCCTTCTCTAGCAGTGATGTCGTTTAGAGGACCGATTGTGGCAATGACAGGTCAGCACCTGTGTCTCACCAAGGCCTGATTCAGACCTCCGTGTGCACATGTTCTATCCAGGTCATTCATGCATACATCATGCACTATTAAAGTCTATGGCCGGATTCACACCACGATTTCGGAGTTTCGAGTGTATCCATGTCAAGGTGGATACACTCGGATCAGATTTTGCCTCCATGCATTGCTATGGGGCACGGATTGTGCTCAGATGTGTCCTTTTTGCCATCCGATTTATGCACAATGCGAGCCCCATAGGGATACATGGGAGTCATGCATCCGAGTGTTTCCGATTTAACATGGATACACTACGATGCCTCAAAATCGTAATGTGAAGCCAGCCTATGGGGGTATTCAATGTCTCTATTTTCCCAGCAGCATGGAAAAATGCACCAACACTGGTCCATGGGTTTGTGAAAAAAAATGTACAGCACACGGGTGGTACTTGGATGCCACCCATGTACTGTCCATGATTAACATTGTATTAGATAGAGGTATAGTCATTTATTCATTCATGAAAATCAGTGACAAAACAATTACTCCAGTGTTTTTCAAAACAATGTGGCAGTTCCCAGGACTCAGCCAGTCTATACATACGGTAATAAAAAAATGGTTGCATGGACTACTGTGATAAATATTTTAGATCAGATTCGCCTAATATATGTCAGCAGGTGCAAAAAGAAGGATCACACTTGGGTTAGCATCTGCATGTCAGGCATTTTTCACGGATACAATAATTAATATAAGAAACTGTATGTGATCTATTTATTATATTGGTCATAGAAACTATGCCTTATGCACATCACAAATGTACATATGGATGGCACACGGACGCAGAGGACAGGACACGCGCATGGCACACGGACGCAGAGGACAGGCACGCGCATGGCACAAGGACGCAGAGGACAGGCACGCGCATGGCACAAGGACGCAGAGGACAGGCACGCGCATGGCACAAGGACGCAGAGGACAGGCACGCGCATGGCACAAGGACGCAGAGGACAGGCACGCGCATGGCACAAGGACGCAGAGGACAGGCACGCGCATGGCACAAGGACGCAGAGGACAGGCACGCGCATGGCACAAGGACGCAGAGGACAGGCACGCGCATGGCACAAGGACGCAGAGGACAGGCACGCGCATGGCACAAGGACGCAGAGGACAGGCACGCGCATGGCACAAGGACGCAGAGGACAGGCACGCGCATGGCACAAGGACGCAGAGGACAGGCACGCGCATGGCACAAGGACGCAGAGGACAGGCACGCGCATGGCACAAGGACGCAGAGGACAGACATCGCATAATACATTGCGGAAGTGAAATTAACTAAAGTGTTAAAAATAAATATATCTACACGCACCTCTCCAGCGTGTCCTGTGATGTGCGCCATCTAGTTCCGAGGGCTTAAGGACCTGGCAGGGTGGGGCTACCCGATCAGCTGATCGATCACATGACAGCTGTCAGTGCGGTCATGTGATCGATCAGCTGATCAGGTAGCCCCACCAGGTCCTTAAGCCCTCGGAACTAAAGGCGTGCATCGTGGGACACACCAGAGAGGTGAGGATATATATATATATATTTTTTAACACAAGCTTTAGTCAATTTCACTTCCACAAAGTATGTATATACATTGGGGAAGTGAAAGTGCCCCGCTTGCCTCCTCCAGCTCTTTCTATGTCCGGATCCATGAAAATCACGGACCAGGACACAGAAATTGTATCCGGAGGCCACATCCGATGCTGTCATTTCCTGTCCGTGGGGTCCTGCAACAAACAGGATCCCCATGGACAGTAAAAAAAAAAAAAATGCGATGAGAAAGCAGCCTTAGGGTACCATTACACGTCGCGATATCGTTCCGATATCGCATACAATTTCACGGGAGCGGCGCGTTTTTTGCACTTGTCCAAGATCGCATAGGAGATGTCATACAGGGAGATATCGGCAGGCAACGCAACTAGGCTGTTGTCTGCAACTTTTGTGCGCTGGGTATGAGCAACCCAGGGACTGAGCATTAACTCTGTAGTGAATAGGGGAAGTTGCAAACAAGATCGTAGTTGCGCCGTCACACAGCACGATCATGCCAGATCGCATATGCAACATTGTACGGTTCAATGGCTTGCACAATCTTGCAGTATCGTAGCTGCAATTTTTTCCCGTCCATTGCCCTGTTACACGACAACGCACCAACGATATCAACTGCAACGACCACACCACATGACTTTGTCGATGTTGCATTGCGATATTGCGACGTGTAACGGTATCCTTAGTGCCCCATTTTGTACAAATCCGATATTTGCAGTGACGTTAGCTATCTCAGCCAAGTGAATGCATTTCACAATTTTCCATTCACACACTGTGCTTTTAATGGCTTTATTTTTGGCCTCAAGAACAGAAAAAGAATGAACATGTCACTTCTTTTAGCGTTTTCTGCTGCGCTTTACTCACCTCCCCGCGCTCCCATGGTGACTGCCAGCAATGTCCACAGGACATGAGGACTTGGCACTGCACCATGTGACTGAGTGACATCACATGCACAGGCAACAGGATCCTAGAGGCAGTGTCCCTGCGGCCTCTTAAGGAGAGGACATCGCTGGAGATCACCGGGCGAGTGCGGAGGTGAGTAAATAGCGCAGCAGCATTCACACATAGAAAGCCGTGCTTTGTAAGGATCCTTTTTTGGGTGCAGTTTTTGCACCAAAAACGGATCCTCACAAAACGCAGCCAAAATGCTGTGGTGAATGTAGCCTAAGGGTATGTGCAGAAGAACTCCAGACATGAAGGAAGATGTGGGGAACGCAGCGGCCTTGTACCCATGATCTGCGTTCGGTATAGGGTTTTCTCTGCATTCACCCGCTGAGATCACTTAAGACTCTGCAGCAATAAAGTAACATGCTGTGGAGATGCAGAAGCACAGCAAACTGCACTGCAGGTGAAATAATACTGCGTACAAAAGTAGTATTACAGTGGGCATGGGATTTCGAGAAATTCCATCCACTGTGTTCGTATTGTTGAACGCAGCGTTTTGGACACAGCAGCAACATGCTGTGTCCAAAACGCTCAAACTGATCGTGCGCGCAGCCTAATAGTAATATGTCACTTTTGTATTTTTACCCACTCCTAATTTTTGCTTACAGATACTGAAAAAAAAAAAACTTGCAAGAAAAAAATAAAGACAACGATCCGTTTTGTAAACAAATCGATTTTGCTTTCTATATTCTTTAAAAGGCACATAACAGAAATCAAGTTAACATGATTAGTGTGCCCCAGTCAACGCGTTTGAAACAAGATGCCTACTTATCTATTACATGATGTCAGAATAAGAATGCATATTGGATTTGAAATGTTGACTGGGGTCACACTAATCATGTTAACTTGATTTCTGATATGCACCTTTTCAAGAAAATAAAAAATAAAAATCCATTTGTTTACGAGCCGGAACATCTTCATTTTTTCTTGCAAATTGTCTGGTTGAGGCAAGGACCAATGTCTGAGCTTCCTCATGGATCGGAGAATGGTAAGAAGTGGTGAGCTACATTAAATTGCTATTGAAAACACCAAATACTGAACGTATGAACGTGGCCTAAATATATGCATTATAAAAGCTACAGCATGGTATCCTCCACAAACATCCATTTATGGGAACCTGTCAGGTCATCTATCTCCACAAACTTATCACTACCTGTCCCTGCAGCTTCCTAATACATCCTATCATCCTGCCTCACCTAAATATGAGATATAATGGTTGTAAAAAAGCTGTGTGGTGTGAGCCCTCATTTCCAGTTATGTGCTTTGTGGGGGATTATTGGGTGTACTGTCCAGCTTCAGAATGCGCATTGAGCTTGCTCCGGAGCCAGTCTACCCAATATACCCCCACACTGTGCAGGACTAGAAATGACGCACAAGGGTGTCACACCAGGAAGAAGAGGCCCACAGATATGAAACGCAGGACCGCACTCTGAATGAATTGTGCCCATCGGGGCGTGATACCATGGAGCGAGGGGAAGAAATAACCCGGAGTGAACACCCACAAGTCGCCCACAATGGGGTAAAATAGAAAGTTACACAAAAAAAAAAAAAAAAAAAAAAGCTTTTTTTTACAACTATCATACTTCACATTTAGGTCAGACAGGGATGATTAGGGATGTAGTAGGAAGCTGCAAGGACAGGTAGTGATAGGTTTGGGGGCATAAATGACCTGACAGGTTCCCTTTAATAGATAAGTCATGAGACTTCCAGTAGTTTGTCATGACATCTGTGACATGCTTAAAATGGACTCCTAAAAGCGCCATCCATAAAGGACATGCATCCATAAAGGACATGCATCCATAAAGGACATGCATCCATAAAGGACATGCATTTGAAAGACAGCCAAAACAGAAAATACTCCATATTAGAAATCACATAAAGAAGATGCATAAATTCGGCGTGTTTATTGGTCTAGATTTAGTTACCGTAGTTTAGGCATTATGATCCTTTTATTAAATGGGTATAATTGCAAAGTGTAAGACGAGAAAGTCCAGCTTCAAACGTCTTTTTTGAATGAAAAACTTTGCACAGCATTGTCCAAAAGAGCGCTAAGTTAATTCTCTACATGTTTTGGTGCTGCATCCTCCTTAATCATAACTTTATTTAATAAAGAAGTTTGCCTGTTTGTGAAGCTGGACTCTGACCTTACACTTTGCTGCAGCCTGGCAGTCCAGATCTGTGCTCCAGACTGCAACCAGAAAGAACAATCATGGTGAGCTGGTTTATCCTTTCCACAAAAGCCTGTTAAAAACAAGCAATTTAGCATTTTTAACTCTTACAAAAAATTAAAAAAAATAATTACTTTACGTTTTCAACGGATTTTTAATTCAAATGCATATGGCTTGTTGCCCAAGTTACCAGCCATTAGTTACCTATTAGAGGTGGCCAGATTTCTAGGCAAGGTGTGCGTGCTTGTAAGGCTGTGTTCACACACAGCGCTTTTTTGCGTGGGCGCTTTTTTCAGGGTTTTGACCCGCGCAAAAAAGCCCCGTAAAAATATGCAGGTGCATTTCACACACCGCGTGTTTTTTACGTGGCTACTTCTTCAGTGATGTCACAGAGGGGAGGAAGAATCCTGTTCCTCCTCCCTGTGTCACATCTGTCACAGCCCCCATTTGATTTCGCAATGCATTATTTTACATTTGATTTCGCAGTGTTTAAAGACAAATATATTAAAAATAATAAAGATTATTATACTTACCCTCCGGCGAGTGCTCGGTAACCGGGAGCCAGGAGCAGGCAGTGTCCTGCTAGAACCTTGCATGATGTCAGAATGACATCAGCGCTGTGATTGGCCCGCTCGCGGTCATGTGATATGTGACGTGCATATCACATGACCGCGAGCAGGCGAATCACAGCACCGAACGCCGATGTCATTCTGACATCATGCAAGGTCCTAGCAGGACACTGCCTGCTCCTGGCTTCCGGTTACCAAGCACTTGGCGGAGGGCAAGTATAATAATCTTTATTATTTTTAATACATTTGGCTGAATTTTACATTTGATTTCGCAGTGTATAATGCACTCCGAAATCAAATGGGTCTGAGACAGATGTCACACAGAGGAGAAAGAGGATTCTTCCTCCCTTCTGTGACATCAGCGCCGGCGTATTCCCACTGAAATTACGCATTGTCTGAACGGTGATGCATAATTCCATCGGTTATCATGGGGCCTATGGGAGAAAGTGCGTGTAAAAAGGCGGAAAAATTGAACATGTTCATTCTTTTTAAGCATGCGCTTTTTCCCATAAAAGAGCAGCCGAAAATAGCGCTGCGTGAAAACAGCAAAAGTGAAAGTCCATTCACTTTGCTGTGAAACGCAAACGCAGGTGCACTTTGGGGGGAAAAGCGCACACAAAAATGTGCGCAAAATACACTGTGTGAACGAGGCCCATGTGCTGTCCAGGCGAGCTGCAAAACCATGCCACCATCCCAAACTGTCAATATTCAGAAGCACACCATCCAGCAAGAGGAGCACTCCTGAAGAACGATCATGGGGTAACCCCTTTATAAAGTTGATACTGAGCTGGTCTTATAGAAAATCCCACGTGTAAACTGTCCTTTTCTTCAAGCGTCAGCGCCACCCCACCTATTCTAGACAGACTTTCTACTCACAAGATCAGTGTATCTAAGGGCCATGTCACACGCATCAATTTTCAGAACGATATCGCTTAAGCGATCTCCTTTTTTGATCACTTAAGCAATAATGTTTGTGCGTCGCTGCGTGTAATCAAACGATTTTTCAAAGAAAAATAGTTTGATTGTAGATTTGTGAACATGTTCACAAATGTGTCGATGGACGGCCAGTGGACACGCAGCATCGCTGCGTGTGACACCGGCAGTGCAACGATGAACGAGCTCCCAGCGCCTTGCAGCCTATGCTGGGAGCTCGTATCCATGGTAAACATCGGGTTACTAAGCGCCACCTAGTAACTCGATGTTTACCATGGTTACCAGCGTTCTCACTGGTCCACATCGCTAATGAGTCAGCCTGTGTGACAGCAAACCAACGATGTGAACAATATTGTTAGCGATCGCGTGTGCATGTGATCGCTAACAATATCATTCAGGAAATTGAACCGTGTGACGCGGCCCTAAAGCAAGACTTTCCTGCTACCGTAGATAGAATTTAGAAATAACATTACACACTTCGGGACCTTTCACGTCAGCATTTATTTAGAATCACAGCAAATCTGGCACTTGCAGTGGCGCAAAAAACCAAAAAAAAAAGCTGCTTCCAGCAGCGTTTTATTGACTTGCCGCAAGTCAAGGATCCAAAAAACCGCACTTGTCGCAAGTCCATAGAGAATGAATGAGGCTTGCCGCAGGTCGACCATTATGCAGCAGAAGCGGTGAAATCTTCCACTGATGTGAAAGCAGCCTTAGGGCCACTTTACACACACCAACTTATGTGTCCAACCTCTGAACAATTTGCTGGTTGCAGTGAAATCATGGACACATTGCTCCATTTTGTGACTGTGTACAATGGAACAATGTGTCCATGATTTCACTGCAACCAGTAAGTTGTTCAGACGTTGGACAGATAAGTTGGTGTGTGTAAGGGTATGTGCCCACAGGGCGTTTTTGCTGCGGTTTCCGAATGCAGAAAACCATTGGTTTTATGGTAATGTATGCTAACTTGTTCCTGCGGTTGGGCTTCCCAGCAAAACCAATGTGTTTTACAGAAACGCTGTGCCCACACATTGGTTTTGCAAGTGTCAAGAACTGTCAAATACCTGCGTTTTTAGTGCGGATAGCAAAGAATTGACATGTCAATTATTCCTGCGTTTTTGGTGCAGTCAATGGGAAAAACGCAGGAAAAATGCAGCATCAAAAACGCACCAAAAACGCAGTAAAAACGCGCAAAAAACGCAGACAAGATCATAGCATTTCTCCTGTCAAGGACTCTAGGATAATCAGATTTTCCTGCGTCCATGACTGCTCAAAAAACGCCCTGTGGGCACATACCCTAAAGTGGCCATTACACATCACTTTTTTATTCACTCCTGAATTTCGTTTTTTAAAAAACTTGATCAAATACTAAAGTAAATGAGGTATTGGTCTGAAGCAGTGTTCACCAACTCCAGTCCTTAGGACTTAAGTGCTTTAATCATCACCACTGCATGGGGATTAAACATCACCTGTGCAATACTAAGGAAACCCTGTAAACATGACCTGCTGGTGGCTCTTGGGGACTGGAGTCAGGGAACACTGCTCTGAAGAACCATGTAATGAAAAATTACTATGGAGTCAAAACTTTTCAACTCCTAACCATTCTCAATACCTCTGGGTGTTAAGACAATGTATAGGGTTAAAGGGAGGTTTACCATGCGCTGCCATCCCAAGACACAAGGATTCCAAGATCCAAAATTGGTGTAGATGAAACTGTACCTTTATTCTATATGATGCGTTTTGTGAGCCAGCTGCCCACATCTTCAGAGATAAACAAGCTTGTACATCTCCGAAGAAGTGGGCAGCTAGCTCACGAAAAGCATCAGGTAGAATAAAGGTACAGTTTCATCTACACCAATTTTGGATCTTGGAATCCTTGTGTCTTGGGATGGCAGTGCATGGTAAACCTCTCTTTAACCCTATACATCATCTAATCCCCTTCATCTCTAAACTCTGGAGCGCCTTGGGATGGCAGTGCATGGTAAACCTCTCTTAACCCTATACATCATTAATCCCTTCATCTCAACTCCTGGAGCGCCTGGTCTATTCCCGCCTCACCCGTTACCTCTCCACTCACTCTCTTCTAGACCCATTACAGTCTGGTTTCCGCCCCCTTCACTCTACAGAAACCGCCCTCAAAGTGACCAATGACCTTCTGACAGCAAAACGTAATGGTGACCACTGTCTGCTTATTCTTCTTGATCTCTCTGCAGCTTTTGACACTGTCGACCATCAGCTCCTACTCTCTATGCTGCACTCCATTGGCATAAAGGACACTGCTCTCTCCTGGCTCTCCTCCTATCTTTCTGACCGCTCTTTCAGTGTATCTTTTGCTGGCTCCACTTCTTCCCCTCACTATTGGGGTCCCTCAGGGTTCAGTCCTTGGCCCTCTCCTCTTCTCTCTCTACACAGCCCCGATTGGACAGACCATCAGCAGATTTGGCTTTCAGTACCATCTTTATGCTGATGACACACAACTATACACTTCAGCCCCTGACCTTACCCCTGCGGTATTAAAGAATGCCAATGACTGTCTAGCTGCAGTTTCCAATATCATGTCCATTCTCTATTTGAAACTAAATCTTTCCAAAACCGAACTTCTTCTGCTCCCCCCATCCACTAACCTCTCTAAATCGGACATCTCTCTCTCAGTTTGTGGCACCACAATAACGCCTAGGCAGCAGGCTCGCTGTCTGGGTGTTATGTTTGACACCGATCTCTCCTTCCACTCCCACACACAATGTCTCGTCCGCTCCTGTCGCTTACACCTGAAGAATATCTCTAGAGTCCGCCCTTTTCTCACCCTGGAAACAACAAAAACCCTCACCGTGGCCCTAATCCATTCCCGCCTTGACTATTGCAATTCTCTATTCAGCGGCCTCCCCCTCACCAGACTTTCTCCTCTCCAGTCCATCCTTAATGCAGCAGCCAGGATCACCCATCTGGCCAATCGTTACTCAGAATCCTCTGCTCTGTGCCAGTCATTGCACTGGCTGCCCGTATACTACAGGATCAAATTCAAATTGCTTCTTCTCACCCACAAAGCTCTTCACAGTGCAGCACCCCCCTACCTCTCCTCCCTCATCTCTGTCTATCACCCCACCCGTTCTCTACATTCCTCAAATGACCTTCTACTGACATCGGTAATAATCCGATCCTCCCACTCCCGGCTCCAAGACTTCTCCAGACCTGCACCAAAACTCTGGAATGCTTTACCCCAAGAAATCAGGACTATCCACAACTTGCATGGCTTCAGACGATCCCTAAAAACGCATCTTTTTAAGGCGGCCTATCATACTCCCTAATAGAAGTCCTTTGTACTTTAGACAGTGAATGGGCTATCCCTCTGGACATTACTCTTCTATAAACTCCACCAAACCAAAAAAGTTCTACACAGATTGTATAATGACCATCCATGTAAGCTTAGCCCTATGCCCCATTTCCTCAAGATGCCTGGACCATCAGTGCAATAAGCCCCTGTACCTTGTGCAACTCCTATCCCGTCGTAGATTGTAAGCTCTTTTGAGCAGGGTCACCTTCATTTCTTGCTTTATTTATTGTATTTTCTTTTTTACATTGAATTTGAATTGTATTTGTTCTCTACTGTAATTACTTACTGTATTATATTTTCTGTACTCTAACCCTACATTGTAAAGCACTGCGGAATATGTTAGCGCTATATAAATAAAGCTTTATTATTATTATATATTATAATTTACTTGGGCGGAGTGCTGCAGCCGTATACGTTCTTAAGGTGTTTTGACAGGCACAACCCTACAAGGTTAGTGGTTCTGTCACCATACCATTTAGTCCTATACACGGGTAAGACCCTACGTGCACACTTTCTCCTCTCTCTTTTTAGTTACCGCTTAATTCCATACCTCTGGGTGTTGACATGTAAAGGGGTATTCCTACTCATCTTCTCCATATCAATCCAACACAGAAAACCCTTTAATTGAAACAGTCTCATTTACATCCACATCTTGATGTAAAGCTGGACACTCATTCAATATATGTTTTCTGATCAAATTTTAAATTCAACTTCTAATGTTTTATTGCGTTTTTGGGAATTTTTGGAAAATATAAAATAAACTAATGATGTGCGACTTTGCTTTTAAAAGTTTCCGGAATTAAACATTAGCACATTAAATAAGAACATATAAGATGACCACAAAACGTCTTTAAGGACTGAGTAGATAGCACCTGTGGTCCATAGGGGGGGCTGTATGGTAATCACTAGAGTTCAGGAAAATCTATTCTACTGTACGATGTATTCCCTCAGCCACAACAGGCGTCTGTGACCGTTTGATAGGAGAGTGCGTACCACAGCTAACCCGTCAGAGTCTATGGCTATTTTTCTTACACGGCAATGATGACGTTGTGCTAGATAGACTAAAACAAAATAAAAAAAGCTGCAGACACCAGAGGCACTTGTCTCCTGTAGGCCGATACAGACCACTGTCATACCCAATTGAATGGGACATGAGAATCGATTTTCACCAACTATGTTGCTCTTAGGCAACATCCTTGGTTTAATTCATCTGGCATGGCCTTGTATTACATTACGCCCATTCACTTAAAGCAGCACTCCTAAAGGTATGTGCTCAAGGTTCGGAGGAGCTGTCTCTTGGACGCAGCTCCTCCTGACCTGAGGGAAGCCGCAGGTGGCCACAGGGAGACCGCAGCCGCCCTGTACTCACCATGTGTGGCAGGTGCAGGGCAGCTTTTCCCTGCATTCACCCGATGTGAGCAGCTTCTGACTCCACAGCATGAAATGAACATGCAGAGGAGAAGAGGACACCCGCACTGCAGGTGTGAAAACGCTGTGGTCAGGAACAGCACAGTGAGGATGGGATTTCTACAAATCCCATCCACTATTCTCCTACTGTACAAAGCAGCGTTTTGGACGCTGCGTCCAAAACGCTGCATTCACTGATCGTGTGCATACACCCTAAAACAGACTGCATAAACTTACACTGCAAAAGTGACTTCCAACCCTCACACAAACACATTTGACCTAGCAAGTCAGAATTAAAACCATGTAACTTAGAGGACTAAAGCAGCACTGGAAACCGGGATCAAGTATCTTAAAGTTACAGACACTTAGATTCGGAGCGATTCCTTATATAAAAATGTTGGTAAAACACAATAATGGCTCAAACACCTTCATGACTACAGTAGAGCCCCTCCATACTATTTACAGGTCAAGGACAGCACTATATGGCTGTTCTAAGGTTAGTCATTATAGACTGCTTATTGTATAAGCATCACAGCTGAACACAATGTTCAGGGGGGCGTCTGAAAGCTATGGACAAATTGCTATAGAATAATAAATTCCACCAAACATGTAATGCACCTGACAGCTGTTATCTGGGCACATCCCCTTCATTCACCACCTTGGGGGTAATCTTATGGGTGCAGGGAGTGGGTGGTGGAATAAGTCCCAGATAAGGAAGGCCTTCTCTACTGCACAGCCTGATGTGGGCACACTCCCTCTATTTGCCACCTTGGGGGTAATACTACCAGTGAAGGGAGTAGATCCCATATAAGAGACAGGCCTCCTCTACAGTACAGTCTGATGTGGGCAAACTCCCTCCATTCACCACCTTTGGGGTAATCCTACTAGTGCAGGGAGTATATCTCAGATAAGAGACAGGCCTCCTCTACTGCACAGCCTGATGTGGGCACACTCCCTCCATTCACCCCCTTGGTGCTAATACTATTAGGGCAGGGAGTAGATCCTCTACTATACAGCCTGATGTGGGCACACTCCCTCCATTCACCCCCTTGGGGGGATAATACTATCAGTGCAGGAAAGTAGATCCCAGATAAGGCAGGCCTCCTCTACTGTACAGCCTAATGTGGGCACACTCCCTCCATTCACCCCCTTGGTGGTAATACTACCAGTGCAGGGAGTAGATCCCAGATAAGGCAGGCCTCCTCTACTGTACAGCTGATGTGGGCACACTCCCTCCATTCACCCCCTTGGTGGTAATACTACAGTGCAGGGAGTAGATCCCAGATAAGCAGGCCTCCTCTACTGTACAGCCTGATGTGGGCACACTCCCTCCATTCACCCCTTGGTGGTAATACTACCAGTGCAGGGAGTAGATCCCAGATAAGGCAGGCCTCCTCTACTGTACAGCCTGATGTGGGCACACTCCCTCCATTCACCCCCTTGGTGGTAATACTACCAGTGCAGGGAGTAGATCCCAGATAAGGCAGGCCTCCTCTACTGTACAGAGTGATGTGGGCACACTCCCTCCATTCACCCCCTTGGTGGTAATACTACCAGTGCAGGGAGTAGATCCCAGATAAGGCAGGCCTCCTCTACTGTACAGCCTGATGTGGGCACACTCCCTCCATTCACCCCCTTGGTGGTAATACTACCAGTGCAGGGAGTAGATCCCAGATAAGGCAGGCCTCCTCTACTGTACAGAGTGATGTGGGCACACTCCCTCCATTCACCCCCTTGGTGGTAATACTACCAGTGCAGGGAGTAGATCCCAGATAAGGCAGGCCTCCTCTACTGTACAGCCTGATGTGGGCACACTCCCTCCATTCACCCCCTTGGTGGTAATACTACCAGTGCAGGGAGTAGATCCCAGATAAGGCAGGCCTCCTCTACTGTACAGCCTGATGTGGGCCCACTCCCTCCATTCACCCCCTTGGTGGTAATACTACCAGTGCAGGGAGTAGATCCCAGATAAGGCAGGCCTCCTCTACTGTACAGCCTGATGTGGGCACACTCCCTCCATTCACCCCCTTGGTGGTAATACTACCAGTGCAGGGAGTAGATCCCAGATAAGGCAGGCCTCCTCTACTGTACAGCTGATGTGGGCACACTCCCTCCATTCACCCCCTTGGTGGTAATACTACCAGTGCAGGGAGTAGATCCCAGATAAGGCAGGCCTCCTCTACTGTACAGCCTGATGTGGGCACACTCCCTCCATTCACCCCCTTGGTGGTAATACTACCAGTGCAGGGAGTAGATCCCAGATAAGGCAGGCCTCCTCTACTGTACAGCTGATGTGGGCACACTCCCTCCATTCACCCCCTTGGTGGTAATACTACCAGTGCAGGGAGTAGATCCAGATAAGGCAGGCCTCCTCTACTGTACAGCCTGATGTGGGCACACTCCCTCCATTCACCCCCTTGGTGGTAATACTACCAGTGCAGGGAGTAGATCCCAGATAAGGCAGGCCTCCTCTACTGTACAGCTGATGTGGGCACACTCCCTCCATTCACCCCCTTGGTGGTAATACTACCAGTGCAGGGAGTAGATCCCAGATAAGGCAGGCCTCCTCTACTGTACAGCCTGATGTGGGCACACTCCCTCCATTCACCCCCTTGGTGGTAATACTACCAGTGCAGGGAGTAGATCCCAGATAAGGCAGGCCTCCTCTACTGTACAAGCTGATGTGGGCACACTCCCTCCATTCACCCCCTTGGTGGTAATACTACCAGTGCAGGGAGTAGATCCCAGATAAGGCAGGCCTCCTCTACTGTACAGCCTGATGTGGGCACACTCCCTCCATTCACCCCCTTGGTGGTAATACTACCAGTGCAGGGAGTAGATCCCAGATAAGGCAGGCCTCCTCTACTGTACAGCCTGATGTGGGCACACTCCCTCCATTCACCCCCTTGGTGGTAATACTACCAGTGCAGGGAGTAGATCCCAGATAAGGCAGGCCTCCTCTACTGTACAAGCTGATGTGGGCACACTCCCTCCATTCACCCCCTTGGTGGTAATACTACCAGTGCAGGGAGTAGATCCCAGATAAGGCAGGCCTCCTCTACTGTACAGCCTGATGTGGGCACACTCCCTCCATTCACCCCCTTGGTGGTAATACTACCAGTGCAGGGAGTAAGATCCCAGATAAGACAGGCCTCCTCTTACTGTACAGCCTGATGTGGGCACACTCCCTCCATTCACCCCTTGGTGGTAATACTACCAGTGCAGGGAGTAGATCCCAGATAAGGCAGGCCTCCTCTACTGTACAGCCTGCTCTAGGATCTTTGCCCTTTTCCTTCTTCCAGCCTACAGTCATTCATTCGTCACGGCAGCCCCATTACACAATGCCTGTCAGTGACACTCCCTTCTGGTCATCCACCTGCCCCACATCCCTTCACTGTATCCACCTAGAGCCTGTTCTTCCGCCTGTGACATCAGCAGGGAAGGGGTTACAGGCCTATAGCACTGAATGGAGTCAAGGTTATGGCTGCCCCCCCAAGCACTCCTCCTGTCAGGACTGCTCTGCCCACATGTCTGCAGGGTCAGGGCTGACAGGAGGGGGCACAGATGACAGGGTCACTCATTCATTGGTCCGGCCCGGTGATGCCGTGCCCCCCGGTGTCAGGCCTCAGGGCCCCGCTCCGGTACCTGCAGGTGCTCCTGGAAGCGGATGGGCAGTATCTGAGCCATGGCGGTTCCGAGCTGTGCTATCTCTCCGGGATGTCTCCTCAGGCTCTCAGGGGCTGGGAATACTGGACGGGTGTCCTCGGTGCGCCGCCTGTGTACGGGAGCGCGTCCTCCGGCTGGTCCTCACTGACTATCGGGCAGGAGCCGCAATGGCGGAAACGGGGGAGCTGCCTCTGCAATCCGGAACGCCAGCTTCACCCTGACTCTGCGCCCCGCCCCCTCTCCGCGCAGGAATACATGTATAGCCTCACAGCCGTACAATCAACGCCCGGCGGAGGGATATCACTATGGAGATACACTACAGAGCTGATAAGAGCTGTGTGACTAAGTGCGAGGAGAAGCTGCTGGGAGCTGTATGTGTGTATGAGCTGCTCCATACTGGAAGCTGGGGTGAACCCTCCGTGAGGATTTAATGGAAACATCCGGGATTCTTTTCTCCCTTCATTCTGCCACATCATGCGACTGGGTGACGTGACGTCATTTCCGGAAAATTTGTACCTTGGCCTTGAGTTCGTGATCACATGACGCGGGATGTAGCTGATGCTGAGTCTGTGGGGCCGAGAGCCCTGTCAGTCAGCTGAGAGGCAGAGTGCCCACCCAGGGCTGACCCCAGGGGCACTGTGCCAACCACTGCAAGCTGTATCCTGGAGATCTCTAACCAGCTCTTATCACTGACAATACAAGATGCAGGAATAGGAGTATGGCAGCACGTCTTGCCCTTCACCAAGAGGTCTTCTAACCTTGACTAAGGTCATCATGACAGGCAGCAGGCCAAATAAAGAAGTCCAAGATCACATTTACCAGAGGTGAAAAGGATCTGACACGTTTTGTTAAAAAGGAAAGAGATGTTTTCTTAAGTGTGTAATAGCCAACATCAAATCTAGAATAAAGAAACCTGTCACCAGATTTGTGTCCCCTAATCTGAGAGCAGTATGATGTAGAGACAGAGACCCTTGATTCTGGCGATGTATCACTGGGCTGCTTGATATAGTTGATATCCAGTGTTTTATCAGCAGGAGATTATCACTAGAGGACCTGTACACCTTCTGACACTGAGCCCTTCAAAGTCATGAACTCTATAACCTCCACCCCCACCACTGACTGGCAGTTTTCTGCCTATGCATAGTGTACGCAGAAAGCTGGGCAGGGTTATACAGAGCCCAGCACCTATAGAACTGGCAGATCTGCTGCCAAAAAAATAGTGATTTCTTCAAAACTGCCGCAAACAGCCCTGTAAGTGACACATCACTGGCATCAGGGTTTGTGTCTCTTCATCATACTGCTCTCAGATGGAGCAGTCTGTTGACAGACTCACCTCTCATACAGTTAAGGTACCGTCACACGCGGCAATTTTGCAAGCAATTTCACTGGCAATTTGCTGGTTGCAGTGAAATCATGGATACATGGTTCTGCTTTGTTGCCGTGTACAAATGTAACAATGTGTCCATGATTTCACTGCAACCTGCAAATTGCCAGTGAAATTGCTTGCAAAATTGCCGCGTGTGACGGTACCTTTAGGGTATGTGCTCACGGTCCGGAGGAGCTGCGTGTTGAACACAGCTCCTCCTGACCTGTGTTAAGCCGCAGGTGGCCGCAGGGAGACCGCAGCCGCCCTGTACTCTCCATGTGCGGTGGGTGCGGGGCGGCTTCTCCCTGCAGTCACCTAAATGGCAGCCACTTCCGACTCCGCAGCATGAAATAAACATACAGAGGAGGAGCGGAATGCCGGTATCCCGCACCGCAGCTCCAAACACGCTGCGGCGGGTTAAGCATAGTGAGGATGGGATTTCTTGGAAAAAAAAAACGCATGTGCCGCTGTTAGGCGGCGATTGCATTATTTTGTCCGGATCCGCCAGATCCGGGCAAAACCGCCAAGTGTTAAAGCATCCTTACTGTTTGTATGTGTGAGCTAAAAGATACTGCATTGGCTGCTCTGACAGTTGGCCTGGATATTTATCAGGTGGCCTATAGCAACCAATCACAGCTCAGCTTCAGACATATATATAATGAGCTTATGCATGGCTGTAAAATATTCAGGGAGGCTGCCGAAGACAAGGACATGTGGAAAATACTACACAATGGGATATGACTGTCAGTGAAGCAGCAGCCACACAAACCCCAAAAGGACTAAGACACCTCTTTCCTATTCTTCTAACAACCTGTAACATTTCAAATCTGGAGATTTGGATACAGTACTAAATTGATCACAGCGAGGACAGGGGCGGAATAAGAATAGCCAGGGCCCCGGGCTGTTTAGAAGACGAGGGACCCCCCCCACCGTGCAAGTATTATGTGACATGTCACATGATCAACTTTTGAAAGATCATATGATACATCCCTTGATTAGCACACAGGGACAGATCCATAGAGAAGAACAATAGTAGATCCATAGAGAAGAACAATAGTAGCATAACCCCATTATATAGCAGAAGGCCGAACACAGCCCCCAGTATATAGCGGGAAGCCACACACAGCCCCTAGTATACAGTAGGAGGGCGCACATAGTCCCCAGTATACAGTATGAGATTGCACAAAGACCCCAGTATACCACAAGAGGGCTCACACAGTCACCAGTATACTGCAAGAGGCTGTACAAAGCCCCAGTATACCTCAAGGTACCTTTACACGCCGCGACGGCAGGCTGGATACATCCCGCTACTTCACGTGCACGAGCACGCTCAAACGGTTACAAACGGTCAACGCATCACCTTTACACGCCGCGACAAGATGCGCTACGCCACGCTACATCTATAGCTAGCTACATCGCCGGGTGTCTCAAGTAGCCAGCTGTAGCTCATTTACACACCGCTACAACCAGCTACTATGGGCGTACCTGGTGCAGCAGGGACAGCACATAGGCGTGCTACAATTGTGGATTACGAGACGTCCGTACGCTGATAGGACAAAGCAATAATACCATGATTGGCCAGGCATCGCAGGAGGCTGATTAATACTTGACGCTCGAGCAATTGTGTAGTGTGACTCGTCAGCTCCTTAAATATGCCGCCCTGTGCGCCGACAACCAATCGCAACGCACCATCTTCCACCAATGATCGCACATGGGGCGCGGTAACACGGAGCCAGGGTCACGCCTTAGCTACATCGCAGGCTGTCCCGAGTTCCCTTCCGTTGCTTCTTTACACGCCGATACAGCTCGCTACCATCGGCGTTGTAGCCATCAGTTTTTGAGCAGAGCTAGGAAACAGATGTATCTGTTGCCGGCTGTATCGTCACGTCTTCAGACGCCGCTACGACGGGCTACATTGGCGCTACAAGCTACATTTGTAGCCTGTAGCGGGATGTATCCAGCCTGCCGTCGCGGCGTGTAAAGGTACCTTCAGGAAGCTGCACACAGCCCTAGTATGTAGCAGGAGGCCGTACATAGCCTCCAGTATGCAGCAGGAGGCCGTACATCCCCCAGTATACAGCAGGAGGCCGCACACAGTCCCCAGTATACAGCAGGAGGCTGCACACAGCCCCCAGTATACAGCAGGAGGTCACACACAACCCCCAGTATACAGCAAGAGGCCATACATAGCCCCCAGTATGCAGCAGGAGGCCATACATAGCTCCTAGTATGCAGCAGGAGGCCGCACAGTGCGCACACATCCCCCAGTATACAGCAGGAGGCCGGACACAGCCCCCAGTATACAGCAGAAGGTCACACACAACCCCCAGTATACAGCAGGAGGCCACACACAGCCTCCAGTATGCAGCAGGAGGCCACACACAGCCCCCATTATACAGCAGGAGGCCTATTTACTTTGTGACTTTTGTACAAAATAATTGTTAAACTATTCTATTTTGTTATAGCTAAGAACAGTTAGTTACATACCCTGGGCAACACAGGGTGCTAAAGTTAGTTGTATTATAAAATTGAATCTAGAAAATTGATTGTTAAACACTGGAGCTAGTCAATCAAGGGGACTTATGGCTAGTCTAAAGGACTGGTCAAAGTTGATTATTAAGTATGAATGTAGCTACTAGGAAGCCTTGGAGAGATTACCGTGTATAATCCCACCTAATGTATCAACTATGCTGAATGGATTGGATTAGGCCTATTGAGCCATTGATAAGGGGTTATTGTTTAGCGCTGGGCCTAACCCAATCCAATCAGCATAAAATTAAATCTGAAACATGATTTCCCAGTTTAGTAAGATTACGGCAATATCATATCAAACTTTGCGTTTTCTTTGACATATATATATTTTTAACTTAAAGGGAACCAACCACCCCAAATGACCCCCCCCCCCGGACTGTTAATATGTGTCCCTACACCCTGCAGACACATATGGGGCAATCGTTTTTGCTAAAAAAACGGATTTGTAAAAGCTAAGATATAGCTTTATAAACTTTTAAAAATCTTGCCGACTGGGCGTTATCTAGCTGCCGGGGGGGTGGGGGGGGGGGTGGAGCGCTGCGCAATATGTACAACCTGGTCCGGTGCCGTCCCTGCACTCCTGTCCGGTGCTGTCTCCCCGCTGCTCTCTCCGATGCTGTGCCCGCTGGTGTCCTCCTGTCATGGTCTCCATGCTGTGCCCCAGGCCGGTAACATGATTATCGGTGCAGGCTCCGGGCAAAGGGGAAGCTTCCTGCTTCCTCCTGCCCATCCTCGCCCAGGTCAGCCCTGCACCAATGAGAACGCAGGGCCAGTGATGTCATGTAACCGCCCCTGCGCTGTGATTGGCTCACAGCGGCGATCACATGACACAATGGCCCTGCGTTCTCATTGGTGCAGGGCTGACCTGGGCGGGGATTGGCAGGAGGAAGCAGGAAGCTTCCCCATTGCCCGGGGCCCGCACCGATAATCATGTTACCGGCCTGGGGCACAGCATGGAGACCATGACAGGAGGACACCAGCAGGCACAGCACCAGAGAGAGCAGCGGGGAGACAGCACCGGACAGGACTGCAGGGATGGCACCGGACCAGGTTGTACATATTGCGCAGCGCTCTACCCCCCCCCCCCCCAACCCCCCGGCAGCTAGATAACGCCCAGTCGGCAAGATTTTTAAAAGTTTATAAAGCTATATCTTAGCTTTTACAAATCCGTTTTTTTAGCAAAAACGATTGCCCCATATGTGTCTGCAGGGTGTAGGGACACATATTAACAGTCCGGGGGGGTCATTTGGGGTGGTTGGTTCCCTTTAAAGGGGTTCTCCAGAGAACAAAGTTCATTTTAAAGTTGATTTCAATCAATACATCTTGGAAAAATAATAATTTCCACAATTGGATGTGTTTAAATGGAACCTGTCAACTACTTGAAGCCCCCCCAGTTATCGCTGTCTGTGCCTGCAGCTTCATAGTACTATTCTAACAAACCCTGTCTGCAGGGCCGCACCGTCCATTGGACAAGGTGAGCCCTGTCATTCAGGCGGCAGCCGGCAGGGGGAGCGGCAGTGCAGAAGGGGGCGGCGCCTCATGCACACAGCCTCCCCCTGTCATGGCGCCGGCCGCGCACCGGAGGTAAGCGGCGACCCGGGGAGAGAGGCACAGAAGGGGCGGCAGCGTTGCCCGCGAGTCAACAGCACCCCCCCCCCCCGGTACTCACGGCCGCGGGCGGCAATGACTGCCGGTGCTGCGGCTCAGGCGGCAGAGGGGGCGGCAGTGCTGGGCTCCAGTAGCACCCCCCCCCCCCGTAATCGGTGCCGCGGCTCAGGCGGCAGAGGGGCTTGGTGCACCCCTGCCTGTCTGAGCTCATAGTGTAATGTGAAAGGTGAAAAAAAGCATTTATACACTTACATTTTCTGAGGCAGTGACTACACCTTGGAGAATGTAGTCACTCTGGTAGGTTAATAGTTAAAGGGAACCTGTCACCTCATCTAAGCCCCCTAACCTATCAGCATCCAAGTACTTCATTAACCATCCCTGTGTGAGCTCATAGCTCTTTATAAAAGTTACATACCGTATATACTCGTGTATAAGCCGACCCGTGTATAAGCCGACCCCCCTACTTTTGCCCCCAAAAGCTGGTAAAAGTTATTGACTCGCATATAAGCCTAGGGTATGAAATGCAGCAGACCCCCATCCTATTATATAGCCCCCGTCACTGGTATATAGCACCCCTCAGTAATGGTATACAGGCCCCTCAGCAGTGGTATTATACAGGCCCTTCAGCAGTGGTATACAGGCCCCTCAGCAGTGGTATACAGGCCCCTGTGCAGTAGTATACAGGCCCCTGTGCAGTGGTATACAGGCCCCTGTGCAGTGGTATACAGGCCCCTGTGCAGTGTATACAGGCCCCTCTGCAGTGTATACCGGCCCCCAGTGGTGGTATACTGGCCCCCAGCAGTAACACACAGCCCCCCCTCCTTAGTATGTCCCCCCAGGCTGCGGCACCTGTTAAAATAACAAACGTTTCATACATCACCTTTCCGGCGCCGCTCCTCCGGTCCCGACTTCTTCCTTCTTGTGCCGGCTTCTAGTGCTGTGACCGCGAGCAGGAAATGACGTCATCTCCTGCGCCCGGTCACATGACACCGGCACAAGAAGGAAGAAGCCGGGACCGGAGGAGCGGCGCCGGAAAGGTGATGTATGAAACGTTTGTTATTTTAACAGGTACCGCAGCCTGGGGGGGACATAATAAGGAGGGGGGCTGTGTGTTACTGCTGGGGGCAAGTGTATTGCAATATGCACGGCATCCCCCCGCCGCTGATGGACAGGGGAATGCCGTGCATATTCATTACACTAATGAGGCGGCCCCACGTGACCGCCCGCGGTCACTGCGGCCCCCTCCTGCCTTCTCCAGCCACCGGTCACAGCCCCTCCCCCCCTCTGCAAAAACCGAGTGACTCGCGTATAAGCCGAGGGGGGGACTTTTCAGCCCAATTTTTGGGCTGAAAAACTCGGCTTATACTCGAGTATATACGGTAGATTGTTATACTAACTTACATGAATGATGTCGGTTTAATTAAGTGAGAACCACTAAGGAGTTTATGTTATATAAAATTTACACCTTTATTACACATATAAAAGTAGACACATACACGTTAGACATGAAGTGACAGTTATGGAGATCCCAAATGGGCAACGGACAGGTAGTTACATTGTGGATAACACTTTGGAGGCTGTTGTACACAAAATCCCACATGGCATCAAAAAGCAACATCAGACAAGCCCTATTTCAATGATAAACTGATGTACATTGTTTACAACTCACCCATCTTATGTGCCAGTAAAGAGCCTCCTCCGGTCACACACCAATGCCCAGCCACGCAGCACCGATTTGCAACGCATGTTCACGGTGACCCCCCTCGCTACTCCAAATACACCCTGATGGGCATAATCCTTCCTTCATGAGCGCATTTTCATTTTTCAAATTACCCGCCTCGGAATTGTATGCCATCACGTGATGCCGGCGCGCATCAATTCTAGTGATGCGCAGTTCGCTGGGTGTACTGCGCATACAGGCCGCCTTCAGCATGCCTTCTGCGCATGCTGTGAAGGTGACCTTTGACATCAGGCACCAGGAGGATACATGGTGCGGAGAGAAGATCCGGATATGATGCGCGCCGGAAGATCTGGATATGACGCGCGCCGGCATCACGTGATGGCGCGTCATACAATTCCAAGGCAGGTAATTTGAAAGATGAAAGCGCGCTCATGAAGGAAGGATTACGCCCATCGGTGCATAACTGGAGCAGAGTGGCGGGGAATCGCAGCCCTGGAAACACTGCCCCTCCGTAAGAAACCCCTGTAGGAACGCCTACCCGACATTATTCATGTAAGTTATTAAAACTATCTATGTAACTTTTACAAAGAGCTATGAGCTCAGACAGGGATGGTTAATAAAGTATTTGGATGCTGCAGGGGCAGGTATTGATAGGTTAGGGGGCTTAGATGAGGTGACAGGTTCCCTTTAACATTTCAGCCGAATTTTGTAAGATGCTGCATGGCCTGTGTGATGTCATGATCATGTGACTACAATAGGCAGAGCTAAGTCTTCATAGCACATAATGATTTTGCTTGCTTAGCTCCGCCCACTATGGTGACATGATCGTTACATCATACAGGTTCTTTATACAGAGAAGTTAATAGTGAGTTACTATTAAATGGCCAGAGTGAGTACATCCTCCAAAGTGACTACACACTGCCTCAGAAAATGTAAGTGGAGAAATGCTTTTTTTCACCTTTAACATTACACTATGAACTCAGACAGGGATGATTAGAATAGTACTATAAAACTGCGGGTACAGACAATAATAACTGGGCGGGAGCATAAAGTAGCTTATAGGTTTCCTTTAATAAGATGTTTCTTTGCAGAGATAATACTAGATATGTGATTCTGCTATGTACTGTGTAATGGCCGTGTCTGACCATACAGGTAAATCACCTCTTCAAAGAGGACTTAAAGTCTTGGAAGTAGCAATCGTAAAAGTCATATAACAAGGCTCTTTAAAGGGTTGATATTGACTTTTAGGATTGCAACTTCCAATAGGTGGCACTAGAGTTCAAGTCCTCTTTAAAGAGGCAATTTGCATATTAAATTTCCCAGAGGAGAAGTCTCCTCATATTGGCGTGTCATACCTGGCATGTCACTCTCCATATGGCGAAACCTTATCCCTTAGATGAACATACAGGGACATGATCTGATTATATCACATCTCCTGGACTGTGAAGAAAGCAAAACAGTACTCAGACATTACAGCACGGGATCATAGTTGGGGTCACTCCTTCAATGGGTCCTATTCACATATATAAGATTATCTTTGCACAGGAGCATTATTTTAAAAACAATTGTGGAACTTCTTATCCCAAAAACTATTGATTAAAATGAAGGTTGTTCTTGGGAAAACTCTTTTAAGGTCGAGTTCACATGTCCAGTAATCATCAGAGCGGATCCTGCAGAGATCCAGTGAAAAAAACTTTGTGCAAGCACAACTTTTTTGTACGTTGGTAAAAAAACAGATTTCTGCAGGATCTGTTTTTTATGTAACAATGGAGTCTATGGAGAACGGATTCGTTAACAGATTGTTATTTAGCCATTCGTTTTTCTTGCAATTATAATGGACCTGTTTTTACTTACAGAATCCAATACAAATCTATTATATAATTGCGAATGGGTTTTTTGCCCCTTCTGAGTCCACTCGCAATGCGAGTCGGCGTGGTTACGCCCGAAGCATTGGCCGCGCAGCGGCCATTGCGAGCAGTTCTAAGGCGACTCGCTATGCCCGCGCAGCGGGCATGGCGAGTCGCCTTAGCAGCGCGAAGCATTGGCCGCGAAGCGGCCATTGCGAGTCAGAGACTCGCTCTTCTAGAATCCCGATGCATGTGCATCGGGCACCCAGCTAGTGTAAAATAAATAGCAATCCCTTAACGAATCTGTTCTCTATAGATCCCAATGTTAAAAAAATGCATCATGCACAACTTTTTTTCTAATGGATCTCTGCAAGATCTGTTCTAATCTGTTTCTGGAAAGAAACCTCTTCTGGAGAAGAGGGTCAGTAATATTCACCTCTCCTCAGGACCAAAATTCTTCCAATCACCTTTTTCATGGCCAAGATATCTCTCACCTCAAAGATGTCTTCAGAGGAAACTTGCTAGGGCATAGTACCAGGATCTTGGAAGAAACAGCTCAGGACAACAGGCTTGAGGAGTTACATGTGGAAGTTATTAAATATACGCAATGAGGTCAGGAGCTTCAATTTATAGGAGACATCACTGATTTGTTCGATGACCTCAAAAGGACTGAATTATCGAGGACCCAGCTTTTAGGATGGAATCTTAAGACAGATGTATTTTGAGGAGAGCCACACCTTTGCTACAGGAAGAAAATGTGAAGGATCCTTTTCGACGCATGTCTTTTCAACCATTTAGAAAATTGCTCGAGAAAGGTTTTAGTGTCCTCCCAGATCTTACACAATTTCCTGGAGAGACCAACGACCACAGGGATGCTGAAAGTGGAGGACACTGAGAGGGATACAATAATTTTGTCCAACAACAATGAAAAACTAATACTTTATGTAAGGTTTCCAGCTCTTCAGATTACCCTTTGAGTCTCCTCGCCCTTATCCAAAATGGCATCTGTTACCTCGTTCCTTTCCACGTGTTCCTGCTTTCCTACCTATTTAGCTCCAGTCCATTTACAGTCCTTGCTTGAGTATTTTTCTTGGATCCCTGGCTCCTTGTGCTTCTCAAGTTTGTGCTCCTTCTCCAGCTACTTCGGTTCAGCTCTTTCCAGCTTCTGCAGCTGATGTCCAGCTAACTACACCTGCTTCCAGTTTGCCTCTTGCATCAAGCTGCTCTGTGTGGTATGTGTTTCTGCTTCAGTCTTCACCAGCCTGCCCCACTTCATGTAAGCTCTGTTTGGTTTAAAAAGCTCTGCAGTGGCTTCCCTGTTAAGTTATTTTTTGCAGTTGCAAGTACTCTGGACCATTTGGGACTTTGGTTCTATTAGTCTGCACTGCAATCTGTTTTGGACTTGTTCTCAGACTCAGAGACTATACAGTGTCCAGGCCTGCCTGTGTGTGAACTGTTATTTATAGACTGTTGTGTTTATCGCCTCGTTATTAAGAGACATTTCCGTTTGGCATCACTGTGAATGAACTAATCCTAATAGACTATTTACATTTGGCACCATTTAATGAACTTTAACCTGCACAATTTATGAACTTTGCTTTGTTTGTTGCATCTGGTCACTGAACTTTTGTCACGTGTGTTAATACAGACTTTCACCTTAATACCTTGTCTCAGTCGTGTCTTTGCTCACACGCCATCAGATTCCTGAGAGATCCGTAATAATTGTTACACTTCATGGAGGACTTGCTGATATGGTTGTTATATGAGAACTATCCCCAGTTTGACCCAATCGCTATCCTGTGCATTGGTAAAGTGCCGCAGAAAAAAAGTTAGGATCTGATTGACCCATTCTACTTGGCCATTGGACTGGAGATGGTAGGCTAAAGAGAAATCAAGAGATACATCCAGTTTACAAGTAGCCCTCTAGAATCTAGACGTGAGTTGAACTCCACTATCAGCTACAATGTGTTGCAGAAAACATGAAGTTGGCGAATGTGATGAATAAATTCTCTTGCATGCTGTAGAGCAGAGGGAAGTCCAGACAGTAGAATGAAGCGATCCACTACCATCCAATGACAGCAGCTGCAGGACACAGAAAGCTCTGTTATGAAATCCATGGCTATGTGCTGCCATGGAGCAGTAGGCACAGAAAGTGGTAGTAACCGTCTGGATGAGAGCTTTTTTTCTTAGATGTATGACCCCACTACAGGGTTGTCCTCCTGTTAGAATTAAAGATGGGGGTCCTCCCTAAAGGTGGCAGACACAGGTTCACCGGAGCCACAGTAATTATCTTAGCAGTGTCGATTATATGTTGCAGTTCCTCCTCCTGGTCAAAGGGAAGAAAGGACCCAGAGAGTGTATCCGCCCTGATTTTTCTGTCTGCCGGCCATAAATGTAGGACAAAGTCAAAGTGGGCAAAAAGCATCGGCCATCTAGCTTGCCGGGCTTCAGTCTCTGTGCTAACTGCAAATATGCCAGATCCTTATGGTCGGTGTAAAAAACCACGAGATGGACAGCATCCTCTAGTTACTAGAGTCTAGTAGATAACACCACTCCTTCAAGGCCACCTTAATAGCCAACAACTTACAGTTTTTAATAGAATAACTGTGCTTCAGAGCAATGGAAGCTTTGGAGAAGAAGCCTCAGGAAACCATTCACGTAGAGGAAGACGTCTGCGTGAGCACTGCCCCAGCTCCAGAGGAAGAAGTATCCAACGCCAGAATAAACTGCTTATTTACCTTTGGTCTATGTAGCAACGGAGCAGTACATTGTTTTTGAGAAAGAAATGCATCTCCGTCCTTCGAAGTTCAGATTTTAGGATTAGCACCTTATGAATAATGGCCAAAATCGGAGCAGGAATAATGGAAAAATTGTGTAATGAGCTACCAGTAGTAGTTTGTGAAACCCAGAAATCACTGAAAAGCCTTTGTTCCAACTGGGCTAGGCAATTTTAGAATGGAAGATACCGTCTAGGGATCCATCTTCAATCCCGTGTGAGGTTGACATATCCAAGGAAGGGAATAGAGGACTGCTCGAACTTGGCATAAAGGCGATTCTCCCTGAGTCTCTGTAAGACTTTGTGAACATTTCTCCCATGGGTAAGCAGATCCGAAGAGATGACCAGGAAATAATCCAGGTATACCACCCCACTAGTATATAGGAGATCTCAGAAAATGTCATTTACAAATTCCCGGGAGACAGCAGGTGCTTTATGGAGCCCTAACAGCATGACGCAGTATTCATAATGGCAGTTCGGGTGTTACAGGTGGTCTTCCATACAACACCTTGTCAAATGTGAATCAGGTTGTATGCTCCACGCAGATCAAGGTTAGAGAAGACCCAGGCTCTTCTGAGGCGTTCAAACAAGTCTAGAAGGAGAGCCAGAGGGTATTTGTTTTGACCGTGTTCTGTGTAACCACCCGGGGGTCTGCTGCCCGTGCTCCTCGGCCTGCTGCCTTCACTCTCCCAGCTCCTACCTCTCCTGTCCGGTGTCTGGGATCCCGGGTGTCGTCAGTCCACCGACGGCTCCGGGGCGCTGGCAACCGCCGCCTACGTGTCAGTCGGGTTGCGGCTTCCAGGGCTCCTTCATCCTTGCCGCATGCTCCTCGGGTACGCGCGCCCATTCCCAGACGCAGGATCCGGCGCTCTCTGCTTAAGCAGCGCTGCTCCTCTCCTCACTTCCGGGGCTACTGCTTGAGCACATGAAACTCCATCTCCAAATCAGTATCTGCTGGAGAACTGCAGGGAGCATGCTCCTCCCCTCAGCCAATCACCATGCCTCTGTGTCCTGCCAATCAGGAGTACACTGCTGTAATATAAGCTTCCTGTTTCCTGTCAGTCTTTGCCAGGGCAATTTGTACCTAGTGAAGTTGCTATTCCTGGTCTGGTCAGGTTGTTCCTTATTTTGCTTGATATCTGATTTCTGTGTGTTACTTTCCTGCAGATCTCCGCCCTGCCAGCTCCTCGCTGACTTCCGTGTTCTTGGCCTGCTACCCGGATCTCTTACAAGCTGAAATCGCTGACTCAGGTCCTGCTCCGGATTCTCCGTGTTCCCGGTTCCCCGTGTCCTATCTTATACCCGGTTGCTGTGTTGTTTCCACGTTGCCTTGGGTTGGTTTAACACCCGTGTCCGCTTCATTGGTCCTTCCGAGGTTGGTACCGGCGGTATCCCTGTATAGGGGTTAAGCGCTCCGGGGCCTCCTTTGGTGGTGTTCCGGTGCTGTGGCCGTGTGGCCCTCCCCTGGGGCGTGGCTTCTTGTTTTGTTCAATAAACCTGTTGACTCTACTGTACTGGTCCGCCTCTCTATCATCCCGGTATCAGCATCCGCACTACGCGGTCCAGTGGGTCCACGTGTGGGGTCCGTCAGTAGGACGTGACAGATCTTGCCCTGGCCATGGACCCCGCTAATACCAGGTTTGATGCCCAAAGAGAGCTGGCCGGACTCCGCCAGAGTCACGACCAAGTTGTGGCATTTATCCAGTCTCTAGAGGCCCGCTTAGGGGTGCTCTCCACCACTGATCCCGCCCTCTCTTCTCAGATGTTGGGTCTCCACCAGGAGTTGGACCATCAGAGAGGGATACAGACTCGGATGCTATCCCATATGGCCTCCGTGGACGATCGGCTTACCAGCCTACAGAGAACAACGGGAATCCCAGGTCCCGTCCCCGTGCTGCCAGCGGGAGCTCCGGCCGGAGCTGTGTCTTCACCTCGCCTGTGCCAGCCCACCAGGTACGCAGGGGATCCTAAAGCATGTCGGGGGTTTATTAACCAGTGCCAACTCCACTTCCGGTTACTACCACACCAATACCCGACGGATGAGGCAAAAGTGGCGTTTCTGGCTTCGCACCTCGAGGGAGAAGCACTGGCGTGGTTCAACCCATTATTGGAGAGAGAGGATCCTATCGTGTCCAACCTCCGGGCGTTCCTGGACACCTTTCGTAGGACCTTTGATGAGCCGGGACGGGTGGCCTCCACCACTGAGGCACTCTTCAACCTACGACAAGGTAACCTGTCTGTTGGGCAGTATGCCATCCGATTCCGTACTCTGGCTTCCGAACTCCGATGGGCGGATGAGCCCTTAGTCGGTGTCTTCCGCCGGGGGTTGTCAAGCCGGATCAAAGACGAACTGGCAGTTCGGGACCTGCCCAGCTCCCTGGAGGAGTACTTCACCCTCGCTGTCCGAATTGACCGTCGTCTTCAGGAGCGGTTCCAGGAGAGAACGCAGGAGAGGACGCAGGAGAGAAGACCCCTTCGCTTGGCTCCCACTTTCCAGCGACCCCTTCTTCCGGTACCCGCAGCACCTCCGGCAGGTCACGAGGCCATGTAGGTGGATCGCGTCCGCTCCCGCACCCAGACGAGGGAGGAGAGGATCACCCGGGGCCTGTACCTTTATTGTGGAGGATCTGACCACTTTTGTCGCCGATGCCCCAAGGGGCCGGAGAACCTTCCTCTAGGACAGGTAAGAGAGGCCAACCTAACGGAGAGCGATTCCTCTCACCCTCTCACTATTGCCATCCTGGTTAAGGGCGGAGACAAACGCCATTCGGAGGTGGCTTACCTGGATTCCGGGTCTGCAAGTAACTTCGTGCAACAAGAAGCGGCGCAGCGCTACGGTATTCCTATATACCCCCTGCAGCATCCCCGCGTCATCATCTCGGTCGATGGGAGACCCTTACAGGACCCTGTGACGGGTATCACCGGAGAGGTGGAAATACAAGTCGGTGCTCTGCACACAGAACGCCTCACCTTCTATGTCCTGCCCACCCTGTCTCCTCCGTTTATGCTCGGTCTTCCATGGCTCCGCATGCATGAACCAGTACTGGAATGGCGGACAGGTGAGGTCCTGTGGTGGGGGCAGGCTTGCCATAGCCGATGCCTTCTTCCTGTTTCCCCCGTCCGGTTGCCACCTTCACCGGCAGCGCTGCCCGGGCTGCCCTCGGCCTATTGGTCGTATGCTGACGTCTTCGACAAGAAGGAGGCCGAGACGTTACCCCCGCACAGACCTTATGACTGTCCTATTGACCTGGTGCCTGGGGCTCCACTCCCGAAAGGCCGTATCTACCCGTTAAACCCTGCCGAGACCCAGGCAATGTCTGAATACGTAAAGGACAGCCTGGCGCAGGGTTTCATTCAGAAGTCCTCCTCGCCCGCAGGGGCAGGGTTCTTCTTCGTGAAGAAGAAGGACGGCTCCTTATGACCGTGCATAGACTATCGGGGTCTCAACACCATCACGGTGAAGAATAAATACCCGCTTCCCCTCATACCGGAGCTTTTCGACCGGCTATGTGGATCCCGGGTCTTCACAAAGCTGGACCTCCGATGGGCGTACAACCTTGTCCGGATACGAGCAGGAGACGAGTGGAAGACCGCCTTCAACACCCGGGACAGACACTACGAGTATAAGGTAATGCCTTTCGGTCTCAGTAACGCTCCTGCTGTCTTCCAGGAATTCGTGAACCATGTCTTCTGGGACCTCCTGTACGTGTGTGTTGTGGTCTACCTGGATGATATTCTGGTGTTTTCTCTGGACCTTCCCACTCACAGGCGAGATGTCCGACGGGTCCTACTCCGGTTACGGGAGAACCAGTTATATGCCAAGTACGAGAAATGCTTGTTCGAGCGGACATCTTTACCCTTCCTGGGCTATGTTATCTCCGACGTTGGTCTTGAGATGGACCCAGAGAAGGTTTCCGCAGTCCTGTCGTGGCCTCGACCCGTGGGACTCAAGGCCATCCAGAGGTTCCTGGGCTTCGCCAACTACTATCGGCAGTTCATCCATTTCTCCGATGTGGTCAAGCCACTTACCGCATTGACCCGGAAGGGGACGCCTGCTAAGGCTTGGACCCCTGAGGCCGAAACCGCCTTCACGACGCTCAAGAGTGCCTTTTCCTCGGCTCCAGTTCTCCACAGTTCTTTCTGGAGGTGGACGCGTCCTCCTCCGGAGCCGGAGCCGTCCTCACCCAGAAGTCCTCCTCAGGGCGTATGGTGACATGCGGCTTTTTCTCTAAAGCTTTTTCCTCCTCAGAACGGAACTACTCCATAGGGGATCGGGAGCTGCTGGCCGTCAAGATGGCGCTGGAGGAATGGCGATACCTCTTGGAGGGCGCGGTACACCCCGTGGTGATCTACACCGATCACAAGAACCTGGCATATATACAGTCGGCCCAGAGACTCAATCCCCGACAAGCTCGATGGTCACTGTTCTTTGCCCTCTTTGATTTTCGTCTCCATTTTCGCCCCGCAGACAAGAACATCAAGGCGGATGCCTTGTCCCGGTCCTTCCTCGTAGAGGATCAAGAGGAGGAGCCCCGATCCATCATCGATCCGTCCAACATCTGCATGGTGGCACCACTCCGTCTGTCCCTACCGCCTCCAGGTAAGACGCTGGTACCCGAGGCTGATCGGAAGTACGTCCTTTGCTGGGGTCATTCCTCCAGACTTGCAGGCCATGCGGGGGTAAAGAAGACCCAGCTCCTGATTGGTCGGTACTACTGGTGGCCGCAGATGCGTCAGGACATCTCCGACTATGTCTCCGCCTGTTCTTCCTGTGCTCGAAACAAGACGCCCAAGCAACGGCCCGTTGGGCCCCTTCTGTCTCCTCCGGCAACACTGTGGTATGGGTCGTGGTTGACAGGTTCTCCAAGATGGCTCATTTCGTTCCCCTGCCCGGTCTTCCATCTGCCCCCAGATTGGCTGAGCTGTTCGTGTCACATGTTCTCCGTCTGCATGGTCTTCCCTCTAACATTGTCTCCGACTGGGGTGTACAGTTCATCTCCAGGTTCTGGCGTTCTCTCTGCAAGAAGCTGGATGTCAACCTCGACTTCTCTTCAGCTTATCATCCACAGTCCAATGGGCAGGTCGAACGGGTAAATCAAGTGTTGTCCGGGTACCTGCGACACTTCGTCAACGCCCACCATGACGACTGGTCCTCCCTGCTTCCCTGGGCCGAATTTTCCTATAACAACCATGTTGGTGAGTCCTCCCGTAACACCCCTTTCTTTATAGTCTACGGTCACCATCCTAGGGTTCCACGTCCCTTAGCGGACGCAACTCCAAATCCAGCTGCAGACGCGCTGGCTCGGGACTTTGCCAAGATCTGGGAGGCGACCCGCACAGCCCTGTTGAGGGCTTCCCAGCGGATGAAGGGTCATGCCGACAAACGCAGTCTGGACTCACCCCTGTTCAATCCCGGAGACAAGGTATGGCTTTCCTCCAAGTATGTACGCCTCAAGATGCCTTCCTACAAGCTTGGTCTACGTTATATCGGTCCCTTCGCTGTAGTCCGGAGACTGAATGAGGTATGCTACCAGCTGCACTTACCTCCATCACTACGTATACATAACTCTTTCCACCGATCTCTTCTCAAGCCTCTGGTCCTTAACCGCTTCTCCCAGGATCCGGACACGCATTCTCCTCCGGTCACGGCCTCTGACGTGTTCGAGATCAGTGCTATCCTGGACATGAAAGTGAGGGTCCGTTCTAAGTGGTATCTGGTCGACTGGAAGGGGTTTGGTCCCGAGGAACGGTCCTGGGTACCCGAGGCAGATGTCAATGCCCCGCGCCTTCTGCGCAGGTTTCTGGCCGGTTTCCGTCCGGGGGGGCGTGATGGGGAGGGGGTACTGTAACCACCCGGGGGTCTGCTGCCCGTGCTCCTCGGTCTGCTGCCTTCACTCTCCCAGCTCCTACCGCTCCTGTCCGGTGTCAGGGATCCCGGGTGTCGTCAGTCCACCGACAGCTCCGGGGCGCTGGCAACCGCCGCCTACGGGTCAGTCGGGTTGCGGCTTCCAGGGCTCCTTCATCCTTGCCGCATGCTCCTCGGGTACGCGCGCCCATTCCCAGACGCAGGGTTCCGGTGCTCTCTGCTTAAGCAGCGCTGCTCCTCTCCTCACTTCCGGGGCTACTGCTTGAGCACATGAAACTCCATCTCCAAATCTGTATCTGCTGGAGAACTGCAGGGAGCATGCTCCTCCCCTCAGCCAATCACCATGCCTCTGTGTCCTGCCAATCAGGACTGCCCTGCTGTAATATAAGCTTCCTGTTTCCTGTCAGTCTTGGCCAGGGCAATTTCTACCTTGTGAAGTTGCTATTCCTGGTCTGGTCAGGTTGTTCCTTGTTTTGCATGATTTCTGATACCTGTTTGTTACTTCCAGCAGATCTCTTCCCTGCCGATTCCCCGTGGACTCCGGTGTTCTTGGCCTGCTCCCTGGACCTCTTCTCTGCTGAAGTGCTGGCTCCAGTCCTGCTCCGGTTTCCTGGGGTTCTTGTGGTGTTGCTTTTTTACCACGTCGCCTGGGGTCGGTTTAACACTCGTGCCCGCTTCATTTGTCCCCCCGAGGTTGGTACCGGCGGTACCCCTGTATAGGGGTTAAGCGCTCCGGGGCCTCCTTCGGTGGTGTTCCGGTGCTGCGACCTTGTGGCTCTCCCCTGGGGCGTGGGTTCTTGTTTTGTTGTTGTACACAATAAACCTTTTGACTCTACTGTCCTAGTCCACCTCTCTATCAACCAGGTATCGGCATCCGCAACTACGCGGTCCAGTGGGTTCACGTAGGGTCCGTCAGTAGGAAGTGACAACCCTAAAACTAACATGTGGAGGGCATAAAAAAGCAGAAATGCTATTAAATAAAAAATGTAAAGGAAATGAACACAAATTTACCAAAGGACTTAGGTGTATGTGAGGCGGTCGACAGGGTAGGGGGTACTCGGGTACCGGGGCTGATGGTGACTTTGATGGGGGATCACGGCTGGTCGGTCCCCGGTCCCGTGCCCTGGACCCTCAATGGCGGGGAATGGTGGAGGGATAAGGGGATTGGTAACGTGACGCCACCTGTAGTACCTGGTAACGGGTATACCAGTGCTGCAGCTGGGCCGCTGAGGTGATGGAAGTGCAGCTCAGTGTAGTACAGCTCCCCACAGGTGGAGCTTTACCTCAGGGCAGCGGGAATGGATGAGGGGAGTAGTAGTCGCGTCTCTGCAGTCAATGCGGTGAATAGCGGCGGTTAAGCAAGCACACACACAGTGGTCTTTGGTCTTTGTTTCGGTACCTTTTACTGGTGACAGGGTAACAGGTACAGTCCAGAGAAGTAACCAAGTCCCCGATGCAACTTGGGACTTCTACCTTAGAAGTTGTGAGGCCTCCTCTGTATCTGTGCTCTGTGGTTTGGGGTAAGTCCTGCTTGTGACTAAACTCACCGCCCCTTCTCCCTCTCTAAACTGACAATGAGGTCCTTCTACGGAGTCCCTATTCCTCCTATGGCCCCTGGTCCTGTACTTGGTGAGTTTCAAGTGTCCCTTACTTTGCTTTCTTCAGGGGTTAACTCCTCCTGGTCCTTCCAAGTTTTTACTGCTGCAGTGGATGCTGTCAGTGTCTGACTCCGGTGTCCGGGTGTACTACAAGGAAACCTTACCTGGTTCCCTTCCTTGATTCTCTTACTCTTCACTGGCCTCCAACCCTCTCCCAAGGGTTCAGCACAGCTGGGTCAGTGTTCCCTGGTCCTGGGCCTGGATCCTTCCCAATGACCAGCTCCTCACTCCAGCTCTCTCCACAGACTAACTGAATGGAACTCACTAACTCCTGGGACTAACTGACTCCTCCCCTCAGGCCTGGATCTTTTAAAGGGGAATTGGCTTAAGGCAGCCAGTAGAGCTCCTCCTTCAGGTCTGGAGTGGAAGGTGTTGTGTGCTGTGTGAACCAAGGTGTAATTCCCTCCTTGCATCGGTGGATCCTGTGGCAATCCCCTGCAGGGGTGCCACACATGTATTTTTTTTTTCACGGACATAAGTACCGATTTTTCTGTTGAAAAAATCATGTGTAAAGCTTATATTTTCCCATGGTGTTAGTTTAGTCTGATAACATCCGCAAGCTGCATTATATGATAATTGCAAACTGTTTTTCTTTTCTCGGAATAGTACAGGCTTCTTACTTGTGAACATGTCCCTGACAGCAATACCATTGTGGGAACAGTCAGAATTCTCCGTGCTAAAAAATATTTCATTCATAGATTTTTACTTAAACTAGAAAAAAGAAATAAAATATTTAGCAGCCTGTGTACCACAAATGGTTGTTTTTCGTACGCATGAATACTCATGACTATAACTTATAGTGGTGCAATAACTCTAAGGCTGCGTTCACACATTGCGTATTTTGCTGCGCTTTTTTACGCGCGCTTTTCAAAATACGCAAATGTGCCTTATGTCTGCCTGCAAAGTGTATGGGAAATTCACTTTGCAGTGCAGACATTGCGTAAAAATACACACTGCGTTTTCCGGGAGAAAACGCAGCTCCGTAAACAATTGATATGTCAATTGTTTACGCAGCTACTTCTGCGTATTCTCCCAGAGGGGAGGAAGAATCCTGCTTCCTCCTCCCCTCTGTGACAGCTGTGGCCGCCCATTAGATTTCACAGTGTATTAATATACACTATGAAATCTAAATTTAACAAAAGGAAGTGTCTGAAAAATAAAAAAGAATCAATACTTCACCTGTCCGACGCCTTCTGCCGCTGTGCGATCCCCGGTTCCAAGTGAGATCTCTTCTGACAGGACCTGTGGTGATGTCAGAGGGGCGTTCCCGGGCACTCGCGGTCATGTGATACATATCACATGACCGCGAACAGCCAATCAGCGCTGGGAACGCCCCGGGAACGCCCCCCCTCTGGCGTCACCACAGGTCTTATCAGTACACCTCTCACTTAGAACCGGAGAGCAGGAGAAGGCACCGGACAGTGGGAGAAGGCACCGGAGAGGTGATGTATTAATTCTTTTTTATTTTACATACATTTGCCTTTGTTTAATTTAGATTTCACAGTGTATATTAATACTCTGTGAAATCTAATGGGGCTGTCACAGAGGGGAGGAGGAAGCAGGATTCTTCCTCCCCTCTGTGACATCACTGCGCTTTCTGGAGTAAAGAAAGTGCAGTGTGTGAAAGCCCCTGCGTATTTTGTTGCGCTTTTTTGCGCGGCCGAAAAACTCGGCAAAGAGCGCGCGCAAAAAAGCGCAGCAAAATACGCAAATATGTGAACGTAGCCTAAGGCTGCGTTCACACGTTGCTTATTTTTACGCGCGTAAAAATACGCGACTGCGTTTTTTTACGCGTGTATTTCCAGTGCTTATAATGGGGCCTATGTAAAATACGCGCGTAAAAAACTGGAAAGAATTGACATGTTCATTTTTTTACGCGCGGATTTTTACGCTGCGTAAAAATACGCGACGTGTGAATGGCAAAAGTGAATGTCCATTGACTTTGCTGGGAAATACAGATGCACATTCTTCTGGAGAAAATACGCGCGTAGAAATACGCGTCAAAATACACACTGTGTGAACGCAGCCTAAGAAAAACTAAATGTTATTCAATACTCTTATGTCCAAAGTTCAGAGGAAATACTGTAAATTGGAGTCTTCCTATCCAGATGCTTATTTATGCACAGAGCGTGCCTTAAGGCCCCTTTACACTCAGCTACAGGTGACAGGTTTTCCACAGGTAACTTACTGGTTGCAGTGAAATCATGGAGACATAGTTCTATCTTGGTGCTGTGTACAAATGGAACTATGTCTCCATGATTTCACTGCAGCCAGTAAGTTACCTGTGGAAAACCTGTCACCTGTAGCTGCGTGTAAAGGGGCCATTAGGGTGCTTTTACAAATGTGTTTTTCCTAATTCAGCAAAGATCCAGCTCTTTTTTTAAAACCGGAATCCAGTTTGTGCTCATTATTTTCAGTGGGCGCTCTGGTTCGTCCACTTGGCTGCATCAGTTTCTCGCCGGATCTTGCAACAGAACTGTAAAGGTACAGTCACACGCTAGGATATAGGTGAACAACATCGTTAGCTATGTCACGTGACCGCGATCCTTCCAACATCGTTAGTGCGTTGTCACACGCAAGGATATTGTTAACGATCTTAAATTTGGGAACACGCCAGCTATTTGGAGAAGAATGATTGAACGATGTTAAAAAGCGGCAGGAATAGGAGAATTATGAGCATTTTTCCAAAAGGTGTCACACTGAACGATGTTGCTGCTTCTCAGAACGTTAATTGGACGATGAACGATAGATTTAAAGTCCGGATCTCAAATTTTTGCTGAACAATCCAACTATTTATCCTTCCAACATCGTTCGTTTATTGATATAGTTTGAACGATCACAAATCCATGACGTTTCAACGATATCATTAACGAGATCCTAGCGTGTGAAGTGGCCTTAAAGGGAACCAACCACCCCCAATGACCCCCCCGGACTATTAATATCGGTCCCTACACACAGCACATACATGTGCTGCAATGATTTTTGCTAAAAAAACTGGTTTTTAAAACTTAAGATAATGCTTTTGAAAGTTTAAACCGAAGGGACGGGTGGGCGTTACTTATCTGTGTCAAAAGCCGGGTTGCAGCTGCCACTCATCCCCCCCGTGTCCCGCAGCAGCAGTAACGGCCAGCCCTTTTCAGCGTCACAGCCCTGTGCACGGGCTCGCATGCCCGTGCACACGTCATCATCTACAGCCGGGTTGGGAGCGCGCGCTCTGACTTCCACAGCCGAGCACAGGAAGTCAGAGCGCGCGCTCGCTACCCGGCTGTAGATGATGACGTGTGCACGGGCATGCGAGCCCGTGCACAGGGCTGTGACGCTGAAAAGGGCTGGCCGTTACTGCTGCTGCGGGACACGGGGGGATGAGTGGCAGCTGCAACCCGGCTTTTGACACAGATAAGTAACGCCCACCCGTCCCTTCGTTTTAAACTTTCAAAAGCATTATCTTAAGTTTTAAAAACCAGTTTTTTTTAGCAAAAATCATTGCGGCACATGTATGTGCTGTGTGTAGGGACCGATATTAATAGTCCAGGGGGGTCATTGGGGGTGGTTGGTTCCCTTTAAGGCCAGCTTCACAGCATCATTTCTGTGATCCGGGGCTGTCCGGTGTGAACCGGATAGCCCCGGATCCAATTTCGGCCCCATAGTATTCCTATGGGGCCAGATGGCATTGTTTTGCCATCCGGTTTCCATCTGTCCGGGAGGATCCGGGAGAATTCGGGAGAATTCTTTTTTTTGTCCCGGACACAAAATCGCAGCTTGCTGCAATTTTCTGTCCGGGTGCAAAAATCTGAACAAATCGTATCCGGCGCCCCCTAACATGGGAGTCTATGGTGCCGGATCCGACAGAAAATTGGTCCGGCTCCCGGACACTGGGTGCTGAGGCTCAGCGCCGGTTGGGGCTGAACTTCAGCACCGTGGAGTGCTCCCCGCTGACATTTCAGGATTTTGAAATTTCAGCAGGGACAGCTCTTGAAATTAGTGATCTGCTGATTCTGACAGAAAACAGGACCAGGTTCTGTCTTGTCCGGGGCTGTCAGGTTCTGTCTGGTGCTTCCTACAAAACACCGGACAGAACCTGATAGAGGAAAATCGTGGTGTGAAGCCGGCCTAACATGTAGCACATTTTGGCTCGTTTAAAAAGCGCCTCCAACCGTATCAGGCACAATGTGGCTGAAAATATAATGGGTGTCAATGGTGCCGGATCCAGAGGAAGTCAGATGTTACCGGATTCAGCCACGTCTGATCTGGTTTTCATACTAAGCATGCCCAGAACCCAGTTTTACCACTTCCAAGCCAATGATATATAAAGCTTGCTGGATCACGTATTTGGGGAAGTGCTTCAGAGATTTTTCGGAATTTTGATCCATCCATAATGGGGGCTTTCATCCATCCGACTACTGGTGTCCATCTACTATTGTAAGTATAGTTCATAAAACACAGTGTCCCTGTCCAGTCTGTCCCCCTACTAATGATTGTTTCTTACAATACAGCTCTACATATCTGCTGGCATCTTCCATCTACACTGCTGGGGTCTTCATCCTTCCTTCCATCCAGCCATCCATACATCTGACTGCTGGTGTCCACCTGAATCCTAACAGTATGGCAAGAGATGGGAGCTTTTCTAAACACAACCTAATTATCCAAGTTAGTAGCTCATGTAAAACATACAGTGCCTACAAGTAGTCTTCAACCCCCTGCAGATTTAGCTGGTTGACACATGCGGAATTAACTTGGCATTGTGACATTTGGACTGTAGATCAGTCTGGAAGTGGGAAATGCACTGCAGCCAAAAATATTTTTTTTTTTTTTTTTTTTAAAGCGTTAAAAGTTAATTCAGAGGGTCATTTATTATTCAACCCCTCAAACCACCAGCATTCTGTTTGGTCCCCCTAAAGTATTAAGAAGTAGTTCAGGCACAAAGAACAATGAGCTTCACATGTGTGGATTAATTATCTCTTTTGCCAGCCTTTTCTGACTATTTAAGTCTCTCCCCAAACTTGTGAACAGCACTCATACATGGTCAACATGGGAAAGACAAAGGAGCATTCCAAGGCCATCAGAGACAAGATCGTGGAGGGTCACAAGGCTGGCAAGGGGTACAAAACCCTTTCCAAGAAGTTGGGCCTACCTGTCTCCACTGTTGGGAGCATCATCCGGAAGTGGAGGCTTATGGAACTACTGTTAGCCTTCCACGGCCTGGACAGCCTTTGAAAGTTTCCTCCCGTGCCGAGGCCAGGCTTGCCGAAGAGTCAAGGCTAACCCAAGGACAACAAGGAAGGAGCTCCGGGAAGATCTCATGGCAGTGGGGACATTGGTTTCAGTCAATACCATAAGTAACGTACTCCACCGCAATGGTCTCCGTTCCAGACGAGCCCGTAAGGTACCTTTACTTTCAAAGCGTCATGTCAAGGCTCGTCTACAGTTTGCTCATGATCACTTGGAGGACTCTGAGAAAGACTGGTTCAAGGTTCTATGGTCTGATGAGACCAAGATCGAGATCTTTGGTGCCAACCACACACGTGACGTTTGGAGACTGGATGGCACTGCATACGACCCCAAGAATACCATCCCTACAGTCAAGCATGGTGGTGGCAACATCATGCTGTGGGGCTGTTTCTCAGCCAAGGGACCTGGCCATCTGGTCCGCATCCATGGGAAGATGGATAGCACGGCCTACCTGGAGATTTTGGACAAGAACCTCCGCTCCTCCATCAAGGATCTTAAGATGGGTCGTAATTTCATCTTCCAACAAGACAACGACCCAAAGCACACAGCCAAGAAAACCAAAGCCTGGTTCAAGAGGGAAAAATCAAGGTGATGGAGTCCTCTATCCGGGACCAAGTGTCTTTTGGTCCGCGCCGCTGCTCCAATAAGTATTAGAAACACTGGAGTGTTTTAAATAAAAGATCTTCAGTTTTATTTCCGACGCGTTTCGGAGCTAAACACCCAGCTCCTTCCTCAGGGAATCTGAGGAAGGAGCTGGGTGTTTAGCTCCGAAACGCGTCGGAAATAAAACTGAAGATCTTTTATTTAAAACACTCCAGTGTTTCTAATACTTATTGGAGCAGCGGCGCGGACCGAAAGACACTTGGTCCCGGATAGAGTTTCATCCCCACGATTGTGGAAGTGCGGTCCCGGCTGCGGCTGCTGTGTTTGAGCGATCAAGCTGGTTGTGGGCTTCACAACCGTATCAGGTGAGCAGTTTTCACACTGTATAGGATTCATTTTATATTAAGGATAAGACCCTATGCGCATTCCCCTTTTTTTGAAGGTGATGGAGTGGCCTAGTCAGTCTCCTGACCTTAACCCAATTGAAAACTTGTGGAAGGAGCTCAAGATTAAAGCCCACATGAAACACCCAAAGAACCTAGATAACTTGGAGAAGATCTGCATGGAGGAGTGGGCCAAGATAACTCCAGAGACCTGTGCCGGCCTGATCAGGTCTTATAAAACACGATTATTAGCTGTAATTGCAAACAAGGGTTATTCCACAAAATATTAAACCTAGGGGTTGAATAAAAATTGACCCACACTTTTATGTTTAAAATTTATTAAAATTCAATTGAGCAACATAACTTTTTGGTTTGTAAGATTTATGCTTCTGTTAATACATCCTACTCTCGTTTGCAGTTTGAAGGCTCTAACTTATTTGCATCTTATCAAACCACCTAAATCTGCAGGGGGTTGAAGACTACTTGTAGGCACTGTATGTACTATATAATTTATTGGTTGTACTTGCAATTACTAATCTTGTTTATCTTGTGTTTGTAAGGCTGCCTTCACACTTGCAGATGCATCTGCAGCGTTTTGCAGATGCATCTGCAAGTATCAGCATGCAGACCGCGGCCCCTATGTTTATAATAGGGCGCACCGCGGTCTGAAAGCTCTCATTCATTCCTATATGTGAAGCGTCCGCAGGCGGATGCCTGCTTACAGATCACACTCTCCGCCCGCACCATGGACGCAACATCTCGCGTCCATGGTGCGGGCGGGAGAGTGTGATCTGTAAGCAGGCATCCGCCTGCGGACGCTTCACATATAGGAATGAATGAGAGCTTTCAGACCGCGGTGCGCCCTATTATAAACATAGGGGCCGCGGTCTGCATGCTGATACTTGCAGATGCATCTGCAAAACGCTGCAGATGCATCTGCAAGTGTGAAGCCAGCCTTAAGGAAAGTTCCTCTGAAACAGAAGAAGTGGAAAATCGGGGTATTGAGATGCCAGCTGAGGGATCACAGAGTGTAAGTACCTGTTAAATATGCATCACACAACATAATGTTTTCCGTATCATGAAATAACAGGAATATTTTTCTTTTAACATGCCACAGATGCTGCTGCTGTCTAAGTTAAACACTCCTTCCAGGGTCGTTGGCATCAAGGGTGTGGTGGTCGGCAAGGTGTAAGTAGTTAAAAACATAGTGCCAAAAGAAATTATTTTATTCCAGTATTTCATTATGTACAGTCATGGCCAAAGGTTTTGAGAATGACACCAAAATTATATTTTCACATGATCTGCTGCCCTCTGGTTTTTATTTGTGTTTGTCTGATGGTTATATCACATACAGAAATATAATTGCAATCATATTATGAGTACCAAAAGGTTATATTGACAGTTAGAATGAGTTAATGCAGCAAGTCAATATTTGCAGTGTTGACCCTTCTTCTTCAGGACCTCTGCAATTCTCCCTGGCATGCTCTCAATCAACTTCTGGACCAAATCCTGACTGATAGCAGTCCATTCTTGCATAATCAATGCTTGCATTTTGGCAGAATTAGGCTACGTTCACACATTTGCGTATTTTGCTGCGCTTTTTTGCGCGCGCTTTTTGCTGCGTTTTTCGGCCGCGCAAAAAAGCGCAGCAAAATACGCAGGGGCTTTCACACACTGCGCTTTCTTTCCCCCAGAAAGCTCAGTGATGTCACAGAGGGGAGGAAGAATCCTGCTTCCTCCTCCCCTCTGTGACATGTGTGACCGCCCCATTAGACTTCACAGTGTTAATACACACTGTGAAATCTAAATTAAACAAAAGCAAGTGTGTGAAAAATAAAAAAGAATCAATACTTCACCTCTCCGACGCCTTCTCCCGGTGACTGGTGCCGTCTGCCGCTCTCCGGTGTCCGATTCTAAGTGAGATGTCTGTTCTCACAGGACCTGTGGTGATGTCAGAGGGGGGCGTTCCCGGGGTGGTCCCATCGCTGATTGGCTGCTCGCGGTCATGTGGTATCACATGACCGCGAGTGCCCGGGAACGCCCCGCCTCTGACGTCACCACAGGTCTTGTCAGAAGAGATCTGACTTAGGCAGAAGGCACGAGACACCGGGAGAAGGCGTCGGAAGGTGAAGTATTCATTCTTTTTTATTTTTTCACACACTTGCTTTTGTTTAATTTAGACTTCACAGTGTGTATTAACACTGTGAAGTCTAATGGGTGGCCACAGCTGTCACAGAGGGGAGGAGGAAGCTGGATTCTTCCTCCCCTCTGGGAGAATACGCAGTAGTAGCTGCGTAAACAATTGACATATCAATTGTTTACGGAGCTGCGTTTTCTCCCGGAAAACGCACTGCGTATTTTTACGCAATGTCTGCACTGCAAAGTGAATTTCCCATTCACTTTGCAGGCAGACAAAAGGCACATTGCGTATTTTGAAAAGCGCGCGTAAAAAAACGTGGCAAAATACGCAATGTGTGAACGCAGCCTTAGTTGGTTTTTGTTTGTCCACCCGTCTCTTGATGATTGACCACAAGTTCTCAATGGGATTAAGATCTGGGGAGTTTCCAGGCCATGGACCCAAAATCTCTAAGTTTTGTTCCCTGAGCCATTTAGTTATCACCTTTGCTTTATGACAAGGTGCTCCATCATGCTGGAAAAGGCATTGTTGGGCGCCAAACTGCTCTTGGACGGTTGGGAGAAGTTGCTCTTGGGAGGACATTCTGGTACCATTCTTTATTCATGGCTGTGTTTTTAGGCAAAACTGTGAGTGAGCCGATTCCCTTGGATGAGAAGCAACCCCACACATGAATGGTTTCAGGATGCTTTACAGTTGGCATGAGACAAGACTGGTGGTAGCGCTCACCTCTTCTTCTTTGAATAAGCTGTTTTCCAGATGTCCCAAACAATCGAAAAGGGGATTCATCAGAGAAAATGACTTTACCCCAGTCCTCAGCAGTCCACTCCCTGTACCTTTTGCAGAATATCAGTCGGTCCCTGATGTTTTTTCTGGAGAGAAGTGGCTTCTTTGCTGCCCTCCTTGAAACCAGGCCTTGCTCAAAGAGTCTCCGCCTCACAGTGCGTGCAGAAGCACTCACACCAGCCTGCTGCCATTCCTGAACAAGCTTGGCACTGCTGGTAGTCTGATCCCGCAGCTGAAACAGTTTTAAGATACAGTCCTGGCGCTTGCTGGTCTTTCTTGGGCACCCTGGAGCCTTTTTGACAACAATGGAAGCTCTCTCCTTGAAGTTCTTGATGATGCGATAGATTGTTGACTGAGGTGCAATCTTTCTAGCTGCGATACTCTTCCCTGTTAGGCCATTTTTGTGCAGTGCAATGATGGCTGCACATGTTTATTTAGAGATAACCATGGTTAACTGAAGAGAAACAATGATACCAAGCACCAGCCTCCTTTTAAAGTGTCCAGTAGTGTCATTCTTACTTAATCATGACTGATTGATCGCCAGCCCTGTCCTCATCAACACCCACACCTGTGTTAATGGAACAATCACTAAAACGATGTTAGCTGCTCCTTTTAAGGCAGGACTGCAATGATGTTAAAATGTGTTTTGGGGGTTAAAGTTCATTTTCTAGGCAAATATTCACTTTGCAAGTAATTGCTGTTAAGCTGATCACTCTTTATGATATTCTGGAGTATATGCAAATTGCCATTAGAAAAACTAAAGCAGTAGACTTTGTAAAAATTAATATTTGTATCATTCTCAAAACTTTTGGCCATGACTGTAATTCCATGTATCCTTTTTAATTTTTTTTAGGTTTCACAGTACTTGAGCAGGACCCACCAGGAAGATGAAGATGTTGAAGACTTCATAGACTATGACCTCCTCATCAACCTGGTGGAATTTTATCCCGCTTTGTGAAACCAGTCCGACCCCCATCACTCTGATGCTGGTCACACCCGACAGCTCTGCTGGGCTCATAGGTGGTTGGGAGAACCTACTGTAGGTGTGAAGACTCAGAGTTGATGCCGCAAGTATTTTTAGTTCACACTGTAATATTGATGGATATAAAGTATTGTCAATTACAAACTGTTTTTTTCTCTTTACAGGCGATAAAGTCTTGAAACGATGGTGGTCTATCAGGGATTGTTATGATGAGGCCAGGGCTAGGGGGGCACCGACGGGAAAGACAACGGAAACCAGTTCAAGTTTTACTCCACTTTACTAGATACCGGCAGATGGTAAAACGGAACACGGTATAGGTTGGTTTACAGAGTGGATGTTGCCAGCTCAGGGTCCCCCTTATTGAGTCTCTAGGTGTTTTCTCTCTTTGTCTTTCAGGGTTAACTTCTCTCTTCCTAGTCTCTACCACCCTCACAGAGCTCTCCTGCCAGTCCCACGGTCTGTAGCTATTAGGCAAGGTCTGTGCAATACCGGTCCGGACGAAGGGGGCCCAAGTAAGCAAAGCCTCCCCTGCCACTGGAATTCTGGCTTTTCTCCTATAGTGTCCTGAACCAGTTCTAGGTCCTGAGGGGCGAGGTGCCTTGTGGCGCTGTCAGCAACCCGGTTTCTATGGCCCTGCAGCTCGTCGGTCTGCGGTCAGAGTTAAACCTCTGGCCGCCTCGGCTTCCCGCATTGCGGTGTTTCCCTCAATGTGACCAGCTGGCTCCAACCAGGCCTGGCCCGTTGCCTTCTGTCCTGGGCCCCCACTTGAAGATGGGGATCCCTCCTGTCGGCTGTGCTGTCAGGCCTGTCCTCCCTGACTGCCTTCCCAGCACTGTCTGATCTAAAACTGTCACTCTCTCACTACTACTACCCTAGGCTCCACCCCCTTTTGGGACCTACTAAATTACCGGTCCCCCCTATTCTAAATGACCTAGTCCTAAGTGTGTGTAAAGACAGACTCCATAGGTTAAACCCTGAACTGACAACTTACAGGGATAATACACATTTATTGTCACAGTGTAGTACTTCCCTGTGGCGCCTAGCCAGAGGGGTGCCACAACTACAAGAAGGAATTTGATAAGGAGATGCAACCTCCAATTGGATCAGGACAATGCTGCTCCAGATACAAGTTTTACCATGCCTTGGCATTCTTGAGGCCTTTGTTGGCATGCCAAAGGTAAATATCCATTTATTGAATGAGCAAAGTGTATCCATGTTTATTAATATTTTTTTTCTCCGGAAGTACACAAAATCTATTATTTTTTCTCTACAGAACCATTGCCAGCACACTGGAGCCCGCAACTACAATCCCCTCCCACATCCCTTCTGTAGTGGTCACTCAAGAGACCACCACGACCGCCACCTGTGACCCATCCACCACCGCCATCCTGAGAGAGGCAAACACCTCCACAGTACCATCCTTGCAGGTCTCTGAGAGGCAGGGTGTAGGGCACATTGTTTCCCCCTATCCCAGCCCTCTGACGCTGCCAACTCCACTCGACATGCTTTTGTGTAATTTCAGCAGCACCTGAGGGCAATGGGTAGGAGCCTTCTTGCTGAGTTTTTCATCTGAGCTCAATCCTTCAGGATGCATTTAAGCAACTCACACAGCAAATGAGTGATGATTTCCATGCAGTAAACGCACACCAGAGAAGACTGGAAGAAGATGTAAACTGACCAGGACACCATTTTTTCATGTCAGTATCCCGCCAAACAGCTGCATGTTATGAAGGCCTGCCAGGATAATCTACTGCATATGTAGGTGTCTCCCCCCAGCCAGCAGACTTCCAACCATCAGCAGCCTGCCCCCTACCAAACATCTGCCTCTCCCAGGAGTCTGCCCTCTCCCACCATTCTGCCGTCTCCAACCATTCCCAAACCAACCCACTTCTACAACCTGATGCTTTACCACATCCCACACCTCTCCTCCATCCTGAACCTCTCCTGTTTTCAACACCCCCCACCCATCCTTGAACCATTTTAAACACCCATCACACTCACCGTCCCATTGTCTTCACCACCCCTTCCCCATTTGGCACCCTACCAAATCCTTACCCACCCCTATCTACACTTAACACAACCATTGTATGAAATGCTGCTGCATGTCCGAGCAGTTCCTACCAGCCCCCAACAAAGTATTTAAATTTGTAACAAGTGAAAAATAAATGCGATTTAATGTTTTTGAAAAATCATGTGTTTTTGATGTTATTCATTGCACTACACAACATCATCAATTTTGCGTTATTGTAAAGGTGGACTGAACTTGTAGTAGGTGTAAATAAAAATATACCTCCAATTCAATGTAGTATGCTTTATCTGATATATCTACTTGTCATCTGAAAGGCATTGCAATGTGAAGTGGCAATAACCATGGATATTGAATACACTGCACATGATTAATAGATATATCAGGAAACCCATACTACATTATACATAGTGAAGGGAAGTATCACAGGCTCAGAGCTCAGAGCCCCTTCCCGACCCTTGGCCCACCGTTTGGGCCATGAAAACAAGTTCGTTCCCGACCTTTGGCCCAAACGGTGGGCCATGAAATGATCGCGCTCCTGCGGCCCGTGTGAGGGGGGTGACTCAGGTGTCACTGTACATAATGCACAGTGACAACCTGTAGTACACCCCACGGGGGGTGGATTAACCCCCCCGTGCCCAGGGCCTCTCTGATTGGCAGTTGAAATTCAGACTGCCAATCAGTGCTAGTAATCCCCTCCAGATCCGATTGGAGCTCTCCAATCAGATCTGGAGGGGTGGGATGGCATGTGCCGTTCCCTCCTAGCCCCCCTCACTCCAGGGCCCCCCAATCGGCCTCCTGGCCCCCCCGATCGCCGTCCTACCCCCCCCACGGCGGCGGTAACAGTCATCACGCCGGCGGTATGCCCGCCGGCGGTAAATGACTATCACCGCCGCCGCCTGTCAGCTCCGTGCGATCACGGAGGGGGCTGATGAAGCTAACACCCCCATGCCCCGTATCCGCCCCCCATCCCTCTCTCACCTACCGGCGGGCCCGCCGGTGCAGCCGCGGTCCAGCTCCGGTGTGGGCTCCTCCTCTTCCGGGCTCCTCCTCCTGGATCAGGTAAGTATGTGTGAATGAATGAATGAATGTATGTATGTATGTATGTATGTTTGTAGTATGTGTGTATGAATGAATTAATGTATCTATGTATGTAGTATGTATAAATGAATGTATGTATGTATGTATGTAGTATGTATGTATGTATGTAGTATGTGTGTATGAATGAATGAATGTATCCATGTATGTAGTATGTATGTATGTAGTATGTATAAATGAATGTATGTATGTAGTATGCATGTATGTATGTAGTATGCATGTATGTATGTAGTATGCATGTATGTATGTAGTATGCATGTATGTATGTAGTATGCATGTATGTATGTAGTATGCATGTATGTATGTAGTATGCATGTATGTATGTAGTATGTAGTATGCATGTATGTATGTATGTATCAATGAATGGATGACTGCATGCGTGGCTGACTGCGTGCGTGGCTGACTGCGTGCGTGGCTGACTGCGTGCGTGGCTGACTGCGTGCGTGGCTGTCTGCGTGCGTGGCTGTCTGCGTGCGTGGCTGACTGCGTGGCTGTCTGCGTGCGTGGCTGTCTGCGTGCGTGACTGTCTGCGTGCGTGACCGTCTGCGTGCGTGGCCGTCTGCGTGCGTGGCCGACTGCGTGCGTGGCCGTCTGCGTGCGTGGCCGTCTGCGTGCGTGGATGACTGCGTGCGTGGATGTCTGCGTGCGTGGATGTCTGCGTGCGTGGCTGTCTGCGTGCGTGGCTGTCTGCGTGCGTGGATGTCAGCGGGTGTGGATGTCAGCGGGCGTGGATGTCAGCGGGCGTGGATGTCAGCGAGCGGGCGTGGATGTGTGTGTGCATGGCTGATGGGTGCATAGGTGAATGGATGGGTGCAACAAGGGATCAAGTATCCTCTTGTTGTAGTCTCTGGGATCATAGTCATGGTGCACTGTATGACAGATCATTGTCATACAGTGCAACATAACTCTGACCCCATAGGCTGTAGGAAGAGGACACTTGATCCCTTGCTGCAATCTCTGGATTGAGCAGAGGCGATCGAGCGTCGTGGGACCTTCGTTGTGGACTACGTCGGAGGCGGTCGAGCGCCGTGGGACCTTCGTTGTGGACTACGTCGGATCTTTATAATAAAGATGGAGTCCAAATTTTGTTTGTTTTTTTTTCAAATAAAAAGATTTTTCTCTGTGTGTATTTTCTGACTATTTACCAGAGATTCCTAATGGCGGGTCTACCATTGGCCCTAAATTATGAATCTCGGGGCTTAGTGCCAGCTGCCAATAACAAGCTGGCATTAACCCCTTTATTACCCAGTTTGCCACCGGCACCAGGGCAACTGGAAGAGTCTGGGTACAGCGCCAGAAAATGGCGCTTCAATGAATGCGCCATTTTTTGGGGCGGCTGCGGGCTGCAATTCGCAGCATGGGGGGCCCAGAACGCTTGGGCCTCTGCATGCTGTGGAATCCAGCCCCCAGCTGCCTAGTTGTACCTGGCTGGACCAAAAATATGGCGGAGCCCTACGTCATTTTTTCTTCTAGAATTAGTTCTAGAAAGAAAAAAAAAGGGCTTCGCTGTATTTTTGGTTACCAGCCAGGTACAACGAGGCAGCTGGGGGTTGCTGGCAGTCCGTAGCTGCCAAGTTGTACCTGGCTGGACCAAAAATATGGCGGAGCCCCACGCCATTTTTTTTTTTTTACGTCTACCAATAAAATGACAAGGAGCTTTCCCTTATTTTTGGATGCCAGCCAGGTACAACTTGGCAGTTGGGGGGCTGCAATCCTCATCGTGGAGAGACCCAAATGTTGTGGCCCCCCACACTGCAAATTGCAACTCACAGCCACCCCAGAAAATAGCACATTAGAGGTGCCATTTTCTGGTGCTGTACCCCAACTCTTCCAGTTGCCCTTGTGCTGGTGGCACACAGGAGCACTCCATACATGACATGGTGTCCGCTAACAAGTTGAATGGAAAATTAGCTCCAATTATTAGCGGACACTATGTCGCGTATGGAGAGCCCCTGTGTGCCTAAACATTGGAGCTCCCCCACAAGTGACCCCATTTTGGAAACTACACCCACCAAGGAACGTATCTAGATGCATAGTGAGCACTTTGAACCCCCAGGTGCTTCACAAATTGATCCGTAAAAATGAAAAAATAAATTTTTTGTGGAAACAAAGTACTTTTTCATTTTTACGGATCAATTTGTGAAGCACTTGGGGGTTCAAAGTGCTCACTATGCATCTAAATAAGTTCCTTGGGGGGTCTAGTTTCCAAAATGGGGTCACTTGTGGGGGAGCTCCAATGTTTAGGCACACAGGGGCTCTCTAAACGTGACATGGTGTCCGCTAACAATTTGAATGGAAAATCAACTCAAATTGTTAGCGGACATCATGTCACGTTTGGAGAGCCCCTATGTGCCTAAACATTGGAGCTCCCCTACAAGTGACCCCATTTTGGAAACTAGACCCCCCAGGGAACTTACCTAGATGGGTGGTGAGCATTTTGAACATCCCAGTGCTTCACAAATTAATCTTTAAAAATGGAAAAAGAAAATTTTAGTGGAAATAGAAGTACTTTTTCATTGTTACGGATGAATTTGTGAAGCACCTGGGGGTTCAAAGGGCTCACTATGCATCTAAATAAGTTCCTTGGGGGGTCTAGTTTCCAAAATGTGGTCACTTGTGGGGAGATCCAATGTTTAGGCACACAGGGGCTCTCCAAACACAACATGGTGACAGCTAACAATTTGAGCTGATTTTTATTCAAATTGTGAGCGGACACCATGTCGCGTTTGGAGAGCCCCTGTGTGCCTAAACATTGGAGCTCCCCCACAAGTGACCCCATTTTGGAAACTAGACCCCCCAGGGAACATATCTAGATGGGTAGTAAGCATATTGAACCCCCAGGTGCTTCACAAATTAATGAAAAAAAAAGATTTTTGCTGAAAAAAAGTACTTTTTCATTTTTACAGATTAATTTGTGAAGCACCTGGGGGTTCAAAGTTCTCACTATGCATCTAGATACGTTCCCTTGGGGGTCTAGTTTCCAAAATGGGGTCACTTGTGGAGGAGCTCCAATGTGGAGACGCACAGGGGCTCTCCAAACGCAACATGGTGTCCGCTTACAATTTGAGCTCATTTTGCATTCAAATTGTTAGCGGACACCATGTCACGTTTGGAGAGCCCCTGTGCGTCTCCACATTGGAGCTCCCCCACAAGTGACCCCATTTTGGAAACTAGACCCCCAAAGGAACGTATCTAGATGCATAGTGAGCACTTTCAACCCCCAGGTGCTTCACAAATTGATCCATAATAATGAAAAAAGAAAATTTTTGTGGAAAAAAAAGTACTATTTCATTTTCACAGATCAATTTGTGAAGCACCTGGGGGTTCAATATGCTCACTACCCATCTAGATATGTTCCCTGGGGGGTCTAGTTTCCAAAATGGGGTCACTTGTGGGGGAGCCTCAATGTTTAGGCACACAGGGGCTCACTAAACACAACATGGTTACAGCTAACAATTTGAGCTGATTTTTATTCAAATTGTTAGCGGACACCATGTCGCGTTTGGAGAGCCCCTGTGTGCCTAAACATTGGAGCTCCCCCACAAGTGACCCCATTTTGGAAACTAGACCCCCCAGGGAACATATCTAGATGGGTAGTGAGCATATTGAACCCCCAGGTGCTTCACAAATTGATCTGTGAAAATGAAATAGTACTTTTTTTTTCACAAAAATTTTCTTTTAGCCTAAATTTTTTCGTTTTCACATGGCAACAGCATAAAATTCATCCTAAAATTTGTTGGGCAATTTCTCCTGAGTACACAGATACCTCATATGTGGTCATAAACCACTGTTTGGGCGCACGGCAGGGGTCAGAAGGGAAGGAGCGCAATTTCACTTTTTGAATGTAAAATTAGCTCCAAAAGTCAAATTGCGCTCCTTCCCTTCTGAGCCCTGCCGTGCGCCCAAACAGTGGTTTATGACCACATATGAGGTATCGATGTACTCGGGAGAATTTGCACAACACATTTTAAGATCCATTTTATCCTGTTACCCATGTGAAAATGAAAGAATTGAGGCTAAAAGAACATTTTTGATAAAAAAATTAAAATATCCATTTTTTGTTTCCACTTTGCTTTAGTTCCTGTGAAGCACCTGAAGGGTTAATAATCTTCTTGAATGTAGTTTTGAGTAGCTTGAGGGGTGCAGTTTTTGGAATGGTGTCACTTTTGGGTGTTTTCTGTCATGTACACCCCTCAAAAGGACTTCAAATGTGATGTGGTCACTAAAAAAAATGGTTTTGTAAATTTTGGTTGAAAAATGAAAAATTGCTCATGAACTTTGAACCCTTATAACGTCCTAACAAAAAATTTTTTTTTTCCAAAATTGTGCTGATGTGAAGTAGACATGTGGGAAATATTATTTAATAACTTTTTTCTGTCACATATCTCTCTTGTTTATCAGAAAAATAAATTTAAAATGTGAAAATTGTGAAATTTTCAAAATTTTTGCCATATTTTAGATTTTTTCACAAATAAACGCAAAAATTATCGACTTACATTTAATACTAGCATGAAGCCCAATATGTCACGAAAAAACAATCTCAGAATCGCTAGGATCGGTTGAAGCGTTCCCGAGTTATAACCTCATAAAGGGACACTGGTCAGAATTGCAAAAAAGGCCAAGGTCTTTAGGGTCAAAATAGGCTGGGTCCTGAAGGGGTTAAGGGACATATCAAAAAAGTGGAAAGGGGGCAATGCAACATTAACAGCCATAACACCAATACTTAATAAACATTTAAACTCTGCATTTGAATAAATGAGGGTAGAGGCAGAGTACAGGTAGGGTAAATTATATGGCTTCACCGTTATTGAGCTACACACACAAAAGTCTACACCATGGCACTCAGCCCATGTCAGAAACAAAATAATTAGCAAACTGATCCCTCATTTCTGCAGCAGCTACCGTTATTCTCAAACTATTGTTTTCATAATTGTCCAATGGGCTTTCCAACACTTCGTCCGGGTTGAAGGGTAGTCGTTCTTTAGTCAATAAGCAGTTCAGGAGAACAACAAAAGCTTTCACAACTTTAGCCACAGGCTCAGTTTTGAGATTAAAGGCCCCGTCACACACTACAATATCGTGAACGATATCGTTGAAACGTCACGGGTTTTGAGACGTTCAACGACGTTGTGGAGCCCACTGGGACTGGGTGCTCGGTACCGGATCGGGTTATCACGGGGGTTATCACGGCGGTCTTGGTCCGGACCGTGTCCTGAGCCCACAAGTAAAGGTTGGGGGTATTTACAGGGAAGAAAGTCGTGACGCCACCCGTGGTATGTGGTCAGGGTGACCACCGCTGCTGCAGAACCTCCGGGGAGGATGATGGATGGCAGCTTGTCATGTGATGGCTCTCCACGGGCAGAGCCTGGTTCCCCGGGGCAGTAATGATGATAACAGTTTGTGAGGGAGAGTAGGGCTCAAGCGCAAGGATTACACAGACTCACGGTTTTGTAGTTTACCAAGTCTTTACTGTAAATGACATTCAGCAGAGTACTGTCCACGGAGTTTGTATCGGGGCCGGGTTGCCTCCCACCCTGTCCGGGTCCTTGGCTTCTTACTCCTGCGCTGTGTGTGTGTGGCCCTGCTGCCGCTTTAGCTAGGCTGCCGCCCTGTCTCCAGTCAGGGTACCAACTTGCTAGGCAACTTGAGTCTTATCTTTATGTTCCTGACCCCGCCGTATTGCTTCACTGTGGTACAATGAAGATGTGGGATCTTCGCTCATCCGGTGTTCACTGTGCTGTTTGTGTCAGGCACAGCATTGGAGCCAGTATCCATTCTGTGCGCTCCTCCGAGGTGAGTTTAGGGTAACTGGGTGTCCCGGGTATGTTCCTCTGCTTCTCCTTTTCCTCAGACCCTGGCTCAGCCTGGAACAGGACAATGGACCGTGGGGTGAGCCTAACACAGCTCTTTTACACCCAGGTCCTTTCTTCCCTCAGTGCTGCTCCACACTGAACTAACCGCCACTTCCTCTCCACACCAGAATATATATGGAAGCAGCTTTAGCTCCCCCTTCTGGCCTGGAGGCGCTACTGTAGTGTTGTGGGTTGTGTGGGGAGTTAACCCTTGGTAGTGTTACTGTGGCACATGAACCCTGGGATGCCACATTGTCGTAGCGTGTGACACGTCGATACGACCAGCGATAAGTCGGCTGATCGTTGATCGCAGGTTTATGAACCGGACCATAAATCAGTCGATGATCGTACGTTGAACCTGTAGCATCGGCGAGTGTGACACCTTGATAACGATGTAGTTAACGACTTCGCCTGTTCAGAACTTAGGAATATAGGCATCCAAACGACTGCTAATATCGTTAGCTTGTCGCGGAGTCGTTGCTGCGTCGCTCATGATATCTGTACATGTGACAACTCACTAGCGATCAAACAATGACGTTCAAGCAATCTAGGTCAAGTTGGATCGTCGATCGGATTGCTCGGACGTTGAAGTGTGTGACAGGGCCTTAACGGCTGTGGACAAAATTTTCCATTTTGCTTTTAGACGTCCAAAGGCACCCTCAACAGTTCTGGCCCTTGTCAGTCATAATTGAAGATGCATTTAGTGTTAGTTAATCCATGGCTGGAGAATGGTTTCAGCAGGTTTCCACACATCTGAAAAGCTTTATCCACAATGAGAACAAAAGGCATTGGTGGTCCTTCTTTGTCAGGAAGCGGTCTTGGGGTGGAAATCCGAAATTATTGCCATATAACTGTCGTCCCATTGCAGAAACTTTGAAGAACTGTGAGTCATTTGAGAGTCCATATGCACCAAAGTCCATTAAGGACAACAGTGTATACAATGGCAATCAAAATTAGAGAACGATGTATGATCACTTAATTTTTTTCAGACAAAATGTAATCTTCAATGATCAACATATGAAGTTTTTTGTGTAAAGGGTACAGTATGCCACTAGAACAGTGTTTTCCAAAATAACCAAAGTTTATCAACTTAAAATCTTTATTTTACACAAAAAGAGATGACCATAATTAGAAAAGAGCAATGACTGTAGCACAAAGAAAGATTAAAACTAAATTTTGTGGGATCCAAGATGGCTGCCGTAGCAGTCGGACGTCCCTGAGCTGGCTCCCAATGTGACAGACCCCATCTGATGGCATCCACTCAAAACCGGGCCCCACCAAACCCTGAGACTCCACCTGCTGCTTCCCAGTCATCAGGACATTTCCAACGACCCGTTTGACCCCCTCTGTAAGCACCCGGTGACCCACATCCGTGGAGTGGCCCAGCACGCGCCAGCCTGGGAGCAGGGAGACCGGGGCCCCCAGGCAGCGAACCTGTCCTACACCCGGGAGATAATCTGTAGTTAGGAAGAGGTGTACCAGGTACCGCGCTGCTGTGTCATAAATGGATCACAAGGAAGGCAATGCTTCAATAAAACCTCCTTTCTTCTTTCTCTCCTATGCGTTTCGGAGCCACATCTGAGCTCCTTCCTCAGGGATATATCTGATTGATACTATACTTGCATATTGCTGCCCACATTAACATTACGGGGGAGCCTGCTGGGCCATAACAATTGTATATTAAGGATACTGGCTGTGGCAACTCTAACCCCTTGATCCTGGCTATGGATCAACTCCTGGCATCCATCCAAAAGACCTTCAGAACCGATCTCTCAGCCGCTGTCGACAATTTCGTACACCAAATTCAAGACGTCACTCAACGCACCGTCGATCTATAAAGATGAATGGATGACACCGCTGATGCTATAGAGGCCGAGAGGAAGCTGCTCCAAGCACAAGACGCCAAAATTGAATACCTGGAGCTGAAATACGAGGATATGGAAAACCGATCAAGGAGAGGAAACATAAGAGTTAAAGGCCTCCCTGAAAACGAAACTAATCTAAAAGCGGCAATCTCCAAACTCTTCCAATCTCTTCTTCCTCAAGCAGACCCCCAATATCCTCCAGATAACCAGAATACACAGAGCTCTAGCAAAACCCAGATCAGACGCATTGCCAAGAGATGTGGTTCTTAAACTACACCACGAATAATCAAGAGACCTGATTCATGCAGCCCCACGGAACAGACCTACTCTGCCAGGACTACTAGATATAGTCTCTCTATTCCCTGACATCTACCCAGCAACTTTAATGAGGAGAGCAGTGAAAGGCACCACAACGGCGCTACGAAAAGCACACATCAAATACAAGTGGGGCTTCCTACACAACCTGATCTTTCACTACAACAACACAATCTACTCTCAGAGAACAAAAGAAGAAGGCCGACAAACCCTAGAAAGGGCAGGTATCCCTCCGAATTACACTAACGCTCTACCACAACGACCAAGACCCAGTAGGGAGTGGAAAGACGTTCACCACACAAAACACCCTAGCCCCCCAATCCCCTAGAAATCACAACCAAGGCAATTAGAACACTTAGGACACCAAATAATACGACATCCCCTCTCCCCGCATACCAAATCCTCAATCTTAACTACTACTAGACGATTTCAGAAAAAGACAGAAAACTTCCAACCCCTATCCCACATAAACCACCATACAGTGGAGTGAATATGTTACCCCAAATTGGGCCAATGCTACCCACAGTTCTAGTATCAAGAGACTTGAACACTCTGGTCCCAAAAATCGCTAAACACTACCCCTGTTGTACCTGTTATGTCTACCTGCCCACCCCAACCCCCACCCCCCACAACTCTAAGGTTGACTCACTCCAAATTAGTACTCAGACTAGCTACCACCACTCTACACAGAGACAGACTCCATACGACAGCTAGCACACCGCCCTATTGTGAAAGTAAAAGGTACTATCACACAATGTCTGAGGGCTCAACTCCCTGTTTAAAAGAAAATGCGCTTTCATTGACTACTCAAAACATGCACCGGACATGATATATATATATATATTTTTTTTTTTAAAAACTGATAAGTTTTTATATTAAAACATAGTACACTTATAAACAAAGTCATTATAACAAAGTCTCAAAGGTTTAAGAAACACAATGAACGCATCCCCCCCCCCCTTTCAGCACACCCCAATCCCTCCCCCCTTAGACAGCTGAGACAATCTCCACTTTTCCCATATTATGTAACATCAATATCATCATTTATAATACAAACCCAGTAGACAAACATTACCGGGCCCACAGTGGGAGCAGATAAAGGAAAGCTTTTTGGGCCCTTCATATTTGTGCCATCCTCTGCACCTTGTCCTTTTACATCTAACTTCTTCATGGTTCCCATATTCTTTCAACGATCGTCATATTATTCCTCTGATGATATATGCCTTACTCTATACGCACTGTATAATCCACTTGCTGTATGTATTCAACCCTAGAGGGCGGCTCGGTCCTGATCCACCACTTAGCTGTCAGTTTCCTGGCCAGGAACAGCAATCTGGCTACTGCTTTCTTTTGCGGGTTTGTCACTTCAATTTTTTCAACATATCCCAACACACACATCAATGGTGTCCTGGGTACCACACATGCATAACGTCCTTCAATTAACGCTAACACAACCATCCAAAACACCTGCAACCTCGGGCATTCCAACTTCATATGTAAAATTCCCGCATTCTCATGCATGCATCTCGGACACTCTGATGTACTTCTCACACCGGACATCATATTACTACAGGAAACACACTTTACAGACAGCTACTTCCCAAAATTCGTCCATAAATCATACACCAGATTCCACCTAGCATGCCACCATAAAAAAACTAGGGGAGTAGCTATCCTATTCCACAACTCCTTCCCATTTGTACAAGAACAAGTGACCGCGGACACAGAAGGCAGATACCTCATAATATGATGGACGGTTCAATCAAAACGAATCTGCATCGTAAATAACTGTGCCCCCCCAACAATGCAAGTAAAAACGATCCGAACCATAGCGAAGCTGATAGGGGACGTAATTTACGACCTCTTACCCTGGGGAGGAGACTTCAATTCAACCATAGACGCAGCATTGGATAGCTCCACCCAAAACCGTTCCGGCATCACTAACACTGAGAGAAAAGCTCTACAAAACCTACTTAAATCCCACCGACTAGTAGACACATGGAGATAAACCCACATGCACTCGAAGGGCTACACCTACTTCTGAAAGGCCCACCACTCATACTCCAGAATATACTGGGTACTGACGAACTCTGACAATCTAACATCCCTTCTCTACACTAGACAAATCCAGTCCTCCTGGTCAGACCATGACTGCGTACTATCAGTATTAAAAACTGGTACTGAGACATCATCTCTTTACAGCTGGCGACTGAACGAATCCCTATTGACAAATCTCCGCACCAGAACTCAGATACAACAAAAGCTCAAATCCTCTACTTCTCCACAAAAAAATCCCCAGAAGTCTCAGAAGGCAACATTTGGATGGCCCATAAAAAATACATGACAGGCGTCCTGATAAGATTGACCTCCAAGAAAAGAGAGACAGAATAGAGCCACAGGTGGAACTTGAAGACAAGCTCGGTAAACTAGAAATGGCCAACCAATGCCACCCCTCCAAATACCTCACTAAGGTCCCTTTCTTTTTTTTTTTTAAACCAATAGATTTTTATTGGAATTTTGTAGATGAACAAAGGCAAGTTGAAACAGTGGTACAAATCATTGCAAACAAAATACATATAAGAATTGTAACATTAAATCCATAACAAAAGGACTGGGGAAGGAGGATAATGGAGAGGGGGGGAAGGAAGGTGTGTGTGCAGAAGAACAAGATCAAGATGTATTGGTTTGTAATGTTGGTGGATCTTCTAATTATAAGGAAGTGGGAACTGTATTATATCTTGAGGAAGTCCAAGGGTCCCACCAGGTGGCAATTTTTAATTTGCGTTTCAATGAATGGACTAATGTGAGTTCATGAGCATAATGGGAATTTAGTCTCGTAAGCAGTTCAGGTTTTCCAGGTGTCTCTGTGGTCCTCCAATGAGCAGCAATTGTTTGTCGTGCTGCGATCAATACATTAGTTATAATAGGTTTGAGAGGTATAGGGAAAGAATCCAGTTCAATTCCCAATAATGCTAAGGGGGCGGTAAGAACAAAAGGGAGACCTGTAAGAGAACTTAATAACAACTCTACATCCTTCCAAAATCCTTTGATATGTGGGCAGCACCACCACATATGAACCTCTGTACCATGGACATTGCATCCCTTCCAACAATTTGGGGAGGGGGAGGGAAGAGGAGCTTTAAATTTGGCAATGCGTGATGGTGTTAAATACTAAGGTCCCTTTCACATCAGCGTTTTTTGCTGATTGTGGCAGATCCGGCAGATTTACCGCATCTGCCGCCTAACGGCCACACTTGCAGCAAGCCCTATGCGTGCTCTATGGGGTTTGCGGCAAGTACTGTATTGCCGCGATCCGGCACTTGTGGCTGCGCAAAATAACCGCAGCTGACTGCATTTTTTTCTGCAGCCACAATTGCGAGATTGCGGCAATACCACACTTGCTGCAAGCCCCATAGACAGTGCATGATGCTGTAAATTTGCCGCAATCAGCAGAAAATGCTGATGTGAAAGGGGCCTAAGAAAATACTTGACACAAACTTACAACTCAACATGATACTAACAACCCATACTGAAAAAGCCATTAGGTGGATGCAGGTGACGTACTCCAATTAGATGGACAGAATGCTGGCACGCAAACTCAGAGATAAGGAGCGCCTAAACACGATTTTTTAAATTAGAGATGAACAATCACATATCACCCACAACCCAAATAAAATTTATGCCGCATCGCATGAATTCTACCAGAATTTATACAACCACAACCCACACTCTACCAAACCCAAAATTGACAGGTTTCTTGCCACTATATCACTACCAACTCTAACTCCAAACTACGCAGCAAAACTACACTCACCGATTACAGAAGAAGAGATACTGACCACCATCAAACAACTAAAAGCAGGTAAAGCCCCGGGCCCGGACAGGCTGACTGCGCTATACTATAAAAAATTCCAGGACAAGGTAACGAGCCACATACACTCATATTGCAACAACCTACTCTCAGGACAGACCATGCCCCAAGAATTTTACACCGCACACATCTATGTAATCCCAAAAAAAGACCCACTACTTATCAAAAACTACAGGTCTATCTCCCTATTAAATATAGACCTTAAAATTTTCACAGCCATATTAAACAATAGAATAAATACATGCCTCCCTAACCTTATAACAAAGACCAGATGGGTTTCATATCATCGAGACAAGCACCAGACAACAAACGTAGAAACCTCAATATAATACCCCACGCCAACAAATCCAAGCCACCCCTAACTGTCCTGGCTTTAGACATAGAAAAGGCCTTTGACTCTGTAGCCTGGCCGCACCTGTCCCACGTACTAAACAGATTGGGGCTACCTCAACAACTGATAAACTCCCTTAAACTTTTCTACAACAACCAATATTCATTAGAAGAGGCATGAGGCAGGGGTGCCCCTTGTCAACTGCTTTATTTGCTATCATTATGGATCCTCTAGCCCAAAAGATACAATGCCACCCAGCTATTACATGCCCGAAAATAGGGAAACACACCAACAAAGAAAGCCTCTTTTCGGAAGATCTATTACTGACTCTAAAGAATCCCCATATATCGCTCCCAAACTTGATAGCCACCCTTAAATAATTTAAGGAGATCTTAGGACTGAAAGTCAATGTGGATAAATCGGAAATAATGTTTATTAACACCCCAGTCAAGGACCGAAACCTAATTCTGTCCAACTTTAAATTTACACACAAAGAGCACTACATTCTCTATCTTGGAATCAACCTTACATCACATGAAAACACCCTATATAAATATAACTAAAGCCCCATACTGCAAAAACTAGAACAGAATGTCAACAAATGGTCAACACCAACCCTCTCCTTAGGGAGAGTACATACGATAAAGATGGTCATGCTACCCCAATTTTTAGATCTCTTCCGCTCATTACCAATACCAATACCAATGTCCATATTCAAAACTGTCCACTCCCAAATCAACCGATTCATATGGAATAACAAAAGGCCGCGCATATCCATGCAGACCCTACATAAACACAAAACAAAAGGGGGTGTGTTGCTGCTGAATTTCGTGTATTACTGTAGAGCAGCGTAAATGGCCTAAATGACAACAATACATGCAGAGCAGAACACCCCCCTATGGACTCACATAGAGAATTCACAATTAGCCCCATACACCTTGAGGGGTCTTCTGTGGACTATGGGAACACTACCGAAAAACTTAAAAACGAACTCGCCATACACCCTCCACACCCTCCAACAATAGAGATCTATAAGATTTCAATATTCCCTCCAATCTCAGCCTTTACCACTATTGGAGCTATTTAATAATCCAATATTTCAACCTGGGGTCTCCTCCAAAAACCACACATGGTGGGAACAAAACAATATACGCAGACTACAACAACTTCTTAACCACTCAACACTTATGCCCAGGCACGCACTCATTATGAGACTAGAGCAAATATACCACTTTATACATACCCTACTCAAAAATACAACACACCCAAAAGCGACAGAATTTTAACTAAAATGTATACACGACTTCCTGGACAAAGGATTAATATCCCAAATATACACAACGCTCAACCACCCTAGGGATAATCGTAAGCTAAAAGTTATGGAGCAATGAGAACTAGACCTGGGAATCACACTCACGCCAGAAAGATGGTACAGATTTCATGAAAACATCATGAAGGGAAGCCATCAGGTATCACTAACGGAAACATCCTTTAAGCTTTTCCACAGGACGCACCGTGTCCCTAGCTTCATGCACAATATATACAGCTCCAAACCCGACAGATGCTTTAGGCCGGCTTCACAGCACTGTTTTTGTCTGTCAGGGTGGATCCGTTTTTTTGTAGGACCACCCTGACAGGACACGACAGAACCTAATGGGTTGAACCGGATGGCAAATAAGGCTGTCTTCACACCATGGTTTTGTGCATCAGGTTCTGTCCGGTTTGAACCAACCGTGGTGTGAAGCCAGCCTTAGCCTGGTTTCACACTGCAATTTTTTCCCTGAGCAGGTTCAATCAGGTTTGTGTGTCAAAACCAGGAGAGGACCTTGCAGAGAAAAACTATAATTGAAAGATTGACACCTGTTCTGAGTTTTGGAGACACTCCTGGTTTTGGCACACAAACTGGATGGAACCTGATCAGGGAAAAAACTGCAGTGTGAAACCAGCCTTAGAGGATGTGATACAGTAGGGCTCGCTTCACACCACGGTTTTGTGCACCAGGTTCTGTCCGGTTTGAACAGGACAGAACCGGGTGTGGTTTTGCCTCTCATGTATCCCTATGGTGCCGGATTGGTCCTAATTGGCCATCAGGTTTTGTGTATTCTGTGCCTGATCTGGTTTTGTCAGGTTTTTCACCATCCTCATATCAGAGCCTGCAGCATTTTGTGCCTTTGGTGCAAAAATCGGGAAAAAAAACGGACAGAACCGGACCGAGTCTATGGTGCCAGATCCGGTAAAAAACCTGATTAGTTTCCCTGATCCGGTTTTTAGCACTGAGCATTCTCTTTCAGCACCATGGACAGCGGCTCCACCCATTATAGCCTATGGAGAAGTAATTCACAATACTTTTCAATGGAGAAATTAAGGAAAGGAAACCTGTAAAAAACAGGATCAGGGTGCTTATTTGCCATCCGGTTCAACCCATCAGGTTCTGTCCAGTCCTGTCAGGGTGATCCTACAAAAAACAGGATCCACCCTGACAGACAAAAACCATGGTGTGAAGCCGGCCTAGGGGACACACTTCACACATGGTAGACATGCCCCATCGTAAAATCCCTTTGGAAAGACGTCATGAAACTAATCTACTCCACCCTAGATAACAAACTTAAGGTACCTTTACACGCCGCTACAACAGGGTGGAAACAACCGGGTTTATGAGACAAATGTATCTTGCACCGTCAAATCAACCCGAGGTAGCGGCGTGTAAAGTAGCTTGTTGCCACCCGTCACTTGCGGCACCTGTTTCAGAGCAGTGCTCTAAAACAGGTTGATTTCAACCCGATGGTAACGGCGTCTAAATACGGTAGAGTAAGTTTTTTTCGCCACCTAGATAACTCCCCGGGGCGTGACACTGCCTCCGGGAAACCACCTTCCTTCAGCGATCATTGGTGGAAGCTCCTGCGTTGCGATTGGTTGTCGCTGCATAGGGCGGCATATTTAAGGAGATGACCAGTCACACTACACAATTGCTCGAGCGTCATGTATTAGTCAGCCTCCTGCGCTGGCTGGCCAATCATGATGCTATTGCTTTGTCCTATCAGCGTACGAACGTCTCGTAATCCACAATTCTGGCACGCCTATGTGTTGTCCCTGCTGCACCAGGTCCTCCCATATTACCTTCTGTTACAGCGTGTAAATGAGGTAAGGTGCTCTACAGAAGGTAACTTGAGGCACCCGGCGGTGCATCCAGAGGTAGATTAAACCTTCTGTAGAGCACCTTGTAGCGGCGTGTAAAGGCGGTATCGGGTACCGTTTGTAACCGTTGGTGCGTGCTCGTGCACGTGAAGCACCCGGTTGATTCCACCCTGTTGTAGCGGCATGTAAAGGTACCTTTAGGGGTACTTCACACACAGCGATATCGCTAGCGATATCGCTGCAACGTCACGTTTTGTGACGTAGCAGGGACCTCGACAGCAATTTTGCTGCGTGTGACATTCCGCAACGACCAGCGATGAGCTCGCTGATTACTGCAGAATGGCCAGGACGATTTTTTGGTCATCGGTCTCCCACTGGGTAGCATGCATTGGCGTGTGTGACGCCCCTTGAACCTGGTGTGTTCCCTGGTAACCAGGGTACATATCGGGTTACTAAGCACAGCGAGCTGCGCTCAGTAGCCCGGTGTGTACCCTGGCTACCAGCGTTCTCCCGCTTACCCCAGCCTATCAGAATACAGTAGCGGGACCTCGACATCGTGGAAAATAGTTTATATTATTTTCCACGATGTCGAGGTCGTTACATGGGTCGCTAGTTGCTGAGGAGATCTGCCTGTTTGACAGCTCACCAGCGACCACACAGCGATGTTCCAGTGATCCTGGCCAGGTCGGATCGTTGATGGGATCGCTGGAACATCGCTATGTGTAACGGGGCCCTTACACTTGCGCCATCAGTATTACTGCTTGGGGAGAAACCACCTAATGTGACTAACAAAGCATATCAGCCACTCACTTACATAACCATGGCCACCAGAAACTATATAGTGTCATACCAATAGCGGTGGTTTTGTTTGTTAACTTCACCATTCATAGAAGAGTTTGCCTCATCACTCATCTGAAGGCAATTGTCTATGCTGTGAAGATACAAGATGTGCAGCATCTGAAACAATGGATACTGGAAGCCTGTGCTAGCATTTCTTCTGCAGTGTTGCTATCAGTGTGCCGAGAGTGGGAGAAGAGGGTTGCATTGACAATCCAATACAATGGGCAGCACTTTGAACACATTTTATAAGTGGTCATAAACATGTGAATAACTCATGAAATAATAAAGTTACGTTAAAACCAAAGCCTACCATTGTTTTTCTTATGAAAGTCTCAATAAGTTTGATGTGTCACATGACCCTCTTCCCATTGAAAAAAATAAAGTTGGATCCAAAATGGCCGACTTCAAAATAGCTGCCATGGTCACCACCCATCTGGAAAAGTTTACCCCCTCCCATATACTAATGTGCCACAAACAGGAAGTTGATATCACCAACCATTCCCATTTTATTTAGGCGCATCCATATAAATGACCCACCTTGTATATACAGTATGTGTGGGCTGCTATTACGGTAGCTGTTCTTTTTTTGTACTTTTTATATCCACAACCATGTATTTGTACATATGTTATCTGTACACCAATTTATTTGGTCAACTTTCTGTAACTGCCAACTAGATAGAGATGGGCAAACCTATCAATGTTCGAGTTTGGTCCAACTTTTTTTTTAAAGTTCAGGTTCGTCATCGGATTTGACCTGAACTTGAGCCCAAACTGGAATTTAAAGTTATAAAATGGTGGCTAGATGGGCTGGAGGGCTGTAAAAATAAGCAAAAAGTGATCAAACATCAGCATTATACTTACCAAATACTGTGCGCTTGTACCTCCGGGCCGCTCATTAACCTTCTGATTATTCACTGCACTGGCTTTAACAACCAATCACATACACCCACTCTTTGTGACAGCTCTGTGATTGGCGATTGTCTATGTTGCTCCACTCATCCATTGTGCTAGCATCAGTGATTGGTTGCCATTGGCAATGAACCTGCCATTATAGGGCTGTAAAAATAAATATTTAAAAAAAAATGACATAGAGCTTTGCGGAATTTTGATTTTCAGCACAGATAGAGCGGACAGCTACGGGCTGCCACCCCCAGCTGCCTGGCTTTACCTTGGCTGGCAATCAAAAATATAGGGATACCCATTATTATTTATTTATTTAACCCCCTTCACCACACTGCGATTTTTCGTTTTTTGCTCCCCTGCTTCCAAGAGCCATAACTTTTTTATTTTTCTATCAATATAGACATATGAGGGCTTGTTTTTTGCAGGACGAGTTGTACTTTCAGATGCAATCCTTCATTTTACCACATTGTATAGAGGGAAATGGAAAAAAATTCCAAGTGTGGTGAAATTGCAAAAAAAGTGCAATTACACGTTTGCTTTTTGGTTTTTTTATTCGCCATGATCACTATATTGTAAAACTGACATGACAGTGTGATGCCTCAGGTTGGTACGAGTTTGTAGATGCCAAACATGTATACGTTTACTGTTATCTAAGTGGTGAAAAGAAATTCAGAAGTTTGAAGAAAAAAAAAAGAATCACACTTTTTGGGCCTTGTTCTGCGACCCATAGTGTCCTCATTTTTTGAGATCTGAGGCTGTGTGATGGCTCATTTTTTGCGGCTTGAGCTGACGTTTTTAGTGAAACCATTTTTGGGTGGATGCACTGTTTTGATCGCCCGTTATTGTATTTTATAGCAATGTTGCAGCGACCAAAAAACATAATTTTGGTGTTTGGACCTTTTTTTCCGTTATTCAAAGCATAAACAGCACAGTAGAAGGCGGCACACAGAGAAAGAGGGAGAGGGAATGACCACCGTCAATCGAGCTCACTCCAGCCACAGAGACTGCCTTCATGGCTTCTAACAGTGAGTTTTCCTAAGGCTATATCTCGGGGTACACATGAGATAAGCTGAGATGTCGGGTGTTTGAAGTGAGCGCCGCCCCAGAGCACACATCAAACACCGGGGCCCGACCCATGACCTAACATTACGTAAAGGGTCGGGAAGGGGTAAAATAACCTAGACGTGGGCCCGATTCTATCACATCATGCGTTTCTAGAACGAGTGCGATTATATATTGAACTATTTTGTTAATGTTTTAGGTTCTGAAATTTAATAAAAAATAGGTACATTTAAAACTCAGCAATAGCAATAGAATTGCATAAAATGCAAACAACAAAGTAGGTATGTGTATGTTAAATGGATTATCCAGGATTTAGGAAAAAAAATGTGCCCAAGCACTAACAGGCAGGTAGCTGAAATCTACCTATATGTTGTGCCTGGCGCCGTTCACCGCCAACACAGAGTATTGTTGGACCGCTCCTGTAAGCGATTGTGCTGCTTCTGCTGATGTCACATCTACAGTGGGGCAGCTTCTCCTCTCTGTTGACGGACGTCATAGCCGGCGCCATGCTGATTGACAGCTGGCTCCCCAAATTAGGTAGCGAGGAGCCGTCTGTCAATGAGCATGAGACCGGCTGTCCTGCTCCTTCCACAGAGCAGAGCAGAAAAGAAGCTCCCGCTTTGTTTACACTGCCATGCTGTCCTCAGCAGGAGTGGTCTGTGCCCGCTCTGTAGCAGTGGTGAACAGTAGTGAATGGTGCCGGGCAGGTAGGTGGCAGCTATCTGCCTGTTAGTGCTTGGGCACATTTTTTTTAATCTTGGATACACCCTTTAAAAAAACAGAATTTTGTTTACTTACCGTAAATTCTTTTTCTTCTAGCTCCTAATTGGGAGACCCAGACATTGCGTGTATAGCTTCCGCCTCCGGAGGACACACAAAGTATTACACTTAAATAAAAAGTGTAACTCCTCCCCTACTGCCTATACACCCCCTCTAGGAGAGATCCCATCAGTTTGGTACACAAGCAGGAAGGAGGATAAAACCCACACCAAGACCAAAAGGTCGGCTAAGAATTCTCGGCCAACAGGGCCGTAACGGCGACATATACAACACCAGTCACTAAACCAGAATAACAACGCCCAAAAGGCAACAGGGAGGGTGCTGGGTCTCCCAATTAGGAGCTAGAAGAAAAAGAATTTACGGTAAGTAAACAAAATTCTCTTTTTCTTCTTTGCTCCATTGGGAGACCCAGACATTGGGATGTCCAAAAGCTATCCCTGGGTGGGAAAAGACCCAAGAGTGGCAGTAACATCAAAGGTGAGCTACCGACGTCTGAAGGACCAGTCTGCCCACATTAGCGTCTGCCGAAGCATACGCATGAACCTGATAATGTTTTGTAAAGGTATGTAGGCTGGACCAAGTGGCTGCCTGACACACCTGTTGTGCCGTGGCCTGATGACGTAAGGCCCACGAGGCACCCACAGCTCTTGTGGAATGCGCCCTAATCCCTGCAGGTAAAGGCGTACTAGAGAGAAGGTAGGCTTCCTGAATAGAAGCCTTGATCCACCGAGCCAAGGAAGACTTGGAGGCTTGCGCTCCTTTTTTCTCGCCTGTCGTGAGAATGAACAAGGCATCCGTGCGGCGAAAAGAGGCCGTGCGGGAAACATAAATCCTGACAGCCCTAACCAGGTCCAAAGTATGCAAAGACTTCTCATATTGATGAACAGGAGTAGGGCAAAAGGACGGCAGGACACTGTCTTGATTCAGGTGAAACGGAGACAACACCTTAGGTAAGAACTCTGCCACAGGCCGGAGCACCACTTTATCTTGGTGAATCACCAGAAATGGAGACTTGCAAGACAAGGCTGCCAGCTCACAAACCCTCCGTAAGGAGGTAATGGCTACAAGAAAGGCAACTTTCTGAGAGAGCCTGGAGAGGGACACCTCTCTTAGAGGCTCGAAAGGCGGCTTCTGTAAGGCCGCCAGGACCAGATTAAGGTCCCAGGGGTCCAAAGGACGTCTGTAGGGGGGAACGATGTGATTTGCCCCTTGCACAAACGTCTTCACCTGAGGAAGGTTAGCTAGACGTTTGTTAAACAGCACCGACAGTGCTGAGATCTGCCCTTTGAGGGAGCTGAGCGCCAAACCCTTATCTAATCCTGATTGTAGGAAGGCAAGAAGGGTTGGAAGAGAGAAAGGCCAAGGAGTATTTCCGTTGAGACGGCACCAAGAGAAGAAGATCTTCCAAACTCTGCGGTATATCTTTGACGATGCAGGTTTCCTGGCTTGTTTCATGGTTGCGGCGACTTCAGAAGAAAAGCCGCAAGATGTCAGCAACCAGTCTTCAAGTGCCACAAAGTCAGGCTGAGGGCCGCGGAATTGTGGTGGAAGAACGGACCTTGTGACAAAAGATCTGGCCGGGACGGGAGTTTCCACGGATCCCCTGCCGAGAGCTGTAATAGGTCCGGATACCAAGCCCTCCTGGGCCAGTCTGGGGCTATGATCAGTGCCTGTCGACACTCTGTCCTGAGTTTCCACAGAACCCTGGGCAGCATAGTAAATGGAGGAAACACGTAGGGAAGGCGAAACTGGGACCAGTCCTGGACCAGAGCGTCCGCTGCCAGAGCCCTGCTGTCTCGAGAGCAAGGCATGAATACCGGGACCTGGAAGCCATGAGGTCCAAGTCTGGAGTTCCCCATCTGTCGCTGATGTGCTGAAACACGTCTGGGTGGAGAGCCCATTCGCCCTCGTCCATGCCTTGCCGACTGAGATAGTCGGCCTCCCAATTGTCCACCCCGGGAATGTAGACTGCCGAGATGGATGAGTCGGTGTCCTCGACCCAATGTAGGATACGCTGGACCTCCTCGAAGGCTTGAGAGCTGCGCGTGCCTCCCTGGTGGTTTATGTAAGCGACCGCGGTTGCGTTCTCGGATTGTATCTGAATTTGATTCCCCGCCAGGAATCTCTGAAAGGCCAGAAGAGCTAAATAAATGGCCCGAATCTCCAGAACGTTGATCTGATGGGAGGACTCCTGTTCCGTCCATGTGCCCTGAGCCCTGTGGTGAAGAAACACGGCACCCCAGCCCAGGAGGCTGGCGTCCGTGGTCACTTCCAACCAAGAGGGGGGCAGAAAGCATCTGCCTCGTGACAGAAACATGGTTAGCAACCACCAATGTAGAGATTCCTTTGTTGACGACAGAGGGATGTGCTGGTCGAGAGAGGAAGGACTCTTGTTCCATCCGCGCAGGATCTGCAATTGCAGCGGACGAAGGTGGAATTGCGCAAAGGGTACTGCTTCTATGGTCGCCATCTTCCCCAGAACGTGCATCAGACGCCTGATGGTTACCGAGTCTGACTGCATGAGAGACTGGACCTCCTCCTGAATCGACGCTTGCTTGTCGACCGGGAGAATGATCAGAGCTGGCGCAGTATGAAACTCCATGCCCAGACAAGTTATTGTCTGAGCAGGAAGGAGAACGGACTTCGGTACGTTGACCAACCACCCGAATTGCTGCAGAGTGTGTAGAGTAACTGAGAGACTCAGTTGACACTGCTCCACGGAGGGGGCTCTGACCAACAGATCGTCCAAATACGGAGTTACTGCGTGGCCCTGGGAATGCAGAACCGCCACCATCACCTTGGCCACAAACTGAAAGTGCTCCTCTCCTACCACGAACCGCAGCCAGCGTTGATGTGCAGAAGCAATGGGGACGTGTAGATAGGCATCCTTGACATCCACCGAGGCTAGGAAGTCCCCCTGAGATAGAGGCGCTATAACAGACCTCAGGGACTCCATTCGGAATGATCTGACCTTCACATGCCGGTTGAAAAGCTTGAGATCCAAAATCGGTCTTATCGAACCGTCCTTCTTGGGGACCGTGAAGAGGTTCGAATAGAATCCCTGGAAGCGTTCCCCGGCGGGAACCTGGATCACGACCCCGTCCTGTCTCAAGGCGTCCAGCGCCTAACGAAAGGCCGAGGCCCTTGCCGGCGGGGGGCGAGGAGAGACAGAACCGAGTCGGAGGACGCGAGGTTAGCTCTATCCTGTAGCCGTGGGAGATGACATCCACTACCCATCGGTCCTGGATAAGACTGCTCCAGGCGTCTCCAAATTGGGAGAGCCTGCCACCGACTGAGGATGCTGCTGGGAGAGGCGGTGAGTCATGAAGAAGCAGGCTTGGTGGCTGAGGCTCCAGCTGGCTTCTTCTGTTGAGCCTTAGACCTCCACGTCTGGCCTGACTTCTGATCCTTGTCTGAACAAGAGGAGGAGGAGGAGGTTTTTAAGGAGGGACGAAAGGCCCAAAACTTGGCATGCATCTGACGCTGGCCAGACTTCTGAACCTTAGATTGAGGCAAAGAAGTTGATTTGCCGCCTGTGGAGTCCTTAATGATGTCGTCCAATTGTTCTCCAAAAAGCCTGCTCCCCGCGAACGGGAGTCCCTGGAGGAACTTCTTGGAAGTGGCATCAGCTTTCCAATCTCGTAGCCACAATATTCTGCGGGCTGCGAGCGAGTTAGCCGAAGCTACTGCGGTACGGCTGGCGGCTTCCATGATCGCCGACCTAGCGTAGTCAGTGAATGCCGAGGCTTGAGACGTGAGGGTAGTCACCTCGGGACTATCCTGAGCTACAACATTTAGTTCCGCCAAGCAGGCGGAAACTGCTTGCAGGGCCCAAACTGCAGCGAAAGCTGGGGCAAAGGAGGCCCCTGTGGCTTCGTAGATGGACTTCTGCAGTAGTTCAATCTGTCGGTCAGTGGGATCCTTCAAAGAGGAGCCATCCGCGACTGACATAACAGTATTGGCCGACAGTCTAGAGACTGAAGGGTCCACCTTAGGAGACAGCGACCAACCCTTTACTACATCAGGAGGAAAAGGATTCCGAGTATCCTTCTGTTTCCTGGAAAAGCGTTTATCAGGGCAAGCCCTGGGTGTCTGTACGGTTGATCGGAAATTGGAATGATCGAAGAATGAACCCCGAGACCTGGACGGAGGAAGGAACTGATACAGTTCCTCCAAGAGAGAAGTCTCCGCCATGGGAGGGGGAGCAGTTAGGTCCAGTACGGTATTAATGGAGGACACTAAGTCATCCACCAAGGAATCTTCCTCTGAGGTCTCGTCCGAAGGCCTCACGGCATCATGTCTATCTTCCCCCTAAATCTGGGAACCCTCAGCATGAGGCTCCGTGTGATGAGAGGAAGCAGGAGAGATATCTCTGCGTGGCCGCTTAGGGGGCCGTGGAGAGGGAGCTAAGTCTGAGACCCCTGTATTGTCTCCAGAGTCCAGACCCCTAGAAGGGGACGACTCACTATAGAGCCTGCGGCGTGAGGCAGAGGGACCGGGGGCACTATACCGGTGACTGGCCTGTAAAGACTCTTGCAGGACTTTGGTTAGAGCCATCATAGACTGGGCAAAAGTGTCTGAAAAGGACTTAGTAAAGGCTTCAGTCCAAGGAGGAGGCACTGCCTGGTCTTCCTGGCTAGGGGAAGGGTCTGATGCAGCAGAGCTGGGGGGAGCCCTGTGGTCCACCTCAGGCTCATGAGAAGTGCAGGCAGAGCAATGAGGGAATACAGACCCAGCAGGCAGCGTGACCTTGCAAGCAGTGCAAGATGAATAAAATGTCTGCACCTTAGGGGCTTTGCTCCTGGTGGAAGACATGTCGCCTCCAGGCAGGGACCTCCAAGAAGGGGTACTCTAGAGGAGGGCCCCAGGGAGAGGGAGACACCACCAGAGAGCCTTACCAGCCTGACAGAGATTGTGTGCCCTCCGGATGCAGCGCGCCCTCCTACCAGCCACAGGAGAAGGAGCAGAAGCTGAGAACAGTCTAAGTCCCAAAGAAAACATGGCCGCCAGAGCTGAGTAAGGGGGTGTGGCCATAGAGGGCGTGGCGATACGGCGCGGGAATCCGGAGGGCACAGGCAGATCCTGACTGACTGAGGAGGTGGCCACCCGGATGGGGGTGGCCGAGGCCCTAAGACCGCCCACCACAGCTGCGGCCATCCAGAGATGGGAGCGGCCGGGGCTACTAAAACCGCCCACAGAGGCGGCCACCACCCGAGGGATGGGAGCGGTCGAGGCTCTAAGCCCGCCCACAGAGTCGGCCGAACCCGCCTCCTGTGGAGCCTGGGTCCCAGGCCGAAAAACTAGGCCGCAATGAAGCCGGGAGCTAAATTTCCACGGCCGGCCGGCGCTCAGGAACGGGTGAGCACGGTGCCTCACGGAAGCACCGCAAACCCCGCAGCGCTGCAGGTACTGGACCCCATTGACCCAGGGGAGTCCCAATGACCACCCCATGTGGCTAGACCGGACTGCAGCAGCAGCACAAGCCCACAGAGTACCTTAATAGGTGCAGGGGCCGATCCCTGGGGGTCCACAACTCCGGCCAGCCGATTCTCATAGGGCCTGTGGATGGAGTCTGAGCTCCAGATAATATGGAAGCTTGTGATGATCCCACTTCTCCAGAGCCCCTAAGGGATGGAGAAGGAAAACAGCATGAGGGCTCCAGCCAGTTGTACCCCATGGGTACCTCAACCGCCTCTGCCAAAAGGTGAGGAAGGAGACATGCTGGGGATCCTATGGATCCTCTTTTCTTCCATCCGACACTCTCAGAGAGAGTAAGACTAAGTGAGAGTGCATGAGTGCAGAGTGTGCCTCCTTCAACACAAAGCAAAGAACTGATGGGATCTCTCCTAGAGGGGGTGTATAGGCAGTAGGGGAGGAGTTACACTTTTTTATTTAAGTGTAATACTTTGTGTCCTCGGAGGCGGAAGCTATACACCCAATGTCTGGGTCTCCCAATGGAGCGAAAAAGAAATCATAAATGCTGTTATACATGAAAATGTTGCTATTCATGGTGGAGTAATGAAAATAAGCACATGATACAAACATAAAAACTGGATTCCGGAGATTCGTCATTACGTTACTGGCGGTGGGATGTTGCATCCTGTGACAGTATGATAGATCTGTACTCCGTAGATTCATCATTACGGCGGCATCTTTGTGATGTTGCATCCTTTTTTTATATACCAGGCCTGGAAAACACCTTTAAAGCATGTCCATTTCGATCAATGCTGTAAACTTACATGGAGAAGCAATGCACATACTCGACTATTATTCCTAATGCCCATGGTGCGCATTTTGATGCATTTTTGACAAATCTGCATCAAAATCTGCATGCCTATCCTGAAACCAGCAGTCTATGACATTTCAGAAGTGCTATGCCAACGTTGTGTGTTCCTCCTTGCGTATTTGGTGCAGAAAAAAATCAGCAGCATGTCAATTGTTGGTGCATATTTCCCTGTGTTTTTCAACCATTCGCTTTATGATAAAAATGCATGCAGAAATACACGCCAAAACTGAAGTGTATTTCTCTGTCACAAGATGCAGAAAATGTCTGCACCAAATCTGCAGCATGGGCACATACTTAATTCAAACTTCAAGCTGAGTGTCACGCTTACATTGTGCTGACTTTGATGGATGCTGCTGTGTTTATGTTTGGATTTGTTCAGGAGCTGCATGAGGTACGGATGTGAAGGTCTTGTGCCCAGTTGCTGGTTGATGTGAGGATTGGGTGTGACTCACCTGAAATCCCCTCCCCCTAGCCTTTAAGTAGTCTCTCCTTCCACCAGGTATTGCTGCTGATAGAGTGAAACTCTATGCCTGGAAGCTGTGAAGACCTGTGTGTTTTTGTTGCTGAAGTCCTTTCCTTTGGAGTTGCTATATCCCGGTTTTGTGGAGGGAGGTGAGGGGGAAATAGTGCAGGGCTGGTGGAGGAGTTTAGGGAGAGGTTGGAGACCCGAACCTTCTCACCATCAGAGATACCTTTGGGGTCAGGGCTATTAAGGGTTCCTAGTCTAGGGTCAGACTAGTGTTCCCTGGTCACCCTACCGGTAACTGCCATTCCCTCATCAATATTCTCACTACACCGTGACACTGAGGGAGAGAATGGAAGATAGGGTCTATCTGGTCAATCACTAGTGAAGGTGCCAGCAGGTGGAGTACTCACCAATCCAGCAATAATCAATCATATTTATCCAATTCATAGGTTACAAATACTTCAGGTCCCTTTAAACTGATGTGACAATTATATTCAGGGAGTCTACATGTTTGGACCTTGGTTAAATGTTCAAATCTAGTGTGCGCGAAACACATTCAGCTCTGCTCATTGCTTTATATCTAACATACAAATTCTGAAAACGTGGACATTCAAATCAATGAAGCTTTAATTAGAATGTTATGAATGTGATCTCAGAGCAAGCCAAATAGGTTTATGCACTTTGCAGTGATCTGCAGTCCCTTTGTACTGGAATTAACTATTGATCTAAGCTCACAAATTCCACAAAAGTGATCTCCTGGCACGTGCCATTTCACATATTTTTTTTCATGGTTTCCTTTTTAAATGATCATTTTTTTCTACCTGTGGCCACCACTAAGGATGTATAGGAGCTAAATGTTCAATGAAAGTTGCATAAATGAGTGTTGTCCCATCATAGGCATTAATATCAATAGGATATCCACGCTCTCATATTAAAAGGGTTAACCACAATCTCAAGGTTGAAGGGATTGTCCACCACTCGGGCAACCTCTTCTCAATTGAAATGTTTACCTCAAGTAAAAAACTAACAGTTATTTTCACCTTCGGTGCTGTCCCAGCGGTGTCGACATTGGCTCTCCGAGGGCTCACATGACATGACGATCCCTGTGGCCAATCAGCAGCCAGTTTGCTGTGTAATCCTTCGGATAAATCAGACATCTGGAAGAAGTCAGAGATCAACCTCAGCTCTTACTTTCTTCATGTCCCTGATGAAGGTGCCAGGCTAGGCGCCGAAACGCGTAGGAGGAAGAAAATAAAGCTTGGAAATTTGCTCAAGGAAAATTTGACTCTTTGGTGAGTTTTTGCATTTGGAGCAGCGCGGACCATGGCACACCTGCATTCCCATCGTCTTTTCTGGATTTCACCACTGGTCAGTGGTAGGTGGAGGTCCTGCAGCAGCTCTTGATTGCTTCACGCTTACAAACCAGTTGTGGGGATCACAACTGCACCAGGTGAGTGGTTCCACAACACCACCCTTCTCTACAGTGTCACTAGTGATAGGGCACTATTGCGCCTCTTGTCCCCCACCCCTTTTATATTTTCTACTTTCTTCATGTGGTAGTTATGTCCCAAGGAGACAACAGTGAACTCACCATTGATTAGCTGCAGGGATCGTGTGACATACGGTCACGTGAGCCCCTGGAGAGCTAATGGTGACAAAGCTGACACAGCACTAAATGTGAAGATAGCTGTTATTATTTTACTTGGGTGAAATGAGTAATGGACTGTCCCTTTAAGGCACCTCTCCATTATAGGCAACATGAGACAAGGGTCAGTTGCTGAGAAAATAACATGAAGTTATGCCATAAATGTCCAAATGCACCTTTAAAATCAATTTCCAGTAAGCTCAACCCAGAGGTGGCTAAATTTAACACTATAGTTGTTTGAACTTAGCTATAAAGATACATTTGGACAGAATTTTTGATTTATAAGGCTTACTGAAATTCACATCCATTTCAGTTTATCTAATAAAAACATGTGATGCTATAGAAAAGTATCTTACAAAAGGAAGGAACATTGCACTAGTACATTAGGTTTTCCTGTTGTTTATACCATCAGTTTAAGTGAGGACATCACACAGTATACATAGACATCTGCAGTATCATGTAGAGATAAGACACGTACTGTAACTGTACACGAATTATACATTTTCTTAAAAAACTTAATGACATACAGTATTGCTATCTCATATACTTTTTATTCATCCGTAAGATATGCCATAAATCTATGATAGACAGTTGTGCAGGCCGATGTCATTTGAGAGGTGACCATGCATGTGTGTGTGGCACCTCCATGGTTCAGTTACCACAGGTGCAGGGAGGGATTTCCACATCAGGTAAACTTGCATGCAACACATTCCACCCAAGACTTGAAGGGGGAGGTCTACTTGCCGACTTCAGGGTAGGTCCCCTATAAATTCAGGCACGGGGGAGTAGTTACATCACAAAGCTTTCACTGATCTCAGGAAGACCAGTCGAGGAAAACACTGCGGACAGCTGGCTAAAGCTCTCAAACACAGTGAAATCCATGGTGCATTGTTCCCAGGGAATTTGAATATGCAAATGGAGTCCGTGGAGCCTCGTTTAAGAGTCTCAAACATGGGACTAGCCAGATATCCCTCCAGGGAAGGACCTAGCCCTGGGGTGGACTCCTTGCGGAGACCACCATAAACACCATATTAATTGGCCCTTTCAGTCACTATCACGCTCAGTTACGAGCTTAATGATATGACAAGGGAATTACCAAAGCCAGGTATCCATCCACAGACAGCTGTTTCGGGGTATTGCCCCTAATCAGTGTAGAGTAGGATTCTGGCTAGGTGGGAGCAATGCCTGGTAGACCAACATCACAAAGCTCTCAATGATCTCAGGGAGACCAGTCGAGGAAAACACTGTGGGCAGCTGGCTAAAGCACTCAAACACAGTGAAATCCATGGTGCATTTCCCCCTGGGAATTTGAATATGCAAATGAAGTCTGTGGAGCCTCATTTAAGAGTCTCAAACATGGGACTAGCCAGATATCCCTCCAGGGAAGGACCTAGCCCTGGTGTTTTCCTCGACTGGTCTCCCTGAGAACAGTGAGAGCTTTGTAATGTTGGTCTTACCAGGCATTGCTCCCACCTAGCCAGAATCCTACTCGACACTGATGAGGGGCAATATCCCGAAACCGCTGTCTGTGGATGGATACCTGGCTTTGGTAATTCCCTTGTCATATCCTTAAGCTCGTAACTGAGTGGGATAGTGACTGAAAGGGCCACTTAATATGGTGGTTATGGTGGTCTCCGCAAGGAGTCCACCCCAGGGTTAGGTCCCTCCCTGGAGGACTATCTGGCTAGTCCCGTGTTCAGGGGAGTAGTTAGGCAGTTCAGTACGGAGCAGTACTAAGGAATACACCTGGTGAACGGAGCCGCCCTAGGCCCGTACCAGAGGGAAGCCTAGCCAGTGTCAAAGTCAGAGTCTGCAAGGGTCCAGTTAGCTCAGCAGAGAATACCAGAGGACCAGGGAGACTTCAGTCTCCAGGCATACACTTGTAGCACAGCAATCAACAAAGCCAGGGACTGCAGAGGAGCTTTTGTAGACGTGCAGGGCGTACCAGCCCCTTGGAGCCTACGTGATGTTCATAGTCCACCTAGTCATGGCGGTAGAGATCTCTGTCCGGGTGACCCTTAGGGAGGTGAATCTCTACATCACGCCGGCTTACGAACACTTCTTCCCACAAACCCGGTTCCCGGATAAACCCCCACCCGCTGTCCAGGTTAAACGCTGTCACCGTACCTGATTTTCTGTCCTTGGGTGACATCAGCGGTAACCCTCGGGCTCGGGATCTCTCCAAAAGATTTTCCTGTTCCCAGGCTCACTACTCTTTGCAGCGTTACTGTTGTGCCGCCAGGTTGGCCTGATATGGCTGCTTCGCCAGCTCTGGTTGGAGAGGCGGTTTCCCTGACCTTAGAAGAGGCTAACACTGATCCAAATCAAAAAGATCTAGCATTGACCTCCTTAACCTAGTCCTACGTGAAAATTATTTCCTTTTTGAGGATGATTTTTACGTACAGACACGGGGGATCGCGATGGGCTCTAATGTAGCCCCCGCATACGCAAATCTCTATATGGACAGGTTTAAATGTGATTACATTTACTCCAACACCATATTCCAACAAGAGGCCCTTGTATGGTATAGATACATCGACGACATTTTCTGCATATGGCGTAGACATCAAAACAGTCTCCTAGATTTCTTTAATCATATCAATCAGATCAGAACTGAGCTAAAATTCACACTGTCCCACGACTTCAACAACATCAGTTTTCTAGATACTAGAATAACAAAGGACGACGAAGGATATCTAACTTCAGATATCTACACCAAGCCCACAGATGTCAATAGTCTCCTCCGTTATGACAGCTGTCACCCCAAAGCCACTAGAAATAGTTTACCAAGGTCTTAGTTTAAAAGAGTCAATAGGATAGTCACAGACCCTTCCACAAGAGACACACGCTTACTGGAGATGTCCAATAAGTTCGCTACGCGACACTACCCCAAAAAACTCCTTAGTGCTGAACTACATAGAGCCCACACTGAAACAACTACTCCACCAAGTGACGTGGCAAAACCAGTAAGATTACCCTTTGTCCATTACCATCATCCATCCATATTAAGAGTACATAATCTGATCCGTAAACATTGGCCATTGCTGACCATATCATATCCCAATGTCGAATCCTTCAAAAACCCACCACTCATGTGTTTGAGAAGACCTCCAAATATACGTGACAGACTAGTACGTGCGGACATAGGAACAAAAACAAACACCAATCAACGTACCCTTACAGGTCACAGATGGACAGGTATTTTCCCGTGCCTGGGATGTATGTCATGCTCTAATGTGATCAAGGGAAATGTAGTTACACACCCTCAGACAGGGAAATCCTATCCCATCAAAGATCTCTATACCTGTGATTCTAGCTTTGTGGTTTACGTGATCAAATGCCCTTGTGGATTGCTATACGTGGGTGAAACTACCCAAGCAATCAGAAGGAGGATCTCAAGCCACAAATCAGCCATCAGATGCGAATACACCTGGTTGCCTCTCCCGGCCCATTTCAAAGACGCAAGACACAACGTCTCTCAGCTACGCTTCCAGGTCCTAGAGAAGGTACATAGACCAAGGAGAGGGGGGGAACCAAATCAAACTCTTGAAGGAGTGCAAAACTTACTGGATATATACGCTGGACACTCTAGCACTAAAGGGTCTAAATCGTGAAATAGAGTGGCATAACTAATGATTGACATTTATCCCTAGGTCACCACCTAATCGATGTAAGCAACAGGGCAAGCCATAACCCTCTGGTAAGAACCTAACCAACCTTCCTTTGATATGTTAGCCATAAGTTTCCCACCCCCAATATTATCTTTATTTCCTTTTTTTATGTTTGGACTCCTACTTACCGTATATACTCGTGTATAAGCCGAGTTTTTCAGCACATAAAATGTGCTGAAAAGTCCCCCCTCGGCTTATACACGGGTATATACGGGTAGCCCCAGCTGTATACAGCCCCCCCGTGGTATCCAGGGCCCCCCTTGCTGCACCTGTAAAGGAAGATGTCAGTATACTTATCGCTGCCGCCGCCGCTCCGCTGCTCAGTCACCGCGCTGCTCCGGGTCTTCATGCTTCCTGTTCCTTCTCCGGCGCTCAGGAAATGACGTTATTGTTCGAGCGCCGGAGAAAGAACAGGAGCATGAAGACCCGAAGCAGCGCGGTGACCGAGCAGCGGAGCGGCGGCGGCAGCGATAAGTATACTGACATCTTCCTTTACAGGTGCAGCAAGGGGGGCCCTGGATACCACGGGGGGCTGTATACAGCTGGGGCTGCTGTATACAGCTGGGGCCCCTGTATACTAATGGGGGGGGTCTGTATACCTCTGGGGCTGCTGCTGTATATACCCCCTGGGGCTGCTGCTGTATATACCCCCTGGGGCTGCTGCTGTATATACCCCCTGGGGCTGCTGCTGTATATACCCCCTGGGGCTGCTGCTGTATACTACTACTGGGGCTGCTGTATACTACTACTGGGGCTGCTGTATACTACCACTGGGGCTTCTGTATACTACTGGGGCTGCTGCTGTATATACCACTGAGGCTGCTGTATACTACTACTGGGGCTGCTGTATACTACCTCTGGGGCTTCTGTATACTACCACTGGGGCTGCTGTATATACCTCTGGGGCTGCTGTATACTACCACTGGGGCTGCTGTATATATCTCTGGGGCTGCTGTATACTACCACTGGGGCTGCTGCTGTATATACCACTGGGGAGGCTGCTGTATATACCTCTGAGGCTGCTGTATACTACCACTGGGGCTGCTGTATATATCTCTGGGGCTGCTGTATACTACCACTGGGGCTGCTGCTGTATGTACCACTGGGGAGGCTGCTGTATATACCTCTGGGGCTGCTGTATACTACCACTGGGGCTGCTGTATATATCTCTGGGTCTGCTGTATACTACCACTGGGGCTGCTGCTGTATATACCACTGGGGAGGCTGCTGTATACCACACTTCTGGGGGCTGTATACTACCACTGGGGAGGCCTGTATACCACTGTGGGGGCCTGTATACCACACTGCTGGGGGCTGTATACCTGTGCTGGGGTCCACCCTCGGCTTATACACGAGTCAATAGGTTTTCTCAGATTTTGGGGGCAAAAGTAGGGGGGTCGGCTTATACACGGGTCGGCTTATACACGAGTATATACGGTACTTCATTTTGATTGTGATGTGTTATTAATCTATGTCATTGCATTGATATGTACCTCCATTCAAATATCACGCTAGGTTAATGTCTCTAATCACACTGCAACACCTACCAACATTCATACACATCCATTGTGGTGATTGTTAATACACAGACATTCCCTGCATAGCATCACATAACACTCCTTCAAAATATCTGTCCTCTCTATTCAACATCCTTATGGCACATACATTTGGTATATAAACTCAGTCAGGCGCTTCACTATTGCTACTACGGTGGACAATATCACATTAAACATCTGTCTCCTATCCTAGCTGAACCCCACAGTTGAAACACTTAGCTTCTGCATTTAAACATTCCGATCATGTGATCTTTTACTATCACATGATCTCCGTTGCTAGGATACCATTCACAAACAATATGTCCACTGCCATTAGCTCCTTCTGAGCATGTGTGGAACGTAACTTCCTGTCTAGCACTCAGGCGAGGCCACTTCCTGTCATGAGTGCGGGACTGAGATAAAAGGAGCAAAATACACCGCCCGGTGTCACTCCTCCTGCATCTCCCAGGGTGTGTGCACACCCCACTGCTGAGCCACCACCGTGAGTGCCTATCCATGACCTGACTAACAAGCTCAGAAAAGTTGTGCGATACATACAGCAAGCAAATAGAGTGTGGGTGGCATGTAGTGAGAGCATAGGGCCGGTAGGCATGCCCCTGCTATGCCCCCTGTTCATTACACTAGGTAGATGTATGAGGGGGCTGGAATGTAGGATGATCATGGAGCTCCCAGCGGCCAAGCCCCACTACACCCCTGATCTCTGCAGCAGCATGAAGCTGAATTTGCTCTGTGATGTATTGTCCCATAAGGGAGCTGTGAGTGCTGAGGAGCAGATATGATTTTGAGTTATAAGCGACCTAAACATTCTAGAACTGTAATAGAAAGCTCACCTTCATCATGTTGGAGGGCAGGGAAAGTTTTTCCTCTCCCAAGAGTTCCCCTTTAAACAAATACAGGCCAATCTCCTCTTCATCTCTAAAGTACTGGAGTACCTGGTCTACTTCTGCCTCACCCGTTACCTCTCAACTCACTCTCTTCTAGATCCATTACAGTCTGGTTTCCACCCCCTACATTCTACAGAAACTGCCCTCACCAAAGTGACCAATGACCTTCTGACAGCAAAACATAATGGTGACCACTCTCTGCTTATCCTTCTTGATCTCTCTGCAGCCTTTGACACTGTTGACCACCATCTCCTACTCTCCATGCTGCACTCCATCAGCATTAAGGACACGACTCTCTCCTGGTTCTCTTCCTATCTTTCTGACCGCTCTTTCAGTGTATCATTTGCTGGCTTCACTTCCTCCCCTCTTCCTCCCTCAGAGTTCAGTCCTTGGACCTCTTCCCTTCTCTCTCTACACAGCCCTGATTGGACAGACCATCAGCAGATTTGGCTTTCAGTACCATCTTTATGCTGATGACACAACTATACACTTCTTCCCCTGACCTTACTCCCGGTGTAATATAGAACACCAATGACTGTCTAACTGCAGTTTCCAATATCATGTCCACTTTACCTGAAACTCAACCTTTCCAAAACTGAACTTCTGCTCCCTCCACTAACCACCCTAATTCTGACATCTCTCTCAGTGTGCGGCACCACGAAAACACCTAGGCCGCAGGCTTGCTGTCTGGGTGTTATGTTTGACTCTGATCTTTCCTTCACCTTATATATACAATATCTCGCCCACTCTTGCACCTGAAGAACATCTCTAGAATTTGCCCATTTCTCTCCTTGGAAACCACAAAAACCCTCACTGTGGTCCTGATTCACTCCTGCCTTTACTATTGTAATTCTCTTTTAATTGGCCTCCCTCGCACTAGACTCTCCCCTCTCTAGTCCATCCTTAATGCAGAAGCCAGGATCACCTATCTAGCTAGCCGTTACTCAGACGCTGCCACTCTACGCCAGTCATTGCACTGGGTGTCTATACACTATAGGATCCAATTCAAACTGCTTGTTCTTACCCACAAATCTCTTCACAGTGCAGCACCTCCCTATCTCTCCACCCTCATCTCTGTTTATCACCCCATCCTGTTCTCTATCATCCCACCTGTTCTCTTCACTCTGGAAGTGACTTTAGACTAACTTCTGTATTAATCCGAACCTCCCACTCCCGACTTCTCCCGAGCTGCACCAATTCTCTGGAATGCTCTACTCCAATAAATCAGGTCTGTCCAAAACTTACATAGTTTCAGGCGATCCCCAAAAACATATCTTTTTTAGGGTGGCCTATCATGATCCCTAGTCAAAGTCAATTAGACATAGCCTATCCGCCCCACCAATCTCAAATGCATCACAAATAATTGTTGGTGGCCACTTTTGCTGCTCCTTTCTGTTCCCCATTTCCTCAAGTTGACTATACCATCATCTACTATATATTTGCCTAGCGGCCACTTCCGTCTGAGGCCGAAATCGCGTGCCAGCGCTCATTGGTCGCTGGCAGCCGCGGCGGCCGATGAGCGCCACGTATGCAAAAGAGCTGTGTGTGCAGGGCCGCGGTGAGCCAGCCGGGAGACGACTGGCGTCAGCCGGTCATCTCCTAGCTGGCGAGCCGCTGACCTCTGTGCAGCAGTAGCTAAGCCGCACAAAAGTCCGCGGCGAGCCAGCCATTGGTCATTGCGACCATTGGTCGCCGGGGCAAGCCAGCCTGAGCGGCGCACAGTGTATTTTAAATATGGCGCCATGGCGCGTGCCGCATCTGATTGGTCGGCGATGACGCGGCGACCAATCAGAGAAGTGGTCCTCAGTGTATTTTAAATATGGCGCCATGGCGTGCGTCGCTTCTCTGATTGGTCGACGCGTTCAGCACCGACCAGTCAGATTGAGCGCTGCCGCGTGGGATGCCTGTGTCAGTCTTCACTGTCACTCTTGCATTCTATTCATGAAACAGAAGGCTCAGGATGGCCAGCGCTCATTGCCTGAGCCAATCCTGAGTCTCATGTTTCATGAATAGAATGCAAGAGTGACAGTGGAGACTGACACAGGCATCCCGCGCAGCAGCGCTCAATCTGATTGGTCGGTGCTGAACACGGCGACCAATCAGAGAAGCGGCGCGCCCTGGTGCCATATTTAAAATACAATGTGCGCCGCTCAGTGTATTTTACATATGGCGCCAAGGCACGCGCCGCTTCTCTGATTGGTTGGCGCTGAATGCGGCGACCAATCAGAGAAGCAGCACACGCCATGGTGCCATATTTAAAATACACTGAGCACCACTTCTCTGATTGGTCGCCGTGTTCAGCGTTCATTGTTAGATTGTAAACTCTTATGAGCAGGGCTGTCATTATTTTGTTTTAATTATTGTATTTCTGATAACTGTTTCTTATGATTGTTTGATTATGAACCTCTGAATTGTGAAACGCTTCGGAATATGTTGGCGCTATATAAATAAATATTATTATTATTTAAACTACTCCAATAGCAATAATACTAGGAATGCATAACCACACCGGAGTTCAAATTTACATAAAAATTTGAAAACTTTATTGAAAATTAAAATGAAACAAATAAAATTCAATTTAAAAGGAGGAGATCCAAGTATATGATCCCAGGAATCTGGAAATATATCTGTACCAATAAGTCACAATATATTTGTATTACATGGATGAAACAAACAACCAATCTGAAATGTGATACATACCCATCAATATATGCTGTTGTAAGGATGCATATAAAATTGTAAGTCTGCTGCAAAAATCAGTTTTAGTAGGTCAACCAGTATCAATTGCAAAGGCAATCAGAAGTATATATTGGGATTACTGCAAAGGGGTGTATAGAAAAATGCCTTGATTTTTAGGTAAATTGGTCAATTTAAAAGTGCATGTACAGAACATGAATCTGAATATGAAGATTTGATCAATCATGAATGGGCAAACAAAATTAACCCTTAAAGGTAGTAAAGTAAAATTAATAAACACTCACCCGTAGTGTAATAGCGTCATCACTGCAGATACCAGATCTAAGGACAAAGTTTCTAGATATCTGCCGACAGTAATGAGAGAGTTTGTTTTTTGCAGGGCGAGTTGACATTTTTATTGGTAAAATTTTTATACACATACCAATTTTTCATAAACAAGAGAAGCAATCTGGCACTGACAGGAAGCAGGGTCATGATAAAACAGCTAGTTTTATTGAAGTCCGTTTAAAACAGTGTAGTACAGAGAGCCTTGTTTAGACCACCAGGGTACAATCCCTCTCATTTCGGCTACACGTCTTACTCAATCCATGAATAAGGCGTGTAGCCAAAACACGTAGAATTTTACCCTGGTGGTCTGCACGAGGCTCCCTGTACTACACTATGTTTTAGGCGGTGTTCACACGCAGTGTATTGCTGAGTTTTATGAGTATGCGTTTTTGGTGCAAAAACTGTACCTCTGAACGGATCCTCACAAAGCGCAGAGTCCTATGTGTGAAAGCAGCTGAGCTTTTCGCCTGTACTTACCTACCGTAGCAGTGCTTCCCCGGTGACCGCCGGTGATCTGTCCTCATCCCGGAGGCCGCAGCCAGCGCGGCCTCTAGGACCCTGAAGCCTGCCATGTGACTGGGTGACGTCACTCGGTCACATGGTGCTGTCTAAGGTCCTCCAAAGGTCCTACAGCATCGGTATGCACTGAGATCTCCGTGGGAGTGCGGCGAGGTGGGTAAAAAGCGCAGCGAAAAAATGCCAGATAATGAACATGTTCATTCTTTTTACTGACCTGCTTTTCAGCCCAAAAGCGGATCTGTAAAAAGCGCAGCACGTGAATGCAAAATAGTGAAATGCATTGACTTGGTTAGGACAGCCAACATCAATGCGTTTCACTGCATTCCACTGCAATAGCAGATCCACAATTAGCAGATCAATAACGCAGCAATTGCGCAGCGTGTGAACGCAGCCTTAAACAGATTTCGATAAAACTTGCTGTTTTATCGTATCTCTGCTTCCTGTCAGCGCCGGATTGCTTCTCTTGTTTAAGTTGTATTGCTGCCCGAGACCACAGGCATACACCCGAGCACCAAGAATTGGATCAATTGAGACTGAAGTAAGACTAAAAGAGGGGTGAGCTGAATAACTTTTTGCATTTTTCAGAATTTTTGGATCGTTTTTTTATTCCAATTTTTGGGAGGTGGATTGAACATGGAACAGCAATTCAGTGTTGTTGTTTTTTCACACCGTTCAACTGTTTGGTAAAAGTAATAAGACAGGTTTATTCTTCCGGCCAGTACGATTTCAATGATACCAAATTAATATAATTTTTTAATGTTTTTCCGCTTTTACACAATAAAAACTATGTTTTTGCATTGCCTTATTTTCAGAGTGATAGTTTTCTTTATTTTTCTGTTGATGGAGCTGTTTGGCATCTTTTTTTTTCTGGACAAGATAAAGTTTTCAGCTACATCATTTTTATTTACGTTCAACTTTTTGATCACATTTTATTCCACTTTTTTATCAGTGGTATAATGAAAAAGAATAATTTTTGTCACATTTTTGCAAAAAAATTTTAAGCTATTCACTGAAGGGGTTACCTAGTGTGACAGTTTTATAGATTACGTCTTTCCAGATGTGGCGATATATGTTTCTTTTTTTTTTACATAAACAAAATTTATTGGTATAATGTTTTATTCATTTTTTTGTTCTTTTTCTTAGTTCTTCTATGGGACTTTAATTTATATTACTCTTGAACGCTGGTGTAATGCATTGCCATACACAATACATTACACCTGTTAGTTTTACACTGACAGACTGAATGTTTTACTTTGCTTCTGACTGGGTATAACACACCATCGTTCATGGCAGACCCAGAGATCATCATTTGACCTCTGGCAGCCATGACAGCCCTTGGCTCCTACGTGATTATGTCACAAGAGAAGGAGCACGCACCCTCTCACAAACGTCATTATACCGTGATCAGTATTTATCATGTCATATGGAAGATAGCTAAGGGTAACATGATCTGAACCTGAGCTAATCAGGTCACCGGTCAGAACTAGCATTCTGCACCGGAATCCCCGTTTTTACGGGACCCTCATGGTCTTGATCCCAGCCTGACCACTGACCGTTGAGCAAGGTCAATGCTGCACAAAGCCCTGCAAGTGCGGACGTTTATTTACAGTGGAGTAGGTGGTCGGGAACAGGTTTATTAAAACATAAAAAACTTCATATAGAAATGAAGATACAACTATATATTCTATATTCAGTTCTAAGTTTAAGGACTCCTGCACATGAGCATATAAATTCGAAGAGTGCAATGCGAGAAAAAAATTCACATTGTACTTTGACCAATGTTATTCTGTGTGGAAGTTCTGACTGATTAAAAAATTCTCTGCATGCTGTGATTGGCAGTGTATCTCGGCTCTCTCCTCTCTCACCCATAAACGTCTATACGAGTGAATGAAACATTGAACAGAGTTAACTGATGTTGATTTCCTGAAAACATCAGTCTCTATAAAGTGGTTATTGTCAATCTCAATACAAATGTCGAAAAAGTCAATTATCCTGGAACTCTACTAAAAAGTCAGTCTGATAATAAGGAGATTTGAATTGAGTTGGCCCATAAAAAGGTCAAACTCCTCCCCCTTGTCCTGCCAGAAACTAAGAATAAGAAGAGATAAAGGAGACAAACGACGTGCAATAGTGCCCTATCAATGTGACACAGATCTTTGCACATAGATCGCAAATGGTGCACTCACCTTGTCTAGTTGTGTGCACCCACAACTAGTTTGAATAGCATGTAGTAATGAAGCTGCCGCAGGACCTCCACCTCCACGTAGCACGTGTAAGAATATCCAAATCCAGGGATGGTGTATGTACAGTCCGCGCTGCTTTCAAATAATCACTCCAGAGTCTTGAGTCAAGGACCCCCCTTCTTTATTTTCCACCTACACGTTTCGATGCTAATCCAAGCACCGTCATCAGGGCATCAGATGCCCTTATGACGGTGATTGGATTAGCATCGAAACGCGTAGGTGGAAAATAAAGAAGGGGGGTCCTTGACTCAAGACTCTGGAGTGATTATTTGAAAGCAGCGCGAACTGTACATACACCATCCCTGGATTTGGAGAAACTAAGAATGTCATCATTGTATCTAATCCAGCGCTGCACATGGTCGATAGTCTGCACACCCTTGCCGCCAAAATGTACCTCTCTCAGAGCCCTAGGAGAAGGTTGGTATAAGAAGGTGCACAGCCCATGCCAATTGCAGTGCCGCATTTTTGTAGATAGAAAAAAATGTTAAGCACAAAGAAATTATACCAGTGCATATTAGTGAAAAATGCACTTGCACTTTAATGGGAACCAACCAGCAGGATTGTGTGCAATCATACCTTTACTTCAATGATCCAAGGTTTGATTGCAGAGAAAATGTTTATAAAAGTTACGGCAAAGAGGGGAGGAGACGAACTAAGTGTGCAGCACAGCATCACTATGTGGGGTTGGGTTATTATTATTACTCCTCTTTGAACTCTAAGCCAAACCATCCTCCCTCCCTCTCTGACTGTTACTATTTAGCACTGCAGCCCCAAGACACCTGACAATGTGCATACTGATAGTGCTATGTCAGGTGTCCATGTGTGCCCGAGCTTACTCTCCCACCCTCCATCCATCGCGCGCTTGTCACGGCTTCTCATGTAATTGTGTGTGCGGTCACTGGTGTGCATATGAAGACCATGCCCCCTCCAGTCTCCGACAGTCAGAGATAACAGTAGCGTGGATATGTCCCTGTCTCATCTCCTCACAGACCACAGAAGAGGATTAGAGATGGGTGAACTGTTCATTTTTCGCCGAGTTAAAGTAAGCAAACAGTTAATACATGTAATATACTCACCCAGTAGGCATTCTCTCTTCCTGCTTCCTTGTACATTATGCAGTGATTTTTCCAGGCACTGTATCTCAGATCACATTCAGTGCTATAGGCCCTGAACTGTTGTACCTGGGAACAACCAAGACACAGTGTACAGTGATGTTCTAGCTCTGTACACTATTTTCATCTGGCTGCTGTCAGAGCTGATGGCAACTGATCTATGGGATGGACGTGTCAGGCATTGAACCCCACCAACCTGATATTAATTACTTATCCCAATGATAGGTCAGCAATATAAAAGTAGTGGAAAACCCCTTTAACCAAACAGCTGAAAAGTCCTTTATTTGTATTTTGGTATAAATTAAACTTTACATAAAAAAAATCTACTTTTCTTTCTGGTAAATTGTTTAACTGGAACATAGCTTCATGTCTGTCAACTTTTTTCTCCATGATGAGCATATGGATTCAGAATTTTCTGCTGCTTACGTTGAAGAAAGCGCGCTCTTGCGTCAGATATCGACTTGTCATCATTTCTTTTCTGCATTTTCTTCAGTGAGGCTTCTAGTCCTTCTACCAACAAGTAAAAAAAAAAACAATACTCAGTCACTAGTAAATTAGTGTGGTTATATACTTATATATGGTTGGAAATAGGACAGGGTATTCACAGATTATTTTCCTTATTGACCCAAAGATTTTTGGTCATGGATGATTCCCAAAGTGCCTTCTTCCCTCCCTCATCTTTCCCTACCTATATATGTCCTGCTACACCAGTGTACGCCATAAGGCTTCTCTCAGGAGTGTATCAGGACCCGGCAGTCACAGATCAACTCATATCCAATTTTTGCAACACATACATAAAATATGAATCCTTCAAAAAAATGTAAAACTGCAATATGAACTATAGGTTATGTTTTGATAATGCCTTTTTATGGCATTAAAATAACTGTATGGATATATGCAACATTAATCTAGATGGCCTTTAAAGAGAATTTGTCAGCAGGTTTTGCCATCCCATCTTAGAGCAGCATAATGTAGAGACAGAGACCCTGACTCTAGCGATGTGTCACTTACTGAGCTGCTTGTTACCACTTTGGTAAAATCATGTTTTTCTCTGCTGCAGATTTAGCAGATAATTGAATATGGGGCTCTATAATCCCATTCAAATCACTGAGTGACAGCCTTCTGTGTACACTGTATATGGACAGAAAGCTGCCAATCGGTGGGAACAGGGGTTATACAAAGCTCATAATTATACTTGACTACCTGTCAGCAGGCCAAGTAGTCCTCTAATGATATTCTCCTGCTGATTGATTAGTGATCATTTCAAACCTACACTATAGCAGGCCTGTGATTCATCACTGAAATCCGAGTGTCTGTCTCTGCATTTTGCTCTCAGATTAGGTGCTATTTATCTGGACCCTATATAACACTGTCTCGATGTAACAGGACACTATTTATGTGGATGCACTGTATGTATTAAACTGGACATGATATAACACAGTTTATTTGGAAATACTTTTATAGTATGGGGATGTGATCCATTTAATATGTGGGGTTAAGTTATAGTAAAACCAAAAGGGATAAAATAGGCACACCACACATTACTTCTACTATAGATCAAAAGTGTCTTTGTTAATTTTTTCTATATTAGTTCCTATGCATTGGTACAGAAGTAGAATCACTTAGTATGATTAGGATAGGTCATCAATGTTTGATTGGTGAAGTTCTAATCTTTTGCCAATTGGCAGAATAAAAGGTGCAAAGTGCTGGGCTGATTTGCAGACTAAGTGATCTGTAGTTCCTTTTGGTGAGCAGGGGCTGAACTGAAATGTGCTCTATATAAATAGAGCAGTTTGGCATTATGCTGAAAAGCAGGGCTGGGCAGAGTGCAACCCGCGGACCACATCCGGTCCCCTGGCTGTTCCAGTCCAGCTGAGACAGCTGAAGGACTGAAAACAGTGGACAAGGGGCCACATCGTGCCTTCCACTGCCATCTGCAGCAGCTGCTGCCTGCCGCCTGGTGGCACCACTATTTGCATTCTCAGATTGCAGACATCTGTGGAGGACGGTGCCACTGAATCCATCTTCCACCAATCAGCGAGATGCACAGCAGACGCGAGGATGTCACATCATCGTGTGTGCTATTTGGAGCGTCAGTGCAATGAAGCACTGTGCATTCTCACAGAGTGACCATCTCCCGCTTCTATGCACCCTGAACTTTGCAGGACCACTTTTGCCCTATATTTACTGCCTAAACCATATGACCTTACCAGCTGGATGTCATGTGTTGACTCCTTTGTAGTCCATGAGTGCTGTTGTTGTGTTTAATCTGAGTTTTTTTCCTTCAGTCTTGCTGTGCGCTGCTGCTTTGCAGGTGCAGGAGTGTGTCATAGCATTGAGGTGGAGATTTGTGTCTTAGCATTCTTATCTCTACTCCCTCAGCCTAGAAGTAGTTCCACTTCCCTCCACTGGGTGTCGCAGACAGAGCTCATTTTTTGTCTTGGATCCATACTGTGCAGTTGTGTTTGCTGGAGCTACTGCTGTTCCTTTTTATTAGAGTGGTTGTCCTTTTCCTGGTCTGTGGGTGGAGGTAGGGGCTTTTAGCCTAGGGCTAATCAGGAGTGAAGCACTAGGGTGGCAACCCAGACCTCTCCGCCATCTGGGTACCTCTGGGAGTTAGGGACTCCCAGTCTAGGGGTCAGACTAGCTCACCTGAATGCCTTGACCATCTTACCATCTTGCCTCCTGGCTCTATTTCTGCTTTACCACCCTGTGACACTAGATATACAGAGAGGACACCATTCTCTATACCATCCAATGATCTTATTGCATATAAAGGATCTAGAGCTGCACTGCTGGGTATTTATAGGGTGCAACAACCTGCATGGGAATAATGAATAACTAGAAAACCAAGAGGAAAGACCATGCATACAATTATTGTGCACACCTTTAAAGCAGAAAATTGTAGATTTTACTATCAAAAATTCAAAAACAGCAAAGTCAAACCATATTAAAATCAAGTAAAACCAAAGATAGGCCCCGGAACACAGTTCCAACTTCAAGGATGTAGCTGTAATTAATGGACAAAGCTACAGATCAAGGGCCACCAGGATCCCTCCATATCCATATATAAAGTTACCTTTACACTCCGCAACTGCGGTGAAGCAACTGCTACGCAATCGGGATTTTCATCATGGTTGCTTTGAAGTTGCTATGAAATTGCGATGTGTAAATGGGGAACTTGATCGTGATTTTCGAAGTTGATCCCGGTTGCAGTTTCAGAGCATTGTTCTAAAATCAGAGTCAACCCTGAAGGTGAATTGCCCTGGTTGTGGCGTGTAAACGGGGTATCTGGTTGGAATCTGCGTCGCCTAGTGATTTTCCAGAGGCGTGCCACAGCGTGCTGGATACCGAGCCCCATCAGCAAGGATTGGTGGGGGCTACTGTGTAACCATTGGCTGTCCCTGCACAGGGCGCCATATTTAAAGAGCTGTCCATTCACACTACACAATTGCAATGGCGTCATGTATTAGCCAGCCTTCCTGCGCAGGCTGGCCAATCATGACGCTATTGCGTTGTCTAATCAGTGTGTTTGGGGCGCGGAATACACAACTCTGTCACGCCTCTGTACTTGCGGGGCTACACAGGTACGCCCACATTCCCTTGGCGGTTGCGGCATGTAAAGCGGCGACAGAATTCAACCGGATTTTTCCCACAGGATCAGTCTCAACCTCCGGGGAACCACGTTCCCTTAGGTTGAGAGCGCAATTGCGGCGTGTACATGCGGCATCGGCGATCGGTATCAACCATCAAAAACGTGCATGTGCACGTTTGGTTGATACCAATCGCAGGTGATAGTTGCGGCGTGTAAAGGTACCTTAACTGATGTAATTGCCTGTACTATACATTTTGTACTTACTTGATACTCTGGAAACCTGTGTTCCAGGACCAGTCTTTGGTTTTAATTGATTTCAATATGGTTTGTCTTCGCGGTCTTTGAATTTATGATAATAAGATCTACAGTTTTCGACTTTAAAGGTGTGCACAATAATTGTATGCATGGTCTTTCCTCTTGGTTTTCTCATGATCTTATTATAAACCAGATATTTTCTTCTCACCACTACAGCACTCACTGAGATAGGGGGATCCGCCCATAGGGACAGGAAACCCACAGATAAAAAGGGGCGGTCCCCCTCGCCTCCTCAGTTGTTTCCTGTCCTTATGGGAACCTGCAGTAAAGAAGTTAACTGGCGCATGGCAGCCCTCTGTGCGATATCTGTGGGAACAGCAGGGTCTGGAATGCCAGAAGCTGCATTAGTGGAGCCATGCCTGTCAGACTTCCCCCTCGTCTGGCAGTGGATGGCGTGACACCAGGGTTCCGGGTAGTGTCGTCCTGGCTCGTGTGGAATGGTGGTGATGGAGCAGGCTGCACTCCTCCTATAGGCGCAGGGTGCAGAAATCAGCCGCCCTGTGCCTTCATCAGGCCGAACGTCTGGGTTTCGGGCCCCGCGCATGCGCACTGGCCACAAGCATTCCTGACCCGGAAGTGATGGATACTGCTTCTGGGCAGTCCGTGGAGGTGATCTCTGGCATGGAGAGGCTGGGGGTGGTCAGACAGCTTCAAATCCTGGCGGCATCCTGCTGCATGTATGCCCCGCAAAATGTCCTCTCCAGGAGATGCTGAGGTGCACCCACCAGTGGTACAAGTGCAGAAACGCAGCAAACGTAAGAGCAGCATTGGGCACTCCAGAGAGGGTGACTCCACTGATAAGAGTGAATAGAGCCATCTACAACTCATGCTGTGCCTCCAAGTCCAGAACCGGTACCATATTGACAATCTTCACTGAGTGAGTGTTACATGTCTCTGCCTATTAAGCTGACAGCCTAGGGGGTATGGAGAAAGTAGTGGCAAAGGAAATAGCAAATTCTAAACACAAAGAATGTGCCTTGTGCTCACAGCCCCTTCCTGACACCTACGGGTACGGAAAGTACTTAGACCCCTTTAAATTGTTCACTCTTTGTTTCATTGCAGCCATTTGGTAAATTCAAAAAAGTTCTTTTTTTCTCATTATTGTACATTCTGCACCCCATCTTGACTGAAAAAAGTGCAGAAATTTTTGAAAACGTATTAAAAAAGAAAAACTGAATTATCACATGGTCATGAGTATTTAGACCTTTTCCTCAGACACTCATATTTAAGTCACATGCTGTCCATTTCCTTGTGATCCACCTTGAGATGGTTCTACTCCTTCATTGGAGTCCAGCTGTGTTTACTTAAACTGATAGGACTTGATTTTGAAAGGCACACACCTGTCTATATAACAACTCACAGCTCACAGTGCATGTCAGACCAAATGAGAATCATGAGGTCAAAGTAACTGCCCAAGGAGCTTAGAGACAGAACTGTGGCAAGGCACAGATCTGCCCAAGGTTACAAAAGAATTTCTGCAGTACTCAAGGTTCTTAAGTGCACAGTGGCCTCTATAATCCTTAAACAGAAGACGTTTGGGACCACCAGAAGTCTTCCTAGACCTGGCTGTCCGGCCAAACTGAGCAATCGTGAGAGAAGAGCCTTGGTGAGAGAGGTAAAGAAGAACCCCTAGATCACTGTGACTGAGCTCCAGAGATGCAGTAGGTAGATGGGAGAAAGTTCCACAAAGTCAGCAATCACTGCAGTCCTCCATCAGTTGCGCCTTTATGGAACAGTGGCCCAACAGAAGCCTCTCATCGGTGCAGTGGTATATCTGTGATTTTTCCTGAAGGAGGGGCCCTGAAACGCGTTAAAATAGATCACATATCCCGTATAATCAATATCGTGGAAGAATCATTTATTTGGTAGACGGGAGCGTGGTATTTAAACCCGTTTTGTCTACAAATGGATACTGGATCAGTGCAAGACATATGAAAGCCTATATAGTGTTTGCAAAAAAACACATGAAGGACTCCCAGACTATGAGAAATAAGACTCTCTGTTCTGATGAGACAAAGAAAGAAGTTTTTGGTGATAATTCTAAGCAGTATGTGTGGAGAAAACCAGGCACTGCTCATCACCTGCCTAATACAATCCCAACAGTGAAACTTGGTGGTGACAGCATCATGCTATGGGGTGTTTTTCAGCTGCAGGGACAGGACGACTGCGGCCAAGTACAGAGCTATCGTGGATGAAAACCTCTTCCAGAGTGCTCTGGACCTCAGATTTGGCCAAAGGTTCACCTTGTAACAAGACAATGGTCCTAAGCACACAGCTAAAATAACAAAGGAGTGGCTTCAGAATAACTCTGTAGCCATTCTTGACTGACCCAGCCAGAGCCCTGACCTAAACCCAATTGAGTATCTCGGAAAGACCTGAAAATGGCTGTCCACCAACATTCACCATCCAACCTGACAGAACTGGAGAGGATCTGTAAGGAAGGATGGCAGAGGATCTCAAAATCCAAATGTGAAAAACATCTTGCATCATTCCCAAGAAGACTTATGGCTGTAATAAGTCAAAAGGATGCTTCTACTCAATATTGAGCAAAGTGTCTGAATACGTGTGACCATGTGCTATTTCAGTTTTTCTTTTTTTAGTACATTTGCAAAAAATTTATTAGAAATAAATATTGATTAGAAAAAAAAATGAACTTTTTTGAATTTACCAAATGGCTGCAATGACACGAAGAGTGGAAATTTTAAAGGGGTCTGAATACTTTCTGTTCCCAATGTACACACATTAAAGATGCAGCTGAGTTTACAATTGTTATGAAGTACAAGCATACCCATAGGGGTTTACAAAGTGAATAAATAAATGTATAAAACGATCTATAAATGTATATATACTCAGTCTTCCCTTTCTCTGAAGCTATATCACTGCCTCTGAGCAAGCCTACTTCAGTGATGGATTTTGCCCATTTGTGAATGAAGATTGTCAGGAAAATATTAATTATTTTCATTGTTATAGAGGCACAGCCAGAGCTACCTTACGTCTCCACCCACCACTGGTTTCTATAGAACAAATCCTACAAGCGGTCCTTCTCTCTGAGTTTCCTCCCCTTTCTCTGCCCTCTCTCCTATCAGGAATTTACAACCTGGACAAGTCATAAAACCTGAGCTAAGCTGAATGCTTCTTCTTTCCCTCCAAGAATGTCTTTATCTTCAAGAAAACACACTTTGTGCCAAATTTAATAATGCACATTAATGCAACAAATACATAAATCATATTTTTGGGATACTTACATTTTTGGGGATCACACAGTACCTCTTACTTTTCTGAAAAAGAGTCAGAAACCTGGGAAATTAATTCTGACCAATATGTTTGACCTGGGAGCTTCCAGGTCAAAGATATGTGAAAAGGGAGTTTTTGATAACTTTGGAGATGGGTGTTTCTCCCAAGAAAACATCTCACGTGTGAGGTCAGCAAAGTGGGAGTGCCTGGGTTTATGGCTCAAAACATAAAACCAGGGTGTCCATCTTTGGTGATTTATTCCAGACCAGAAGAAGGACATAGTAGACTGTAGATGTGTGGCGGAATTATAAACCATTTCCAGGGTGCCTTCCCTCCTAAATCTGTGACTGTTACCACGTGGCACAGGTTTAGTGTTATATCTTCATTTTATCCTTTTATTTTCATAACTGTTATGCATATATGTAAATTGTCTCATTTGTAATATCTTTTGTATCTTTTGTAAACACTGCCATCTTTTTCGAGTAAAAAACTATAAATTTGCTAGTTTCATTCTTCATGTTCTATGAGCGACCTGACACGTACTCCCCGCAAATTCACGTTACCAAACGGGTTTCCGATCCACCTGATGGAGATCGGTGGTGGCAGCATAATTTTTGTATTTATGTGATATTGTGGACCTGGGGTGACTAGATCGAGGTATGTATATGTTCTTGGCAGGAACTGGTGGTATATATACATCCCGTCACACCACGTGCCGCAATAGTTAACATAAATTAGAGCAGCTGCGCTCCTTTTCTTAACCTCTGTCAATACTATGATTAGAGAGAAGACAAGAGGGGGGGGGGGACAAGAGGTGCAATAGTGCCCTTATCACTAGACACTAATTCTGAGGTGGTGAGAAAAGAAGGGCCACTCACCTATACCAGTTGTGACACCCTGATGAAGACGCCAGGAAAGGCGTTGAAACGCGTTGGAGAATAAAAGAAGGTTTAACTTGGACATCGTCTACTTGCATTCTTTAAAGCGGAACACTTTGGCAGCACATTGGCAGCGCGGACTGTGGCACACCTTTCTTTCCCCAATACTATGTTTGGCCACCAGGATATGAGGGTGCCAGAGAGCTGCAGTTCTTGACAAAGTTTGTGACAACCCTCTATCCAGAGGATAGGTCATCAATGTTAAAGTCTTGAACAACTACTTCAACTATGACTTGATAATTTAGCGTGAGTTGAATAATCGAGTTAGGATAAGTGATTATCTCTGTATTTAGTATACTGTTTAATAGGAAATAAAAAAATCATACCATTATTCCGTTTCATTTGTTCTCTTGATTCCCATTTTGCTAGTTCCTCTTTAGTCACCTCTTCTCTGGCTACATTGCTCAGTTCATAGGCATCAACATCATGTAGTTTAGGAAGCAAATCCTTAACCCATTCATAGCGGATAGGACACACAGTTCGAACAAATATCTTTGATGTAACCAAAACATTGTGGAATAAAATCCACTCTAGATTGGCCTCCTTTCCAAACAACTTGAGGGGAAGAAAAACAAAATGAAAAAATTAGACCGTAACACATAGAAGCTCAAACACTACCTTCCCATGATCATTCAGAGATCAGCAGCTTCTCTGATACACATCATGGAGACAGAAGAATAGAATAGTGCTTCTTGAGCACAAAGAGACACAAAGAAGGTAGAATGAATAATATCCTCTTTAAGGTACCATCACACGCAGCAATATTGCTAGGCAATTTCACTGGCAATTTGCTGGTTGCAGTGAAATCATGGAGACATTGTTCCATTTGTACACAGCAACAAAATAGAACAATGTGTCCATAATTTCACTGCAACCAGCAAATTGCCAGTGAAATTGCCTAGCAATATTGCCGCGTGTGACGGTACCTTTAAAGTAGTGAGAACAGTAGCTTGAGGAGATATGAAAATGTGCTACTAGTGCAACAAGAAATTTGCTGCTACATGGTAATATGACAATGCACTACAATAACAGGTAGGAATATCAGGAGATCCAAGGGGATTAGGAAACTAGATATGGTGACATCTCACGTTTCATCCACTACAGAGGTGAACTAACATAAGGAGATCTATAGGATGCTATGAAAGTAAATTACTGTAGGTACACTTCTATTGTGACATTTTACACTGCAGACTTGAGGGTTTGAGCTGGAAATAGGTTATGGGTTAGCATACTTTTATTGCTACTTAGGTGCATACTGAATCTCCTTTTTAGAGCAATAGTTTTATTACATATCATTGACTGGAAACTCATTTGCAACACAAAGGGAAATTCCAGGGAGATAAAAAAAAAAAATTGTACTGTCCCAGCCCTCATACACCATGAAACTGAGCTGGCCATTGCAGCTCTAGGATTTTTAGATAGCTTATAAATCAATAAAATAGTATCTGCTCCTCAGCACTCACCCCTCCTGTATGGGACAATCACAGAGCGGTTTCAGCTTCGGGCTGCAGCTGAAAACAAGGAGAGCGTGGCTGCCGACTCCCGTGCTCATCCTTACATGCCAGTCCCTATTCTATGCCTTCTGTATGGATGATGATTCTGCCTAATGTTACCTAGCTGTCTTGGTCCTGCAAGAGATGACCAAACTGTATGTCTGCTGTATTACCGGTACTGCCAGCACGAGGATCGCATTACATTTTGAGCTGAGAGTGACATCGTGTTTGCCTATACACATGTTACTCTCAGCTCAAAAAAGATACATAGGATTGCATTGCGATCCTCGCGCAGTTATCCAGAAGGCATACAGTGTGGGCACCACTTACAGGACGCAGAGCGGTGGGTGGGATTAGGCAGAATCCTCATACAGAAGGCATGGAGTTGGGGCTGGCATGTAAAGATGAGTACTGGAGTAGATGACCACGTTGCCCCACCAAACTTCCCCTGTCCTCGGCTGTAGCCCGAAGCTGAAACTGCTCTGTGATGTATTGTTCCATACAGGAGGGGTGTGTGCTGAGGAGCAGATACTATTTTATAGATTGAAAAATTATCTAAAAAAACTAGAATTGCAGTGGAGGACAGCTCAGCTTCATAGTGTATGAGGGCAGGGAAAGTAGAAATTATTTCTTTCCCCGAGAGTTACCCTTTAACGTAATCATGTCACATTTTATTATGACTCCAAAGTAATACAAGACACCAAATTACAGTATTATATCATAGCACTGTACCGATAAAGCAAACTGTTATAACAATACTGGTAATCCTTTTATGGAGAAGAAGCAGAAAAATGCATAACTGACTCATTCTATAAATGGTTTGTCACATATATGAGAGGAATTTAAGGAAAATAACAAGGCATCTTATGAATTCAAAAACATTGACTGATTTTAGTATCCTCAGTAGTTGACAAGTAACCAATGTGAATTAGCGTCTGCCTATGCTCAGAATTAAATACTCACAGCTGAAGAAGGATGGATATGTACCATGCTGCCATTTCCATCCATTGTGCAGAATGTTCTTCCTATTGACCTAGCGGTATAGGACAGAAGTGTGCACAGTGTAAATGGAGTATTTAGAGAAATGATTTACAAATGCACACAAAATCATGCAGTGACCAGAAACACTAATATTAAACATTTTGACCTAACTTGGATCTTACCAATTATAATATTTTTTTCATCTACTATATTTCACATGCCTAATTGTAGGGGTAAAAGAACAGTAACTTTCCTGCAATCTTCACCATCTCACAAATCACATCTAGGGGCAGTTTGTCACAACAGTACAATGACCTCACCATAGCTCTTTTTCTCCTATAGCTACCCACGTTGTATGTCAATGGAGAGCTTTATGCTCTGTTCTAACTCATTCCTTCTGCAAATGCATTTATAATGTAATGCAGAAGCAGCTAAAAGGTAATGTAACGTTTGCTGAGGAGAAGGATATAATATTATGTGGTTATCTGGGGGAGCTCATGGGCACACAGACAAAGGGATTCCTTTAGGATTAACAAACCTCTTTATTAAGGCACTACCACAACGTGTTTCAATAACGGTCTGTTGTCTTCCTCAGATGGATTTACTACCTGAAGAAGATAACAGACCATTGTTGAAACGCGTTGTGGTAGTGCCTTAATAAAGAGGTTTGTTAATCCTAAAGGAATCCCTTTGTCTGTGTGCCCCAGCGCTCCCCCAGATAACCACATAATATATCATTCTCCTTTGCAAATTCACCCTATTTGGGTGATGTGGTTTGGAGCTTCGGATGCCATTGATTTTCCCATCTGAAGCGGCCCGGGACTACAGGGCCTGCGGTGATGTAACTTCCTGTGACACGTGGGTCACATGATCGGAGACCAAAGTGACCAGCTGGGACGGGACGACACCGGCATTGGAGCCTGTGTTAATGCCTGGAGCCCCTGAGACACCATCAGAATATGAGCATGAATGTCTATTACCTTATTTTTCAATATTACACATTAGTAAATTTATGGTCATTTATGATTTGATATCATTGCCTGTGTGGATTGGATGCGTTGGTACAGACATCTGGGGAGACATTTATGTCAATATAGCACCTTAGTAACATATTTACTTTGAAAATTGGCATTGTGTTTAATACCTTACATCCGCTGTATATATCTACATATATATATATATATACACACACACACACATATATATAATGTTTATTTATACATACATATGTAGTGTGTATGCCTTCAGTATATAAAGACTGTAACACTTTTGACATAATATACTGGAAATAGGATGTGGAGTCCGGCTAACAGAAATATTGAGTGCAGAAGAATAGAAAGTAATCAAATGATATAACTAGACTGTTGAATGTAGCCAAATTCCTTTTCCTCCATCCCTATCACTTTCCTAACACACAATTTCCCTTATTTTCCCCTATATATGATTTATTTCCTACTTTACAGCTCCCAAATAGTAAGTAAGCTTCATTTCTTACTAGTAAGTAGGAAATAAATATTTTACATTTTAATAGTTTAGGTAATTGCACATGCAGCAATACCGAATATGTAAATATTTGTTCTTTGATACTTTGCTATTTACATTTAAAGAGAGGGGTGATTTCCTATTTATAATGCTTGTTTTATTTTTTGATAGTCCCTAAGGGCCCTTTCACATCTGCGTTTTTCGTAATTCGCGGCAGATGCGGTGAAAAAACCGCATCTGCCGCGTTTGCCGCATAACGGTTCCACTTGCGGCACGGTTGCGGTTTTTTCCATAGGAAGTATAGGGGGACTTGCGGCAGATGCGGCAAGTGCGGTTTTGCACTTGCGGCAGGTGCGGCAGCGAAAAAAACCGCGGCTTACTGCGGTTTTTTTCGCTGCCGCACCTGCCGCAAGTGCAAAACCGCACTTGCCGCATCTGCCGCAAGTCCCCCTATACTTCCTATGGAAAAAACCGCAACCGTGCCGCAAGTGGAACCGTTATGCGGCAAACGCGGCAGATGCGGTTTTTTCACCGCATCTGCCGCGAATTACGAAAAACGCAGATGTGAAAGGGCCCTAAGGCTGGATTCCATAGGAGATCTCACATGGAGGAAATGGTGGCCATCAGAAGGCCTCCGGATGTAATGGCAACAAATTGGCACTTAACAATCGTGTCAAACAGGTTGCTGATGACTATCAGAAGTGACTGCCAGCATTTTCAAACCCGTCAAATGCCTCTGTCATGCTTGACAATTTCATTTTAGAAGTTAAAGTAATGTGGTTGGAGCTGGCTACAATATCATCAGATACTGTTGGGTACTGGCTATGCAACACAACCACAAGCTGCGTGAAGCGAGGTCAGAACCTGAGCCTGTTTTATACAGTGCAAAACCACCTAGGTTACAGGGTTAAATATCTATTTGTTAAATATAACTAACAATATTTACATAGGTACATGCTACTTGAAGACCGTTGCCGATGATAGGCCATGTTCACACCTACATTTATGAATTCTGTTTCTCTGCTGTTTTAGGAACAAACTTGATACCCAACACAGAACTATTGCATAAATCCTGCAAACGACAGTAGAAGGACCCCAATGCTTATTAGGCGGTCCGCTTTGATTTCCTTATGTCTCAATGTTTAGAATCAAAGGAAGCGCATCATGCAGAACTTTTACTTTCATCTTAAAAACTGACACAAAATTAAACCGATTTGAACTCCAAAATAATCAATGGGGTCCCCTGCTTCAGTCTGCATCAGCTATGAAATGGGGGCAAAATGCTCTGTGAAATGCCTTTATTTAGTGGGTTTGAAGTAAATAACTTTCCATGTGTCACCTGTGCCCACCCTTTCTCTCAGCGATTAAGGTATCATCAGTGCTCCATCTCCATAGGACTGCTCAATTATGGTAGCCCCCTCCTCTCAAACACTTGTGCAGCCAATGAAGCATTTCACCTCATGAGTATGCAGTTAGATTTAACAGTCAATGACTGAAGCATTTAAAGAAAGCCTGTCACTTGCTCAAAAAAAAATAGTTAATACCTTGTAAATATCCCTGAGCTCTCCTAATTCTGCACTATTTACTCGTTCGTGTTTCATCGCTCCATTCCAGACATATTCACATTAGTTTCTTCAGTATATGAAATATCAACTGAACATTTTTTTTATAGTCTTCTTTGAGGCGTGCATTTTAACATTCCCTCCCAAGGTGCTGCCTTTCATGACTCGACAGCATCTGAAACTGATTTACTAGATCACTTGAAAAGATTTGATTGGCAGCATCTGGGAGAAAGTGGTGACAGCCAACTCCCACAGGAGACTCTAAAGAAATGCCCAATGGATTAAAAAGCAGAGATTTCACATGCTGTGCCTCAGAAGATACAAATGTGAATACGTTTCCAATGGAGCAACATACCACAAAATGGAAAGAACAACAGAATCAGGAAAGTTCACTGGTTTTTTTACAATAGATTTAACACTATTTTTTTTAGAGTAAGTAACAGGTTCTTTTAATGCTTACCATCACTGCCTGAATATGTAAGTGGCACAGACCCTTACTACACCCCCACAGGTGAGGTCCCTACTGCTGTGATCTACATGGGATCTGGACTGACAGAACAGTAGAGAGTATTTCCTCAGTAGTGCTCTCTGTCAGCCTGCAGTCTTTACTTAGATGAGCAATAGAGCAGAAGAAAAACTTGCTGAATGCTGCTGCCACAATTAGGCTGCGTTCACACACAGCTTATTTATTGCATTTACGCAGCGCAAGTAAGCGCAGAGCTTTTTAGTGCTGTGTAAATGCAATGAACGCAGCTCTGTTCACATGTTCTATCTTTTTGCGGATGCGATTTGCAATGCAATATGCATCCAGTAAAAGGAATGAACATGTGAAATCTTTGCACTTTTTTCAGTGCGCTTTTTACTCACATAGCCGCGCTCCCACAGTGATCGGTCCTCACACCGGTACCATAGGACTTGGCGCAGGACCCTAAACAGCACCATGTGACCAGGCGACCTCACGTGAAGTCAGATGGGAAGAAAAGGAGCCACCTCCTACTACTTGATGCCTAAGCCCTGGCTCTTTAGTGCGTCGTGGAAAATATGGCTTTCAAAATATTTACACAATATATAGATACAATTTATTGTGCAATAAACAAAACAATAAAGGGTCCGGACAATAATAGTGTGCAAAATAATTTGCATTGCCTTACTTTCTTGCCACATTGGAAAAAAATCCAGCACACAGACAACGCTGAAGTATCTCATTCTTGGGAAAAGTTCCGCTTTCCACGGGAAAATTCTTTAGCTAAATACATAGGAATAATAAAGGCATTAGCTTTACACACATATTTCAATATATGAATCTTTAAAGAGAACCTGTCAGCAGCATTTTACTAAATAAAGTACAGACAGGGCTATAGTGGCACATACTGATTAAAATGATATCAGGGGTGAAGAAATCTATTTTGTGTATTTTCTTTAATTTGTGTTTGTAGTTTTATTCACATCTTTGTGCATTGGGGCTAGTCTGTTGGAAGGGTCTGCAGCTCTTTCCACCCCCTCCACTGCCTAGTATTGTCTTTTTCTCTTCCTTCTTTACATTTCTTGCTGGCGCTGTCCTGCCGAGTGCAATTTTTGCGCAGATTGATCTCATAGTGGGCGCCGAGCAATCTGCGTATGTACAGCTGCCAGCGCCATTTTCCTGCAGTCTGCCAAGAGATCAACCCATAAACAAATTGTGGTACTACATGTAATTGTACAGGTGCATCTCAATGAATTAGAATATCATCAAAAAGTTATTTTTTTTCAATAATTCAATACAAAAAGTGAAACACATACATTATACAGAGTCATTACAGAGTGATCTATTTCAAGTGTTTATTTTCTGTAAACGTTGATGATTATGGTCAATGAAAATCCAAATCTCATAAAATTAAAGTAGAGGGGATGAAGGGTTAAAAGTTGTGCTGCCATATTCCACAAGACATCATAGGGTGAATATAATATTGATTTTACTCAAACTATTTCAGGACTCCCTGAAACGCCCTGAAACATGGCAATATGATATTGATTTGTCCTGAGGAAGGGGCCAGGGAGCCCTGAAACATGTTGACTAAAAAAAATCAATATTATATTTACCCTTTGATGGCTTTTGAAATACGGCAGCGTGGTTTTTAACCCTTCATCCTCCCTACTTTATTTACACCACCCTGGGAACGGCAGCAGCCCTGATATGCCTTTATAGTGGTTGTGACTCTCACAACCACACAAGGTGAAGCCTCTGATACCTATTTAGGTAATATTTTATCTCTTAGACCCTTCGTCCTACCTACTTTAGTTTTCGAGATAATGACCTTTGGGTTTTCGTTGGCTGTAAACCATAATCATCAACATTTACAGTAATTAACACTTGAAATAGATCACTCTGTTTGTCATGACTCTATATATGTGTAATATATGTGTGATATTCTAATTCATTGAGATGCACCTGTAGTGGTAGGACCAATTATACTAAATATTATCACTGCACCCAAGTATATTGGTAAAGAGAAAAAGGCTATATCTGTAAAAATCTGAATCACCTATACACAAAAATATATACCCAAAAAAGATGAAATATATACCGTAAATCTTTATTGTGTGAATATAAAATACAAGGTATAAGAAAATGAAAATGTAAAGAGCAGAGCACAGCAGGAGGGGGATAAGAAGTGTACAATGTACATACAGCCAGAATCACCATATAACAGGAAGAATGGATGGCTATAAAGTCTAAAGTCTGACGCAATAAAAAAATAAATAAATACAATAGATATAGGTGGGTTGCTAAAAAAAACACTAAAATATAATCAGACCATAATGTGTAACAAAAAGTAACCATTTAATATGAAAAAAAGTTTGCTCATGGAAGTTATATTGTAGCCATAATAATATATACATTTCAATACTGAATAACACTTAAATGTTAAGAAAGGTGACCAGAAAAGTAGCCAAACTAAGGGGCAAGTATAATAATGTACATACGGTACCTATATCATCTCCTGCTGGTCTGGAGCTCAGTCCCAAAGTGCGTTTCGGTGTGTGGTGTTCACAAGGATGGGTCAATGTGCACAACTGTCTGGGGTCGTCAAGAGATCAATCTGTGCAACCTGCAGTTAGGACTGTGCCAGCACAAAATTTAAATAAGGAAGAAAAAAAGCACTCCGAGGCAGCGGAGGGGCCAGGGCACAGCTGAAGACCATTCCACCAGTCCTGCCCCAATGCACAAAAATATGAATAGAAGAAAACTTCAGATGCAGATGAATGAAAGTACACAACTGATTTCTTCACCTCAGGTATCATTTTAATCAGTAGGACAGCACCAATATGGCCTTGTTTTTACATTACATAGTACAATGCTGCTGACAGGTTCTATAAAAAGGAATCTGTCATGTTAAAAAATGCTACTAACCTGCTGATATGGGGTAAAATCTACAGGTTATTAGTGTTCCGATTCTGTGCAGCCGCCACGCTGAGATCCCCTTTAATGGGAGATTGTAGGGGTATTCCCATCGACAAGATCCTATCCCAATACAGTGAAGGAAAAAATTATTTGATCCCTTGCTAATTTTATAAGTTTGCCCACTGACAAAGACATGAAATGTCTATAATTTTAAGGGTAGGTTAATTTTAACAGTGAGAGATAGAATATCCAAAATAAAATCCCGAAAATCACATTGTCTAAATTATATAAAGGTATTTGCATTGTGAAGAGAGAAATATGTATTTGATCCCCTGCCAACCATTAGGAGTTTGGGCTCCTACAGATTGGTTAGAAGCTACTAATCAACTCATGACCTGCATTAAAGACAGCTTTCTTAAATTGTCACCTGTATAAAAGACTCCTGTCCACACACTCAATTAATCAGTCAGAATCTAACCTCTGCAACATAGGCAAGATCAAAGAGCCTTTCTAAGGCTGGCTTCACACTGCGGTCAGGTCAGGTCAGGTTTTGTGTTTCAAAACCAGGAGAGGAACTTGCAGAGAGAAAGTATAATTGAAAGATTGACACCTGTTCTAGGTTTTGGAGTCACTCCTGGTTTTGGCACACAAAACCTGACCTGATCTGACCTGACCTGACCACAGTGTGAAGCCAGCCTAAGGATGTCAGGGAAAAGATCCTAGACCTGTACAAGGCTGGAATGGATTACAAAACCATAAGTAAGATGCTGGGTGAGAAGGAGACAACTGTTGGTGCAATAGTAAGAAAATGGAAGAAATACAAAATGAGTTAACATCGATCTGGGGCTCCATGCAAAATCTCACCTCATGGGGTATCCAGGATCATGAGGAAGGTGAGAGATCAGCCTAAAACTATATGGGGGGGGAATTTGTTAATGATCTCAAGGCAGCTGTGACGACTTTCACCAAGAAAATCATTGGTAACGCATTATGCCATAATGTATTAAAATCCTGCAGTGCCTGCAAAGTCCCACTGCTCAAGAAGGCAAATGTGCAGGGCCGTCTGGAGTTTGCCAATGAACACCTTGGTAATTCTGAGAGTGATTGGGAGAAGGTGCTGTGGTCAGATTAGACAAAAATTGAATTGAGCGGTTTGGCATTAACTCAACTTGCCGTGTTGGGAGGAAGTGAAATGCTGCCTATGACCCAAAGAAAACTGTCCCTACAGTCAAGCATGGCTGTGGAAACATTATGTATTGGGGATGATTCTCTGCTAAGGGCACATAACTACTTTACTGCATCAATGGGACAGGGGATGGAGCCATGTACCGTAATATCTTGAGTGGCAACTTCCTTCCCTCTGCCAGGATATTAAAAATGGGTCATGGCTGGGTCTTCCAGGACGACAATACCCCAAAACATTCAGCCAATGCAACAAGGGAGTGGCTCAAAAAGAAGCACATTAAAGTCATGGAGTTACCTAGCCAGTCTTCAGATCTTAATCCCATATAAAACTTATGGATGGAGATGAAGCTCCAAGTTGCCAAGGGACAGCCCCAAAATCATGATTTAGAGATGATCTGTAGAGAGGAATGGACCTGACATGTGCACAAACCTCATCATCAACTACAAAAAAAGTCTGACTGGTGTGCTTGCCAACAAGGGGTTTACCACCAAGTATTAGGTGTTGTTTGCCAATACTTACCGTATATACTCGCGTATAAGCCGAGTTTTTCAGCCCAAAAATTGGGCTGAAAAGTACCCCCCTCGGCTTATACGCGAGTCAGTGCTGTATACCGATGTATACATCGGTACATACCGATGTATACATCGGTATACAGCAGCCCCCGCATCCCCAGTAATGCAGGGCCCCCCCAGGGTCTCTCCGGTCACCTGTAAAGCAAGCTATACTTATCAGTGTCCCGCTCGCACCCGCCGCTGCCGACATCCACGATCCTCCATCTTCATGCGACTCCTCTTCCTGTTTCTGTGCGCGTCGCCGGCAATGACGTCATTCCCGGCGACGCGCACAGGAAACAGGAAGAGGAGTCGCATGAAGATGGAGGATCGTGGATGTCGGCAGCGGCGGGTGCGAGCGGGACACTGATAAGTATAGCTTGCTTTACAGGTGACCGGAGAGACGCTGGGGGGGGCCTGCATTACTGGGGCTGCCTGTATACTACCGCTGGGGCTGCTATATACCTCTGGGGCACTGTATACTACCACTGGGGCTGCTATATACCTCTGGGGCCCTGTATACTACCACTGGGGCTGCTATATACCTCTGGGGCACTGTATACTACCACTGGGGCTGCTATATACCTCTGGGGCCCTGTATACTACCACTGGGGCTGCTATATACCTCTGGGGCACTGTATACTACCACTGGGGCTGCTATATACCTCTGGGGCCCTGTATACTACCACTGGGGCTGCTATATACCTCTGGGGCACTGTATACTACCACTGGGGCTGCTATATACCTCTGGGGCCCTGTATACTACCACTGGGGCTGCTATATACCTCTGGGGCACTGTATACTACCACTGGGGCTGCTATATACCTCTGGGGCCCTGTATACTACCACTGGGGCTGCTATATACCTCTGGGGCCCTGTATACTACCACTGGGGCTGCTATATACCTCTGGGGCACTGTATACTACCACTGGGGCTGCTATATACCTCTGGGGCCCTGTATACTACCACTGGGGCTGCTATATACCTCTGGGGCACTGTATACTACCACTGGGGCTGCTATATACCTCTGGGGCCCTGTATACTACCACTGGGGCTGCTATATACCTCTGGGGCACTGTATACTACCACTGGGGCTGCTATATACCTCTGGGGCCCTGTATACTACCACTGGGGCTGTATATACTACCACTGGGGCTGTATATACTACTGGGGCTGCGTGTATACTACCACTGGGGCTGCTGTATCTACCTCTGGGACTGGTGTATACCACACTGCTGGGGGCTGTATACTTGTGCTAGGGTCCACCCTCGGCTTATACACGAGTCAATAGATTTTCCCAGGTTTTGGGGGCAAAAGTAGGGGGGTCGGCTTATACACGGGTCGGCTTATACACGAGTATATACGGTATTTGTCTTTGCAAAATGCAAATACATTTATATTATTAAGACAATGTGATTTTCTGGATTTTATTTTTGATATTCTTTCACTGTAAAAATTATCTACCCTTAAAATTATAGACTGTTTACGTCTTTGTTAGTGGGAAACTCACAGAATCAGCAAGGGATCAAATAATTATTTCATTCACTGTATGTAGTAGGTGTATAAACAATATTAGCAAGTACCTACAATTAGAATGTAGTATAGTTCTCCGGATTAGCTATGTCGCTTACCTCATGGGCAGTGCATTGCAGCTTAGGTATCCATGGTTATGACAACAAGCAGCTAACTTTCTCTATATGAGTGGCTGTTATCATTGATACCTAAACTACTGCAATGACCGGTATATGATTTATACTACTGTATGTTTCTAATTAGAGGTATTTGCTAATATTATTACTACACCCACTATGTATTGAGATAGGATCTTGGAGATGGGAATACCCCTTTTAGTTTATCCCTCCCAGCAGTAACAGGCTTTTAGTCATACTGTTGCGCGGGTGTGGTTTCCATCACTGCTCCATGCATTGTGGAGTGTCAGATGTAACCATTCCCTGAACACTGCCCAGCAGCCAGCCCAGCATTGCAGCAGTACAGAATCGGTTTTCAGTCACTGGAGGGGGCATGGTTACATGTGCCGCTCCCTATGCAAAGAGTGGTGACTGACACTGTGCTACCTATGTCCCTGTGAGTGAAAGCCTGACGATACTGGTAGTAATAAGATTCATGTCCTCTTGTCCTGGCAGCGGGACCCTCAGTGCGGTGGCCACATGATGTCAGAATGCTATAATGGTATGTGTTCAAGTTGAATATTTGGTGCACAAATTTCTGCATCAAATCTGCATCTCCTGGTAGAAAAATGCACTAAAAATTAGTTTTTGATGCTTTTTTGTATACAGTCATGCCAAAAGTTTTAAGAATGACACCAAAATTATATTTTCACATGATCTGCTGCCCTCTGGTTTTTATTTGTGTTTGTCTAATGTTTATATCACATACAGAAATATAATTGCAATCATATTAGGAGTACCAAAAGGTTATATTGACAGTTAGAATGAGTTAATGCAGCAAGTCAATATTTGCAGTGTTGACCCTTCTTCTTCAGGACCTCTGCAATTCTCCCTGGCATGCTCTCAATCAACTTCTGGACCAAATCCTGACTGATAGCAGTCCATTCTTGCATAATCAATGCTTGCATTTTGGAAGAATTTGTTGATTTTTGTTTGTCCACCCGTCTCTTGATGATTGACCACAAGATCTCAATGGGATTAAGATCTGGGGAGTTTCCAGGTCATGGACCCAAAATCTCTATGTTTTGATCCCTCAGCCATTTAGTTATCACCTTCGCTTTATGGCAAGGTGCTCCATCATGCTGGAAAAAGCATTGTTGGGCACCAAACTGCTCTTGGACAGTTGGGAGAAGTTGCTCTTGGAGGACATTCTGGTACCATTCTTTATTCATGGCTGTGTTTTTAGGCAAGACTGTGAGTGAGCCGATTCCCTTGGCTGAGAAGCAACCCCACACATGAATGGTTTCAGGATGCTTTACAGTTGGCATGAGACAAAACTGGTGGTAGCGCTCACCTCTTCTTCTACGAATAAGCTGTTTTCCAGATGTCCCAAACAATCGAAAAGGGGATTCATCAGAGAAAATGACTTTACCCCAGTCCTCAGCAGTCCACTCCCTGTACCTTTTGCAGAATATCAGTTGGTCCCTGATGTTTTTTCTGGAGAGAAGTGGCTTCTTTGCTGCCCTCCTTGAAACCAGGCCTTGCTCAAAGAGTCTCCGCCTCACAGTGCGTGCAGAAGCACTCACACCAGCCTGCTGCCATTCCTGAGCAAGCTCGGCACTGCTGGTAGTCCGATCCCGCAGCTGAAACAGTTTTAAGATACGGTCCTGGTGCTTGCTGGTCTTTCTTGGGCGCCCTGGAGCCTTTTTGACAACAATGGAAGCTCTCTCCTTGAAGTTCTTGATGATGCGATAGATTGTTAACTGAGGTGGCAATCTTTCTAGCTGCGATACTCTTTCCTGTTAGGCCATTTTTGTGCAGTGCAATGATGGCTGCCCGTGTTTCTTTAGAGATAACCATAACTGAAGAGAAACAATGATACCAAGCACCAGCCTCCTTTTAAAGTGTCCAGTGGTGTCATTCTTACTTAATCATGACTGATTGATCGCCAGCCCTGTCCTCATCAACACCCACACCTGTGTTAAAGGAACAATCACTAAAACGATGTTAGCTGCTCCTTTTACGGCAGGACTGCAATGATGTTGAAATGTGTTTTGGGGGTTAAAGTTCATTTTATAGGCAAATATTGACTTTTCAAGTAATTGCTGTTAAGCTGATCACTCTTTATTTTTTTTAACCAAATAACTTTTTATTGAACATTGACCATAGTATATGAGACAAAACAAGCGAAGGCCTGAGCAGACCATCGGGAACATATAGAAAAAAGGAAGGGGGGGGGGAAGACCCAAATCAGGTACAGACATTAGTGATACAGTATGCAAATGGGTTCAAGTGAGTTCAAATCAATACAAAGTATTCACAAAATAGCGACAAGGTCATTGGTTCACAGTAATAGATGGGCATGAATATCCGAGGCGAGGGCAGAGGAAGTCCAGGGGTCCCACCACGTAAGAACCTTGTTCTTTTTAGAAAGAGAGGGCGCAGAGAGAGATTCGTAGCAGTAATGGAGATTAAGTCTAGAAATCAACTCCTCTCTAGAGGGCACCCCCAGTGACTTCCAGTGCGCCGCCAGGCATAGTCTAGCAGCAACTAGTATATTAGACACAATAGGCTGCAACGGGGAAGGAACCTCTGATAGTGAGATACCCAGGAGCGCGAGTGGGCCCGACAGTATCAGGGGCAGATGAGTAATTTCACATAGAAGCTTTTCTACCTGAACCCAGAAGGGCTTGACGAGGGGGCATTCCCACCACACATGAGCCAGGGAACCCGACATTCCACAACCCCTCCAACAGGAGGCAGATGAGGAGAGATGGAGTCGGGCCATACGGGCGGGGGTCATGTACCATTGTAAAAGAATCTTTCTTGCCTGTTCCATGTGTCCCAGACAAGAAGAAAATTTAGTCGGGTGGGCTGATCACTCTTTATGACATTCTGGAGTATATGCAAATTGCCATTGGAAAAACTGAAGCAGTAGACGTTGTTAAAATTAATATTTGTATAATTCTCAAAACTTTTGGCCATGACTGTACATTTTTTCATGCAGCTTTAATGCATTTGGGGTTGGAAAACATTGCACTAATTGACATGCTGAACATTTATTTCTGCAGCAAATCTGCAAGGGAAAAAGAGCAACATGTGCACAACACTTCAGAATTTTCATTGACTTTGCTGGCATAAGGCTTTGCATGCAGTTTTGTGACAAAACTGCACTAAAAATGCATAATAAAACATACTGTATGCACAGGGCTTAACTTGCATATTTACACCATATCTGCAGGTTAACTGTGTTGTTTTTACATGACGGGTTCCCTTTAAACGTTCACAAACAAATGAAGGATGCACAGATGTATTTTTGAAATCAGAAAAAAAGTTAGTATTAGGGAACAAATGAATAAGTATGATATCTAACATTTTAGAATAATAATAGAAAAATTTTGGAGTCCGTCTCAACAGGACTGGATTTTTCTTTTCTTTTGTGTCATGAATAAGAGTGCTTAGTGCAGTCAAAACGTGTCGACTGGGTCATGTCGACCATGTAAATTTTTCTTTTGTATGGGCTTTTTCTTTTTCAAAAAGAAAAGAAAAATCCAGTCCTGTTGAGCCGAACTCCAAAATGTTTTCTATTATCCTTGATGTGAGGCCAGGGCGTCTGAGCTCCATGTGGATTAGCATAGAGCAACTGGGTGAGCTGGAATCAAGTTTCTATTATAGAATAATGTATTATCAGCCTATGGTGTTTCTTAATGTACAGTCATGGCCAAAAGTTTTGAGATGAACACAAATTTGGTTTTCACCAAGTTTTCTGCTGCAATTTTTACAATGATAATTTGCGCTAACTCTGCATTTTATGAAGAGTGATCAGATGAATTTCAAAGTCAGTCTTGCCTTAAAAATCAACTTAATCACAAAATCCCCATATCCACTGCTTTTCAGCTTCTAGTTAATGTGATATTAGCTGCTTTGTCCTCATTAACAGTTTCTGCTGAGCCGTCATGCTCAATGAATTATAAGATCAAACTGCTTGCTATAAAAGGTGCCTCGTGCTTGAAATCATTATCTTTTTCTATTTTCTAATATTACCTCCAAAGAACGCGTGCAGTCAGAGTTACTATGCATCAAGAAGGCTTTACAGGCAAGAACATTGTTGCTTGTAAGATTGCCATCAACCATGTATTGGATCATCAAGAACTTTCAAAGAGAGAAATTCAATTGTTGTGAAGGCTTCATGGCGTCAAAGAAATTTTAGCAAGTGAATCACCTCCTAAAGAAGATTCAGGTCTTCAACACCAATGCAGCTGAGGCGGGAATGGGAACATGCAGGTTTCCATACATCTGCACACAAGGTGAGTCAAAGACGTTTGGAAGCTGGCCTGGTGTAAGGAAAGACAGCAAAGAAGCCATTGCTTTCAATGAAAAACAACATTCTGCAGAAAATAGAATGATTACACTGCATAGGACTGTGATAAAATTATTTTCTTTGATGAAGGCCTCTTCAGGATTTTTAGAATGCCTGCTAGAATGATTCTCCAGAAAAGAAATGTTGGGCACTACCATGAGACCTGTGTCATGACAACAGTAAATCATTCTATCATGACAACAGTAAATCATCCTGAAACAATTTATGCGGTGGGTTGGCTTTCATCCAATGGCGTGGATTCTCTAATAATTTTGCTTAAGGACACTGCTATGAATAAATGATCGTGTCTAGAATGACTACAAGAACAACTTTTCCAATTGATCCAGGAGCAATTTAAGTAACAAACAATGCTTTTTTTCCAGCATGATAGAGCACCATAAAACAAGGCAAAAGTGATAAAGTGAGTCAGTTACCAAACATTTTGGGTCCATGGCCAGGAAACTCCAAAAATATCAATCACATTGGCAAAAATGAGCGGACAAACAATAACACATAAAATGTGATAAACTCCAAGCAATGATTAGGCAAGAGTGGGTTGTTATCAGTCAGGATTTGGCCTAGAACCTGATATCCAGATTGCTAGGATGATTGCAAAAGTCTTAAAATATAAGGGTACCATTACACAATGCAATATTGCATGCAATTTCACTGGCAACTTGTTGGTTGTAGTGAAATTATGGACACATTTTGTTCTATTTTGTACACGGTATCAAAAATGGAAAAATGTGTCCATGATTTCACTGCAACCAGCAAATTGCCAGTGAAATTGCATGTAATGTTGCATCGTGTACCCTAAGGGTACCTTTACACGCCGCCACTGCGGGTAGCAACAGGTATCCACCACATGTGCACGCGCACATTTTTAATCGATTGCCGATGCCGCATATACACGCCGCCACAACGTGCTCCACTGAAGGTATCTGCGTTCCCCGGAAGTGGCGACAGCTCCTGCGGCTTACTTCCTGTTGAATACCTTCCCTGGTTTACACGCCGCCACCACAAAGGAATATGGGCGAACATATTTCGCGCCACAAGTACATAGACGTGACAGAGTTGTTTATTACGTGACGCTCGCATGGTGATTGGACAACGCAATAGCATCATGATTGGCCAGCCTGCGCAGGAAAGTTGGCTAATACATGACGCCATTGCAATTGTGGACTGTGAATGGATAGCTCTTTAAATATGGCGCCCTGTGAAGGGACAACCAATCGTAACGCAGGAGCCTCCACCAATGATCGCTGATGGGGCGTGGTATCCATGACGCCGTGGCACGCCCCTGGGATTTCGTAGGCCACGCAAATACCTTGCCTGTGCCCCGATTACACGCCACCACCATAGGAATTGTGCTTTCCTGTTTTTGAGCACGGCTCAGAAACAGGTATCCGAAGGAACTGCGGGACACAGGAAGAAATTTCCCGATTTATACGCCGCCATTTCGTAGTGATTTTATGGCAACAGGCACAATTGTCCCCGATGCCCGGCAGTTTCTTCCTTCCTGTGGCGACGTGTAAAGGTACCTTAAGAGTCAACACTGTAAACCTTGAGGCTTTTTATAAATTTGATGTAATTTTGAATAAAAGTGTTAAAACGTATGAAATGTATATAAATGTACTTAAGTAACCAGAGAAACATACAACTAAAAAATCAAAAAACATTGAAGCAGCAAATTTAGCGATATATAAAATCTGTTTCAGTCTCAAAAGTTTTGGCCATGATTAAAAACATTGCAGGTAAAGCAGACAAAAAAGCACGGCACCCTTACTCTGTAATCTGTATCTGCTATCCTGTGCTTATATATTCTGACACATTTATAATAACACCTTCTATGAAAATGAGAATCTAATGTAAGTAATGATCCATACAGAAGTGTCTGTTGCGTACAACAGATCGATATGAGTTGTACGGATGTATGTAAGCATGTATTTCCAATTTATTATTATTAATTTCATAGACCCCCTTAATTCCACATGAACATTTGAAAACAAGGTTTTTAAAACATAAGACCCCCATTGTACATGTTGAGTATTTTGGAGAGTTTTTACCCTCAGTATTTGTAGCCAAAACCAGGAGTGGAACAATCAGAGGAAAAGTATATTAGAAACACGTCACCTCTTCTGGATTTATCACCCACTGCTGGTTTTGGCTATAAATATAAAAAACTCACTAAATACTCAATGTGTGCACATGGCCTAATAATCAGAGAGTAATTACATAAGGTAAAAAAAAATAAAATCAAGCAGAGCTGAATAAGTGACAGATGCAATGAGAGAGAGGACTCTAGCCCAAGGTTGCCTTCCAGCTTGCCAGAAATTCCCGGACAGTCCGTAAAAATAGGGCATTTTTTTCCCAGTCCATAAAAAAAACATGGAGGTATCAGAATAATCTATATAAGCATCTTCAGCTTTAAAAAAAATCCCTGACTGTAATTATCATGATTTTACAGTTCACATTGAAAGCCACTGATGTTTTCTGACCAGGTTTATGGGTTGTAGACATGGATCACTATAATCATAATGATTTATTTTTGTTTTACAATCTGTCCGTAGAAACTATAGCTTGCCCATTATTGTGTTACTAAGCTGTCCAGAAAAAAGATCATAATAAGTCATGTTGGCAACCCTGCTCTGGGCATGAGGGCTTACAATTTATTCCAAAGAATCAGCATTACAAAGAGTCAAGAACATATCCAATTATATGTACATTTGTAAAATATCGAGAGCTCTTTAGAAACTTCAGAGGTGTTTTCTCCCCTTACAGGTTCTACACCATGTTCCAAATTATTATGCAAATCTTCTTTTTCTCTGATTTTCCTAAATGGTCGGTGCAAATGACAGTCAGTGTAATAAAAGTCATCACCTGTTAGAGTATACATCGAATTTGATTGAAGAAACCTCCCAAAGCTTACAGTATAATGCTCAAAATTAAAAAAACTCTAAAAGCACTGTTCCAAATTATTAGGCACAGTAGAGTTTCTAAACATTTGATATGTTATACTCCAAAGGTTCTCTATAGGATTGAGGTCAGGGGAAGATGGTGGCCACACCATGAGTTTATCTCCTTTTATGCCCATAGCAGCCAATGACACAGAGGTATTCTTTGTAGCATGAGATGGTGCATTGTCATTCATGAAGATGATTTTGCTCCTGAAGGAACGTTTTTGCACCATGGAAAAAAGTTCTCAGTCAGAAACTCTATATACTTTGCAGAGGTCATTTTCACACCTTCCGGAACCTTAAAGGGGCCTACCAGCTGTTTACCAATGAGTCCAGCCCAAAACATGACTCCTCCACCTCCTTGCTGATGTCACAGCCTTGTTGGGACATGGTGGCAATCCATTACTCCATCCATCTGGACTATCAAGGTTGCTCGGCACTCAACAGTAAACAAGACTGGTTGAAAATTAGTCTTCATGTATGTCTGGGCGCACAGCAGTCGTTTCTGCTTGTGAGCACTGTTTAGGGGTGGCCGAATAGTAGGTTTATACACCACAGCAAGCCTTTGAAGGATCCTACACCTTGAGGTTCGAGGGACTCCAGAGGCACCAGCAGCTTCAAATATCTGTTTCCTGGTTGGTAAGGCCTTTTTAGCAGCAGCTCTCTTAATCCAATGAACTTGCCTGGCAGAAACCTTCCTCATTCTGCCTTTATCTGCACGAACACGTCTGTGCTTAGAATCAGCCACAAATCTCTTCACAATACGATGATCAAGTTTAAGTTTTCGTGCGATATCTAATATTTTCATCCCTTGTCCAAGACCTTGCACTATTTGCTGCTTTTCGGCAGCAGAGAGATCTATTTTCTTTCCCATGTTACTTGAAAACTGTGGCCTGTTTAATATTGTGGAGCATCCAGTTTTTCTTTTATTGGGCTCACCTACCAAACTAATTATCACACCTATCTGAGATTGATTTCAATGATCCAAAGAACCCTGAGACACAATACCATCAATGGGTTTCATTGACAAAAAACAACCCTATGACACTTAAAACCAATTTGCTTAATAATTTGGAACATGGTGTATGTAATATTGATCATTGTATAGTCAGAGATATGGCTATGAATACATATAGGTCACTGTATGAATTACAAGAAATGGTGGACGGCACATGTCTGGACTAATTACAAAAAATAAAGTACAAACCTGTTTTAGCTTAGTTGTAATATCTCTAAGCTGCTTTTCCACGCTGAAAGCAGATTTTACAGCTCTCCAGTGAACTGCATGATTGTGGCACCAGGAAACAGGATTGTCACTAGGAAACAAAGATATAATCTTATCTCCTTCTGCATAAAAGGCCAACCTTAAAGGAAATGTATCATAACATAACTTAAAGGGTTAGTCTGAGTCCAAGTATTTTTCTCCGAACGTCCTATCTAATGTATTCTTATAGGATGAATTTTATGCTGTTGCCATGTGAAAACGAAAACATTTAGGCTAAAAGAAAATGTTTGTGAAAAAAAAGTACTATTTCATTTTCACAGATCAATTTGTAAAGCACCTGGGGGTTCAATATGCTCACTACCCATCTAGATATGTTCCCTGGGGGGTCTAGTTTCCAAAATGGGGTCACTTGTGGGGGAGCTCCAATATTTAGGCACACAGGGGCTCTCCAAACGCGACATGGTGTCCGCTAACAATTTGAATAAAAATCAGCTCAAATTGTTAGCTGTAACCATGTTGTGTTTAGTGAGCCCCTGTGTGCCTAAACATTGTGTCTCCCCCACAAGTGACCCCATTTTGGAAACTAGACCCCCCAAGGAACGTATCTAGATGCATAGTGAGCACTTTCAACCCCCAGGTGCTTCACAAATTCATCCATAAAAATGAAAAAGCACTTTTTTTTCCACAAAAATTTTCTTTTTTCATTATTATGGATCAATTTGTGAAGCACCTGGGGGTTGAAAGTGCTCACTATGCATCTAGATACGTTCCTTTGGGGGTCTAGTTTCCAAAATGGGGTCACTTGTGGGGGAGCTTCAATGTGGAGACGCACAGGGGCTCTCCAAACGCGACATAGTGTCCGCTCACAATTTGAATAAAAATCAGCTCAAATTGTTAGCTGTCACCATGTTGCGTTTGGTGAGCCCCTGTGTGCCTAAACATTGGGGCTCCCCCACAAGTGACCCCATTTTGGAAACTAGACCCCCCAGGGAACGTATCTAGATGCATTGTGAGCACTTTGAACCCCCAGGTGCTTCACAAATTCATCTGTAAAAATGAAAAAGTACTTTTATTTCCACAAAAATTTTCTTTTTTCATTTTTACAGATTAATTTGTGAAGCACTGGGATGTTCAAAATGCTCACCACCCATCTAGGTAAGTTCCCTGGGGGGTCTAGTTTCCAAAATGGTGATGGGAAAAAGATGGTGTGTCACGGTCCGCGCTGCTTCTGTGTTCAAATAATTCACCAAGGAGCCAATCAGCTTTCCATCCTCTTTATTCCTCCTACGCGTTTCAACGCCACTCCCTGCGCCTTCCTCAGGGATATCTGAAACGTGTTGAAACGCGTAGGAGGAATAAAGAGGATGGAAAGCTGATTGGCTCCTTGGTGAATTATTTGAACACAGAAGCAGCGCGGACCGTGACACACCATCTTTTTCCCATCACCTTCTTGGAATATACCGCTATCCAGTGGTAGGTGGAGGTCCAGCAGCAGCTTGGAACATTGATTCCTACACGCCTTCAAACCAGTTGTGGGGGCCACAAACTGGACCAGGTGAGCGGCTACACAGCACCACCGTTTTTATACAGTGTCACTAGTGATAGGGCACTATTGCGCCTCTTGTCCCCCCCCCTCTTTATATTTTGTAGTTTCCAAAATGGGGTCACTTGTAGGGGAGCTCCAATGTTTAGGCACACAGGGGCTCTCCAAACGTGACATGGTGTCCGCTAACAATTTGAGCTGATTTTCCATTCAAATTGTTAGCGGACACCATGTTACGTTTAGAGAGCCCCTGTGTGCCTAAACATTGGAGCTCCCCCACAAGTGACCACATTTTGGAAACTAGACCCCCCAAGGAACTTATTTAGATGCATAGTGAGCACTTTGAACCCCCAAGTGCTTCACAAATTGATCCGTAAAAATGAAAAAATAATTTTTTTGTGGAAAAAAAAAGTACTTTTTTAATTTTATGGATCAATTTGTGAACCACTTGGGGGTTCAAGTGCTCACTATGCATCTAGATACGTTCCTTGGGGGGTGTAGTTTCCAAAATGGGGTCACTTGTGGGGGAGCTCCAATGTTTAGGCACACAGGGGCTCTCCATACGTGACATAGTGTCCGCTAATAATTGGAGCTAATTTTCCATTCAACTTGTTAGCGGACACCATGTCACGTATGGAGTGCTCCTGTGTGCCACCAGCACAAGGGCAAGTGGAAGAGTTGGGGTACAGCACCAGAAAATGGCACCTCTAATGTGCTATTTTCTGGGGTGGCTGTGAGCTGCAATTTGAAGCGTGGGGGGCCACAACATTTGGGTCTCTCCACGATGAGGATTGCAGTCCCCCAACTGCCAAGTTGTACCTGGCTGGCATCCAAAAATAAGGCAAAGCTCCTTGTCATTTTATTGGTAGAAGTAAAAAAAAAAAAATGGCGTGGGGCTCCGCCATATTTTTGGTCCAGCCAGGTACAACTTGGCAGCTACGGACTGCCAGCAACCCCCAGCTGCCTCGTTGTACCTGGCTGGTAACCAAAAATACAGCGAAGCCCATTTTTTTTTTCTAGGACCAATTCTAGAAAAAAAAAATGGCGTGGGGCTCCGCCATATTTTTGGTCCAGCCAGGTACAACTTGGCAGCTACGGACTGCCAGCAACCCCCAGCTGCCTCGTTGTACCTGGCTGGTACCCAAAGATACAGCGAAGCCCTTTTTTTCTTTCTAGAACTAATTCTAGAAAAAAAAATGACATAGGGCTCCGCCATATTTTTGGTCCAGCCAGGTACAACAAGGCAGCTGGGGGCTGGAATCCGCAGCATGGAGAGGCCCAAGCGTTCTGGGCCCCCCATGCTGCGAATTGCAGCCTGCAGCCGCCCCAAAAAATGGCGCATTCATTGAAGCGCCATTTTCTGGCGCTGTACCCAGACTCTTCCAGTTGCCCTGGTGCCGGTGGCAAACTGGGTAATAGAGGGGTTAATGCCAGCTTGTTATTGGCAGCTGGCACTAAGCCCGAGATTCATAATATAGGGCCAATGTTAGACCCGCCATTAGGAATCTCTGGTAAATAGTCAGAAAATACACACAGAGAAAAATCTTTTTATTTGAAAAAAAAACAAACAAAATTTGGACTCCATCTTTATTATAAAGATCCGACGTAGTCCACAATGAAGGTCCCACGGCGCTCGACCGCCTCCGACGTAGTCCACAACGAAGGTCCCACGACGCTCGATCGCCTCTGGTCAATCCAGAGATTGCAGAAAGGGATCAAGTGTCCTCTTCCTACAGCCTCTGGGGTCAGAGTTATGGTGCACTGTATGACAATGATCTGTCATACAGTGCACCATGACTATGATCCCAGAGACTACAACAAGAGGATACTTGATCCCTTGTTGCACCCATCCATTCACCTATGCACCCATCATCCATGCACACACACATCCACGCCCGCTCGCTGACATCCACGCACGCAGTCATCCACGCACGCAGACAGCCACGCACGCAGACAGCCACGCACGCAGACAGCCACGCACGCAGTCATCCACGCACGTAGACATCCACGCACGTAGACATCCACGCACCCAGACATCCACGCACGCAGACAGCCACGCACGCAGACAGCCACGCACGCAGACAGCCACGCACGCAGACATCCACGCACGCAGACATCCACGCACGCAGACATCCACGCACGCAGACAGCCACGCACGCAGTCTGCGACGCACGCAGACAGCCACGCACGCAGACAGCCACGAACGCAGACAGCGACGCACGCAGACAGCCACGCACGCAGACATCCACGCACGCAGACATCCACGCACGCAGACATCCACGCACGCAGTCATCCACGCACGCAGTCATCTACGCATGCAGTCATCCACGCACGCAGACTTCCATTCATTCATTGATACATACATGCATAAAACATACATGCATACTACATACATACATGCATACTACATACTACATACATACTACATACATACATTCATTCATACATACTACATACATAGATACATTCATTCATACACACATACTACATACATACATACATACTACATACATAGATACATTCATTCATTCATACACACATACTACATACATAGATACATACTACATACATACTACATACATACATTCAATTCATTCATTTATTCATTCACACATACACACATACTTACCCGATCCAGGAGGAGGAGCCCGGAAGAGGAGGAGCCCACACCGGAGCTGGACCGCGGCTGCACCGGCGGACCCGCCGGTAGATGAGAGAGGGATGGGGGGGGGGATACGGGGCATGGGGGTGTTAGCTTCATCAGCCCCCTCCGTGATCGTACGGAGGGGGCTGTGGAAGCTGACAGGCGGCGGCGGTGATAGTCATTTACCGCCGGCGGGCATACCGCCGGCGTGATGACTGTTACCGCCGCCGGGGGGGGGTGTAGGACGGCGATCGGGGGGGTCAGGAGGGCGATCGGGGGGCCCTGGAGGTGAGGGGGGGCTAGGAGGAAGACGGCACATGCCATCCCGCCCCTCCAGATCTGATTGGAGAGCTCCAATCGGATCTGGAGGGGATTACTAGCACTGATTGGCAGTCTGAATTTCAACTGCCAATCAGAGGGGCCCTGGGCACGGGGGGGTTAATCCACCCCCCGTGGGGTGTACTACAGGTTGTCACTGTGCATTATGTACAGTGACACCTGAGTCACCCCCCTCACACGGGCCGCAGGAGCCCGATCATTCCATGGCCCACCCCTAGGGCCAAGGGTCGGGAACGACTTTGTTTTCATGGCCCAAACGTAGGGCCAAGGGTCGGGAAGGGGTTAATGCCCACCGATTTAATTTATTTCACTTTAGGAGTGTATGTTCATACACTCCTAAAGCGAAAGTACTGCAGGCTCTGCTCCTCCCAGCTCTGTCAGTCCGGATCCCTCTGGACTGACGGAAATGGCATCCAGAGTTTACAATCCAGGCCTGTTTGTTCCTGTTTGTGGGGTCCTGCAAAATACAGGATCCTACGGACAGGAACAAAAACGTAGTGTGAAGCCAGCCTTACTTATGGGATCAATAGGAATAATATAAAAGCAAAACTGTCCTCTTACGACCTGGTGACAGGCCTTTTTTAATACTGAGTTCAGACGAGCATATCAAGAAAAATGATAGAATGATTTTCATCCATATTGTCATCCGTATACCATCTGAATGTCCATTTTTTGACATCTATCAGCAGTTCCAAAAATGTACAAGCCAAAAAACAATTTATTATGTTAATTATTGCAATGCACAGAATTCATAAAATAAAACCATAACAGTACAACTTATCTGTATGGGATCTTATTTTGTTTTGTGCTCTCATACACTTGAATAAACAGGTCTTACCCAAAAAAATGAAAGAGACTGGACACTGGACAAATGAAAAAATAGTCATCTGGCAAGCTGAATGTGCTATCCGATACCAACATGGAAATACATGTAAGCATAGTCCGCATGACTGAACATGTTCCAATGCCCCCATACATATTAAAGTCATCTGAACATGCAAATTTGGGGTTTTGTTTTAAACATGAAATCTCATAATAAACTAAACCACTTTATCGTTAACCTGTTACCAAATTACAAGTGGTCTGTGTTTGCACGTCTTTTTTTCCCGATGTTTCTCTGATTATTCCATTTTTTTCATGTTTTTTTTAAATTACCCAAGCGGTTTCAAAGATATTGACCTTCTTACTTTCTGCTAATTTTTATAGTATTTACCAAGTTACTTACAGAGTAAATGCAAAGCACCCTAAAAAAAAACTTCCCCCAAAGAAACATGCGAGCCACGTCCATTTTGTAAAGACCAAAACCGCAAATGCATACATTGTATGGGGCTTGCCGCAACTGTGCCGCAAGTGCAGCGGTTATGCGGTAATCGCGGCAGATGCGTTTTTTTCACCGCATCTGCCGCGATTTAAAAAAAACGCTGATGTGAAAGTACCCTTAGGCTACTTTCACACTACGATTTTGTTAAATCCGATGCTGTCCGATGAAAATCGGACAGCATCGGATTCTCAAAATCGGATGCCATAGGATGCCATCCGATACGATTTTTTATCGGATCCGATTTAAATGGCTGGGGGAGGGCTGTGGGAGGTTTTGGGAGTGGTCTAGGGTATTGAGCATGCTCAATACAGAAAATAGGATCCGATTTTACATCCGATCCGATCCCCCATAGACTCCAATATTTTAATCGGATCGCATCGGATCCGATGCGATCCGATTTTTGAATCGGATACCAAAATCAGAGCAGTCTCCGATTTTGGCTCCTGAAAAAAATCGGACAGAATCGGATCGGATGCAAATTGGATGCCATTAAGTGCACATCCGATCCGATCCCCATTTGAGAACGTGGGGGCTAAATCGGATCCGATGCTGTCCGATTTTTATAGGACAGCATCTGTTTTAACAAAATCCTAGTGTGAAACCAGCCATATTTCTGTAATTGTATGCCAGATTTGGGGATAACAAAAACGATTAATCAAAGGAGGAAATGGATTTAAAGGAATCCTGTCAGCTCGTTTTTACCTCCTAACCTACCACTACCTGTACCTGCACCTTCCTAGCACATCCCTAAACATTCCTATCTGAGTTAAAACTGGCTAAAAAGGCTGTGAAAAATGCATTCTGGGCCCCACACGCTGAAAACCGCAGCCCGCAGCCACCCCTGAAAATGGTGCATTCATTGTAGCGCCATATCCAGGCGCTTTACCCGGCTATTCCAGCGGCCCTGGTGGGGGTGGCACGCTGGGTAATAATGGGGTTAGTACCAGCTTTGTATAATCAGCTGGTACTAAGCCCGAAATTCATGGTGTCACGCCAAATTAGACATGGCCACCATGAATTTCTAGTAAACAGAAAAAACCACAACACAGAGAAAACATTTTTTCTATTAAAAATAAAACACAAAACACATTTAGGGACTCCATCTTTAAAAAAAAAATCCTTGCTTCGACGTAATTCACGGGTCTTCAACTCTGCTACATCTTTGCTATTAAAGATGAGCAGGCACAGAATGACACCGGAGCACAGCGGTGAAACAAGTGCTCACTTTACAGCAGTGTTCCAGCCGTCGAATGCTGTGTGAAAAGTTACCTCAGTTCACAGTCATCCGTGAACTGGGATAACCCCAGTATCACTCGGTACTCTGCATCGCCGCTTTCTGAGCATGCACAGTTTGCATGATAAAGCTGGCAATGTTTTTACCTAATGCGCTGATCCAGAATTGATGTGTGGCCCGTGCACTCACAATGCACCGGACCGGAAATGATGTCCGGCGCGTCATATCCGGAAGAGGGAGGCAGGAATTTTAAATCAGGAGTGTGCCAGAGAAGGAATTCTCATGCCCAGCGGGGTGTGCTAATAGCAACAAGGAAGGGAGACGGACTGCCTAGTCAGTCTACAGACCATATAGACTGGATGCTGTATTTACATACAAAAATGTAAGTGTCAATCTCATTTTTCACAGCCTTTATAGGGCAGTTTTAGCTCAGACAGGATGATCAGGGATGTGCCAGGAAGGTGCAGGGACAGGTAGTGGAAGGTTAGAAAGTAAAAACGAGCTGACAGGTTCCCTTTAAAGAAAAGTAAACCCTGGCCACTTTTCAACTAATTACAGGTACGTTATAAAGAACAAACAGCTAATTCCTTCTCTGTGCTTTTTTTTTATAGGGAGTATGACGCAAGAAAATGAGCTATTATTTAAATCAAGTTTATGTGAAATGTATTTTTTTTATTCTAAAAGCTTTTTTTAAAAAATATAATTATATTAAAAATCAATAAAATCTTCGCAATTTTCACATTGGACACCAGACTTAATTTAAGATTAGGACCTGTTGGCGTCAGACGCGGAAACTCATGGATATAGCATGGCCTGGGAGTCGGAAGGGTTGTCTCGACACAGGATTGGGAGAAGTGTTTTTTGATGGCTCGGAAATCCTCAGGGTCATGTGAGGCATTAGAAAAATGCTACAAGATACGCCTTAGGTGGTACCTCACACGAGACAGGTTGCATCGGTTTTCTTCTTCCACCTCTCCCCTTTGTTGGAGATGTGACGCAGAGGTTGGTTCCTTGATCCATATTTGGTGGAGCTGCCCCCTGATCCAAGAATTCTGGTCTGCAGTTTTTCGGAACTATAACATGGTAACGGGTAGGAGTTTAAAGGGGTCTCCTGAAATGGCCTTATTCTCTCTGCTCCCTGGTTCTGCCTCAGTGCTGCGAGAAATGTTATCCCTCGTCATTGGAGGGAGCAGGCACCCCCTACGATTTTGGAGTGGTACTCAGAAATGGAGACCCTTCGTAGATTTGAGGAGCTTTCAGCTGAGTCCTCCCAAACTCAATCTGTCTATGTAACTACTTGGACGGAATGGATCCTCTTCAGAGATGCCCCTAATTTTAGGGATACGTTCTCTTGTGGGTGAATCGCCTGTGCACTACCTGAAATATGCTAGTTTCACTCTCCTAACCTGCGACTCCCCAGACGTACAGTTCTCGTCTTCTCTGCTCTTCCTCCTCACTTCTATACTTCTCTCAATTCCCTTTTCTCACTTTCAAGCCTTTTCTCTTCTCTAGATCTTAATTTTTGGATCAACTTTCTTCCACCCCCCCATATCCAGTGGACGGCCAGGAGCCGTTTCATCTAATTTACTGTAATTAGACCATAGTATTATTTCACTCTGATCTCCTGTTGAGATCTAGGGACCTCCCCGTTCTGTTTCCTTTGGAACAGGGAGGGGTCCCACCTATTACTTTGATGTGAAGTTTGTAGTAGCCATGGTGACATCGTTCTTTTCGACTGCACCAGGAGGCTTCAGCCTGATTTGAACTATATTATGATGTAATATTGATATGTTATACTTTGACCTTAATAACTTTTGCTCAATACGTTATATGTATGTTTACATTAAAAACTTTAATAAAACTATATTTACAAAAAAAAAAAAAAGATTTGGACCTGTTGAAGCGCTGATCGCGTGAAACAGCTGACTAATGTCCGACCCTGCACCCCTTCCCTCCCTGCACCTGTAACCCTGTGAAGGATTAAAAATCACATACAACAACTTGGTGAGTGCTGCTCGTTTTCCTTTTTTATACATAATGGACTTGTGCTAGAGCAGAGCAATACTGAAACCTAATTGTTGCAGTCCTCGTTGAGGAGCTGATTAGCCCACACCTGGAACCAGTGCCTGGTTTGTCACTCTCTTTTTTCTAATCTTAATTTAAGATTTTTATTTCCCTTTGGTTTGTCACTCTCTTTTTTCTAATCTTAATTTAAGATTTTTATTTCCCTTTGGGCACATGGACATTAGCAGGGTTTGCCCAACTAAAATCCATTGGTTTGTATAGAAGCCTTTTGAGCTTCTAATGTGAACATGCTCTAATCTGTACAAAGGTCATTGTGATGGGAAGGGGAAGAGGCAAGCTGTAATATCACCTAGGTGGATCCTTTGTTATCTATCAATATACAGGTGTTACCTTTCATTGTAATCCTGTCTGAGGTAATAATGCCTGCTGAAAAGTCTAGTGAGTAAAACAGGAATAGTCAGTCTAGTTTAAGACCTAAAGGCCAGTGTATAAATGGCAAGATTTCTGATTTTATATATAGAGAAATATGGAAAATTAAAAAAATAAAAAACAAAAAACTAACATTTCCAAAAGAAACATTTAATATAAAAACATGATTTTATCAATACGTAATTTTCCAATGACACATTCCCTTTGAAATTAAACAAGGATGCCAAAATATAGAGGAAAACGATTAGTGTAACAATGTACAAGGGACACTGTCAAATCCTTTTCAACCATAATCCAATAATAGCACTAGGCAGTGAAATGGATGTAGAAATATATACGGTATTTGTGGTTATGATGAGATGCCTAACTACTGAGAAAGATGATGGGAGTGTAGGTGTGCCACGGTCCGCGCTGCTCCAGGGCTTAAAAAACTCAAAGAGACAGTCAGATTGCCATCCTCTATTCTCCTCCTCCTACGCGTTTCGGCGCCTAGCCTGGCACCTTCATCAGGGATATTCATGATGAAGGTGCCAGGCTAGGCGCCGAAACGCGTAGGAGGAGAATAAAGATGGAAATCTGACTGTCTCTTTGGTGAGTTTTTTAAGCCCTGGAGCAGCGCGGACCGTGGCACACCTACACTCCCATCATCTTTCTGGATTAAACCACTGTGTAGTGGTCGGTGGAGGTCCTGCAGCAGCTTGGAATAATATTTCCTAAACGCCTTCAAACCAGTTGTGGGGATCACAACTGCACCAGGTGAGTGGCTTCTCGGCATCACCCCATTACCATCAGTGTCACTAGTGATAGGGCACTATTGCGCCTCTTGTCCCCCACCCTTTTATATTTTTACAGTAACTACTAAGAAAAGCTTTTATCACATATGTAAATGAGGTTACCAGTGCCCAGTGGGCGGTTCCAAGCCCAGAAAACCAAGAATGACCCAGCGATGGGGAAAAAAGGCAGCACGTGGAGGTAAAATGTGTAAAACTTCACATTATTGCAGATGTCTAAAAATAATGCACAGTGTGCGGCAGTCAGATTAGTCCACAGGACGGCTAAGAGCTCTCATGGACGGATCTGACTGCTGCACATTGTGCATTATTTTTATATTTTTTATGAATTTGCAATAAAATGAAGTTTTACACACTTTACCTCGTGCTGCCATTTTTCCCCATCACTGGGTCATTCTTCGCCTTCTGGTTTCTAAAATCGGCAGTTGCCAAGCCACAACTTGTGCTATGAAGGGGATTCTAGGAAAAAGGACATTAATGGTGAACTGATAATTCTTCTTAATTGTACCAAGCCCAGAAAATGTTCCTCTCTGTAAAAGGCAGTTTGTCACCCCCAAAATGCATGTGAAAGCCTAACTACAGCATTTTTTTATTCACTGCTGTAGTGGTGCTTTAAAGTGTAACTGCCGTTCAAATTTTTATTGAAATAATATTGTAGAGCAAGGGATTACAATAAACTTTCAAATATACTTCATAAGAGAAATCTGGAAGAAAACGTTTCAAAAACCTTCTCTCTGCTCTGTGCAATCAGCTGAGGAGCTGTGTGGAGGCCATCAGCTGATTGCAAGGAGGAGAGCCAATGTGAATGAAGAGGAATAAGATAAGATCACAGGAGCTGTGTGCTGACAGCCTGAGCTCAGCAATGTCCCTGCCCGAGGTAACCTGAGACTCTGACAAGCTGTAGTGTGAACACTGTGCAGTACCTCCCCCCTTATATGACCAGATTAAGTGTGTGGAGCTGAAGGGTGATTTACCTGACAACTACGGTAGCATATGTCGGGTTTAGAAACAGCCTAGTGGGGGACATCTTCTGGAAGGTTTTTGAAAGGTTTTCTTCCAGATTTCACTTATGAAGTATATTTGAAAGTTGATTATAATCACTCGCTCTACATTATCATATATATAAAACCCGAAGGCCACTTCCTGTGGAATCTGGCCAACTTCCGTGATGGTCTGTTCCCTGTGTCACAGACCGGAACCGGAAGTTCCAGACCCACGAGCGGTGAGCGCATAGCGCTCACCGCGAGCCGCTGTCAAACCTGCATAGCGGCTCGCAGTGGGCGCTAAAGCGCCACCGCCCCCCCACACAGCCGTGTGCTCCCACCCAGGGCCGCACCGTCCACTGGACAGTGTGAGCCCTGAGTCCAGAGCGGCGGCAGCCAGGGGGAGCGGCATGAGAGAAGGGGGCGGCGCCACCAACATCAGCGGCGGCCTCAGGAGAGTCGGACGCTTTAAGAGGTCACGCGCGCTGTGGCACTGTAGGCTGCAGGGCGGCAGGGCCAAGCGGACGCTGCAGGGGCGGCGGGGCTGAGACCGGCCTCCGATCGGCTCAGGCGGCAGGGTGGCTACATGCACCCTCCCACCAACATCCGGGAACCGGCCCGCCCCGGCCCGGCCCACACTCCGGTGTGCGGCCTCCGCCGACACCGCCCACTCTCCTCCTCCATCAGGGACCACCATTCCGCCACCGGCCCCGCACACAGCCCCGCCGACAGCCCGGTGAGTGTTCTGCCCCCCAGCCTCCCCTCTCCTGTGCCCCCCCGCCTCCCCTCTCCTGTGCCCCCCCAGCCTCCCCTCTCCTGTGCCCGCCCAACCTCCCCTCTCCTGTGCCCCCCAGCCTCCCCTTTCCTGTGCCCCCCAGCCTCCCCTTTCCTGTGCCCCCCAGCCTCCCCTTTCCTGTGCCCCCCAGCCTCCCCTCTCCTGTGCCCCCAGCCTCCCTCTCCTGTGCCCCCCCAGCCTCCCCTTTTCTGTGCCCCCCAGCCTCCCCTCTCCTCTGCCTCCGCTCTTCTCCAGCCTCTGCTCTCCTCTGCCTCCGCTCTTCTCCAGCCTCCGCTCTTCTCCAGCCTCCGCTCTCCTCTGCCCCCCAGCCTCCGCTCTCCTCTGGCCTCCAGCCTCCGCTATCCTCTGGCCTCCAGACTCCGCTCTCCTCTGCCCTCCAGCCTCCGCTGTCCTCTGCCTCCGCTCTCCCCTGCCTCCGCTCTCCCCTGCCTCCGCTCTCCCCTGCCTCCGCTCTCCCCTGCCTCCGCTCTCCCCTGCCCTCTAGCCTCCGCTCTCCTCTGCCCTCCAGCCTCCGCTCTCCTCTGCCTCCGCTCTCCTGTGCCCTCCAGCCTCCGCTCTCCTGTGCCCTCCAGCCTCCGCTCTCCTGTGCCCTCCAGCCTCCCCTCTCCTCTGCCCCCCAGCCTCCGCTCTCCTCTGCCCCCCAGCCTCCGCTCTCCTCTGCCCCCCAGCCTCCGCTCTCCTCTGGCCTCCAGCCTCCGCTCTCCTCTGGCCTCCAGCCTCCGCTGTCCTCTGCCTCCGCTCTTCTCCAGCCTCCGCTCTTCTCCAGCCTCCGCTCTTCTCCAGCCTCCGCTCTTCTCCAGCCTCCGCTCTTCTCCAGCCTCCGCTCTCCCCTGCCTCCGCTCTCCCCTGCCTCCGCTCTCCTCTGCCCTCCAGCCTCCGCTCTTCCCCTGCCTCCGCTCTCCTCTGCCTCCGCTCTTCTCCAGCCTCCGCTCTTCCCCTGCCTCCGCTCTCCCCTGCCTCCGCTCTCCTCTGGCCTCCAGCCTCCGCTGTCCTCTGCCTCCGCTCTTCTCCAGCCTCCGCTCTTCTCCAGCCTCTGCTCTCCCTGCCTCCGCTCTCCCCTGCCCTCCAGCCTCCGCTCTCCCCTGCCCTCCAGCCTCCGCTCTCCCCTGCCTCCGCTCTCTCCAGCCTCCGCTCTTCTCCAGCCTCCGCTCTTCTCTGCCCTCCAGCCTCCGCTCTCCTCTGCCCTCCAGCCTCCGCTCTCCTCTGCCCTCCAGCCTCCGCTCTCCTCTGCCCTCCAGCCTCCGCTCTCCTCTGCCCTCCAGCCTCCGCTCTCCTCTGCCTCCGCTCTTCTCCAGCCTCCGCTCTCCCCTGCCTCCGCTCTCCCCTGCCTCCGCTCTCCCTGCCTCCGCTCTCCCCTGCCTCCGCTCTCCCCTGCCTCCGCTCTCCCTGCCTCCGCTCTCCCCTGCCTCCGCTCTCCCCTGCCCTCCAGCCTCTGCTCTCCCCTGCCTCCGCTCTCCCCTGCCTCCGCTCTCCCCTGCCCTCCAGCCTCTGCTCTCCCCTGCCTCCGCTCTCCCCTGCCCTCCAGCCTCCGCTCTCCCCTGCCTCCGCTCTCCCCTGCCTCCGCTCTCCCCTGCCCTCCAGCCTCTGCTCTCCCCTGCCTCCGCTCTCCCCTGCCTCCGCTCTCCCCTGACCCCTCCCTCCTCTAACCCCTCCAGTTTCTGCCTCCTCTGTCCTCTGCCTCCTCCCTTCTCTGCCCCCTCCAGCCTCTGCCCCTCCAGCCTGTGCTGCACTCACTGCTGACCACTGAGCCACCGCACTCACTGCTGACCACTGAGCCACCGCACTCACTGCTGACCACTAAGCCACCGCACTCACTGCTGACCACTGAGCCACCGCACTCACTGCTGACCACTGAGCCACCGCACTCACTGCTGACCACTGAGCCACCGCACTCACTGCTGACCACTGAGCCACCGCACTCACTGCTGACCACTGAGCCACCTGTATACACACAATTAATTTCACAGCACTCCCCTATTACTAAATAAACTATATATAGATTCTAGACTACCCGATTCTTTAGAATCGGGCCACCATCTAGTTACTAAATAAAAATTTAAATGGCGGCTACACTTTAATTGTGAGCCTACTTGTCTAATACTCACCTTCTAGTGTTTTCATACTTTACTAAGCTCCCTCTGGTCTTGTGGCACCATCTGGTGCCTGTAGCTTTTGACTGGCCAAAAGTGCTTGGTGCATCTCTGTGAGAGCCAGAACATTGCTGCCATAGAAATGTATTGAAAAGTGACCTTTGGCGTGCTCTATAAAACTTAGAGCTACTGGCAGGTCATAAATCACCCTTGACTGAATAGAGCAAAGCTGGAAAAGGATCACTGCTGACTGCGTTTTTTTTGCGGCCGCACCTGCCGCAAGTGCCAATACCGCACCTGCCGCACCCTTACCGCAAGCCCCATAGACATCGCATGGGGCTTGCCGCAAGTGTGCCGCAAGTGTCGCGGTTATGCGGTAATCGCGGCAGATGCGGTTTTTTCACCGCATCTGCCGCGATTTGAAAATACCGCTGATGTGAAAGGGCCCTAAGAGTGAGTGCTAACTCTACTGGAATGGCAACGGCATCAGAGGTGAATATAAGTGTCGTTATTTTACTTGGAAGCAAACATGGTGATTGAAAAGGGATTGTACACTACTTTAATGCAAACCATACAATAACAATGTGTTCATAACTGTTTTCTACTCATTAAAATGCATCTATCACTAATTTTTAGCTTGTCATTGGAATTAGCTAATATTGTGGACACAAATAACATTTTAAATAACTGAAATATAATCTATTAGAACAGAACACATAGAGCACAATATATTCATTATTTGATTCAATACTAATGTAGTTTTGGAGATACGGAAAAATTGTTTTTTGGTGACAGGTGCTCTTTAAACTTACCTAGACTTGCACTGTTCAAAAATGATAAGCAGAGTGGCAAAGTCATTGTTTCCTCCAGCCATTTCAGATAATGTTTTGTGACTTTCTTCAACTTCATTTTGTTTCCGAGTCACTGCTAAAATAAAAAGATGGTGTATTTTTTATTTTATAATGTATTACTGAGATCCAATTGCACAAAACAAAATAATCAGATTACATACATTATGGCACAACACGAAAATATAAAATCAAGCATGCTATATAGAAATCTATATATCAGGATAAGAGGCTATATACGAGGATGGGAAGCTATATACCAGGATGGGAGGCTACTTAGGCTGGTTTCACACTGCAGTTTTTTCATTGATCAGTGTCCATCCGGTTTGTGTGTCAAAACCCGGAGTGTCTCCAAAACTCAGAACAGGTGTCCATCTTTCAATTATAGTTTTTCTCTGCAAGTTCCTCTCCTGGTTTTGGCACACAAACCTGATCGAACCTGATCAGGGAAAAAACTGCAGTGTGAAACCAGCCAGGATGGGAGACATATATTACCTGAATGGGGACCAGGATGGGACATTACCCCCATAACAGTGTCAGCAGCACATCTCCACATAAAAGTGAATTATAACCACATTTAATTTTTTTCCTACTCTAAAATTTGAGTGTGTATTATAGTCCGGTGCATTCGAAAAATACAGTAATTAATAAATATTTTACTATGGACAGAGTTATAGACATAGCAATACCAAACATATATGTTTTTTGGTTAGGGAATTTAAAAACAAAACTTTCTTTTATTTTATTTTGTATTATTTTTGGCAATTCCAATATTTATTAGGACCATAAAGAGACTTTAATATTTGATCCTTTAATTGCTTAGACTGTACACAATGTATTATGCTAGCCTATTAGTTTTATATTAACCAGCAGTCTATTGGAGAATTGTAATAGAATACTGAAGTAGGCAGAGTCCGGTTTTCAAATCAACCTACCGACCCCTGTGAAAGTTTTGCAACAGCATTGTTGGGATGGACATAGGGAGGAGTTAAACTGCTAGGTTTAGAGCAAGTTGGTTTGATTTTAGCACATGCAGCAGAAGCTTAGGATGGGTTCACATATCGTTTTTGCTGTCCGTTACAACAGAAGCATTAATGGATTCCATTGTAACGCACAGCAAAAGTGACATTTTGCGGCATTGTATAGCGCATATGTTTTTGATACTTCAAAAACATATGCACTGCATGAGATAGATAGAAGAATAGGATAGGTAAAAAGGTAGATAGATGAATAGGATAGAAAGAAATAGGATAGATAGGAATATAGACGCTAGAAAACCATTACCAGTGTCCCTGCTCTGTCTCCCCGGTCTGTCTATACATCTATTGCAAAGGCAGCATAATTTGCACAAATCTGTAGCATTGCGTTATATTGCGTTTGTTTTGTAAAAGACTGAAAAACGCTGCTGTCAGTGTTTGCCAGTGCGTTTCAACAAATGCATACTTGCAAACTCATGACTATTTTGGCATGCATTAGTATGCGTTTGTTCAATGCAAGTCTATGGATGCGTTAACGCATCCGATACATTGCGTTTGTGCTGCTATCAAATGGATGCGTTAGATGCACAGCACAAACATAATGTGGACCCACCCTTACCTGTGTATTGCAGTTGTTGACTGTGGGATTATAGCTAAAAAAGAGGAGAGAAAGCGTACATAGGGTCTTACCCGTGTATAGGACTAAATAGTATGGTGACAGAACCACTAACCTTGTAGGGCTGTGCCTGTCACAACACCTATTGAACGTATACAGCTGCAGCACTCCGCCCGAGTTGGTAAACCGAAGTATAGGGTTAGAAGGAGGTTTACCATGCACTGCCTTCCAAGACACAAGGAAGCCAAAGATCCAGAATTGGTGTAGATAAAACAGTACCTTTAGGCTGCCTTCACACTTGCAGATGCATCTGCAGCGTTTTGCAGATGCATCTGCAAGTATCAGCATGCAGACCGCAGCCCCTATGTTTATAATGGGGCGCACCGCGGTCTGAAAGCACTGATTCATTCCATATGTGAACCGTCCGCAGGCGGATGCCTGCTTACAGATCACACACTCCCGCCCGCACCATGGACGCGACATCTCGCGTCCATGGTGCGGGCGGGAGTGTGTGATCTGTAAGCAGGCATCCGCCTGCGGATGGTTCACATATAGGAATGAATGAGTGCTTTCAGACCGCGGTGCGCCCCATTATAAACATAGGGGCCGCGGTCTGCATGCTGATACTTGCAGATGCATCTGCAAAACGCTGCAGATGCATCTGCAAGTGTGAAGCCAGCCTAATTCTATCTGATGCATTTTTTTGAGCTAGCTGCCCAATTCTTCAGAGATAAACAAGCTTACAGGTATGTGTGAAAAATGCCAATAAATAGGAAGTAGACAACAATGACATGTGTTACATCTAGCTAAACATGAAAAAAATGCATTACAATTCACAAGGAACATTAATAGGCTAACATTGTTCTCATCAGGTTAATAGCCAGTTATCCATCTAAGGAACATACAGTATATCGCAATTACAATCATTAATATAAAACTAAAAAGGGAACCATCCTAAAATAAAATCAATTCATTACCAAAACCATGTCTTTGTCCTGGTTTCCAACCTACTCCTCTTATTGACCTTCTGAATTTCCTCTTGCAGTATCATTAAGTCTGCACTGCTCTGCTACATCGCTCCACCGCTCCTGCCACTCTGATGTTTCCTATTGTCTACATCCTATTTATTGGCGTTTTGCACACATACCTGTAAGCTTGTTTATCTCTGAAGATGTGGGCAGCTGGCTCACAAAACCCATCAGATAGAATAAAGGTACAGTTTTATCTACACCAATTTTGGATCTTTGGCTTCCTTGTGTCCTTGGAAGGCAGCGCATGGTAAACCTCCCTCTAAACCTATACTTCAGTTGGTGACTATGGCCATAGATGGAATGGGCACAACTCATGTGCCTGCACCAGTCCAGGTTTATCACAAAAGTCTACAGTCACTTTATGTGACTGCAGGCTTGTTAATGCTCACATCACACTCAGAAAGCGTTCTCAGGATTTTCCAGTGAGAGCCATGACACCAAGTGGTTATTTAACCGTAAGTATGAGATATGCCACATTCCAACTAGACAGGTGTGGGCTTGCTCAATCCACTTGTATTGAGTGAGACTGCCCACGTCTAGTTGGAATGTGGCTGTGATTATGCATATTGCACACTTGCAGACACATGACCTCTCAGTCTTGGCATTGGCAAAGGAAAATCAAGATTCACAAGTCTGCAGTCATAGCGTGACTGCAGACTTTCATAATAAACATGGACAGCCCATTTAACCTTTGGTAAGGATTATCAATGTTCAACTGGAAAGAGCACAAAGAATGGAAAAGTTTACACAGGTTCAGCTCTGTTAATAGGAGTGTGGCTGTGTCTGGCATTGCAATTTAAGGCCCCGTCAGACCATGCAACATCGGCTGCGATATCGGAAGTGCGATGCCGTATGTGCGCGCTCGCTTCCGACATCGCAGCCTAGCTGTCACACGGCAAGATGTTGCCGCTGACGGCGCTGCGATGTTGACACCGTGATTTCTCGCTGGGCTGGGATCAACCCAGCGAGCGATCCGCTGCAATGCAGCGAATAGGCGGGATCGGCCGTGACATTGCTATTGCCGCGTCACACCGAACGATCCCGCCGGTTGTTTAAGTTGAAGTTGACAGGTTTTCCAGCATGCAGGGAAACCTGTCAACTGCGACTTGAACAACTATCGTTGTTGAATTGTGCGTTTACACCAACGACAATGTCGTTTCAACATCGTTCCTGACGTTACTTTTGAACGACGTCGGAAACGATGTTGAAAGGTGTGACGGTACCTTTAGACTCATTTACTTGAAATTACCTGAACTAAGCAAAGTCAGCCAGTGCAGATATATAGTAAGAGGTAAAGTGCTGTTATCATAAATTACCTGGGGGTCCACATAACGTCCTCATACAAAACCATCTATAAACTTAATTTCCCCTCTCTTTTTAAAGAATCGAAAGCCCATTTGACTAAATAGCTCTCACTCCCCTTATCCTGGATGGGCTGGATGGCAGCGGTAAAAATGAACCTATTCCCTAGATCAGTGATGGCGAACTCCGGGCCTCGAGTGCCGCACACAGTCCTGGTTTTCAGGATTTCCATTGCATTTGACAGTTGGCAATCAAATTACAAACTGTCAAACTCTAAGGAAATCCTGAAAACCTGCACTGTGTGTGGCACTCGAGGCCCGGAGTTCGCCATCACTGCCCTAGATTGATTTATGCCGTTGAGACCCTTTCAGTTAAAGTTCCGATTCCGGAGCTGAAGTCTTTCCAGCCGGCAATCATTAGATTCATATGGCAGCAAAAGCGCCATAGAGTGGCCAGGGAGGTTCTGACGACTCACAAGACTAGGGGGGGAGCTGTCCGTACCAGATATACTTAAATAGTATTGGGCCACCCACTTGAGGAGAATCCCTTGCTGGACATCCCTATGGACCTATAGCAGGTGGAATGAAGTGGAAAAATTATGGATCGCCCCGATACACCCTAACTCTCTTCTATGGTCACCTGCACAATGTAGCTCTTTCCCCCCCCTCCTGGGTCCCATGCAGTTCACACGTGACCTGTGGCTAGCCTGCACGCGGAGGTTTGCCCTCATGTCACCTTGTTCCCCCCCGGTGTCCTTCTTCTACCAACCACTGCTCCCCAGCAGTCTAGAATCTCCTATGGTCCATCCCTGGCTAACAGTAGGTCTGTTCAGATTTGTGGATATCATTGATGGGAGGACCATGGAGATTAATTTGTTTGACTATCTCAAACGCCACTTTTCCCTTTCCAACCAGGAATTTTTTCAATATCTACAAATTAGAGATTTGGCTAATTCCCTATATGGTAGAGCAAGAGCCTCAATTCCTACAGATTTTGAGAGAATATGCAGGAGGGGTACGGACACCAGGGGCTTGATCTCAGAAATATACAACCTAGTATCTGATCCACGGGATGGGTCAGGTGAAACTTTTTCCTACATGTGTAGGTGGGAGGCAGCTCTGGAGAGACGGATATCCCCCGAGAGTGGTCTGTCATTTGGAGAAATGCCGCAAAATCATCAGTGTGCACCCTTTACAAAGAAAATATTTATAAAATCATAATGTTTTGGTACCACACTCCAGAATTTCTACATGGGCTGGACCCATCTATTCCTCCCTTGTGTTGGAGGTGCGGAGAGGGCACAAGGTCCCTCCCACATTTATTTTGGTCATGCCCAAAGATCCTACCCTTTTGGAAACAAGTTTAGTCTCTGATTGACAGGGTACTGTATGCAGATGTGGACCTTGATCCCCTGGTGCTTCTTCTGGGTCATAGTGCTCCGGGCATGGGCAAACTATCCACTAGATTGATGCAACATATTCTTATGGCAGCAAGATGCTTGATCGCACGTCACTGGAAACAGTCAAGCCCCCCGACGCTCCAGCGCCTCATTAGATGGATCAAAGATGTCAGACGGATGGAACATCTTACAGCCCTATTGAACGACTCTATAGAGCGCTTCCTGGCGGTCTGGTCCCCATGGGATTATTATGCAGCGGGCTCTGATCTGTAGATTGGTCAGACTTGGCTTGAGAACTGCTGGTTTAACCAATTCCAACTTCTCCCCCTTTTTTTTTTCCTATCCCCACTACCCATGTATGCCTTGTCTTTGTCTTTTTGTTTATGTGGAAGTTATGACACTAATAGTTTTGCATTATTTACTTTATATAATCGTTAGATTGGACTATAGTTGAACTAGGTGCCTTGCGCTGCCTTGTTTCTCAACGTCAAAAGGTCCTGTCCGCTGGAATTGGAGTGGGGGAATGCTTTGCCCCAAGACCGCTTTTGTGTCAGAATGCCACAGAGGCACGCGCAGGAGAGCCCTGGCTTTTTCTTTATATCTTGTATATAAAATACAGATGCACATAAATGCTCAATATTTGTATTGTTACTTAATGTGTAATAAAAATTTATGGTTAAAAAAAAAAAAAGTGCTGTTATCTCCAGAAGTGTGCATGCTCAATGGGATAGCCAGAAACAGTCAAATAGCCATAGCTAATGGAGTGGAGGTTGAGTATGCATACCTTCACTCAATGCAAGACGGGCTAGAGAGTCCTGAACACTGGCCATCCCCACGGGGAAACCAGCAGCCAAAAGCAAGTACTGTATATACTCGCGTATAAGCCGAGTTTTTCAGCCCAAAAATTGGGCTTATAAGCCCCCCCCCCACGGCTTATATGCGAGTCATCGGTATACACAGCCCCCCCCATCGGTATACAGGCCCCCCCTTGGTGCCGCAAACCTGTAAAGGAATAATCATTATACTTATCCCTGTCCTCGCCGCCACAGGACAGGGATAAGTATAATGATTATTCCTTTACAGGTTTGCGGCACCAAGGGGGGGGGGGGGGGGGCTGTATACCGACTTGGGCCTGTATGTACCACCACTGGGGCCTGTATACCGATGGGGGGGGCTGTATACCGATTGGGGCCTGTATATACTACCACTGGGGCCAGTATACCGATGGGGGGGCTGTATACCGACTGGGGCCTGTATATACCACTACTGGGGCCTGTATACCGATGGAGGGGGACTGTATACCGACTGGGGCCTGTATATACCACCACTGGGGCCTGTATATACCACCACTAGGGCCTGTATATACCACCACTGGGGCCTGTATATATGACCACTGGGGCCTGTATATACCACTGGGGCTGCTGTATATACTGCTGGGGCCTGTATATACCACTGGGGAGGCTGCTGTATACTACCACTGGGGAGGCTGCTGTATACTACCACTGGGGAAGCTGCTGTATACTACCACTGGGGAGGCTGCTGTATACTACCACTGGGGAGGCTCCTGTATACTCCCACTGGGGAGGCTGCTGTATACTCCCACTGGGGAGGCTGCTGTATACTACCACTGGGGAGGCCTGTATACCACACTGCTGGGGGCTGTATATCTGTGCTGGGGGTCCACCCTCGGCTTATACACGAGTCAATACGTTTTCCCCAAAGGTTTTGGGGGCAAAAGTAGGGGGGTCGGCTTATACACGGGTCGGCTTATACACGAGTATATACGGTAATTTAATGTCCTGTAGATAGGGAATAATTTGAGATTTTAGGAATAACACTTTAAATGTAATTTAAAGATTTCTCCCATAATTTGACATGTTCCTTTTCTTGTATCAATGTGAATGCCCTTATTTTTCCTGTCCCTTAATGCAGTTTGCAATATGTGCTTACAAAACTTTAGCAACTATACTCAAGTCATGACTTCCTACACCAATTTCCGAATAATAAAGAAGTGACACAATGACTCAGCTACTGAATTAACTCAATTTCTTTAGTTATAATCTCCAAATTTACTCAGTAATATTAAGACCTAAGGATCACCAGTGATTCACTGCAGCTTAGATTCCTGGTAAATCTTTCATAAAATGCAAACGCTCATGACAATATAGGTCTACATAAAAAGTTTAATATGTCTGCAAATACTGTCCTTAGCTTAGATTTTTCACACAATTTACACCCACAACATAAGTAGTTTCTGCTAAACCTTGAATGCAGTTTACTTGCATTTCACAGACAATAAGTTGCTGTAACCTGCCTCCAAAATTATCAATCTGCAATTTAGCACAGTAACCAATGAAAATTTTTTTTTATAATTAATAATCTTGTAAAAAATAGTATACGCTTTGAGCATAAGTGGAGCTTTCTTCTGACTCCGAGATCTAGCTTATACCGATAACCATTTAAATGCTGATGTCCAATCTCTGACAGCAACAATTAAATAAAATGTACACTGATGTTTGTGCGCACCAGCTCTCATAGACCCCCACAATGGGTTGCAATGACAGCTGGGTGTCTGCTGAAGACCTCCATCTCTGGCATCTCAGTCCTCCTGTGAGGTTCAGCCATTGGTTGAACTCTATAGGAGACCAAGATTATCTCTATATACTGAAATACTAATACCCTTCAACCAAAGGGGCACACACCACAGAACTGTAGCGACCGGTGGTAAGGCCGCGGGTGTGTGTGTATGATCTTTCTCAACAGAATCCCCATGCTCAGATTTAACTGGTAATAACGTTTCTTTACTGTAAAACATATTTATATCACAGTCAACCGAACTATATGCGCACTTGTATATATTAGAGTCTCTGGATCTTCACTTCTTCCGGGTACGCAGCAAGAAAAGAAAACACAGCAATGAAGGTATCTTTCCCTAACTTTCCCTCAAATCACGTACCAGTCTTATCACAGAAGAAGATGTCGCTCCCACGTAGCAGGCCTGGGGATCTCCTCAGTCTTCTTCTTTGGTCTCCTTCCGCAGGTAACAGAACTTTCTTTGTTAGTCTCTCCCAGTCTCAGGGCACACCGAGCAGGAGGGAGATCACGGCAGTACAAATGGCTCCCTTATGTCGGTCACGGCCCCTGCACATGCACTCTGGGTGCTCGGCGGGCAAGGTTTTGCAGAGCGGCCAGATACACAGCACCAAAGTCCAGTGGCCCAGGATCAGTCACAGGGGCTTCTGCGGGGTGATTTTTCCGGCAAGGTGTAGCAAAGTAGCCCTCTTTCAACAGACATCCACAGGGAGATCTTCTCTGGCTCAGCTCTGTATCTATACTGACTTCCTGCTGCTCTCTCTTCCTGAGTAAACACATTTGCTGAAAAGGGAATTTCCCACTTCCCTGCGTTTGTTTCAGCACTTGTCCACAAGGGGCAGTATCGGACTGTGTAATGCTCACTTCAGTGTCCATTTCAATAATACAATCTGAATTGCTCACCTCACTACAGAACCTCCGAGTGTTTGCTTTTCTCTTCTTTGATGGTGGGCAATCAAAACAAGGCCGCGTCATACAGGGGCATAAACAAAAGCCCACAAAGATGGATACAGCTGCAGCCTGGTTTAGCATGTTCTCTAGAATGATAATTTTCTCACATGAACACGATGAGTTGTTGAGTCTCTTCCAGCTCAGGTGCACTGGAAAACAGAAGAATACCAGTACATTGCCTATAAAACAGTCATATCCAGCTTTCCAGTGCTCCAACAGCAAGATGGTACATGGTGACTGCAAAATTCTCAAGGTGTTCAAGAAAACCAGCTGCAGCTGTGGGCATGTACCTTTTCTGTCTCCATGACGTGCGCATGTATTTATTGGACAGGGTCATGAAAAAGGAAAAGAAAACACCTACGGAGAAGTAGAAGTTCTCTGGTATACACGCAGTTTGCATATTGGGCACCCTTTGCATAAGTATGCGAAGAGGGGCTCAAAAAAATTATTTAAAAACTGTTCCAAAATCAGTTGAAGAGCAGCAATTGGAGGAGGCACAGAGTTTAAAACGTAAAAAAGCCTGGTCTTCATTAAATAAGGGAAAGAGCAACAGTGTAAAACCAGGTACTCAGTGTAATGAATTACAAAGCTACTGTCAGAGGTGTCAAAGGGTACACTTTAACTAATGTCAAACTGCTCAGAAATTAACTAAGGTTACTATATCACTTGCTTAAACAAACTTTTATGCAATCCAGAACAAAAGTCAAAGGTCTTCATTTCATGGTAAACTTTTAAAAAGGGTTTACCAGAATTGAAAGTTATCAAATATTCATAGGATAGGTGATAACTCATTGAGATACATAGTAATCCAGCCCGAGCTTCACTCCATTCATTGTCTTCATGACAGCTTGAAAGAGATTAATATAGGGTCTGTCTATTTCTTGCACTTCTCCAGCTAATTCTAAAGATCCTGATCCTCTTATTCTATAAATAGGGGAAACATTTTAATTCTGGAAATAATGTTTTTAATGTTGTTTGGAGCTAAACTTACATGCATTCAAAAGTTAGGTTTGGACTACAAGTGTCTCATGTCAGCAATTCTCCTGAGTTAAGAGAAATGTAGCCAGCTCATCTGAATAGGTATTGCACGTGGAGCCCAGATAAACGATCTGGGTTAGGCTGGTTTCACACTTGCTTATGTTTCTATCCCTCTGCTTGCATGAAATTCATGCAATCCGTGGATACACATGGACACTCAAGGACCCGTGCAAACGAATGCCAACGGATGTCCAAGCAACGTTTTTTTAATGGGTCTGTCATCATTCACCAGAGATAGGGGTGGGTGGAGCTGTACCTTGCTTCTGAGCATGCTCAGTACAGCAAAATGGATCCGTGCACACAGAAGCACACAATTACGTTTTCTATAGACTTCCATTTCAGTTTATGACATATAGTCACGGATCCGTGAGCATCTGTTTGTCTACATATTTTTCACTTGAGCCCAAAGACGCAACATTTTGCATTTTTGGACACATGAAAAATATGCAAACAAACGGCTCTGTGACAAAACAGTCACGAATGGATGCACATGCAAGACGAATCCGTCACCAATGAAAATCAATGGAGACAAAAACGGATCAGTGTCCATCCATTTCAAAACGCATAGAACGGATTGTAAAATACGCAAGTGTGAAACCAGCCTTAGCGTAGTAGCCAAAATATTTTTCATGTAACATAGCAGTGCTCAGAAAGCTAACCTCACTCAGAGTAAGCTTTCTATGTACATTGTCTATTGGTATTGAATTACTTATCAGAGGAAGGGACGTGGCCACATAAATGCTCATATGCCCCCAAGTCAGGGCACTGATAATCTATGTATTGTAAAACCTTTATTGTAAGTAAACAGCACACAGCCTGATAAGTGATACATCACTGAAATATGTGTTTTAACCCCTAAAGAATGCTGCCCTCAGCATACATAGCAAAAACCTGCTGATGGAATCCCTTTAATCTGCAGCCTATGGATATGTTCCTAAAGTGTATATGTACAGCAGATATGCAGTCCAGAAAATCTGTTGCATATTGCAATAGTAGTGATTTTCAGAAATCGTAAGGACATATGCCGCAGAACAATTTTTACATACATGGTCCAAAATGCAAGAGGTGACATTAGTGGGTTAAATGCACAGGATTTGCTCAAAATATTATGCTACCACTATTGGATTGTACTCAGCCTACATCTGTTAAGGAAAGTGTGCTTCTGTGTAAACTGCCTGAGCTACCACAAATGTAGTGTTGAGAAGTAATGCCCCATCTGCATCTTCCACTGAAAACAAAAACTTAAGGTCACTTTACACACACAGATGTCTCTGACCAACTTCTGAACAGATCTCTGGTTGCAGTGAAATCATGGACACATTGTTCCATTTGTACACAGCCACAAAATGGAACAATGTGTCCATGATTTCACTGCAACCAGAGATCTGTTCAGAAGTTGATCACAGATATCTGTGTGTGTAAAGTGGCCTTTAAAGTGAACATTCGTTACTGTACAACCATTTATACTAATAGACAGCCCATCCCAGGAAAGTTACTGTAACAGAAAAAGCATCCACTCGAGGACAGAATTCCTGTCCCAGGTAGGTCAACAGCTGCTAATGTAGTTTAACCTCTTTACGACCAATGACGAGTATACTCGTCATGAAAAGATGTCAGTTCCCGCATCATGACGAGTATACTCGTCATGGCTTTGAACTGTCACTGCTCCTAAACGAACAGTGACAGCTCAAATCTAAAAGCTGTCAGTGACAGCCAAGGGTTAGGGGCAGAGGTGTGGGCACCCCTGTTAACCCCTTCACCCCCCTCCCCCACCGCAATCACTCTTATCTGCGGGCGGGTTGCACCGCAGCCGCCGGCCATGAGCTGATGCTCCAGCTCCCCCTGTGTCCTGTCCCCGCCCCCTGTGTCCAGCTCCCCCTGTGTCCTGTAGCCCCCCCCTGTGTCCTGAGCCCCCTGTGTCCTGTCCCCGTCCCCTGTGCAGCCCCTCCTGTGTCCTGTCCCCGTCCCTGTGCAGCCCCTCCTGTGTGCGGTCCCTGTCCCCTGTGCAGCCCCTCCTGTGTCCTGTCCCGCCCCCTGTGTCCAGCTCCCCCTGTGTCCTGTAGCCCCCCCCCTGTGTCCTGAGCCCTCTGTGTCCTGTCCCCGTCCCCTGTGCAGCCCCCCCTGTCTCCCGTCCATCCCCGCCCTCCACCTTGCACAGTTTGTTTGCCGGCGGGCTTCTGCGCCCACCGGCAAAGCTGCAGGGCCCCCTCCTCCTCCCTGCTGGTCCCCAGCCCCGGGACTCGGTCCCCAGCCCCCGATCCCTGGTCCCCAGCCCCGCTCACCTATCCCGATTCCCGGCGGGCTGCACGCTCGGTGCACCCGCCCGCACCGTCGGGCCTCCTCTGCAGTGTGGCTCCTCCTCTTCTCAGGGGCTCCTCCTCCTCATCGCTGGGTAAGTATGAATGAATGAAAGAATGAATGAAAGAATGAATGAATGGATGGATGGATGGATGGATGGGTGGATGGATGGGTGGATGGATGGATGGATGGGTGGGTGGATGGATGGATGGGTGGATGGATGGATGGATGTGTGCGTGCGTGGATGTGCGTGTGTGGATGTGTGTGCGTGGGTGTGTGCATGCGTGGATGTCAGCACGTGGATGTGCGTACGTGGATGTGCGTACGTGGATGTGCGTACGTGGATATGCATGTGTGGATGTGTGTGCGTGGTTGTGTGCATGCGTGGATGTGCGTACGTGGATGTGCATACGTGGATGTGCGTACGTGGATGTGCGTACGTGGATGTGCGTGCGTGGATGTGCGTACGTGGATGTGCGTGTGTGAATGTGCGTGCGTGGATGTGTGCGTACGTGGATGTGGATGTACGTGGATGTGTGTGTGGATGTACGTGGATGTCAGCATGCGTGCGTGGATGTGTGCATGCGTGGATGTGCGTGCGTGGTTGTGTGCATGCGTGGATGTGCGTACGTGGATGTGCGTACGTGGATGTGCGTGCGTGGATGTGCGTACGTGGATGTGCGTGTGTGAATGTGCGTGCGTGGATGTGTGCGTACGTGGATGTGGATGTACGTGGATGTGTGTGTGGATGTACGTGGATGTCAGCATGCGTGCGTGGATGTGTGCATGCGTGGATGTGCGTGCGTGGTTGTGTGCATGCGTGGATGTGCGTACGTGGATGTGCGTGCGTGGATGATGGGTGCATAGGTGGATGGATGGGGTGCAACAAGGGATCAAGTGTCCTCTTGTTATAGTCTCTGGGATCATAGTCATGGTGCACTGTATAACTGATCATTGTCATACAGTGCACCATAACTCTGACCCCTGAGACTGTAGGAAGAGGACACTTGATCCCTTGCTGCAGTCTCTGGATTGAGCAGAGGCGATCGAGCGTCGTGGGACCTTCGTTGTGGACTACGTCGGAGGCAATCGAGCGTCGTGGGACCTTCGTTGTGGACTACGTCGGATCTTCATAATAAAGATGGAGTCCGAATTTTGTTTGTGTTTTTTTTTTCAAATAAAAAGATTTTTCTATGTGTGTATTTTCTGACTATTTAAAAGCTGGCATTAACCCCTTTATTACCCAGTTTGCCACCGGCACCAGGGCAACTGGAAGAGTCTGGGTACAGCGCCAGAAAATGGCACTTCAATGAATGCGCCATTTTCTGGAGCGGCTGCGGGCTGCAATTCGCAGCATGGGGGGCCCAGAACGCTTGGGCCTTTCCATGCTGAGAATTCCAGCCCCCAGCTGCCTAGTTGTACCTGGCTGGGCCAAAAATATGGCGGAGCCCTACGTCATTTTTTTTTCTAGAATTAGTTCTAGAAATAAAAAAAAATGGGCTTTGCTGTATTTTTGGTTGCAGCCAGGTACAACGAGGCAGCTGGGGGTTGCTGGCAGTCTGTAGCTGCCAAGTTGTACCTGGCTGGACCAAAAATATGGCGGAGCCCTACGTCATTTTTTTTTCTAGAATTAGTTCTAGAAATAAAAAAAAATGGGCTTCGCTGTATTTTTGGTTGCAGCCAGGTACAGCGAGGCAGCTGGGGGTTGCTGGCAGTCTGTAGCTGCCAAGTTGTACCTGGCTGGACCAAAAATATGGCGGAGCCCTACGTCATTTTTTTTTCTAGAATTAGTTCTAGAAATAAAATAAAGCCTTCGCTGTATTTGTAGCTGGCCATGTACAACTTGGTAGCTGGCTGACTGGAATCCTCAGCGTGGAGAGACTCAAATGTTGTGGGTCCCCCACGCTGCAAATTTCAACCCACAGCCACCCAAGAAAATAGCGCATTCATTAGAGGCGGCATTTTCTGGTGCTGTACCCCAACTCTACCAGTTGCCCTTGTGCTGGTGGCACACGGGTTCTCCATATGCGACATAGTGTCCGCTAACAATTTCAATAGAAAATTAGGTCCAATTGTTAGCGGAAACCATGTCGGGTATGGAGAGCCCCTCCCTGTGTGCCTGAACATTGGAGCTCCCCCACAAGTGACCCCATTTTGGAAACTAGACCCCCGAAGGAACGTATCTAGATGCATAGTGAGCACTTTGAACTCCCAGATGCTTCACAAATTCATCCATAAAAATGAAAAAGCACGTTTTTTTTCCACAAAAAGTTTCTTTTTTCATTTTTACGGATCAATTTATGAAGCACCTGGGGGTTCAAAGTGCTCACTATGCATCTAGATACGTTCCTTGGGTGGTCTAGTTTCCAAAATGGGGTCACTTGTGGGGGAGCTCCAATGTTTAGGCACATAGGGGCTCTTCATATCCTACAAGGTGTCCGCTAACAATTCCAATTGTTAGTGGACACCATGTCGCGTATGGAGAGCCCCTGTGTGTCTCCACATTGGAGCTCCCCCACAAGTGACCCCATTTTGGAAACTAGACCCCCAAAGGATTATATCTAGATGCATAGTGAGCACTTTGAACCCCCAGATGCTTCACAAATTGATCCGTAATAATGAAAAAAGAAATTATTTGTGGAAAAAAAGTGCTTTTTCATTTTTACGGATGAATTTCTGAAGCACCTGGGGGTTCAAAGTGCTCACTATGCATCTAGATACGTTCCTTCGGGGGTCTAGTTTCCAAAATGGGGTCACTTGTGGGGGAGCTCCAATGTGGAGACACATGGGGACCCTCCAAACGCGACATGGTGTCCGCTAACAAATTGAGCTCATTTTCCATTCAAATTGTTAGCGGACACCATGTCGCGTTTGGAGGGTCCCCGTGTGTCTCCACATTGGAGCTCCCCCACAAGTGACCCCATTTTGGAAACTAGACCCCCGAAGGAACGTATCTAGATGCATAGTGAGCACTTTGAACTCCCAGATGCTTCACAAATTCATCCATAAAAATGAAAAAGCACGTTTTTTTTCCACAAAAAGTTTCTTTTTTCATTTTTACGGATGAATTTCTGAAGCACCTGGGGGTTCAAAGTGCTCACTATGCATCTAGATACGTTCCTTTGGGGGTCTTGTTTCCAAAATGGGGTCACTTGTGGGGGAGCTCCAATGTGGAGACACATGGGGACCCTCCAAACGCGACATGGTGTCCGCTAACAAATTGAGCTCATTTTCCATTCAAATTGTTAGCGGACACCATGTCGCGTTTGGAGGGTCCCCGTGTGTCTCCACATTGGAGCTCCCCCACAAGTGACCCCATTTTGGAAACTAGACCCCCTAAGGAACGTATCTAGATGCATAGTGAGCACTTTGAACCCCCATATGCTTCAGAAATTCATCCGTAAAAATGAAAAAGCACTTTTTTTTTCCCACAAAAAATTTATTTTTTCATTATTATGGATCAATTTGTGAAGCATCTGGGGTTCAAAGTGCTCACTATGCATCTAGATATGTTCCTTTGGGGGTCTAGTTTCCAAAATGGGGTCACTTGTGGGGGAGCTCCAATGCGGAGACACACAGGGACCCTCCAAACGCGACATGGTGTCAGCTAACAATTTGAGCTCATTTTCCATTCAAATTGTTAGCGGACACCATGTCGCGTTTGGAGGGCCCCGGTGTGTCTCCACATTGGAGCTCCCCCACAGGTGACCCCATTTTGGAAACTAGACCCCCTAAGGAAGGTATCTAGATGCATAGTGAGCACTTTGAACCCCCAGATGCTTCACAAATTCATTCATAAAAATTAAAAAAAACACTTTTTTTTCACAAAAAAATTCTTTTTGCCTACATTTTTTCAGTTTCACATGGGCAAAGGGATAAAATACATCCCAAAATTTGTTGGGCAATTTCTCCTGAGTACACCGATACCTTATATGTGGTCATAAACCACTGTTTGGGCGCACGGCAGGGCTCAGAAGTGAAGGAGCGCCATTTCACTTTTTGAACGGAAAATTGGCTCTAAAATTCAAATTGCGCTCCCTCCCTTCTGAGCCCTGCCGTGCGCCCAAACAGTAGTTTATGACCACATATGAGGCATCGGTGTACTCAGGAGAAATTGCCCAACAAATTTTAGGATGCATTTTATCCTGTTGCCCATGTGAAAATGAAAAAATTGAGGCTAAAAGAACATTTTTGTTACAAAAATTAAAATGTCCATTTTTTCCTTCAACATTATTTTAGTTCCTGTGAAGCACCTGAAGGGTTAATAATCTTCTTCAATATAGTTTTGAGTAGCTTGAGGGGTGCAGTTTTTGGAATGGTGTCACTTTTGGGTGTTTTCTGTCATGTACACCCCTCAAAGGGACTTCAAATGTGATGTGGTCACTAAAAAATTGGTTTTGTAAATTTTGCTGGAAAAATGAATAATTGCTGATGAACTTTGAACCCTTATAACGTCCTACCAAATTTTTTTTTTTCTTCCAAAATTGTGCTGATGTGAAGTAGACATGTGGGACATGTTATTTATTAACTATTTTGTGGCACATAACTCTCTGGTTTAGCAGAATAAAAATTAAAAATTTGAAAATTGCTAAATTTTCAAAATTTTTGCCAAATTTTTTATTTTTTCACAAATAAACGCAAAAATTATCGACCTAAATTTAATACTAACATGAAGCCCAATATGTCACGAAAAAACAATCTCATAATCGCTAGGATCCGTTGAAGCGTTCCAGAGATATTACCTCATAAAGGGAGAGTGGTCAGAATTACAAAAAATGGTCTGGTCATTAAGCTGCAAAGTGACTCGGTCCTTAAGGGGTTAAATAAACTTTTATATACATATACACATAAAAATACACACTATTTATTGCTTTATAAGACACACTGGATTCTAAGACTCACCCCAAATTTAAAGGAGGAAAATAGATATAGAAATATTTTAATATTAAATGGGGACTGTCTTATATTAACAGAGTAAGTCTTATGATCTGTATATTAACTCACCGGGGGAAAAAGTGGAAGTGGCGATGGAGCGGGGTTCATAGGAGGCAGGGCCAGTGAGGCCGCAGGCAAGAGAGGAGGGGGTGTCATGGTGGAGTGGTTCAGCGTCATGATCCCGGTGGTACTGTATATATGATCCCCGACTTGGTGAAAGCCCCCATCCTGGTACATTTCCCTATCCTAGAATACATGATCCCCATAATGGTACATGGCCTCTATCCTGGTTTATATGGTCCTGCTTCCTGGTATATATGATCCCCCATCCTAGCACATGGCCCCCACCCTCATACATGGCACCCATCCTAATTTATGACCTCCATCATGATCCATGGCCCCCACGCTGGTGTATATGGCCACCATCCTGGTACATGGCCCCTCATCCTGGTACAGTACATAATGCCCCCATCCTGGTTCATGGCCCACCCATCCTTGTATATGGCCCCCACTCTGGTACATAGCCCCCATCTTGGAACATAGACCCCCATCGTATATATGGTCCCCCATTCTGGTATATATGATCCCCCATCCTGATACAGTACATATGGCCCCCTTCCTGGTATATGGCCCCCCTTCACAGTATGTGGCCCGCATTTTGTACATGGCCCCCATTCTGGAACATTGCCCACATACTGGTATATATGGCCCCCTCTCTGGTACATGATCTCAAATCATGGTACATGGCTGCTCATCCTGGTACATAGCTCCCACCCAGATAAGTATGGTCCCCACCCTACTACGGTATGTGGCCATCAGCAGCTGTGGTGCAGCGGAAGTCACAGGAGGCAGGGACGCTGCGGCACCTGTAAGCTGATTCTGAGTGTTGGAGCACGGGAGGAGGGGGTGTTAATATACAGCAGTTTGGGCGCATTGATCTCTTAGCGGTGATGCAACGGACTTCAGGAAAATGGCTGCAGAGATCTCATCTGCCCATGCGTTGCCTCTGCAGCCATTTACTGAAGTCCATCACGTTGGAGGCAGCGCGTGTGTAGATTGCGATCTTCCCTGACTGAGATCTCAATCTGCACGTGTGCTGTCTCTGCAGCCATCTTACATCATGTCACCGCTGGGAAAT